>JAGIQG010000036.1:10597229-11197229 GCA_024679065.1 Sphyrna mokarran
ACAGAGAGAGAGTAGAGACGGTGGTCACACAAAGAGAGAGAGAGAGATAGACAGGGGTCACACAGAGAGAGAGAGAGACATGGGGGCACACAGTGGGAGAGAGAGAGACATGGGGGCACAGAGAGAGAGAGACATGGGTGCACAGAGAGAGAGAGAGAGACATGCGGGGGAGCAAGAGACACGCACAGGCGCCACACATGGGTGCACAGAGAGAGAGAGAGAGACATGGGGGCACAGACTGGGGGCAGAAGAGAGAGAGACATGGGGGCCCAGAGAGAGACATGGGGGCACAGAGAGAGAGAGACATGGGGGCACGAGAGAAACACAGGGGGCACAGAGAGAGAGAGACAGGGGGCACAGAGGAGAGAGAGACATGGGGGCACAGAGAGAGAGGCACATGGGGAGAGAGAGAGACATGGGGCACCAGAGAGAGAGAGAGACAGAAGAGAGAGACATGGGGGCACAAGAGGAGAAGCATTGGGGCACAGAGAAGAGAGACATGTGGGCACAGAGAGAGATAAGACATGGGCACAGAGAGAGAGAGACATGGGGGCACAAGAGAGAGAGAGACATGGGGGCACAGAGAGAGAGAGACATGGGGCACAAGAAGAGAGACACTGGGGCACAGAGAGAGAGAGATGGGGGCAACAGAGAGAGAGAGAGATGGGGGCACAGAGAGAGAGAAGAGACATGGCACAGAGAGAGAAGAGATATGGGGAAACAGAGAGAGCAGGAGAGATGGGGGCACATACAGGAGAGAGAGAGAGACATTGGGAGCAAGAGAGGAGAGAGACATGGGGGCACAGAGAGAGAGAGACTGGGGGCACAAGAGAGAGAGAGACAATGTGGGGCACAGAGAGAGAGAGACAAGAGGGCACAGAGAGGAGAGTCACAGAGAGAAGAGAGAGACGGGGCACAGATAAGAGAGACTGGGGGCACAGAGAGAGAGAATACATGGGGGCACAGAGAGAGAGAGACATGGGGCACAGAGAGAGAGAGACATGGGGCACGAGAGAGATAGACAGAGAATGGGGGCACAGAGAGAGAGAGACATGGGGGCACAGAGAGAGAGAGACATGGGGCACAGAGAGAGAGAGACATGGGGGCACAGAGAGAGAGAGACATGGGGGACAGAGAGAGAGAGACATGGGGGCACAGAGAGAGAGAGACTGGGGGCACGAGGAGAGAGACATGGGGCACAGAGAGCGAGAGACATGTGGGCTACAGAAGAAAGAGAGGAGAGAGCACAGAGAGAGAGAGACATTGGGGGCAGAGAGAGAGAGGACATGGGGCAACAGAGAAGAGAGACATGGTGGTGCACAGAGAGAGGAGAGAGACATGGGGGCACGAGAGAGAGAGACATGGGGCACAAAACAGAACAGAGAGAGAGAGAGACATGGGGGCCAGAGAGATGATGGGGGCAGAGATAGAGGAGATGGGGCACAGAGAGAGAGAGCCAGATGGGGGCACAGAGGAGAGAGAGAGACATGGGTCACAGAGAGAGCACAGAGAGCGAAGAGACATGGGGGCACAGAGAGAGAGAGAGAACATGGTGGCCAGAGAGAGAGAGACATGGGGGCACAGAGAGAGAGAGACTTGGCGCACAGAGAGAGATGAGATGGGGCACAGAAGAGGAGAAGAGAGATGGGGTCCAGAGAGAGAGAGAGACATGGTGGCACAGAGAGAGAGAGAGATGGGGGCACAGAAAGAGAGAGGAGAGATTGGGCACAGAGAGAGAGAGAGAGATGGGGGCGTAAGAGAGAGAGAGGAGATGGGGGCAGAGAGAGAGAGAGAGAGAGATGGGAGGTCAGAGAGAGAGAGAGAGAGAGATGGGGCACAGAGAGAGAGAGAGAGGGGAGGCACAGAGAAGAGAGAGAGAGATGGGGGCACAGAGAGAGAGGATGGGTACGAGAGAGAGAGAGAGATGGGGGACAGAGAGAGAGAGAGAGATGGGGGAGAGAGAGAGAGAGATGGGGGCACAGAGAAGAGAGAGAGAGAGATGGGGGCACAGAGAGAGAGAGAGAGATGCAAGAGAGAGAGAGAGAGGGGGCACAGAGAGAGAGAGAGAGCGAGAGAGATGGGGGCACACAGAGAGAGAGAGAGATGGGGGCACAGAGAGAGAGAGAGAGGGGAGGCACACAGAGAGAGAGATGGGGAGAGAGGGGAGAGAGAGAGATGGGGAGAGAGAGAGAGAGAGATGGGGGCACAGAGAGGAGAGAGAGAGAGCTGGGGGCAGAGAGAGAGAGAGAGACGAGAGAGAGAGAGAGATGGGGGCAAGAGGGAGAGAGAGAGATGGGGGGCACAGAGAGAGAGAGAGAGATGGGGGCACAGAGAGAGAGAGAGAGATGGGGGCACAGAGAGGAGAGAGAGATAGGGGCACAGAGAGAGAGAGAGATGACAGAGAGAGAGAGATGGGGGACACAGAGAGAGAGGAAGAGATGGGGGCAAAGAGAGAGAGAGAGGGGCACGAGAGAGAGAGAGATGGGGGCACAGAGAGAGAGAGAGATGGGGGCACAAGAGAGAGAGAGATAGGGGGCACATGGGGGCACAGAGAGAGAGAGATGGGGCACGAGAGAGAGAGAGATGGGGGCACAGAGGCAGAGAGAGAGAGATGGGGGCACAAGAGAGAGAGAGAGAGAGACGGGGGCACAGAGAGAGAGAGAGAGAGAGGAGGGGGGCACAGAGAGAGAGAGAGAGAGATGGGGGCCACAGAGAGAGAGAGAAGATGGGGGACAGAGAGAAGAGAGGGGGCACAGAGAGACAGAGAGAGAGATGGGGGCAACACAGAGAGAGAAGGAGAGAGATGGGGGCACAGAGAGAGAGAGAGTTGGGGGCACAGAGAGAGAGAAAGAGAGAGAGAGAGAGATGGGGGCACAGAGAGAGAGAGAGGGAGAGGGGCAACAGAGAGAGAGAGAGATGGGGCACAGAGAGCCAAGAGAGAGAGAGATGGGCACAGAGTGAGAGAGATGGGGCACAGAGAGAGAGAGAGAGGGCCACAGAGAGAGAGAGAGAGGGGGCACAGAGAGAGAGAGAGAGATGGGCGGCACACAGAGAGAGAGAGAGAGAGAGAGATGGGGGACAGAGAGAGAGAGAGTTGGGGGCACAGAGAGAGAGAGAGAGAGAGAGGGGGCACACAGAGAGAGAGAGAGAGAGAGAGAGGGGCACAGAGAGAGAGAGAGAGAGATGGGGGCACAGAGAGAGAGAGAGATGGGGGCACCAGAAGAGAGAGGAGATGGGGGCAAAGAGAGAGAGAGAGAGAGATGGGGGCACAGAGAGAGAGAGAGATGGGGGCACACAGAGAGAGAGAGAGAGATGAGATGGGGGACAGAGAGCGAGAGAGAGAGATGGGGGCACAGAGAGAGAGGAGGAGTTGGGGGCACAGAGAGAGAGAGAGTGGGGCACAGAGAGAGATAAAGAGTTGGGGGCACAGAGAGAGAGAGACAGGGCGGCACAGGAGAGAGAGAGATGGGGCACAGAGAGAGAGAGAGATGGGGGCACAGAGAGCAGAGAGAGATGGCGGCACAGAGAGAGATAGATGGGGGGGACACAGAGAGAGAGAGACATGGGGGCCACAGAGAGAGAGAGATGGGGCACAGAGAGAGAGAGAGACAGGGGCTTAGAGAGAGAGAGAGAGAGAGAAAAGGGGCACAGAGAGAGTGAGAGAGACGGGGGCACAGAGAGAGAGAAAGATGGGGGCATAGAGGAATGGAGATCGAGACAGGAGTTTATACAGAAGCAAAACTGAGATGGTAGGAGAGTTCCAAAAAGAAAAAGAGTTATGGAAATAGATGGGAAAAGAGAGAGGGAGAAAGTTAGAGATGGAGAGAAGTGATGGAAAGAGAGAGATAGTGTTTCTGTTAGAGAGATAGTGCTCGGGATAGGGAACGACTGAGAAAGAGAGAGAAAGACAGAGAAGGAGAGATGAAGGGAATGACAGAGATGAGGGCAGAGAGAGAGAGATGGAGAGACAGGTAGAGCGGTGAAGAGATAGAGATGTGCAGCAAAAGAGAAAGAAATTGGGACAGAGAGCCACAAAGAGAGAGAGAATGAGATAAAAATGGATAGAGAGAGGGATGGAGAGTCAGATTGACAAAGAGATGGAGAGACAGATTTGGAGAGATAGTGTGTTAGAGTGATGTAGACAGAGATAGAGATAGAGATAGACAGATAGAGAAATGGAGAGATAGAGATAAAATGATGGAGGGGGGACAGAGAGGAATGGGCGGGGGGTCTCTCTCTCTCTCTCCCCGGTGCTACGGGTCTCCCTCTCTCCCCATCTCTCTCTTTCTCCCCCTCTCCCTCCCCCACACCCTGGGGCTGGGATCTCTCTCTCTCTCTCTCTCCCCCACCCCCGGGCTAGGTGTCTGGGTCTCTCTCCTCTTCTCTTCTGTCTACCCTCCACCCTCCACCACCCCCCCACCCGACAGTGGGTATCTCTCTCTCTCTCTCCCCTTCCCACCCCCGCCCCCACCCTCCCAATGGCTGGGTGTCTCCCTCTCCCCGCACCTCCCATCCCAGGGCTGGGGTCTCTCTCTCTTCCCTGCCCCCCCAGGACTTGGGGGATCACTCACTCTCATCCCCACAACCCCAACCCCCACCCCCACCCCCACCCCAGGGCTTGGGGGGGGGGGTCACTCTCTCTCATCCCCACAACCCCCTCTCTCCCCCCAGGGTTGGGGGTCTCTCTCTCTCTCTCTCCCTCTCTTTCACCCCGGGGTTGGGGGTCTCTCCCTCTCCTTCTCCCCGGGGTTGGGGGTCTCTCTCTCTCTCTCCCTCTCTCTTTCTCCCCATGGTTGGGGGTCTCTCTCTCTCTTTCTCTCTCTTTCTCCCCGGGAATGGGGGTCTCTCTCTCCCTCTTTCTCCCCGGGGATGGGGGTCTCTCTCTCTCTTTCTCTCTCTCTCCCCGGGGATGGGGGTCTCTCTCTCTCTCTCTCTCTGGGGATGGGGTCTCTCTCTCTCTCTTTCTCCCGGGGATGGGGGTCTCTCTCTCTCTCTTTCTCTCTGGGGATGGGGGTCTCTCTCTCTCTTTCTCCCCGGGAATGGGGTCTCTGTCTCTCTCTTTCTCCCCAGGGATGGGGGTCTCTCTCCTCTCTCTTTCTCCCCGGGATGGGGGCTCTCTCTCTCTCTTTCTCCCGGGGATGGGGGTCCTCTCTCTCTTTTCCCCGGGGATGGGGGTCTCTCTCTCTCTTTCTCTCTTTCTCCCCGGGGAGGGGGTCTCTCTCTCTCTTTCTCTCTTTCTCCCCGGGAATGGGGGGTCTCTCTCTCTCTTTCTCTTGGGAATGGGGGTCTCTCTCTCTCTTTCTCTCTTTCCCGGGGATGGGGGTCTCTCCTCTCTTTCTCTCTTTCTCCCGGGGATGGGGGTTCTCTCTCTCTTTCTCTCTTTCTCCCCGGGGAGGGGTCTCTCTCTCTCTTTCTCCCCGGGAATGGGGGTCTCTCTTCTCTTTCTCCCCGGGTGGGGGTCTCTCTCTCTCTTTCTCTCTTTCTCCCCGGGGATGGGGGTCTCTCTCTCTCTTTCTCTCTTTCTCCCCGGGGATGGGGGTCTCTCTCTCTCTTTCTCTCTTTCTCCCCGGGAATGGGGGTCTCTCTCTCTCTTTCTCTCTTTCTCCCCGGGAATGGGGGTCTCTCTCTCTCTTTCTCCCCGGGGATGGGGGTCTCTCTCTCTCTTTTCTCCCGGGGATGGGGGTCTCTCTCTCTCTTTCTCTCTTTCTCCCCGGGAATGGGGGTCTCTCTCTCTCTTTCTCTCTTTCTCCCCGGGGATGGGGGTCTCTCTCTCTCTTTCTCCCCGGGGATGGGGGTCTCTCCTTCTCCCCGGGGTTGGTGGTCTCTCTCTTTCTCCCCGGGGCTGAGGGTCTTTCTGTCCCCAGGGTAGCCGCGCTCTTACCTCGGGGCTGCAGCCGCTCCTCCCGCGGTCTCTGTCGCTGCCTCCGCTTCGCTCGGGAGCGCGCTTCTGCTGGGCGCGCGGTCACGCGGCGCTGCGCGCCCTCAGAGCGGCGGCGAGAGCGCGCCTGACATCAGAGCAGGAATTCCCCAAAACAGAGAATCAGCGCGGATCCGGGGGAATCCCCCTGCCCCGCACTGGGGAATCCTCCTCCTCCCACTGGGGAATCCCCCCAGGGAAACTCCTCCCTCTCCCGGGGATTCCCCCTGCCCCCCCATTGGGGAATACCCCTCCAGTCCCACCACCCCCCCCCAAACTGGGGAATTCCCTCACTGTTCTCCCCCACTGGGGGATTCCCCTCCCTCCACTGGGGGGATTCCCCTCCCTCCACTGGGGAATTCCCCTCCCTCCACTGGGGAATGCCTCCTGTTCTCCCCCACTGGGGGATTCCCCTCCCTCCACTGGGGGGATTCCCCTCCCTCCACTGGGGAATGCCTTCTGTTCTCCCCTACTGGGGGATTCCCCTCCCCCCACTGGGGAATGCCTCCTGTTATTCCTCCCACTGGGGAAATCCCCTCTCCCCTCAGGGGAATACCTCTTGTTCTCCCCCACTGGAGAATTCTCCTCTCCCCACTGGGGAATGCCTCCTGTTCTTCCCCACTGGGGAATTCCCCTCTCCCCACTGGGGAATGCCTCCTGTTCTCCCCCACTGGGGAATTCCCCTCCCCCCACTGGGAATGCCCCTCCCTCCACTGGGGAATGCCTCCTGTTCTCCCCCTCTGGGGAATTCCCCTCTCCCCACTGGGGAATCTCCCCTCGGGAAACCCCTCTCCCTCACAGGCAATCCCCTCCACACACACACACACACAGACATAAATATATATATATATTACATACACACACACACAAAGTTACACACAAGCACACCCAGTGACAGGGAGTTTTCCCAGCACCACCACCCACACCAGGATTCTCCCCAACCCCCAAAACGGCCAGAGAGTGGGGTAGCCAGACAATTTCCCCCCCCTCCAAACACACCCACCCACCCAGAGACAGGGACCCCCCTCTCTTTCACCCAGAGAGAGGGAATCCACAACCCACCAGGAAATCTTCCCCCCCAGACTCCCCACACCCAGTGACAGGGAATCCCCCCTCACTCAGACTCCCATACCCAGAGACAGAGGAATTTCTCCCTCCCCCAGACTCCCCATGTCCACAGACAGGGAATCTCCCCTCCCCCAGACTCCCCATGTCCACAGACAGGGAATCTCCCCTGCCCCAGACTCCCCATACCCAGAGATAGGGAATGCCCCCCTCCCCCAGACTCTCCATAGCCAGAGATAGGAATATCCCCCTCCCCCAGAATCCTCATAACCAAGAGACAGGGAATCCCCCTCTGCAAATCCCCCCACACCCCGAGACAGGGAATTCCCCTCTCCCTCGGTCTTCCCACACCCAGAGATAGGGAATCCCTCTCCCCAGTCTCCCCATTCCCAGAGACAGGGAATCCCCCCCTCCCTCAGACTCCCCATACCCAGAAACAGGGAACTCCCCCGCCCCCCCCCCCCAAGATTCCTCATACCTAGAGACAGGGAATTCACCCCACCCTGTCCCACCCCACCCAGGGGAAATCCCCCTCCCCTAGACTCCTCATACCCAGGGACAGAGAATTCCCCCATTCCGGAGAATCATGCTCCTCAGGATTCCTCCCCCACAAGAACCCCCCCCCTCACTTTCCACACACCCCCCCACACACCCACTCCCACCCAGAGAGAGATAGAGATGGAATCTCCACCCAACTCTCAATGAAGGAATGGTAAATATATTTCCTAGTCAGGATGGTGAGTGACTTGGAGAGGGATTTGCAGATGTTGGTGCCCATATGTCTGCTACTGTTGTCCTTCACATCATGGGTTCGGAAAGTATTGTCTAAGGATCTTTGGCGAATTACTGCAGTGCATCTTGTAGATGGTATGCATTCCCGCTACTGAGTGTCAGTGATGGAGGGAGTAGATGGGGTGCCAATCAAGTGGGAATTCCCCCCGCCTTTCCAGGGATTTCCCCCTGACCACCCCAATGGGGAATCCCCCCCTGCCCTCCCCTCAATGGGGAATTCCCCTCGCCCTGCTGGGGAATTCCCCCTCCAGGAAACTCTTCCCCCTCCCGTAAACTCTTCCCCCTCCCAGGGATTCCTTCTGCCCCCCCCTCCCACTGGGGAAACCTGTCTGTCCCCCCTAATGGGGAATCCTCCCTGCCCTCTCCTCAATGGGGAATTCCTCTCCTCCTACTGGGGAATCCAGTAGGATTTTGCCCCCTCCCTGGCCCCCCCAATGGGGAATCCTCCCCCCAATGAGGAATCCCTTTCCCCCCAACTGGACATTCCCCCCCCCCCCGTGAAACTCCTCCTCCCCCCCCGGGGTTTCCCCATGCCCCCTCCCACTGGGGAATCCTCTCTGCCCTCCCATCAATGGGGAATCCCCCTACCTTCCCCCCCAATTAGGGAATCATCCTTCCCCAAGAAAGGAATTCCCAGTCTCTGACCTGTTCTGGTAGCCACTGTGTTTATACGGCTGGGTCCCATTCAGTTTCTAGTCACTGGTAAACATTGACAGTGGGGGATTCAGCGATGGTAATGCCATTGAATATGGAGATGGTCATTGCCTGGCATCTGTGTGGCACAGGATTTACTTGTCAATAAATGTATTTGACTTAGATGGAAGAATAGAGAGAGATGCCTGGGTATACTTGCCAATGGCACAAGGTTCGATGTCACCGTAAATAGTATGATGGGAACAGAAAAATGGAATTAGAATTATTTATTAAATGATGAGGAACTTTGGATCAGAGAGATGTAGAATTCCAAGGACGCAAATCATTAACGGTTTTTGGACAGATACAAAAAAAAAGTAAAGAGATCTCGGGGTATATGTTCATAGCTCCTTGAAAGTGGGGTCACAGGTGGACAGAGTGGTGAAGAAGGCATGCTTGCTTTCAGAACATTGAATTGAGGAGCTGAGATGTCTTGGTGAAGTTGTACAAGACATTTGGAATACTGTGTGCAATTCTGGTCACCCTATTATAGAAAGGATATTATTAAACTAGAAAGAGTGCAGGAAAGATGTATTAGGATGCTACCGGGACTTGATTGTTTGAGGCTGGATAGAATGGGACTTTTTCCTCTGGACTGTAGGAGGATGAGGGGTGATCTCACTAGAGGTCTATAAAATAATGAGGGTCACAGATTAGCTAGATTGTCAATATCTTTTCCCAAAGGTAAGGGAGTCTAAAACTAGGTTTACGGTGAGAGGGGAGAGATACAAAAGAGTCCAGAGGAGCAATTTTTTCACACAGAGGGTACTGAATGTCTGGAACAAGCTGCTAGAGGTAGTAGTAGAGACGGGTACAATTTTGTCTTTTAAAAAGCATTTAGACAGTTACATGGGTAGATAGGTATAGAGGGATGTGGGTCAAGTGTGGGCAATTGGGATTAGTTTGAGTTAAAAAAATGGCACGGACAAGTTGGGCTGAAGGGCCCGTTTCCATGCTGTAAATCTCTATGACTTTATAATCGAGTGGTTAGTACTGTTGCCTCATAGCACCAGGGACTCAGGTTCAATTCCAGCCTCGGGTCACTGTCTGTGTGGAGTGTGCACATTCTCCTCGTGTCTGCGTGGGTTTCCTCCGGGTGCTCCGGTTTCCTCCCACAGTCTGAAAGATGTGCGGGTTAGGTTGATTGGCCATGCTGAGAAATTGCCCCTTAGTGTCCAGGGATGGGTAGGTTAGAGGGATTAGTGGGTATAATATGTAGGGATACGGGGGTAGGGCCTGGGTGGGATTGTGTTCGGGGCAGACTCGATGGGCTGAAGGGCCTCTTTCTACACTGTAGGATTCTATGATTCTAAAGTGCCCAGTCGGAAGATAGGTACTGTTTGGTTTGGGCTTCACTGGCACATTACGAAAGGCTAAGGACAGACAAGGTGGTGTGTGTTGAAACAATAATGCTTTGCAGACGGACACAAGGCTGCAAAGTAGCTTTGATCTTACCAGCATCAACCCTTAAGCATCTCAAATGGAACATCCTTCTCAACTCCTGTTAAATACAAGTCTACATTATGGAACCGTTCACATAATTCAATCCTCTCGGGGTTTTTCTGGTGATTGAGGTTGTTCCCTCAATATTAATTTAAAAGCGAAATACTACAATGCTGGAATCTGAAGCAAGACATAAGATACAGGAGCAGAATTAGACCATTCAGCCCATCGGGTCTGCTCCATCATTCTATCATGGCTGATAAGTTTTATACCATTTTCCTACCTCTTCCTCATAACCTTTGATCCCCTTTATCAATCAAGAACCTACCTATCTCTGTCTTAAATACACTCAATGACCCGGCTTCCTCTGTGGCAATGAATTCACCAAACGCTCTGGCTGAAGAAATTCCTCCTCATCTGAGGCTGTGCCCTCAGATCCCGGTTCCTCCGACGAATGGAAACATCTTCCCCAAGTCCGCTCTATCCAGGCCTTTCCGTACTCTGTAAGCTTCAATGAGATTCCCCCTTCCCCATCCTTCCAAACTCCACGGACGCCGAGTCCTCAAACACTCCTCACGTGTCAGGTTTTTCATTCCCCGGATCGTTCTCTCGAATCTCCTCCGGACCCTCTCCGAGGTCCTTCCTCGGATGGCAAACATTCCTTTCGGGTGAACCAATGTTCCACGTGCAGTCCTCCAACCGAGCCTCCTGCAACTGGCGTCCCTAATGCGGTCTCCCCTGCGCCGAAGGAGGCTAAACGCAGGGTGGGCTATCCCTTTTGCCGGAAAACCTTTGCTCAGTCTTCCCGCTTTCCCGTCGCTTGTCATTTTAACTCATGTCTGACCTTGCTGTCCTGCTGGAATGTTCCAGCGAAGCCCATCGCCAGCTAGAGGGACAGCATCTCTACTTTCCATTAAGCCCATTGCAACAACAGTGCAATAACTATTACAATTGTAACATAACCTTGCACCCCTCTGTATTCCAAACCACTTAAGAAAAAAGGTCAAAAATCATAAAAGCCCTATGGTGCAGAAGGAAGACCTTTCTGCTCCATCTTGACCCCTATTTTCTTGAATATCCAAAACATTTTCTATCCAAATGAAAACCGCATTCCCCCCCACCACCACCACCACTCCCCCACCCTGCCACCTCTTGTTCTTTAGTTTTAGAACATAGAACATTACAGCACAGAACAGGCCCTTCGGCCTTCGATGTTGCGCCGACCAATATAAAAAGCAATGCCCCTCCAAACTAAACCATTCCCTTCTCTTCCATATACTTATCAACTAACCTCTTAAACGCCACCAAACTTGGCGCATCTACAACTGCTGCAGGCAGGGCATTCCACTCCCGAACCACCCTTTGGGTAAAGAACCTACCTCTGATATCCGTCCTATAACTATCACCCCTTAATTTAAAGCTGTGTCCCCTCGTGCTAGCTTTCTCCATCCTAGGAAAAAGGCTATCACTGTCCACCCTATCTAAACCTCTAATCATCTTATATGTTTCAATAAGGTCCCCTCTTAGCCGCCTCCTTTCTAACGAAAACAACCTCAAATCCCTCAGCCTCTCTTCATAAGACCTGCCCTCCATACCAGGCAACATCCTGGTAAACCTCCTCTGTACCCTCTCCAATGCCTCCACATCTTTCTTATAATGTGGGGACCAGAACTGCACACAATACTCCAAGTGCGGCCGCACTAGAGTTTTGTACAGTTGCAACATGATGCTGCGGCTCCTAAATTCAATCCCCCTACCAATAAAAGCTAAGACTCCATATGCCTTCTTAACAACATCTTCTTTTGTCTGCAATGATCTTTATTTTCCCATTAACACTTCCTCGTACCTTACCCTTACGCCTTTAATTAGCACCTTCTCTAGCCCTTTCCGTTGCCTTTAATGCTTCTCCTTGATTTCATTTCATTTTGATTTGATTTATTACTGTCACGTGTATCACCATAAAGTGTTGTTTTTGCACACTATGCAGTCAAAGCACAGAGAAGGAAAGGAGAGGGTGCAGAACGCAGTGTCACAATCATAGCTAGGGTGTAGAGAAAGATCCACTTCATGTGAGGTAGGTCCATTCAAAAGTCTGACAGCAGCAGGGAAGAAGCTGTTCTTGAGTCGGTTGGTACATGACCTCTTTTGGTATCTTTTTCCCGATGGAAGAGAGAATATACAGGATGAGGTCCTGGATTATGCTGTCTGCTTTGCCAAGACAGCGGGAAATGTCGACAGAGTCAATGGATGGGAGGCTGGTTTGCATGATGGATTGTACTCCATTCACAATGCTTTGTAATTCTTTGCCTTGGGCAGAGCAGGAGCCCATACCAAACTGTGATACAACCCGAAAGAACGCTTCCTATGGCACATCTTTAAAAATCCTACATGTGCAGAAAGAGGCCCTTCAGCCCATCGAGTCTGCACTGAATACAATCCCTCCTAGGCCCTACCCCCATATCCCTACATTATTATACCCACTAATCCCTCTAACCTACACATCCCTGGACTAAGGGGCAATTTCTTAGCACGGCTAATCAACCTAACCCGCACAACTTTGGACTGTGGGAGAAAACCCACGCAGATACGAGGAGAATGTGCAAACTCCACACAGACAGTGACCCGAGCTGGGAATCGAACCCAGGACCCTGGAGCTGTGAAGAAGCAGTGCTAACCACTGCGCCGCCCTATGACATGTCAAATTTCCTTTGCTTTCTGAGAGAGTAGAGGTCTCATGACGTACATGCCTCTGTTGCAATCTCTCCCAGCTCCCACACTGACCTTCTGCTCTGTCCCAGCTAGTCTGTCCTCTCTTTGAGTGTATAATCCATCACATTTTTCCCTCTCTTTAACTCTGAAGGAGAGACAGCTTGAATAGCTTACTCTATTTTTTATTCTCTCCACAGATGCTGCTAGGTTTTTCCAGCAATTTTCTGTTTTTGTGCCTTCAGTATCTCCATCCTGAGCTGGGTGCCCAATTCTGAACAGCATCCTTTAACTGTGATCTTACCAGAAACCATTAAAACTGCAACATAACATTGCACCCCTCTGTATTCCAAACCACTTAAGAAAAAGGTCAAAAATCATAAAATCTCTACAGTGGCCATTCACCCCATCAAGTCTGCACTGACCCGGGTTCGATTCCCAGGTCGCAGTCTGTGTGGGTTTTGCACATTCTCCTTGTACCTGAGTGGGTTTCCTCCGGGTTCTCCAGTTTTCTCCCACACTCCAAAAGATGTGCAGGTTAGGTTGATTGGCTGAGCTTAGTGTCAGCAAGTTAGTAAGGTAAATAAGTAGTTATGGGGATAGGGCCTGGGTGGTATTGCGCAGATTCGATGGGCCAAATGGCTCCCTTCTGTGGTTCTACGATAATACTCAAGGAGCTCAACGCCATCCAGGATAAAGCACCCCCTTTTAATTAGCACCCCATCCATAAATATTCACTCCCTCCATCACCGATGCACAGTAGAAGCAGGGTGTACCATCTACAAGCTTCCTTTGACAGCAGCTTCAGAGGGCTGCTCTTGGATTTTTCCGAGAGTATCCTAGTGCTTCACGTCGTTAATGTACGCTTGACCTGGACCATTTGATGGGCAACACGACAGCTCAGTGACTATAGCTGTGCTGTGCAGATACATGGATTTGGGCCTGTGTCTGTGGGAGTTTGCGCATTCTCCCCGTGCTTGCGTGGGTTTTCTCCGGGCGCTCCGGTTTCCTCCCACATCCCAAAGATGTGCTCTTAGGCTGATTGGTGAAACAAATTCTCCCTAAATTGTCTCAAATTTGGTTTCAATCCAAAGATCTATAAACGTAGACAGGGATCACAGGTAGAAGTGGAGCATCGAGGTGGCGGTGCGGGCTCGCTGGGGCGAAGGGCCTGTTTCCCATGCTGTTTTGTTCTTTGTTCTTTGTACTTCCATCTAGAAGGACAAGGGCAGCAGATGCTTGGGGAACACCACCATCTGCAAGTTCTCCTCCAAGCCAATCCTGATTTGGAAATATATCAGCCTTTCCTCTGCTGGGTCGAAATCCTGGAATTCCCTCTCTAACAGCACTGTGCATGTACTTACATGATGTGGAGATGCTGGTGTTGTGATGGCAGGAATCTTGGGTTTATGTTGTGCTGTCTGTCTCCCCCCCCCCCCTCCCCACCCCCCTCCGCAGCTTGCAAAATCTCACTAACTGTCCTGTCCGGGGACAAGACACATCTCTTTAACCTGTGTTTAACCCTCTGTCCACTCACATTGTCTGTACCTTGAAGACTTGACCACCTGTACAGTCTCACATTCCAACCACTGTCTTGTAAATTGAGGTTGTGTCTTTATCTGCCCTGTTTGTGAACAGAAATTCTCACTCACCTGAAGGAGCTCGAGACTCTAAAAGCTAAATAAACCTGTTGGACTTTAACCTGGTGTTGTGAGACTTCTTACTGTACATCACATGGATATACTGCAGCAGTTCAAGAAGATAGTTCCCCATCACCTTCTAAAGGGCAATAGATCCCATAAAAGAATAGTGTGAAATAAAATGGCTATAGGTGGGAATAGAATGGCATGGAGAAGAAATACTAGCATGGACTAGATGGGCCAAATGGCCTGTTTCTTTGGCGGATGTTCTTGTTAATCTACAATCCCTTGGCATTATTCAATGAACTGCAGGCGAGTCATAGAATCCCTATAGTGCAGAAGGAGGTCAGTGGGGCAACACGGTAGCACAGTGGTTAGCCCTGCTGCCTCACAGCACTGGGGACCCGGGTTCAATTCCCGGCTTGGGTCATTGTGTGGAGTTTGCACGTTCTCCCCATGTCTGCATGGCTTTCCTCCGGGTGCGCTGGTTTCCTCCCACAGTCCGAAAGACATGCGGGCGAGGTGGATTAACCATGCTAAATTGACCCTTCTTTCGGAGGGGCTGTGGGGGGGGAGGGGGGAGTATTAGCAGGGTAAACATCTGGAGTTTTGGGAATAGGGTAGGATTCTGTTAGTGTCCTGAAACGCACGAGTTAGAGGGATTAGTGGATAAAATATGTAGCGGGTAGGGCTGGGAATGTGGTAGGTGCAGACTCAATGGGCAGAATGGCCTCTTTCTGTATTGAAGGGTTTCAGTGATTCTATGCAGACTCGATGGGCCAAATTGCCTCCTTCTGTACTGTAGGGATTCCTCCAATTCTTCTATGAATGCGCATCTTTCAAACTGTGGGAGGAAACCGGAGCACCTGGAGGGAACCCACGCAGACATGGGGAGAACATGCAGACTCCACACAGACAGTGACCCAAGCCAGGAATCGAACCTGGGTCCCTGGTGCTCTGAGGCAGCAGCGCTAACCACCATGCTGGCTTTCCTGGTGTCCTAACCAATATCTATTCCTTTACCTGGGACAGATGACGAGCTGGAAACATATTTTGTCGCTTTTGTGGGATCTTACTGTGCACATATTGGCCGCACTGTTGCCCCCAGATTGCTGCAAATTGAATTTCTGTATAAAGCACAAAAAGCTTCAACAGGCGGGAATCAGTGTTTATCGGATCCCTGGGTAAACTGGGTCTCTTGTGCCACCTAATGGTGCCAACAAGTTTGCGATTAATCGCTGCCTTTTTACAACTGCTGAAAACACAGCAACACTTTAGATTTTGTGTCCCTCAGTACTTTGAAAGTGCCGTCTTGTAAAACACAGTGGTCAGTTTAACAGTATTAGAGAGTAGCACGGTGGCACAGTGGTTAGCACTGCTGCGTCTCTGCGCCAGGGACCCGGGTTCGATTCCCGGCTTGGGTCATCGTCTGGGCGGGGAGTCTGTGCATGTTCTCCCCGGGTCTGCATGGGTTTCGACCACTTTCCCCCCACAGTCCAAAGATAAAACATAGAACATAGAACAATACAGCACAAATAGGCCCTTCGGCCCACGAGTTGTGCCGATCACATCTACCAATCCACAGACCTATCTATAACCCCCTATCCTATTCACTTCCATATACTCATCCAGAAGTCTTTTAAAAGACCCCAGTGAGTTTGCCTCAACAACCTCCAACGGCAGTCGGTTCCATTCACTCACCACCCTCTGAGTGAAAAACCTACCCCTGACATCTCCTTTGTATTTGCTTCCCTGCACCTTAAATCTGTGTCCTCTCGTAGTGACCATTTCAGCTTGGGGAAATAGTCTCTGAGAGTCCATCCTATCTACCCCTCTCAACATTTTATAAACCTCTATCAGGTCGCCTCTCAACCTACATCTCTCCAGTGAGAAGAGTCCCAGCTGCCTCAACCTATCTTCATAAGGCCTGCCTCCCAATCCCCCAGGCAGCATCCTTGTAAACCTCCTCTGAACCCTCTCAATAGCCTGTACGTCCTTCCTATAATGAGGCGACCAGAACTGCACACAATACTCTAACTGCGGTCTGACAAGAGTTTTATAGAGCTGCATCATTACCTCCTGACTCCTAAACTCTATTCTTCGATTAATGAAGGCCAGTACACCGTACGCCTTCTTGACCACTTCCTCCACCTGTGAGGCCAATTGAAGAGTCCTATGGACCCGGACCCCGAGATCCTTCTGCTCTACAACACAGCTAAGACTCCTACCCCTTATATTGTACTCCTTCATCCCATTATTCCTGCCAAAATGGACCACTACACATTTATCCGTGTTGAAGTCCATCTGCCACTTCTCAGTGCAGTCTTGCATCCTGTTTATGTCCCGCTGCAACTTTTGGCATTCCTCCAGAACATCCACAACACCACTGACCTTTGTATCATCAGTGAACTTACTAACCCATCCCTCCACTTCCTCATCCAGGTCATTTATGAAAATGACAAACAGCAGGGGTCCCAGAACAGATCCCTGGGGCACTCCACTGGTTACCGACCTCCATACAGAACAAGACCCATTCACAACCACTCTCTGCCTTCTGCCGGCAAGCCAGTAATGGATCCATGAGGCCAAAGCCCCTTGGATCCCATGCCCTCTCACCTTCTCCAGAAGCCTTGCATGGGCAGGTTAGATGTGCAGGTTAGTTTGATTGGCCATGTTAAATTCTCCCTTGGCTTAACAGGATAAATATGTTGGGTTACTGGGTGGCAAAGTGGGTTAGCAATGCTGCTTCGCAGCTCCAGGGACCGGGGTTCGCTTCCCGGCTCAGGTCACTGTCTGTGTAGAGTTTGCACATTCTCCTCGTATCTGCGTGGGTTTCCTCCAGTTTCCTCCCACAGTCCAAAGATGTGTGGGTTAGGTTGATTGTCCATGCTAAATAATTGCCCGTGAGTGTCCTGATGAGTAGGTTAGAGGGATTAGTGAGTATGATATTGGGAGAGGGGCGCTTGGTGGGGTTGTGGTCGGTGCAGACTCGATGGGCCAAAGGGCCTCTTTCTGCACTGAATGGTTTGGATGAATAGGGTCTGGGTGGGAATGTGGTCGGTACAGATTCAATGGGCCAAATGGCCTTCTTCAGTACTGGAGGGATTGTATACCCGAGCAGGCACGGGAGTGTGGCAACTAATTTCATAATAACTTCATTGCAGTGTTAATGTAAGCCTACTTGTGACACTAGTAAAGAAATGAACAGTTCTTCGATTTGATCTATTAGTGTCACATGAACGCAGCAAACTACCCAGCATTCGGGAGAACAGAGACCACACAACACTGCCACAGCAATCTCTGTAAGACATGCTGGATCATTGACATGGGTGCCATCATCTCAGTGTTAGTGGGCAACAGGGAGGCACAGGCGGTTAGTACTGCTGCCTCACAGCACCCAGGGACCCAGGAGAACACCATCCACCAGGCACACGGTACATTCTCTTGCAACTCGGCCAACGTTGTCTACCTGATACGTTGCAGGAAAGGATGTAGAACATAGAACATAGAACATTACAGCGCAGAACAAGCCCTTCGGCCCTCGATGTTGCGTCGACCAATTAGGAACAAGCAGTGACCCTCTAACTTAAACCATTCCCTTTTCATCCAT
Source organism: Sphyrna mokarran (assembly GCA_024679065.1). Lineage (NCBI taxonomy): Eukaryota > Metazoa > Chordata > Chondrichthyes > Carcharhiniformes > Carcharhinidae > Sphyrna > Sphyrna mokarran. The sequence goes on from JAGIQG010000036.1 coordinate 10,615,096, forward strand.
AAACTTATCTATTAACCTCTTAAACGCCACCAAACTTGGCGCATCTACAACTGCCCCAGGCAAGGCATTCCATACCCTTACCACCCTCTGGGTAAAGTACCTACGTCTGACATCTGTCCTAAAACCACCACCCCAGGAAAAAGGCTATCACTGTCCACCCTATCTAAACCTCTAATCATCTTATATGTTTCAATAAGGTCTCCTCTTAGCCGCCTTCCTTCTAACGAAAACAACCTCAAATCCCTCAGCTCTCTTCATAAGACCTGCCTTCCATACCAGGCAACATCCTGGTAAACCTCCTCTGTACCCTCTCTAATGCCTCCACATCTTTCTTATAATGCGGGGACCAGAACTGTACACAATACTCCAAGTGCGGCCGCACTAGAGTTTTGTACAGTTGCAACATGATGTTGCGGCTCCGAAATTCAATCCCCCTACCAATAAAAGCTAAGACTCCGTATACCTTCTTAACAACCTTATCGACTTGATTGCCAAGTCAAGACTTGGCAATCAAGACTTGATGTCCCGAGGCTTGGTAGACTGGGGAGACCATGCAGACGCTATGACAACGGATGAACCAACACCGCTTGACAATCACCAGGCAAGGCCTGTTGGCGAACACTTCAGCCGTCACGGGCATTCGGCCTCTGATCTCCGGATAAGCGTTTTCCAAACACGATGCACGACAGCGCAGAGTCGCTGAACAGAGACCGTTAGCCAAGTTCCCCACACATGAGGACAGCCTCAACCAGGATCTTGGGTTCACGTCACACTATTTGTAACCCCCATGACTTGCCTGCGTTTGCAACATCTCACTTACTGTCCTGTCTGGAGACAATACACATCTCTTTAACCTATGCTCTCTCCACTCACATTGTCTGCACCTTTAAGACTTGATTAGCTGCAAAGACTCGCATTCTAATCAGTACTCTGTAAACTGAGTTTATATTTTTATATCCCCTGTTTGTATCAGAACTCCCCACTCACCTGACGAAGGAGCAGTGCTCCCAAAGCTAGTGGATTTTGCTACCAAATAAACCCCTGTAGGACTTTAACCTGGTCTTGTGAGACTTCTTACGTGTATCAGTATACAGTGAAAAGTATTGTTTCTTTCATGCTATTACAAAGAACACCGTTCATAGAGCAGGAAGGGAGAGAATGCAGAATGTAGTGTTACAGCAAATGCTTCATCGTTTATGTATTAATAGGACTCTCATCAACTTCAGATTGTTAAAAATAAAAGAAATATTGATGCTTTGGACACAGAGGGAGCCCATGGCTCTCACAGTCAATGTTGTGAGCAATCAGCGCACACCACACATCGCTCGCCTTTGTCTGAATCGCTTCAGTCACACTGGTAGGAAAAAAAAAACTACACGGGTGGAAATCAGCGGCTGGACAATAGTCAACAAAATATCTGGTGGAGGCCACACTCAGAACCCAAATGGGCCCCCCAGACTTCAGGTCCACCGCACTACATGCCTGAGGAAGGCAAATGCCTTATGCAGGATGTTTTGTGCTGGGTCATTTCAATGGATTCTGACACCAATAAACAATCCAATCATATCAGTATTGACAACACCATGCTGGAGGTTGTTGAGAGCTACACCTACCTCAGCTCCACAATCACCAACAATCCATCACATGATGACAAAGTTAGCACATACCTCAGACAAAATCTACAGCAATTCATGTTCAAGCTGAGTAAGAGAGGGAGCTGATGGCCTAGTGGTGCTGTCACTAAACTATTAATCCACAAACTCGGCAAATATTGTGGGGGACCCATGTTCGAATCCCACCACGGCAGATGATGAAATTTGAATTTTTAAAAAAATCTCGGGAATTAAAAATCTACTGATGACCATGAAACCATTGCTAATTGTCGGAAAAACCTATCCGGTTCACTAATGTCTCTTTAGAAAAGGAAACCTGACAGTGTTACATGGTCTAGCTGACATGTGATTCACGGCATGGTGGCACAGTGGTTGGCACCGATACCTCACAGCCCCAAGTTCAATTCCAGCCTCGGGTCACTGTCTGTGTGGAGTTTGCACATTCTCTCTGAGTCTGCATGGTTTGTTCCGGGTGCTCCGGGTTCCTCCCACAGATGTGCGGGTTAGGTTGATTGGGAGGGCTGAATTGTACCCTAGTGTCGGGGGGGATTAGCAGGGTCCATGGGACTCTTAAATCTGCTCCGCAAGTGGAGGATGTGGTCAAGAAGGCATATGGTGTACTGGCCTTCATTAATAGAGGGATTGAGTTTAGGAGTTGGGAGGTAATGCTGCAATTTTATAAGACCCTTGTCAGACCCCACTTGGAGTACTGTGCACAGTTCTGGATGCCTCACTATAGGAAAGATGTGGAAGCTATTGAGAGGGTGCAGAGGAGATTTACAAGGATGTTGCCTGGATTGGGAGACACGCCTTATGGAGATAGGTTGAGGGAGCTCGGTCTCTTCTGCCTGGTGAGATGTAGGTTGAGAGGAGACCTGATAGACAAAGAACAAAGAACAAAACAGCACAGAAAACAGGCCTTTCATCCCAACGAGCCCGCGCCGCCACCCTGATGTTCCCACCTCTACCCGTGATCCCTGTCTACATTTATAGATCTATGGATTAAAAACCAAATTTGAGACAATTTAGGGAGAATTTGTTTTGCCCATTAGCCTAAGAGCACATCTTTGGGATGTGGGAGGAAACCGGAGCACCCGGAGAAAACCCACGCAAGCACGGGGAGAATGCGCAAACTCCACAGACACAGGCCCAAATCCATGTATCTGCACAGCACAGCGATAGTCACTGAGCTGTCGTGTTGCCCATCAAATGGTCCAGGTCAAGCGTACACTAACGACGTGAAGCACTAGGATACTCTCGAAAAAAATCCTCTCACGACCCATCGCGTGTATGCCCCTTGTTAGACAACAAGGTGGACCAAAGCACCTGTAGGATAAAAACAAGTACATCAATATCATCATCTATTTACACACTTCCCAGGGACTCCCAAGGCTCATGATCCCTATTTTAAATCAGTTTTCTATACCCCTCCATTCCCATTCTGTTCATGTGCCAATCTAAATATTTCTTAAATAACTCCAGAGTGCCTGCCTCCACCACTTTACTTGGCAGTGCATTCCATACCCCCACCACCCTCTGTGTGAAAAAACTCCCTCTAGCATCCAAATTACACCTTACCCCCCTCACCCTAAGCCCGTGACCCCTCGTGCTTTTTGAGTCCATCCTAGGAAAAAGCTTCACCCTGTTTACTCTTTATAAGACGTTTATAAGATGTTGAGAGGAATAGATAGGGTGGATTTTCGGAGGCTATTTCCCAGGGCTGAAATGGTCGCTATGAGAGGATACAGGTTTAAGATGCTGGGGAGCAAGTACAGAGGAGATGTTAGAGGTACGTTTTTCACTCAGAGGGTGGTGAGTGAATGGAATCGGCTGCCATCAGTGGTGGTAGAGGCGAACTCGCTGGGGTCTTTTAAGAGACTTCTGGATGAGTACATGGGATTTAATGGGATTGGGAGCGAAAGATAGTTCTATGGCCTGGTAGGCATAGATATGATTGGCACAACTTGTGGGCCGAAGGGCCTGATTGTGCTGTAGTGTTCTATGTTCTAAATGCATGGGATGATGGGAATGGGGTCTGGATGGGATTGTTACCAGAAAAGACTCGTGGGAAGCGAATTGCCTTCTTCTGCACTGTAGGGATTCTGTGACTCCAGAGCCACATCAGTGTGAATGTCTGCCGTCGGACGAGTTGGAGATGGGCAATAAAATGCTGGCCCGGCCAGTGACACCCACGAATGAATAAAAATAAAATAAACCTGACCGAGAACACGAGAATGGGAGTCTACCAAGCCTGAATTGTGAGGGAACTCACCGTAGTGAGACAACAAAAGCCAAGAAAAGGCTGGAAATTTGCCTATTGCCAAAACAAATCTTCCAATAATACATTTGGCAATAGCGATGGGCAATCTTTATCTTGGCGATAATGTTCTCCCCAGAATATGCGTTCCACCCATGGCTCCCAGCATTTGCTGCAGTCGGTGGCTGCTTTTTGGGGAGTTGTTCTCTCGGCCGTTGGACACATTTGCCTTTTTGATCCCACGCTGATGTTTCCCCGCGCCGAGGAACATCTGGATATTCTGGCAAAGTTGTAGCCAGTAGGCACTTGGCAAGGCTGCAGCTCAGGGGAATTCAAAGTCTTCTCATTCCAGATCGCGGGTAATTAACTCGAGTGAACAAGCTTGGCATCAGTGCCAGGTTTCATTAGAGTGATGTTCGCCTTGTACCAGGCAACACTCTCCCTCCTGTCTTGTTTCTGTTGCTGCCAGGTAAGGTGGTAGAGGCGGGCACTCTGGAGTTATGTAAGAGATACTTAGATGGGCACATGAACAGAATGGGAATGGAGGGATATAGAAAACTGATTTAAAATAGGAATCATGAGCCTTGGGAGTTCCTGGGAAGTGTGTCAATAGATGATGATATTGATGTACTTGTTTTTATCCTACAGGTGCTTTGGTCCACCTTGTTGTCTAACAAGGGGCATACAGGCGATGGGTCGTGAGAGGACTGCTCTTGGATTTTTTCGAGAGTATCCTAGTGCTTCACGTCGTTAGTGTACGCTTGACCTGGACCATCTGATGGGCAACACGACAGCGCAGTGACTATCGCTGTGCTGTGCAGATACATGGATTTGGGCCTGTGTCTGTGGGAGTTTGAGCATTCTCCCCGTGCTTGCGTGGGTTTTCTCTGGGTGCTCCGGTTTCCTCCCACATCCCAAAGATGTGCTCTTGGGCTGATTGGCAGAACAAATTCTCCCTAAATTGTCTCAAATTTGGTTTTTAATCCATAAATCTATAAACATAGACAGGGATCACGGGTAGAGGTGGGAACATCGAGGTGGCGGTGTGGACTTGTTGGGCCGAAGGGCCTGTTTCCCGTGCTGTTTTGTTCTTTGATGGAGGAGTGTTTGAGGACTCTGGGTCTGTACTCGATGGAGTTTAGAAGAAGGAGTCGGAGGGGGGAATCTCATTGTAACTTACAGAATATGGTATTGCATAGGCATAGTGGACTTTGGAAGGCCTGTTGTAAAGTTGAACTCCCGAACACTATTTCGGTATTTCCTTCCCTACTTCCTCCTCTGACCAAAACAAAAAGTCACAGAGTGAGAACCACAAATGAGGGAAAGGGGAGTTCAGATTCTTTGGTCCTTTTACCTGCATATGGGCAGTTAGGGCAGTGATATGCTCCTCCTGCCAGATGTGGGAAATCAAGGAGCAATCTAGTCTCCCTCACAACTTTGTCCGGATAGAGTGGACACAGGGAGGGTGTTTCCAGAGACTGGGATCTGAGGGCACAGCCTCAGAGTAAAGGACATTCTTTGGTTCTTTTACCTGTATTAGGGCAATATGGGCAGTTAGGGCAGTGGTATGCTCCTCCTGCCAGATGTGGGAAATCAAGGAGCAATCTAGTCTCCCTCACGGCTTTGTCTGGATAGAATGGGCACAGGGAAGATGTTTCCAGAGACTGGGATCTGAGGGCACAGCCTCAGAGTAAGGGACATTCTTTGGTCCTTTTACCTGTAAAAGGGCAGTATGAGCAGTTAGGGCAGTGATATGCTCCTCCTGCCAGATGTGGGAAATCAAGGAGCAATCTAGTGTCCCTCACAACTTTATCAGCATAGAGTGGATGCAGGGAGGGTATTTCCATTAGTCAGAGAGACTGGGATCCGAGGGCACAGCCTCAGAGTGAAGGGACAACCCTTTAGAACCGAGATAAGGAGGAATTTCTTCAGCCAGAGAGTGATGAATCTGTGGAATTCATTGCCACAGAGGGTGCCGGGTCGCTGGATGTGTTTAAGGCAGAGATAGATAGATACTTGATTGGTAAGGGGGTCAAAGATTATGGGGAAAAGATGAAAGAATGGAATTGAGAAACGTATCAGCCATAATGCATATGAAATATAGGGCTAATGGAAGGACCCTTAATAGTGTTGTCGAGCAGAGGGATCTTGGGGTACAAGTACATAGCTCTTTGAAAGTTGGCACCAGGTTGATAAAGTTGTTAAGAAGGCGTACGGTGTGTTAGCTTTTATTGGTAGAGGGATTGAATTTAGGAGCCGTGAGGTTATGTTGCAACTGTACACAACTCTGGTGCGGCCGCACTTGGAGTATTGCGTACAGTTCTGGTCACCGCATTGTAAGAAAGATGTGGAAGCATTGGAAAGGGTGCAGAGGAGGTTTACCAGGATGTTGCCTGGTATGGTGGGAAGGCCTTATGAGGAAAGGCTGAGGGACCTGAGGTTATTTTCTTAGAGAGAAGAAGGTTACGCGGTGACCTAATTGAGGCGTATAAGATGATCAAGGGATTGGATAGGGTGGATAGTGAGAGCCTTTTTCCTCGGATGGTGATGACCAACACGAGGGAACATAACTTTAAATTAAGAGGTGGTAGTTATAGGACGGATGTCAGAGGCAGGTTCTTTACACAGAGGGTGGTGAGAGCGTGGAGTGCCCTGCCTGCAGCAGTTGTGGACTCGCCTACTTTGGGGGCATTCAAATGTTTGGTGGATAGGCATATGGATGATATTGGAATAGTTTAGGTTAGAGGGTCCACTGGCCGGCGCAACATTGAGGGCCGAAGGGCCTGTACTGCGCTGTAATGTTCTATGTTCTATAATCGAATGGTGTAGATGGGCCGAATAGCCTAATTCTGCTCCTATACCATTGGGGCAGAGATTTAGATGTTTGGGTTATTGGGATCTCTTCTGGGGAAGAGTGTGACCTGTTCAGAGGGATGGGTTACACCTCAACTGGGGGTGACATCCTGGTGGTGAGATGTGCAAGAACCACTCAAGAGGGTTTAAATTAGTTTGGTGGGGGTGGGATGGGAGTAGGGAGAAGGTTGAGGACAGATGAGAAGTTACAGAGAGCACATTGAGTAGTAAAAGGCGGTGTCAAAAATCCTAGCGAGATCAGGCAAAAGCGAGACAGAGAGCGAGGGAAAGCCAGATTAAACTGCATTTATTTCAATGCAAGAAGCTTGAAGGGCAAGGCAGATGAATTCAGGGCATGGATGGGGACGTAGAATTGGGATATTATAGCAATTACTGTAACATGGCTAAGGATGGGACAGGACTGGGACCTCAATGTTCCAGGTTACAGATGCTATAGGAAAGATTGAACAGGAGATAATGGAGGAAAGGGAGTTGCACTTTCGATGCGGGAAAATGTCAAACAGTACTGAGAGGGGATATATCCAAAGGTTCGGCCACCAAATGCATTATGGAAAAGCCTGGTGACTTGTTGGCAATAGAACAAAGAACAAAACAGCACGGGAAACAGGCCCTTCCGCCCAACGAGCCCACCTCTACCCGTGATCCCTGTCTATGTTTATAGATCTATGGATTAAAAACCCAAATTTGAGACAATTAAGGGAGAATTTGTTTTGCCAGTTAGCCTAAGAGCACATCTTTGGGATGTGGGAGGAAACCGGAGCACCCGGAGAAAACCCACGCAAGCATGGGGAGGATGCGCAAACTCCCACAGATACTGGTCCAAATCCATGTATCTGCACAGCACAGCGATAGTCACTGAGCTGTCGTATTACCCATCAAATAGTCCAGGTCAAGTGTACACTAACGACGTGAAGCACTAGGATACTCTCAAAAAAAATCCAAGAGCAGTCCTCTCACGACCCATCGCGTGTACGCCCCTCATTAGACAACAAGGTGGACCAAAGCTCCTGTAGGATAAAAACAAGTACATCAATATCATCATCTATTTACACACTTCCCAGGGACTCCCAAGGCTCGTGATCCCTATTTTAAATCAGTTTTCTATACCCCTTCATTCCCATTCTGTTCATGGGCCAACGAAGTATTTCTTAAATAACTCCAGAGTGCCTGCCTCCATCACTTTACTTGGCAGTACATTCCATACCCCCACCACGCTCTGTGTGAAGTCTTTTCCGGCAACAATCTCAGCCAGGCCCCATTCCCGTCACCCCACACATTTGCCCTGCTAATCCCCCCCTCTGCCGACAGTAGGGTACAATTCAGCCAATCAACCGCACATCTGTGCCTGGAGTCCGGAGTACCCAGAGGAAACCCACTCAGACACGGACAGAATGTGCAAACTCCACATAGACCCGAGGCTGGAAATGAAGCGGGGATCCTGGGGCTGTGAGTCTACATGGGCGGAACTGAGAAATAAGAAAGGCAACCAGGAATCCTCGGGCTGGTTTGGACACAATGGGCTGAATGGCCTCCTTCTACGCTGTAACTTTGCTCTCGTTCAAATTGAACCAGGAGAAATCGCAGAATATCCCTTTCCGTCAGGGAAGGGAACTTATTTTACTCAGCCTCTGCAGATTAGTGTCCTTGCGAAAGAGAAAATGATGACTTCATGCTTTGAAGCACATTCCTTCGTCAAGGACTGAAGGTTTCGTCGAAGTTGATGACTCATCCTATCTTTGCCCTGAAGTTATTTAAAAATACAAAATCTGCAAGCTCAAAAATAGGCAAGTTCAGGTAGTGTCACGTGTAGGCAAAGCTTGACGCAGGCAGATGATTAGTCCAGGTATAGTTTAATTCTCATTATAAAGTTGCACCTCCTACCCACAATATTTGCTGCAATTCTAATTTCTCGTAGTTAGGCTGAGAAGCTGGGAGATGGAATTTGGAGGTACCGCATGGCGTCACCTAAGATTGGAGGATTGTAATTACAGTATGACACGGGTTATCTGCATTATTTCCACACCAGGAAAACAAAGGCACCTATGTCAAACTCCTTTTTATTGATTACAGCTCAGCCTTCAACACCCAAGGAAATTCACCTCCAAACTCCTCCCTCTGCGGACTGGATTCTGGACTTGCGAATCCACAGACCGCAGACAGCTTAGGTGACAACAGTGGTTAGCACTGCTGCCTCTCGGCGCCAGGTTCGATTCCCGGCTCGGCTCACTGTCTGTGTGGAGTCTGCACACATTCTCCCCGTGTCCGCGTGGGTTCCTTTCCACATTTTGAAAGACGTGCCGGCTGGGGTGCATTGACCCGAACAGGTGCCTGAGGGCGGCAACAAGGGGGAATTTCGCAGTAACTTCATTGCAGCGTTAACGTAAGCTTTACTTGTGACCAATAGGTAAACTTTACTTTTTTTTTATTTTTATGACACCTTATGACATCTTCAACACCAGTATGGGTAGAACTGAGAAATAGGAAGGAGGGAAATCACTCTGATAGGGTACAAAAGGACCCCATGTAGTTGAGGAGCAAATATATAAGATTACAAAGGTAATGTTTGAAAGTAAGAGATACTGGGGTGAGGTAGATGAGGGGTTAGAGTGACATCTGAGTGAAGTTGGGTCAGGTAGGGTCAGGGTGAGAGAGATGGGGGGCTATTGAGGGTTGTGAGTGGGGGGAAGTGGTGGTGTTGGAGTGGGTCAGGAGTTAGACTAGGATTTTCCTGACTACCTATGTAACTCTCAGGTAATTGTTGTGGAATTATCTGAAATCTCCGAATCTAGGGATGAAGGAGTACAATATAAGGGGTAGGAGTCTTAGCTGTGTTGTAGAGCAGAAGGATCTCGGGGTCCGGGTCCATTGGACTCTTAAATCGGCCTCACAGGTGGAGGAAGTGGTCAAGAAGGCGTACGGTGCACTGGCCTTCATTAATCAAGGAATAGAGTTTAGGAGTCAGGAGGTAATGACGCAGCTCTATAAGACTCTTGTCAGACCCCAGTCAGAGTATTGTGTGCAGTTCTGGTCGCCTCATTATAGGAAGGATGTAGAGGCTATTGAGAGAGTGCAGAGGAGATTTACAAGGATGCTGCCTGGATTGGGAGGCAGGCCTTATGAGGATAGGTTGAGGGAGCTGGGACTCTTCTCACTGGAGAGGCGACCTGATAGAGGTTTATAAAATGTTGAGAGGAATAAATAGGGTGGACTCTCAGAGACTATTTCCCCGAGCTGAAATGGTCACTACGAGAGGACACAGATTTAAGGTGCAGGGAAGCAAATACAGAGGAGATGTCAGGGGTATGTTTTTCACTCAGAGGGTGGTGAGTGAATGGAATCAGCTGCCGTCGGAGGTTGTTGAGGCAAACTCACTGGGGTCTTTTAAAAGACTTCTGGATGAGTACATGGGATTTAATGGGATTGGGAGTTACAGGTAGTTCTATGGCCTGGTAAGTATAGATATGATCGGCACAACTTGTGGGCTGAAGAGCCTGTTTGTGCTGTAGTGTCCTATGTTCTATGTTCTATATAATCTATCCTGGGAATCGGGGGATAATCCTTTGGATGTTCAAACTTCCCAGGCAATTCCCACAAAGCCAGTGCTTTGGGATTGCAAGGGGTCCAGTAACACATCTAGAGCATGATTTGGAAATATATCACCATTCCACCATTGTCACTGGGTCAAAATCCTGGAACTCCCTCCCTACAAAATGCCTACAGTGTAGCAAACCATTCAGCCCATTGAGACTGCACCGACAACAATCCCACCCAGATGCTATCCCCGTAACCCCACTCATTCACCCTGTTAATCCTCCTGATGCTCAGGGACAATGTACCGCGGCCAGTCTACCTAATCTGCACATCTTTGGAGTTCGGGAGGAAACCCACGCAGACATGGGGAGAATGTGCAGACTCCGCATAGACAGTGACCCGAGCTGGGAATCGAACCCGGGTGCCCAGAGCATAACCCTCGCTCTCTGGATTATTGGTCCAGTGACAATACCATTACACCACTGCCTGAATGCGATGGGTAAGTGGAAATGATTACCCCTGTCAGCCCTCATTATTTTGCCCCGTAAGTGAAAGTGCACAGGCTTAGGATGAGGGGGGGTAAGGTATAATTTGGATGCTAGAGGGAGTTTTTTCACACAGAGGGTGGTGGGGGTATGGAATGCGCTGCCAAGTAAAGTGGTGGAGGAAGGCACTCTGGAGTTATTTAAGAAATACTTAGATGGGCACATGAACAGAATGGGAATGGAGGGGTATAGAAAACTGATTTAAAATAGGGATCATGAGCTTGGGAGTCCCTGGGAAGTGTGTAAATAGATGATGATATTGATGTACTTGTTTTTATCCTACAGGTTCTTTGGTCCACCTTGTTGTCTAACGAGGGGCATACACGCGATGGGTCGTGAGAGGGCTGCTCTTGGATTTTTTTTCGAGAGTATCCTAGTGCTTCACGTCATTAGTGTACACTTGACCTGGACCATTTGATGGGCAACACGACAGCTCAGTGACTATCGCTGTGCTGTGCAGATACATGGATTTGGGCCTGTGTCTGGGGGAGTTTGCGCATTCTCCCCGTGCTTGCGTGGGTTTTCTCCGGGTGCTCCGGTTTCCTCCCACATCCTAAAGATGTGCTCTTAGGCTGATTGGCAAAACAAATTCTCCCTAAATTGTCTCAAATTTGATTTTTAATCCATAGATCTATAAACATAGACAGGGATCACGGGTAGAGGTGGGAACATCGGGGTGGCGGCGCAGGCTCGTTGGGCCGAAGGGCCTGTTTTCCTGTGCTGTTTTGTTCTTTGTTCTTTGCATTTATATAGTGCCTGTCACAAGAGTTTCACCGCCAATCCCAGTCGCAATGCCAATTAGGAAGACGTTGACAGAACACAGGAGGCCTTGTTTACCACAGGAGGGAGCTCTAAGATAAAACACAGAGGGGCATGGGGACAAAAATGATGCAAATCATCCAATCCCAGGCTGGTCGTAGATCGATGGAACCCCTCTAAGACATGCTACGGGATCTCCCTGAAGTCTCAACGCACTGAATCCATGGGGATTGCCTGGGAAGTTTGAACTTACAATGCGCAATTTCCCCTGATTCCTGGGACCCCCCCCACCCAATGAAGCCTTCAATTCTTGAGTTATCTGGGCAATTCGTAGAATTCCTGCAGTGCAAAAAGAGGCAGGTTGGTGACGAAGGCATTCGGTTTCATTGGTCAGAACACAGGAGTCGGGACATCTTGTTGAAGTTGTACAAGACATTTGACAAGGCCACACTGTGTGCAAATTCTGGTCACCCTATTATAGAAAGGATATTATTAAGCTAGAAAGAACGCAGAAAAGGTTTACTATGTAGCTCCTGGGACTTGATGGTTCGAGTTATAAGGAGAGGCTGGATAGACTGGGGGTTTTTTCTTCTGGAGTGTAGGAGGCTGAAGGGTGACCCTACAGAGGTCTATAAAATAATGAGGGGCACAGATCAGCTGGATAGTCAATATCCTTTCCCAAAGCTAGGGGAGTCTGAACCAAGAGGGCATGGGTTTAAGGTGAGAGGGGAGAGAGATATAAAAAGGCCTATCAAATCTCCACTGACCACCACCCATAACCCTACATATTTACCCTGATAATTCCCCTCCCCCCCCACCATTCCGAAGGCGGCACGGTGGCACAGTAGTTAGCACTGCTGCCTCAGAGTGCCAGGGACCCGGGTTCTTTCCCAGTCACTGTCTGTGTGGAGTCTGCGCATTCTCCCCATGTCTGCATGGGTTTCTGCCAGGTGCTCCGGTTTCCTCCCACAGTCCAAAGATGTGCGGACTAGGTGGATTGACCATTTTCGACCTTTATCCTCACCATTTACATGGTTTCGTCATCGATATCGGCCCATCAATTATAGCCCCAACAACAACTCCCCCACCCCCAACACTTACCCTCACAGTATAAATCTTATCCAATTTTCCATATCTTCAGTTCTGACGAAGGGTCATCAACTCGAAACGTTGGTTCTCTTCTGTCTCCACGGATGCTGTCAGACCCGCTGAAGTTTTCCAGCATTTTCTGTCTCAGATTCCGGCATCCCCGGTAATTTGCTTTTATCCCATCAGATGGGAGTTAGCCCTCAGCAGATACTCAACCGTTCGAGGCAGAGGAGATACGGACAGAGGGTCCTCTTTTTATTGACTTGTGGGACACAGGTGTCGCTGACATTTTTGGCCCTTCCCCAGTTGCCCGAGGGCAAGTAAGAATCATAGAACACAAACAGACCCTTCGGCCTACAAGTTGCGCCGATCATACCCATACCTACCAGGCCATAGAACTATCTGTAACTCCCAATCCCATTAAATCCCACGTACTCATCCAGAAGTCTTTTAAAAGCGAGTTCGCCTCCAGCACCACTGATGGCAACCGATTCCACTCACTCGCCACCCTCTGAGTGAAAAACTTACCCCTAACATCTCCCCTGACATTAGTGAATCAGATAGATTTTTCCGACAATGCTTTCATCGGTAGATTTTTAACTCCAGATTTTTTTTTAATTTGAATTCAAATTCCATCTGCCGCAGCGGAATTCGAATCCCAGTCCCCCAGAACGTTGGCTGAGTTTCTGGATTAATAATCTAGCAATAATACCACCGGGCCTCTCTCCAGACCGCACCTTTTAGGAGAATTGGCCCAGTAAAATTGCTTCAAGCATCGCGGGGAATGGAAAGGAGGGTTTAAATGAGAAATTCTCACAGAGCCAGGGAAGGAGCCATGAGCAGAGATGGTCAACGACTTGGTTGGAAGAACAGGTTTTAGCAGGAGAGCTGGCAAAGTGATAAAGTTTAGGAATATTAAGGTTCGGTGTTGAGATGATAGACTGGATGGTTGTTCTTTAATCCCAGATGGAATTGCACTGAAGCAATAATAATCCAATCTGGAAACCCTTTACCCATACCCCCCGTATCCCCGCCCTCCCCTTCCTCCTCCCCCCACAGCCACACGGCCTCACTGCTCCAGGGACGCCCCCGGGGTTCAATTTTGGCTTTGGGTGACCATCTACATGGAGTTTGCACATTCTCTCCGTGTTTCCTCCGGATTCCTCCCACTCTCCAACGATGTGCAAAATTTTCCCTCAGCGTCTTAGGGCGGGGGTGGGGGTGGGGTAGGATTAGCAGGGTAAATATGTGGGGTTATGGGGATGAAACCTGGGTGGGATTGTTGCCGGTGCAGGCTCGATGGGCCGAACGGCCTCCCTCTGCGCTGTAGAATCTATGAACGCTGCAGGAAGCTGGGCTTGTATTTCCTGCACACAGGATGAATGTGCAGTTTCAGAGAATTGTAACGCTTTCTCTTTCCTGTCCTCCATTCCCAGTTTAACACGAGGACCTTATCGACGGCAGGAATGCATCCGGCCGCAAATCGTATCTGGGCTGCTCGGATAATCTGCCTCTGCGGAGCTTGGAAACTGTGGCCCATTTTAACATCAAGAGGAAGCTCCGCGAGAACCATTTTGGGATCGGTAGAACCAATGGGTCGAAGAGAAATACTCAGCGTGGGTTTTTCTCCAGGTGCTCCGGTTTCCTCCCGCACCCCAAAAAATGAGCGGATTGGTGTTAACAAATTGTCCCTAAATTAGACAATTGGTGCACATAGATTTATTTCTAAATTTTGTATTGTAGAATCCGTGAGGCGTAGGCAAAAGTCGTAGGCGGAAGAGGGATTGGAATGAGGCGTTCACTGAGTGTTAGAATGGCGGCACGGGCTTGTTGGGCCGAAGGGCCTGTTTCCTGTGCTGTGTTGTTCTTTGTTCTAATCACCAAGTTTAATCAACTGCAATTTTTGCCAGACAGTTCCACAACGTGCTCCATACAGTGAAAAATAAAACACCTCAGATTTTTATACTTTATTTACATGAGTGTCAAAGAACAAAGAAGAAGAACAAAGAACAAAACAGCACAGGAAACAGGCCCTTCGGCCCAACGAGCCCACGCCGCCACCCCGATGTTCCCACCTCTACCCCTGATCCCTGTTTATAGATCTATGGATTGAAACCAAATTTGAGACAATTCAGGGAGAATTTGTTCTGCCAATCAGCCTAAGAGCACATCTTTGGGATGTGGGAGGAAACCAGAGCACCTGGAGAAAACCCACGCAAGCACGGGGAGAATGCGCAAACTCCCACAGACACAGGCCCAAATCTATGTATCTGCACAGCACAGCGATAGTCACTGAGCTGTCGTGTTGCCCATTAAATAACAAAGAACAAAACAGCACGGGAAACAGGCCCTTCAGCCCAACGAGCCCGCGCCGCCACCCCAATGTTCCCACTTCTACCCGCGATCCCTGTCTATGTTTATAGATCTATGGATTAAAAACCAAATTTGAGACAATTTAGGGAGAATTTGTTTTGCCAATTAGCCTAAGAGCACATCTTTGGGATGTGGGAGGAAACCGGAGCACCTGGAGAAAACACATGCAAGCACGGGGAGGATGTGCAAACTCCCACAGACACAGGCCCAAATCCACGCATTTGCACAGCACAGTGATAGTCACTGAGCTGTCGTGTTGCCCATCAAATAACAAAGAACATAGGACAAAACAGCACGGGAAACAGGCCCTTCGGCCCAACAAGCCCACGCCACCACCCCGATGTTCCCACTTCTACCCATGATCCAGGGTAGTCCAGTTCAAGCATACACTAACGACGTGAAGCACTAGGATACTTTCGAAAAAAAGTCCAAGAGCAGCCCTCCAATGACCCATCGCGTGTATGCCCCTTGTTGGACAACAAGGTGGACCAAAGCACCAAAGTAGGATAAAAACAAATACATCAAGTCCTTTGCCAGGCACATTCCTACTTAGTTAGAACATAGAGCATAGAAAAACTACAGCACAAATAGGCCCTTCGGCCTACAAGTTGCGCCAATCATATCCCTACCTACCAGGCCTAGCTATAATCCTCAATCCCATTAAATCCCACATATTCATCCAGAAGTGTCTTAAAAGACCCCAACGAGTTTGCCTCCACCACCACCGACGGCAGCCGATTCCACTCACTCACCACCCTCTGAGTGAAAAGCCTACCGCTGACCTAGTTAGCCCAAGGGCAATTGGAGTGTATAGACTCAAAATAAGGGGAAGTAGATTTAGGACTGAGTTGAGGAGGAACTTCAAAGGATTGTGAATTTGTGGAATTCCCTGCCCAGTTGAGGCCACCTCATTGAATGTTTTTAAGGCAAGAATAGATGAATTTTTGAACAGTAAAGGAATTAAGGGGAGCGAGTGGGTTAGTGAATCCACAAAAAGATCAACCATGATCTTAGTGAATGGTGGAGCAGGCTCAAGGGGCCAGATGGCCCACTCCTACTTCTTATGTTCTTTAAGAGTCACCACATCGCTTTGGCTCTGGAGTCACACGTAGGCCAGGACAGGTAAGGATGGCAGATTTCCTTCCCTAAGACGAACCAGGTGGGCTTTTTCGACAATCAATGATTACCGCCATTCCAAAGACTTCCAGAATTCTTTTCAAGACAAATTCCTCTAGCGCCTGGGGTGGGATTTGAACTCGGGTCCCAGAGAATAAGCTTGGACCATGGGGATGTTTTCCTTATACTTGTCTATGGAAGATGGCCAGGCCCAGAATTTATTGTCCATGCCTAATTGCCCCCGAGAAGGCGAGCCGCTTCCTTAAGCCCCACTCCACGTGGTGTAGGTACACCCACTGTGCTGTTAGGGAAGGGGAAATCCCAGGATTTTGACCCAGCGACAGTGAAGGAACGGCCGATGTACTTCCACGTCAGGGTGGTGAAATTTGATTTGATTTTTGCCTGTACTAGCGTACAGTGAAAAGTATTGTTTCTTGCGCGCAGACAAAGCATACCGTTCATAGAGAAGGAAAGGCAGTGTTACCGTCGTAGCTCGGGTATGGAGAAAGAACAACTCAGCGCAAGGTAGGTCTGTTCAAAAATTTGATGGCAGCAGGGAAGAAGTTTTGGCATCATCTCAATTCTCCCCCTCACCCCGCTACAAGTTCATATCCCTTGGTACACCCAGTACTGAATATCTTTTGTTGGGTTTTTATATGCAGGAATGTGGCTACAATTAATTATTTTCACCCATTGCAGTTCTGGTAAACTGCAGTTGCCCGGAATTTCCTAGAATTGGCAGGGGATTATGGACAAACAGCTCAAGGTGGCTGGATGTTGGCGATGGATCAAGACTAACTTCAAAGAAATTCCTTTGTCCCTTGCTCGACCCCAGAATGGATATTATTGATCTCCTCCCCTTTTGATTGTATCAAAATCTGTGTACTCAATCGAGCGGAAAAGGAACAGGAATGACCTTTGGCTGCTGTCAAACCTTACTCAGAATGCCTGCGGGATAGGGAAGGGAAAACAGTCATTGTAAACAAGAAAGAAGAGGGAACCTTACCGCATAATCGCCTGCAAAATTTGAGGAAATTTTGAGATGTATTAAGTATCATGAATCAAAGGCAGTAAGGAATAAATTAACCCAATCACTGAACCATAGAATCACTACAGTGCATCAGGAGGCCATTCAGTCCATCGAGTCTGCACTGACCACAGTCCCATCTGGGCGCCTTCCCATCCCACATGCTCATACACCTGACACTAAGGGGCAATTTAGTATGGCCAATCCACCTAACCTGCACATCTTTGGACACTAAGGGGCAATTTAGCGTGGTCAATACACCCAACCTGCACATCTTTGGACGCTAAGGGACAATTTAGCATGGCAATCCACCTAACCTGCACATCTTTGGACACTAAGGGGCAATTTAGCATGGTCAATACACCCAACCTGCACATCTTTGGACGCTAAGGGACAATTTAGCATGGCCAATCCACCTAACCTGCACATCTTTGGACACTAAGGGGCAATTTAGCATGGGCAATCCACCTAACCTGCACATCTTTGGACACTAAGGGGCAATTTAGCATGGCCAATCCACCTAACCTGCACATCTTTGGACACTAAGGGGCAATTTACCATAGCCAATCCACCTGATCTGCACATCTTTGGACACTAAGGGGCAATTTAGCATGGTCAATACACCCAACCTACAAATCTTTGGACGCTAAGGGACAATTTAGTATGGCCAATCCACCTAACCTGTACATTTTTGGACATTAAGGGGCAATTTAGCTTGGCTAATTCACCTAACCTACAAATCTTTGCACACTAAGGGACAATTTAGCATGGCCAATCCACCTAATCTGTACATTTTTGGACACTAAGGGGCAATTTAGCATGGCCAATCCCCCTAACCCACACATCAAATGATCAAGTTCATGCCTCCTCTGGGAGTCTAAAATCCAGCTTGAGGAAGGAGTAGGTGCCAAACTAATGCCAGCTAAGCGCCAAGCCAATGTCATTCCGAAGAGAAATGAGCAATGACACCAGAAACAAACTTATTCAGTCTAACTAGAAACTGACATGATTCATACGGGTAAACATACTCAAAGTACACATCTGCTGGCATGACCAAACCTGTACTCTGCAAGTTACACCGCACAGTTTGATACTGGTCGACTCTCTGAAGTTCGGCAGCATGTGTAAGGAAGCAGCCTTCTCTGCTTGGCAATGTGGCTCCACGGGTAATGCTGGGCAGAATCCCCCCTGTTGGCAGTGGGGCACAGATAGAGCTCTGAGTGGCACAGAGAGTCAAAGAGAAGTAGAGCTCAGAAAATAGGCCCTTCGGCCCAACCAGTCCGTGCCAGCCATGCTGCCCTGCCAGTTGGTCCCAACTCCTAGTTTCACAAGATATAGAACATAGAACATAGAACATAGAACATTACAGCACAGAACAGGCCCTTCGACCTTCGATGTTGTTTCGACCAAAATAAAAAGCAATGCTCCTCCAAACTAAACCATTCCCTTCTCTTCCATATACTTATCAATTAACCTCTTAAACGCCACCAAACTTGGCGCATCGACAACAGCTGCAGGCAGGGCATTCCACTCCCGAACCACCCTTTGGGTAAAGAACCTACCTCTGATATCCGTCCTATAACTATCACCCCTTAATTTAAAGCTGTTTCCCCTCGTGCTAGCTTTCTCCATCCTAGGAAAAAGGCTATCACTGTCCACCCTATCTAAACCTCTAATCATCTTATATGCTTCAATAAGATCCCTCTTAGCCGCCTCCTTTCTAACGAAAACAACCTCAAATCCTTCAACCTCTCTTCATAGGACCTGCCTCCATACCAGGCAACATCCTGGTAAACCTCCTCTGTACCCTCTCCAATGCCTCCACATCTTTCTTATAATGTGGGGACCAGAACTGCACACAATACTCCAAGTGCGGCCGCACTAGAGTTTTGTACAGTTGCAACATGACGTTGCGGCTCCGAAATTCAATCCCCCTACCAATAAAGCTAAGACTCCGTATGCCTTCTTAACAACCTTATCGACTTGACTGCCTACTTTCAGGGATCTATGCACAAATACACCAAGATCCCTCTGTTCATCAACACTATTAAGAATCCTACCATTCGCCCTATACTCTACACATTTATTATTCCTGCCAAAGTGCATTACCTCACACTTTTCCACATTAAACTCCATTTGCCACCTCTCGGCCCAGCTCTGCAACTTGTCCAAGTCTCTCTGCAAACTAGAACACCCCTCTTCACTATCTACCACTCCTCCGACTTTGGTGTCATCCGCAAATTTACTAATCCATCCTTCAATACCTCATCCAGATCATTTATAAAAATTACAAACAGCAGGGGCCCCAAAACAGACCCCTGAGGCACACAACTTGTCACCGAACTCCACGATGAATATCTCCCATCAACCACCACCCTCTGTCTTCTATCTGCCAGCCAATTCCTAATCCAATTAGCTAAATCACCCTCTATTCCACACATCTGCATTTTCTGTAGACGTCTTCCATGGGCCACCTTATCAAAAGCCTTACTAAAGTCCATATATACTACATCAACCGCCTTACCCCCATCCACCTCTCTGGTCACTTTCTCAAAAAACTCACTGAGGTTAGTAAGGCATGACCTACCCTTCACGAAACCATGCTGACTATCCCCAATCAATTCATTTCTCTCTAAATAACTATAAAACCTATCCCTAATAATTCTCTCCAATACCTTGCCCACAACAGAAGTAAGACTCACTGGCCTATAATTCCCTGGAAGGTCTCTCTTCCCCTTCTTAAACAATGGGACCACATTCGCTATCCTCCAGTCCTCCGGAACCACACCCGTAACCAACGAGGACCATATAGGAGCAGAATTATGCCATTCAGCCCATTGAGTTCCCTTCCGCCATTCGATCATGGCTGATATGCTCCTCATCCTGCCTTCTCCCCAAAATCCTTCAACCCATTAACAATCTGTCTAACTCCTCCTTAAATTTGCCGCACTTTGGGGGAGCGAATTCCACACATTCACAGTCCTTTGGGAGAAGTAGTTTCTCCTTCACTCTGTTTTAAATTTGCTGCGTCTCATCCTAAGACCTCTGGTCCCAGGATGCCCCTCAAGAGGAAGAAATCGCTCCACTTCTACTTTACCCAGACCTTTGATCATCGCATAAACCTCAATTTGATCTGCCCTCATTCTTCTAAATTCCAGAGAGTCTCGGCCTAAACTGTGATGGATTTGGCCCTGCCGGACTGTGTGTATGTGCGTGTGAGTGTGTGTGGATATGTGTGTGTATGTGTGTGTGAGTTTGGGAGTGTGTGTGAGCGTGTGTGTGCGTGAGTGTGTATGAGTATGTGCGGGTGTGTATCTGTGAGTGTATGTGTGAGTCTGTGCATGTGTGTATGTGTGTGTATGTGTTTGAGTGTGTGTGAGTGTGTGAGTGAGTGTGTGTGTGTGAGTCCGTGCGTGTGTGTATGTGTGCGTGCATACGTGTGTTTGAGCGTGTGTGTGTGTGTGTGTGTGTGTGTGTGTGTGTGTGTGTGTGTGTGTGTGTGTGTGTGTGTGTGTGTGTGTGTGTCAGTGTGTGTGTGTCTGTGTGTGAGTCTGTGCATCTGTGTATTGTGTGTGTATGTGTTTTGAGTATGTTTATGTGAGTGTGTGTGTGTGTGTGTGTGTGTGTGTGTGTGTGAGTGTGTGTGTCTGTATATGTGAGTGTGTGAGTGAATGTGTGTGTATGTGAGTATATGTGTGAGTGTGAAGGTGTGAGTGATTGAGTGTGTGTGTGTGTGTGTGAAGGTGTGAGTGATTGAGTGTGTGTGTGTGAGTGTGTGTGTGTATGTGTGTGTGAGTGTGTGTGTGAGCATGTGGGTGTGTGTGAGTGAGCATGTGTGTGTGTGGCGTGTGTGTGTGTACGTGTCTATGTGTGAGTATGTGTGTATGTGTGTGTGTGTGTGAGAGTGAGCGTGTGTGAGGTGTGAGTGTGTGCGTGTGTATGTGTGACTAAGTGTGTATGTGTGTGTGTGTGAGTGAGCGTGTGTGAGTGTGTGAGTGTGTGCGTGTGTATGTGTGAGTAAGTGTGTGTGTGTGTGTGTGTGAGTAAGTGTGTGTGAGTGTGTGAGTGTGTGCGTGTGTATGTGTGAGTAAGCGTGTGTGTGAGTGTGTGTGTGAGTGTGCGTGTCTATGTGTGAGTGAGTGTGAGTGAGTGAATGTTACATTAATAGCAGCAATAAATATTATGAATTCTTCAAACCTCACAGCGAACCTCTATTTGACATCTGGTCGGGGATCTTAATCACTGTTTTGGCAGCAATAAAATGAAGCATTCTGTGAGTCAAATGCTATTTCATCGATGTAACATAAATTTCCAAATCTCACTGTGTAGAATTTGCATCGTTTAAAGAATGATACGTCAGCACCAATATAAAAACACTGGAACTATTCACCAGCACATGAATCATTGAGTCAGAGAGGTTTACAGCACAGAAAAGTCCCTTCAGCCCAACTTGTCCATGCTGTCTTTTTTGTAAAACTCTTAGACCAGTCACAATTGCCCGCATTTGGCCCATACCCTTCTATACCCATCCTACACATAAAACTATCTCGGTGCTTTTTAAAATTGCACCACCTTTGCTACTACCTCTGGTAGCTTGTTCCAGGCACTAAGAAAAAAGAATAAAAGAATGAACAATACAGCACGGGAAACAGGCCCTTTGGCCCAATGAGCCCGTGCCGCCGATTTTAACATTATGAGTGCCCTCCTCTACCTATCACCTTTTGGGGAATGTTGAGGGAAGACTAATTTAGGGACAGTTTGTTATACCAATCAGCCTAACAGCACATTTTTTGGGGTGTGGGAGGAAACCGGAGCACGCGGAGAAAACCCACGCAAGCACAGGGAGAATGTGCAAACTCCCGCAGACACCGGCCCAAATCCATGTATCTGCACATGATAGTCACTGAGCTGTTATGTTGCCCATCAGTTGGTCCAGTTTAAGCGTACACTAACGACGTGAAGCACTAGGCAACTCTCGAAGCAACATCCAAGAGCACGACCCACCGCGTGTATGCCCCTTGTTAGACAACAAGGCAGACTGAATCATCTGTGTGTGAAACAAATTGCCCTTCTGGACACTTCTGTATCTATCCCCTCTCATCTTAAACCTATGCCCTCTAGTTTTAGGCTCCCCTTTCCCTTTGGGAAAAGATATTGACTATCTAACTGATCTATGCCTCATTATTTTATAGACCTGTATAAGATCACCCCTCAGTCTCCTACGCTCCAGAGAAAAAAAGTCCCAGTCTATCCAAGCTCTCAAACCATCAAGTCCCAGTCGGATCCTCCTGCACCCTGCCTAGTTCAGGAATAGAATCAGTGGTGGAGACAGAAGGAGAGGCCTGAATTTGACCCACCCTGATTCCAGGGGCGGGTGAGGCTTGGAAATCGGCAGTCCTTTGTTAGCCTAGGGCAGGATTGTGTGACTCTCAGGCAGAGGTACCAGTAAAATTCCACTCAGAGGATTGATGACTTTTTATCAGAATCAGAAGATTGGAGACTTAACAGATCTATCAAGAACAGAGAATTGGGATCAGGGGATGGCGTTTGCTGGAGGAGAGACGAATTGTTGAACCATAGAATCCCTACAGTCCAAAAGCAGACCATTCTGCCCATCATGAATGCACTAGTTCTTTAAAAGCATCTCACCCAGACACATACTCCACCCTATCTCCATAATGTCATACATTTACTTCACTAATCCCACTAATCTACATACATTTGGACAGTAAGGGGCAATTTAGCATGGCCAATCCACCTAACCTGCACATCTTTGGACACTAAGGGGCAATTTAGCATGGCCAATCCACATAACCTGCACACCTTTGGACACTAAGGGGCAATTTAGCATGGCCAATCCACATAACCTACACGTCATTGGACACAAAGGGGCAATTTAGCATGGCCAATCCACCTAACCTACATGTCATTGGACATAAAGGGGCAATTTAGCATGGCCAATCCACCTCACCTACACATCATTGGACATGAAGGGGCAATTTAGCACTGCCAATCCACCTAACCTGCACATCTTTGGACACCAAGGGGCAGTTTAGCATGGCCAATCCACCTAACCAACACATCATTGGACATGAAGGGGCAATTTAGCATGGCCAATCCACCTCACCTACACATCATTGGACATGAAGGGGCAATTTAGCACTTGCCAATCCACCTAACCTGCACATCTTTGGACACCAAGGGGCAGTTTAGCATGGCCAATCCACCTAACCAACACATCATTGGACAGAAGGGGCATTAGCATGGCCAATCTACCTAACCTACACGTCATTGGACACAAAGGGCAGTTTAGCATGGCCAATCCACCTAACCTGCACATCTTTGGACACCAAGGAGCAGTTTAGCATGGCCAATCCACCTAACCTGCACATCTTTGGACACCAAGGGGCAGTTTAGCATGAAAAATCCACCTAACCTATACATCATTGGACACCAAGGGGCAATTTAGCATGGCCAATCCACCTCACCTACATATCATTGGACATGAAGGGGCAATTTAGCACAGCCAATCCACCTAACCTGCACATCTTTGGACACCAAGGGGCAGTTTAGCATGACCAATCCACCTAACCTATACATCACTGGACATTAAGGAGCAATTTAGCATGGCCAATGCCCCTAATCTACACATCTTTGGACACCAAGGGGCAGTTTAGCATGGCCAATCCACCTAACCTATAAATCATTTGACACTAAGGGGCAATTTAGCATGGCCAATCCACCTAACCTACACATCTTTGGACACCAAGGGGCAGTTTAGCATGGCCAATCCACCTAACCTTCAAATCATTGGACAATAAGGGGTAATTTAGCAAGGCCAATTCACCTAACCCATACATGTTTGGAGACTACAGGATAATTTGGCATAGCCGATCCATCTAACTAGCACATCATTGGGTTGTGGGAGGAAACCACAGCATCTGGGAGAAACCTGCGCAGATGCAAAGAGAACACGCAAACTCCACACAGACAGTGATCCAAGCCGGGAATCAAGCCTGGGTCCCCAGAACGTTTCTGGATTAATAGCAGAGCGATAACACCTTTAGGCTATCTCCTACAGCCCTCCCCTCACAAAAAGGATCTTTTTAAAGTTTGTTTATTTGTGTCTTAGATTAAGACTGCAACGAAGTTACTATGAAAAATCCCCTAGCCGCCACACTCCGGTGCCTTTTCGGGTACACCGAGGGAGAATTTAGCACCGAACCAGCACGTTTTTCGGAGGAAACCGGAGCATCCGGGAGGAAGCGCACGCAGACGCAGGGGCAGACTCCGCACAAACAGTGACCCCTCACCCCCCCAGCCGGAATTCGAAGCCCAGTCTTGTCGGAGTCTTTGCGCCAGATCCCTGGACACTGGGCTCCAAGCCATAATGCTGTGACTCAGACGTGTGAGCCAGTCACTCAGGGACCTCAGCCCAAAGGGGGCAGGGAGGAAGTTTGATAATGCATTCCAAGAAAAATTTCGGCGAGGAGTCATCAGCTCAGTCAGTGTCACAGAAGTGTTGTAACTGAGAAGCGGGGTGGGATAGCTGTCTCCACCCGTGGGAGGGGCCTAGGTTT
The DNA here is from genome assembly GCA_024679065.1 of Sphyrna mokarran. Taxonomy (NCBI): domain Eukaryota; kingdom Metazoa; phylum Chordata; class Chondrichthyes; order Carcharhiniformes; family Carcharhinidae; genus Sphyrna; species Sphyrna mokarran. The sequence goes on from JAGIQG010000036.1 coordinate 10,639,860, forward strand.
CATTCTTATAAAAGCTGCACAATTGTAAGTGAGACAGACACAGCTTCCTTCTGCAGTTTGTTTCAATATAGTTAGGTGGGGCAGAGCTTACTATCAGTCAGCTGAGCTGTTATGGATTCCACCTCCTGTGCAGTGACTCTCGCCGTGCTCGCACTGACCCTGCTGCTGTTCGCGTGCTGGAAAGCAAGGCTCAGACACAGCAGGCTCCCCCCTGGTCCTCCAGCCCTCCCCTTCCTAGGCAACGCTCTGCAGATAGACAAGAGAGCACCTGACCGATCCCTCATGAAGGTAAGCCAACTTTCTGTCATCCCGATAAAAGAAAACAGTAAAAACGAGGAGATAAGCTTGCTGTCCACCCCACCACCCCCCCACCCCCACCCCCCAACCCCCCCCCCCCCCCCACCCCCACCCCCCCCACCACCACCCCCCCCCCCCCCACCCCCCCCCCCCCACCCCCCCCCCCCCCCCCCCCCCCCACCCCCCCCCCACCCCCACCCCCTGCCGAGCTGGCCTGGCAAAGAGGCTAAAAAAGGGTAAAAAAGAATATTGAATGCATTAGTGCGTGTGCAGTATGTATGTAGATAAATGCCACTCTCAGTGGGTGGCACAGCGGTTAGCACTGCAGTCTCAGAGCGTCAGGAAGCCGGGGTCAATTCGGTTTCGGGTCACTCTCTGTGTCGAGTCTGCATGTTCTCCCCGTGTCTGCGTGGGTTTCCTCCCACGGTCCGGAAGACATGCTGGTTAGGTGCTAAACTCTCCCTCGCTGTGACCTGAACAGTTTCCCAAACACATGTAGGTTAGGTGGATTGGCCGTGCTAAATTGCCCCTTAGTGTCCAAAGATGTGTAGGTTAGGTGGATTGGCCGTACTAAATTGCCCCTGTGTGTCCAAAGATGTGTAGATTAGGTGGATTGGCCATGCTAAATTGCCCCTTACTGTCCAAAGATGTGTAGGTTAAGTGGATTGACCATGCTAAATTGTCCCTTAGTGTCCAAAAATATGTTGGTTACGTGGATTGGCCATACTAAATTGTCCCTTAGTGTCCAAAGATGTGTAGATTAGGTGGATTGGCTGTGCTAAATTGCCCCTTACTGTCCAAAGATGTGTAGGTTAAGTGGATTGACCATGCTAAATTGTCCCTTAGTGTCCAAAGATGTGTAGGTTAAGTGGATTGACCATGCTAAATTGCCCCTTACTGTCCAAAGATGTGTAGGTTAGGTGGATTGACCATGCTAAATTGTCCCTTAGTGTCCAAAGATGTGTAGGTTAGGTGGATTGACCATGCTAAATTGCCCCTTACTGTCCAAAGATGTGTAGGTTAAGTGGATTGACCATGCTAAATTGTCCCTTAGTGTCCAAAAATATGTTGGTTAGGTGGATTGGCCGTGCTAAATTGTCCCTTAGTGTCCAAAGATGTGTAGGTTAAGTGGATTGACCATGCCAAATTGTCCCTTCGTGTCCAAAGATATGTCGGTTAGGTGGATTGGCCATGCTAAATTGCCCCTTAGTGTCCAAACATATGTTGGTTAGGTGGCTTGGCCATGCTAAATTGCCCCTTAGTGTCCAAAGATGTGCGGGTTAGATGGATCGGCCATGCTAAATTGTCCCTTCGTGTCCAAAGATATGTTGGTTAGGAGGATTGGCCATGCTAAATTGCCCCTTAGTGTCCGAACATATGTAGGTTAGCTGGATTGGCCATGCTAAGTTGCCCCTTAATGTCCAAAGATGTGTCAGTTAGGTGGATTGGCCATGCTAAATTGCCCCTTAGTGTCCAAAGACGTGTAGGTTAGATGGATTGGCCGTGCTAAATTGCTCGTTAGTGTCAGGGGGATTGGCAGGGTTACAGGAATAAAGCCTGGGTGGGACTGTGGTCAGTACAGACTTGATGGGCTGAATGAACTCCTTCTGTACCATAGGGATTCTATGATCCTATGAATATTGTTCCAAACTAGAGGGGGCACGGAGGAGATTCACCAAGACGCTGCCTGGGATGGAATATTTAAGTTACGAAGAGAGGTTAGGTAGGATCGGGTTGTTTTCGCTGGAAACTGAGGGGCGACCAGATTGAAGTGTACAAGATTACGAGGGGCGTGGACAGAGTGGATAGGGAGAGCTGTTCCTCTCCGTTGAAAGGTCAATCACGAGGGGACAGAGGTTCTAGGTGAGGGGTAGGTGGGTGTGAGGAAAAACTTTTTTACCCAGAGGGTCTGGAATGTGTTGCATGGGAGGGTGGTGGAGGCAGGAATGTACCTGGAGGAGCATTTGGCACATCATAATGTTCAGGGCTACGGGCCAAGTGCTAGGCAGATTAAATTAGATGGGATTTCAGGTCTCTAATGTGTTGGTGCCGTTTCGATGGGCTGAAGGGCCTCTTCTTGCACTCTAATCTTAAGAACATAAGAAATAGGAGCAGGAGTAGGCCATCCAGCCCCTCGAGCCTGCCCCGCCATTCAATAAGATCATGGCTGATCTGTAATGGTTCAGTACCACTTTCCCACTTTATCCCCATAACCCTTAATTTCCTTGTCAATTAAAAACCTATCCACTCTTGACTTGAACATATTCAGTGCAGAAGCCTCCACCACCTCATCAGACAGAGAATTCCAAAGATTCACCACCCTTTGCGTGAAGAAACCTCTCCGCAGCTCCGATCTGAACAGCCCCCTCCTCAATCTTGAGGCTGTGCCCTCTAGTCCTGCTATCTTTGCTAAGCAGGAAGAGTCTCTCAACTTCTACCCTATCCATCTCCTTCATTATCTTATACGTCTCTATAAGGTCCCCTCTCAGTCTTCTAAACTCCAACGAGTACAAATCTAGCCTATTCAGTCTCTCCTCATAATCCAACACCCTCATCTCCGGTATCAGCCTAGTGAACCTTGTCTGCACCCCTCCAAAGCCAATATATCCTTCCTGTATACCTTGTATATACCTTGTATACCTTATAGTGGAACATCGATTAAAAGTTGTGGACGGTGGCACAGTGGTTAGCACTGCTGCCTGCCAGGGACCCGGGTTCGATTCCCAGTTTGGGTCATTGTCTGGGAGTTTGCACATTCTCCCCCTGTCTGCGTGGGTTTCCTCCGGATGCTCCGGTTTCCTCCCACAGTCCAAAGATGTGCGGGTTAGGTTAATTGGCCCGTGCCAAGAAATTGCCCCTTAGTGTCCAGGGATGTGTAGGTTAGAGGGGATTAGTGGGTATAATATGTAGGGATATGGAGGTAGGGCCTGGGTGGGATTGTGTTCGGTGCAGACTCGATGGGCTGAAGGGCTTCTTTCTGTACTGCAGGGTTCTATGATTCTATAATCTATGAAGACCTTTTGGTTAGATGCTAAATTCTCCCTCAGCGTGCCTGAACAAATGCCAGAGCATGGTGACTAGGAGATTTTCACACTAACTTCATTGCAGTGTTAATGTAAGCCTACTTGTGACACTAATCATAAATAAAGTGGTAAATGAGACTACCTGGCTGAACTAATCTTGTAAACTTTAAAATGGTAGGAAATAAGAATATTGTTCTGAAGTACACACGTGAGTTCCGCACACATGAGGATGGTCTCATCTGGGATCTTGGCATCATGTCACACTATCTGTAACCCCTATGACTTGCCTGGGTTCACAAAAAAACCTCACTTACTGTGCTGTCTGGAGACACTACACATCTCTCTAACCTGTGCTCAGTCCAAAGATGTGTAGGTTAGATGGATTGGCCATGCTAAATTGTCCCTTAGAGTCAGGGGGATTGGCAGGGTTACAGGAATAAGGCCTGGGTGGGACTCACATTGTTACTTAATTGAGACATATAAGATGGTCAGAGGGTTAGATAGGGTGGATAGTGAGAGCCTTTTTCCTCGGATGGAGATGGATAACACGGGGGGACATAACTTCAAATTAAGGGGTGGTAGTTATAGGACAGATGCTAGAGGTGGGTTCTTTACTCAGAGAGTAGTAAGGGCGTGGAATGCCCTGCCTGCAGCAGTTGTGGACTCGTCAAGTTTAAGGGCATTCAAATGGTCAATGGATAGACATATGGATAGCATTGGAATAGTTTAGGACAGAGGGTCATAAAATTGGTTCCATTGGTTGGCACAACATCGAGAGCCGGAGGGCCTGTACTGCGCTATAATGTTCTAAAGATGTGTAGGTTAGGTGGATTAGCCATGCTAAATTGCCCCTTAGTGTCAGAGAGATTAGCAGGGTTACAGGAATAAGGCCTGTGTGGGACTCACATTGTTAGCCACTTTAAGACTTGAATAGCAGGTTAGGTGTAAAGATTTGCATTCTAATCAGTAATCTGTAAACTGTCCGCCCTGTTATATGTGCCTTCTGAGATCAGAACACCTCAATCACCTGACGCAGAGTTCAGCCTCGGAAGCTGGTGAGTTTACTATCAAATAAATTGGTTGGACTTAAACCTGGTGTTGTCAGACCTCTTACAGCATTTACTGCCCAGAAATTAAAGAACCCTACAGTACAGAAAGAGGCCATTCAGCCCATCGAGTCTGCTCCGACCACAATCTCACCCATGCCCTATCCCCATATCCCTACATACTTTAGGCCCTATCCCCATATCCCTACATATTTGAGGCCCTATCCCCATATCCCTACATATTTGAGGCCCTATCCCCATATCCCTACATATTTTAGGCCCTACCCCCATGTCTCTACATATTTTAGGCCCTATCCCCATATCCCTACATATTTTAGGCCCTATCCCCATATCCCTACATATTTTAGGCCCTACCCCCATATCCCTACATATTTTAGGCCCTATCCCCATATCCCTACATATTTTAGGCCCTACCCCCATACCCCTACATATTTTAGGCCCTACCCCCATATCCCTACATATTTTAGGCCCTACCCCCATATCCCTACATATTTTAGGCCCTACCCCCATACCCCTACATATTTTACCCACTAATCCCTCTAACCTACATATCTCAGGGTGCCAAGGGGCAATTTTAGCATGGCCAATCAACTTAACCCACACATTTTTGCCCATCCTTAACCATCTTGATTCTTTTTCAATGAATCCATGCGCACTGCATCTAAATTTGATTTATTATTGTCATGCGCATACAGTGAAAATTATTGTTTCTTGCGCGGTCTACAGACAAAGCATACCGTTCATGGAGAAGGAAAGGAGAGGGCTCAGGGTGGCGTGTTACAGTCGCAGCTAGGGTGTAGAGAAAGATCAGCGTGAGGTCGGTCCATTCAAAAGTCTGCGGGGAAGAGGCTGTGCTTGAGTCGGTTGGTACGCAATCTCAGACTTTTGTATCATAGAACCCTACAGTGCAGAAAGAGGCCCTTCGGCCCATCAAGTCTGCACTGAACACGATCCCACCCAGGTCCTACCCCCATATCCTTACGTATTATACCCACTAATCCTCTAACCTACGCATCCCTAGATACTAATTTCTTAGCATGGCCAATCAATCTGACCCACACATCTTTGGACTGTGGGAGGAAACCGGAGCACCCGAAGGAAACCCACGCAGACACGAGGAGAATGCGCACAGTGACCCGAGCCGGGAATCGAACCCAGGTCCCTTGAGCTGTGAAGCAGCAGTGCTAACCACTGTGCTGTCCCTTTTGCTGAGGGAAGAGAGAATTCCCGGGGTGCGTAGGGTCCTAAAATATGCTGGCTGCTTCGCCAAGGCAACGACACCTCAACCAAGGGGAACTCTTGTCTGCTCTATATCCCCGCCTCACCCACACCCCCTTCCATAATGTTATACACTTCAATAAATCTCTCACCTCATCCATTCCAAAAAAAGTACCCTCAACCTACGTAATAAAGAACAAAACAGCACGGGAAACAGGCCCTTCAGCCCTACGAGACCGTGCCACCTCCCCGATGTTCCCACTTCTACCCATGATCCCTGTCTATGTTTATAGATCTATGCATTGAGACCACATTTGAGACAATTTAGGGAGAATTTGTTCTGCCAATTAGCCTAAGAGCACATCTTTGGGATGTGGGAGGAAACCGGAGCACCCGGAGAAAACCCAAGCAAGCATGGGCAAACTCCCACAGACACAGGCCCAAATCCATGTGTCTGCACAGCAAGCGATAGTCACTGAGCTGTCGTGTTGCCCATCAAATGGTCCAGGTCAAGTGTACACTAATGACATGAAGCACTGGGATATTCTCAAAAAAAAATCCAAGAGCAGCCCTCTCACGACGCATCGCGTATATGCCCCTTGTTAGACAACAAGGTGGGTCAACACATTTGTAAAGTACCTTGAAGTAAATGCCGTGCTGTTTTCTGGCAGAATCAAGACTTTATACTGTTACAAATTCTGTTGAGGTTTGAACAGGCCAGCCACAGCTTTCCTGGTGAGGACAGCGTACATCCTCTGGTTAAGAACCATAACTTTGCATCCTTTGTGGGTGTATATGAATGTAGAGTATGGTGTACATTGGAGTAGCAGAGTCATTCAGATAGCAATTGTCTGATTTCTGCATGAGGGCAGGCACTGCTTCATCCCATGACAATAGTGAGCTTTGGCATTACTCTTAGGGCAACACTCAGGCCATTATATAACCTATGCAATGCAGCGGTACTCAGCCTGTACAAACATCAGCTCTAGAACAATAAATAGTCAATCTGAAACTTATTACCAAGGTGTCACTCTCCCTTTCCAAGCCGAGCTTAAAACCCAAGTGCTTCAATCTCCATGACCCCCAACACTGACACCACCCTCCCTCCCCACAAATAAGAGAATTATCTTCCACCCAGAGTTGGAAATGAATCCTGACTCAGAGAAATCCCAGAACCTTGCCAAAGAGGACTATTGTTCCAGGGCCGCTATCCAAACCTTCTCCATGATATTGATGTACTTGTTTGTATCCTACAGGTGCTTTGGTCTACCTTGTTGTCTAACAAGGGGCATACACGCGATGGGTCGTGAGAGGATTTTTTTTTCGAGAGTATCCTAGTGCTTCACGTCGTTAGTGTACGCTTGACCTGGACCATTTGATGGGCAACACGACAGCTCAGTGACTATTGCTGTGCTGTGCAGATACATGGATTTGGGCCTGTGTCTGTGGGAGTTTGCGCATTCTCCCCATGCTTGCATGGGTTTTCTCCGGGTGCTCCGGTTTCCTCCCACATCCCAAAGATGTGCTCTTAGGCTAACTGGCAAAACAAATTCCCCCTAAATTGTCTCAAATTTGGTTTTTAATCCATAGATCTATAAACATAGACAGGGATCACGGGTAGAGGTGGGAACATCGAGGTGGCGGCGTGGGCTCGTTGGGCCGAAGGGCCTGTTTCCCGTGCTGTTTTTGTTCTTTGTTCTTTGTTCTCCCGAAATCAACCATCACTTTCCTGACCGTCTTTCCCAGTTTCATTATATAGGTTATGAAACGTGGTCTGTCATTACAATTCTACTGAATGTCCCCAATTATCATCACTCCCGTCACCACTTTATTTCCTTTTCCTGGTTCTAGTTGCAGATCCCACCGTCAATCACTCAGCTCCAACTAGATTCAGTAACTTCATTACAAATATATGAATCCACGTAGTTATGGGCTTCCAATTCTCAATCAGCCAATTGAAGTTTTTTTTTAACCTAATCAAGAGCAAGTATTTTCAAAATGGAGGTCGGTTAGCTTAGTTGGCTGGACAGCTAGTTTATGAAGCAGAGTAATGCCAACAGCGTGGGTTCAATTCTTGTAGTGGCTTAAGTTGTTCATGAAGGCCTGCCTACTAAACCTTGCTGAGGAGTGATGATCAAAAAACTGATTTAAAATAGGGATCATGAGCCTTGGGAGTCCCTGGGAAGTGTGTAAATAGATGACGATATTGATGTACTTGTTTTTATCCTACAGGTGCTTTGGTCCACCTTGTTGTCTAACGAAGGGCATACACGCGATGGGTTGTGAGAGGGCTGCTCTTGGATTTTTTTTTTCAAGAGCATCCTAGTGCTTTACGTCGTTGGTGTACGCTTGACCTGGACCATTTGATGGGCATCACGACAGCTCAGTGACTATCGCTGTGCTGTGCAGATACATGGATTTGGGCCTGTGTCTGTGGGAGTTTGCGCATTCTCCCCGTGCTTGAGTAGGTTTTCTCCGGGTGCTCCAGTTTCCTCCCACATCCCAAAGATGTGCTCTTAGGCTGATTGGCAAAACAAATTCTCCCTGAATTGTCTCAAATTTGCTTTTTTGATCCATAGATCTATAAACATCACGGGTAGAGGTGGGAACATCGGGGTGGCGGCGCGGGCTCGTTGGGCCGAAGGGCCTGTTTCCAGTGCTGTTTTGTTCTTTGTTCTTTGATCCTCAAGTTAAATCACCACAAATCTGTGGTCATCTGGGATTATGGCAACGTTAGTGACTATGGTGAACTTTTATATTCAATGTGCTCCCATCTATAAAACATCTGGTGAATGTCATGAAATACAGGGAGATAAATAAGTGTAGCATTTTGATTAAAAGAAGTAGTTTCGAAGAACAAGGAAGAATTGCTGGAGCTAAGGGAAGACAGTCTAAGCATATAGATTTAAGGTTTATTTTTCTTTCCTCCTCGCTAGTAGACCCCAGGCTATGATGCGGAACGTTAGACAGGGGTAAACACAGTAAGAAATCTCATGACACCAGGTTAAATTCCAAATTGGTTTATTTGAAAGGGGACGTCAGAAGCTTTCGGAAGGCCTATTAAGCAGTGTGTCTGGTGAAAGCAACAAAAAAAAACCCAAACATCCTTTCTCAACTAAGCTCAGCGCCAACTTCACGTCAATGTTCGTATATTAACCACAAGATACACGTGGTGGCTTATTAGGAACCCAGATGGGACTAATTACAAAACAGAAGTAACAGATGCCATTCTCATGTCTAGACCTGCAACATTCATCATCATGAAATGTATGCACGCGATCCGTAACCCTATTTGTGGGAGGGTTAGCTACAATGGTAGGATTTATTTTATTCATTCACAGGACGTGGGTGTCACTGGCTGGGCCAACATTTATTGCCCATCCCTAGTTGCCCTTGGAGGGCAGTTGAGAGTCAACCACATTGCTATGGCTCACATGTAGGCCAGACCCGGGTAAAGGACGGCAGATTTCCTTCCCGATAGGGACATTAGTGAACCAGATGGGTTTTTCCAACAATGGTCATCTGTATTCTTTGCCCAAAGGGTGGTTAGGGAGTGGAATGCCCTGCCTGCAGCAGTTGTAGATGCGCCAAGTTTGGTGGTGTTTAAGAGGTTAGTTGATAAGTATATGGAAGAGAAGGGAATGGTTTAGTTTGGAGGGGCATTGCTTTTTATATTGGTCGGCGCAACATCGAAGGCCGAAGGGCCTGTTCTGTGCTGTAATGTTCTATGTTCTATGTTCTATATAGAATATAGAATATATAGAACAATACAGCACAGAACAGGCCCTTCGGCCTTCGATGTTGTGCCGACCAAAATAAAAAGCAATGCCCCTCCTAACTAAACCATTCCCTTCTCATCCTTCTATGTAATGTTCTTAATTCCAGATTTTTCTTTTACTGACTTTAAATTCCGCCGTGGCGGGATTCGAACCCAGGTCCCCAGAACATAAGTGGTTAGCCCCATTGCTTCACAGCTCCCGGGTTCGATTCCCGGCTCGGGTCACTGTCTGTGTGGAGTTTGCACATTCTCCTCATGTCTGCGTGGGTTTCCTCCAGTTTCCTCCCACAGTCCAAAGATGTGCAGGTTAGGTTATTTGGCCTTGGTTAAAGAATAAAATTTGTCCTTAGTGTCCTAGGATGCGTAGGTTAGAGGGTATAATATGTAGGGATATGGGGGCAGGGCCATGGGTGGGATTGTGTTCGGTGCAGACTCGATGGGCCTCTTTCTGCACTGTAGAGTTCCATGTATGTTATTCTATTAGTTGAGTTTCCGGATTAATACTGGTGATACGGTGGTTAGCACTGCTACCGTACAGCTCCTGGGTTCGATTCCCGGCTTGGGTCACTGTCTGTGTGGAGCTTGCACATTCTCCCCGTGTCTGCGTGGGTTTCCTCTGCGTGCTCTGGTCTCCTCCCTCAGTCCAAACATGTGTGGGTTCGGTTGACTGGCCATGCTAAACTTGCCCCTTAGTGATGCTAGAGGGATTAGCAGGGTAAGTACTTGGGGTTTTGGCGATAGGGCTTGGGTGGGATTGTGGTTGGCGCAGACTCAATGGGCTGAATGACCCCCTTCTGCACTATAGAATTTCTATGATTCTCTAATGAGTCTACAATATTACCTCCATGTTACTCCCTCCCAGGTAGCACACATACTGTGTGTTTGTTCATCAATTATTGTGTTTGTTTTAGACTCTGGCAGTCTGTTACTGTCAATCTCTGTATATATTTGTCTGCTTGGCATCCAAGGCAGAGCTAAAATGTCCCTCTGCAGAGCCACACCTTGGACTGAGCCTATGTGACCAAAATTTTTTGGGTGATGTCCGAATACCTCCCCACGTGGCTCAATGCCAAGAGAGTTCACTCTGAATTCCGGAGGAAGGGACAGTTGAATAGGTCAGGTCATAGAATCCCTATGGGGAAGGCCATTTTGGCCCATCAAGCCTGCACCGACAACAATTCCACCCAGATCCTATCCCCGTAACCTCACATACTTACCCTGCTAATCTCCCCCCCCCCCCCCCCCGACACTAGGGGACAATTTGGCATGGCCAATCCACCTAACCCGCACATCTTTGGAAGGAAACCCATGCTGACAGAGGTGTAAACTCCACACAGACAGTGGCCCAAGTCGGGAATTGAACTTGGGTCTCTGGCGTTGCGAGGCAGCAGTGCTAACCACTGTGCCACTACCATGCCCTTTGTACTTTAGATTCTATTGGAGTGTAGGAGAATGAGGGTGATCTCATCGAAACTTGTAAGATCCTGAAAATTGAGTGGGTGCTGAAAGAAGGGGGGAGGTGGCAGCGTAGTGGTATTGTCACTGGGCTTGTAATCCAGAGACCCAGGGTAATGCTGTGGATCCAAGTTCGAATCTCGCCATAGCAAATGGTGAAACAGTAAAAACCTGGAATTAAAAAGTGAAACCTTTGTCAATTGTTGGGAAAAAAAACCCGTCTGGTTCACTAATGCCCCTTCAGGGAAGGAAATCTGCTGTCCTTACCCCGTCTGGCCCAAATGTGACTCCAGAGCCACAGCAATATGGCTGACTCTCAGTTCAAGGGGCAATTAGAGATGGTTAATAAATATTGCCCCAACTAGCGATGACCACATCCTTTGAGATCAGAATTACCACCCAATCAGGGAGCTCATACTCCAAAACGTCAACATCATGTACCTGGTTGAAGTTGTTATACAACATTGACCGGTTAATTATGAGCTGGTAAATAGGTCAGGAACAGAGATTCCTATCTACCAACGCCAGGAATATTTGGGAAATAATCGGAATGAGCTTCTCTGAGGCACAGATGTCCAGTTGTCTGATCAAATCCCACCCTCACCTTTTGCTTTGTTAAATGGTGGCAACAAGGCTGGGTGTCTGCACATTCTCCCCGTTCGGCGAGGGTTTCCTCCAACTCCAAAGATATGTAGGTTGGATGGATTAGCCATTCTAAATTGCCCTTTCGAGTCCAAAGCTATGTAGGTTAGGTGTATTAGCCATGCTAAAATTGCCCCTTAATGTCTAAAGATATGTAGGTTAGGTGGATTGGCCATGCTAAATTGCTCCTTAATTTCTAAAGATGTATACGTCAGGTGGATTGGCCATGCTAAATTGCCCTTTAGTGTCTAAAAATATGTGGGTGAGGTGGATTGGCCGTGCTAAATTGCCCCTTAATGTCTAAAAATGTGTGGGTTAAGGCGATTAGTGGGGTAGATACGTGAGGTACAGGGAGAGGGCCTGGATGGGATGCCCCTAGTGGGTACAAGCCTGATGGGTGGAATAGCTGTGATCACTCGCTGAATGTCTGCTACTCAGTGTTTCATTGGAGTTTACTGTATAAAACTAACAGGAAATGCTTGATAAACAGTTATATCAGCGAAGTCAATGTTTACACAAAGTAGAAAATTCCAGCTCGCAAACAAATATATATATACGTATAGCTGAACCATGTCAAGTAGCATCTGCCCTCATTGGAGTTTAGGCTTCGGCCTACATCAAGCTACCTCCTGATAGGTAGATCCCAATCACCTGATCAGCTTGTCACCCTTAGAATAGAATGAAAAGAGAGATTTTTAAAGGGACCTGACTATCTCTCTCTTTCTCTCTGTCATTCAGACGCATTCCTCCTCCTTCAAGGCCATTCTTCCCCTCCTCTCGCTCTCCTAACCCTCCATCCTCTCTTCTTGCTTTTCCCATCCCGTATGTACCATGCCGCTAATTTGAAACGTGTCGACCGTTCTCCCACTGGCCCATCTTCAGGCCGAGGTGGCTGATCGACCGTAGGAGCCCTCGCAATTGCTGTTGTCCGCAAGCGTGGTCCTCCCAGCATCTTTGTGAGGGGGCATTTTTGCCAAATTCTAGTTCAGTTATTGCATTCTAGGGCTAAATTGCCCTAAAGATCTGTAGACGAGATGAATTAGCCCATGCTAGATTGCCCCCCTTAGTGTCAGGGGGACTAGCTGGGATAAATACTTGGGATTATGGGGATCGGGCCTGGGTGGGATTGTGGTCGGTGTTGATTCGATAGGCCGAATAGCTTCATTTTGCGCTGCTGGATTCTATGATTCTAGTTGATTGGTTCTCATAATTAGTATCCCCTCTCACTTCCCTGCACTGCCCCTGATTTGGGGTTTGAATGTTTTTAAGACAAAGATTGATAGATCTTTGAACAGTAAAGATGGGAAAGTGGAGATGAGTCCATGAAAGGATCAGCCATAATCTTATTGAATGGTGGAATAGGCTTGGGGCCTACTTCAGTACCTAGTAGGCAATAGAACAACACACTTCCCCAGTTAGCATGATCCAGTGACCTGATGATGCAGTGACTCATATAAGGGGGAGGCGAGGACGTAATGGCTTTTTCCAATGGATTAGCAATGCTCTGGGTTCTAATTGGCCCCGGCAGATGTTGAAATCTGAATAAAAATTTGGAATTAAAAGTCTAATGAAACCATCGTCAGAAAAACCCATCTGGTTCACTGTTGTCCTTCAGGGAATCTGTTGTGCTTATCTGGTCAGGCCTACAGGTGACTCCAGACCCACTACAATGTGGTTGACTCTCAGGGGATGGACAATGAATGCTGGCCCAATTTATTTTATTTATTCATGGCTCTTGGGTGTCATGGGCCAGCATTTATTGCCCATCCCTAGTTGCCCTTGGAGGGCAGCTGAGAGTCAACCACATTGCTCTGGAGTCACATGTAGGCCAGACTGGGTAAGGATGGCAGATTTCTTTCCTTAAAGGGACATTAGGGAACCAGAGGTGTTTTTCTGACAAAGGTTTCACGATCGTCACTAAATTCTTAATTCTAGATTTTTTTAAAAAAAATTGAATTTAATTTACATTATCTGGCAGGATTCGAACCCAAGTCCCTGGAGATTAATAGCTGAGTGATTACAACACTATGTCATTGCCTCTCTCAGACTTTAAGTAAAACAGATAGCGATTCAATCACATATTTCAAAAGGGATGAATTCTCGCTGGAGAAATAAAATTGCGGATAGAATGGGGGAAGAGGGAAGTTTTAAACTTTATTTATCCGTCACAAATAGGCTTACATCAATACTGCAATGAGAAAATTGTCACACTCCGGCTCCTATTTGGGTGCACTGAGAATTTAGCAAGGCCAATGCACCCAACCGGCATGTCTTTCAGACTGTGGGAGGAAACTGGAGCACCCGGAGGAAACCCAAGCAGACACGGGGAGAATGTGCACTCTGAATCTCGCCAGCAGCCCGATTAGAGTGCTTGATGAATACTGGGTGGAAGGGTAACACAGTGGTTAGCACTGCTGCTTCACGGGTCCTGGGTTCAAATCCTGGTTCAGGTCACCATGTGAAGTTTGCACATTCTTCTTGTATCCGCGTGGGTTTCCTCCCACAGTCCAAAGATGTACGGGTTAGGTTGATTGGCCACGCTAAGAAATTGCCCTTTAATGTCCAGGTTAGTGGGTATAATATGTAAGGGATGTGGGGATAGGGCCTGGGTGGGATTGTGTTCGGTGCAGACACAATGGGCTGAAGGGCCTCTTTCTGCACTGTAAGGTTCTACGTTCTAGGTTAGATACCCGCAGGAGGGATGGGGGTCACAAGGCTTTCTTTGCTCACCAATCTACCTACCCCCAACAATAATTTCCATGCTCTATTGAGGGAGATACTTTGAACAATATGCTAATTGCCTAAATTAATTAACTTTGATATACTAAATTAATTAATTTTGACAGTGACCCAAGCCAGGGATTGAACCAAGCTGTCTGACATTGTGAGGCAGTAGTGCTAACCACGGTGCAGCTGTCACTGGGAGTTAACTGATAGCTTTTTTGAAGAGGCTAACTTCTGAGTCTCCTACCCAGGGTTCTGAAGCTCATGGGGAATGAGGGTTGAGGAAACAAACTGGATGGGCCGAAGGGTCTTCTAGGCTCTATATGAGTCTACGAAACCTAAGAACTTTGAGTTGTAAAGAGACTGGGAACTTTCTTCCCTGGAGTGTATGAGACTTAGGGGTGATCTTATAGAGGTCTGTAAAATAACAAGGAGCATCATAGAACCCTACAGTGCAGATAGAGGCCCTTCAGCCCATCGAGTCTGCACCAACCACAATCCCACCCAGGCTCAACCTCCATGTCCCTACATATTTTACCCACTAATCCCTCTAACCTATGCATCCTAGAGCACTAAGGGGCAATTTCTTAGCATGGCCAATCCACCTAACCAGCACATCTTTGGACTGTGGGAGGAAACCCACGCAGACACAAGGAGAATGTGCAGACTCCACACAGTAAGAGGTACAAAGAACAAGAACAAAGAACAAAGAGCAACACAGCACGGGAAACAGGCCCTTCAGCCCAACGAGCCCGCGCCGCCGTCCTAACGTCTTAATGACATGTCCATGGCTTTAGGCTATGCCTATTGTGGAAGATTCCCATATAGGGACCAATATAGGGACAATTTGTTACCCAATCAGCCTAAGAGCACATTTTTGGGATGTGGGAGGAAACCGGAGCACCCAGAGAAAACCCACACAACCACAGGGAGAACGCACAAACTCCCGCAGACACAGGCCCAAATCTATGTGTCTGCACAGCAACAGCGATAGTCTCTGAGCTGTCATGTTGCCCATCAGATGGTCCAGTTTAAGCATACACTAACGACTTGAAGCACTAGGCCACTCCTGAAGCAACATCCAAGAGCAGCCCTCGCACGACCTGCCGAATGCATGCACCTTGTTGGTCCAACAATATGGATTTCAGTAAGGCGTTTGATAAGGTCCCTCGTGGTAGGCTGATAGAAAAGGTGAAGGTGCATGGGATACAGGGCCAGGTATGTAGATGGGTTGAGAACTGGCTTGGGAGGAAGAGACAGCGGGTAGTAGTGGAAGGCTCTTTTTCCAACTGGAGGTCAGTCACTAGTGGTGTGCCACAGGGCTCTGTACTAGGACCCCTTCTATTTGTGGTGTATATAAATGACTTGGAAGAGGGGATAGGTGGTGTGATCAGCAAATTTGCTGATGACACTAAGATGATTGGATTGGCGGGTACTGAGGAGCAGTGCCTGGCAATACAACATGACATAGATAGGCTGGTAGATTGGGCAGATAGATGGCAAATGGAATTTAATCCGGATAAATGCGAGGTGATGCATTTTGGCCCGAATAATGTAGAGGGGAGTTATAGGATAAAAGGTAAAACTATCCGGAGTATAGAGATGCAGAGAGACCTGGGGGTGCAAGTTCACAAGTCTCTGAAGGTGTCAGTACAGGTGGAGAATGTGGTAAAAAAAGCATATGGTATGTTAGCCTTCATAGGAAGGGGTATAGAATACAAGAGTAGGAGTCTGATGTTGCAGGTGTATAGAACGTTGGTTAGGCCTCATCTGGAGTACTGCGTCCAGTTCTGTCGCCGTACTACAGGAAGGATGTAGAGGCCCTGGAGAGAGTGCAGAGGAGATTTACCAGGATGCTGCCTGGTATGGAAGGGCTGTCTTGCGAGGAAAGATTGAAAACACTGGGGTTGTTTTCCCTTGAAAGACGTCGGCTGAGAGGGGATCTTTTAGAGGTATATAAGATTATGAGGGGTATAGATAGAGTAAATAGAACATAGAACATTACAGCGCAGTACAGGCCCTTCGGCCCTCGATGTTGCGCCGGCCAGTGGACCCTCTAACCTAAACTATTCCAATATCATCCATATGCCTATCCACCGAACATTTGAATGCCCCCAAAGTAGGCGAGTCCACAACTGCTGCAGGCAGGGCATTCCACGCTCTCACCACCCTCTGTGTAAAGAACCTGCCTCTGACATCCGTCCTATAACTACCACCTCTTAATTTAAAGTTATGTCCCCTCGTGTTGGTCATCACCATCCGAGGAAAAAAGCTCTCACTATCCACCCTATCCAATCCCTTGATCATCTTATACGCCTCAATTAGGTCACCGCGTAACCTTCTTCTCTCTAATGAAAATAACCTCAGGTCCCTCAGCCTTTCCTCATAAGGCCTTCCCACAATACCAGGCAACATCCTGGTAAACCTCCTCTGCACCCTTTCCAATGCTTCCACATCTTTCTTATAATGCGGCGACCAGAACTGTACGCAATACTCCAAGTGCGGCCGCACCAGAGTTTTGTACAGTTGTAACATAACCTCACAGCTCCTAAATTCAATCCCTCTACCAATAAAAGCTAACACACCGTACGCCTTCTTAACAACTTTATCAACCTGGGTGCCAACTTTCAAAGAGCTATGTACTTGTACCCCAAGATCCCTCTGCTCGACAACACTATTAAGGGTCCTTCCATTAACCCTATATTTCATATGCCTGTTATTCCTACCAAAGTAAATCACCTCACACTTATCCGTATTGAATTCCATTTGCCACCTCACGGCCCAGCTCTGCAACCTATCTATGTCCCTCTGCAAACTGTAACATCCATCCTCGCTGTCTACAACTCCCCCCACTTTGGTATCGTCAGCAAATTTACTAATCCAACCCTCTACACCCTCATCTAGGTCATTTATAAAAATGACAAACAGCAGTGGCCCCAAAACAGATCCTTGAGGTACACCACTTGTAACTGCACTCCAGGTTGAATATTTCCCATCAACCACCACCCTCTGTCTTCTATCAGCTAGCCAATTCCTAATCCAAACTGCTAAATCACCTTCAATCCCATGCATCTGCACTTTCTGCAGTAGCCTACCATGGGGAACCTTATCAAACGCTTTGCTAAAATCCATATACACTACATCAACTGCCTTACCCTTATCTACCTCTTTGGTCACCTCCTCAAAAAACTCAATAAGATTTGTGAGGCATGACCTACCTTCACAAAACCGTGCTGACTATCCCTAATCAATTTATTCCTCTCTAGATGCTTATAAATCCTATCCCTTATAATTCTTTCCAATACCTTGCCCACCTTACCATCTTAAATGGTGGTAAGCTTTTTCCACCATTAGAAATGGATAGAACGAGGGGTCACGGGCTCAGGGTGAGGGGGGCTATGTATAAGACAAATATTAGAGGGCAGTTTTTCACACAAAGGGTAGTGGGGGTGTGGAATGCACTGCCGAGTAAGGTGGTGGGAGCAGGCACGCTAGGGTTGTTTAAGGGTCTCTTGGACAGCCACATGAGCGGTCTGCAGATAGAGGGATATAGCAGGACTGTTTGAATTTCGGGAGGACCAAATAGTAGTAGACTATCTTTTAGTTTCGTCTCGGGAATGTCTTAGTTTTTTTTTTAGCATGTTTAATTAAGTCTTATTTGTTTCCGCAGGCAATTCGGTCCACCTTGTTGACCAACAAGGGCATGCATGCGGCATGTCGTGCGAGAGCTGCTCTTGGAGGTTGCTTCAGGAGTTGCCTAGTGCTTCACGTCGTCAGTGTATGCTTAAACTGGACCATCTGATGGGCAACATGACAGCTCAGGGACTATCGCTGTTGCTGTGCTGACACATGGATTTGGGCCTGTGTCTGCGGGAGTTTGCGCGTTCTCCCCGTGGTTGCGTGGGTTTCCTCCGGATGCTCCGGTTTCCTCCCACATCCCAAAAATGTGCTCTTAGGCTGATTGGGTAACAAATTGTCCCTATATTGGTCCCTATATGGGAATCTTCAACAATAGGCATACCCTAAAGACAAGGATGTGTCATTAGGACGTTAGGACGGCGGCGTGGGCTCGTTGGGCTGAAGGGCCTGTTTCCCGTGCTGTGTTGCTCTTTGTTCTTTGTTCTAACAAGGTGGACCAAATTGCCTGTGGAAACAAATAAGATATTTAGACAGTCCTGCTATATCCCTCTATCTGCAGACCGCTCATGTGGCTGTCCAAGAGACCCTTAAACAACCCTAGTGTGCCTGCTCCCACCACCTTACTCGGCAGTGCATTCCACACCCCACTACCCTTTGTGTGAAAAATTGCCCTCTAATATTCGTCTTATACATAGCCCCCCTCACCCTAAGGCCATGACCCCTCGTTCTATCCATTTCTAATGGTGGAAAAAAGCTTACCACCACTTACTCTATCTATACCCCTTATAATTTTATATACCTCTAATAGATCCCCTCTCAGCCGACGTCTTTCAAGGGAAAACAACCCCAGTGTGTTGGTCTGACCCAGCTCTGACAACACCGATTTTAAATCCAACCAATTTATTTGATAGTAAACTTGAAAGCTTTCGGCCTTTGTAGCCTTCCTCAGGCGAAGTCTTCCTCAGGAAACTCCACGCAGGCAGTGACCCGAGCCAGGAATCGAACTCAGGTCCCTGGAGCTGTGAAGCAGCAGTGCTTTCGTGCTGCCCTGTAGATCAACTACATAGTCGACATCTTTTCCCAAGTGTAGCGGAGTCTAAAACCAGAGGGCGCAGGTTTAAGGTGAGAGAGGAGAGATACAAAAGAGTCCAGAGGGGCAATTTTTTTTCACACAGAGGGTGCCGAGTGACTGGAACATTCAGCTGTCAGAGATAGTAGTAGAGGCGGGTACAATTTTGTCTTTTAAAAAGCGTTTAGACAGTTACATGTATAAGATGGGGTATAGAGGGATATGGGCCAAATGCGGGCAATTGGAGCCAGCTTAGCAGTTAAAAAAAAAATGGCATGGACAAGTTGGGCTGAAGGGCCTGTTTCCATGCTGTACAACCCTGTGACTCGAAGTGACTCCCTCAAGGCATTGCAACATTCAAAGGTTTCGAAGGCCTTACGATTCCCAGCTCCTGCGCCAATGTTATTTCTTTCCCTGGACATGTGTTGTTTATCCCGAGCATCTGGTAGGAATATCTCCTCCCCTTCCCTCCCCCGTCCCCATCCTCCCCACTCCCAGTGTAAACTCCGACTTTCCAGATAGGAGCCAGCTGTCCAATGAGCGATTTCTTTCGCTCAATTGACTTTTAGACAGAAATTATGGGTATGTGAAATTATGTGAGGAGAAGTTATGTGCAGCAAGCGACCAGATAGCAATCGGAATGTTCTGGATGACTGGAGCTCTATCGGAGTGGCACCAAGATGCAGGTGAGGGTGGATGAACACAAAGCTTCCAAAAATAACACGATTTTGAAAGAAAAGATGAACTAAGATACTGGGAATCTAACTACGGAGATGGACAATAACAACTGATAAACAAAACTATAATCTGGGAAGCCACAAGAACAGGTTTTTTCACTTTATACAAAGATCAAAGAACAAAACAGCGTGGGAAACAGGCCCTTTGGCCCAACGAGCCCGCGCCACCACCCCGATGTTCCCACCTCTACCCATGATCCCTGTCTATGTTTATAGATCTATGGATTAAAAACCAAATTTGAGACAATTTAGGGAGAATTTGTTTTGCCAATTAGCCTAAGAGCACATCTTTGGGATGTGGGAGGAAACCGGAGCACCCGGAGAAAACCCACGCAAGCACGGGGAGAATGCGTAAACTCCCACAGACACAGGCCCAAATCCATGTATCTGCACAGCACAGCGATAGTCACTGAGCTGTCATGTTGCCCATCAAATGGTCCAGGTCAAGTGTACACTATCAATGTGAAGCACTAGGATACTCTTGAAAAAAATCCAAGAGAAGTCCTCTCACGACCCATTGTGTGTATGCCCCTTGTTAGACAACAAGGTGGACCAAAGGATAAAACAGAAATACATCAATATTATCATCTATTTACACACTTCCCAGGAACTCCCAAGGCTCATGATTCCTATTTTAAATCAGTTTTCTATACCCCTCCATTCCCATTCTGTTCATGTGCCCATCTAAGTATCTCCTAAATAGTGCCTGCCTCCACCACTTTACTTGGCAGCGCATTCCATATCCCCACCACCCTCTGTGTGAAAAAACTCCCTCTGGCATCCAAATTATACCTTACCCCCCTCACCCTAAGCCCGTGACCCCTTTGATTCCAACCTAGGAAAAAGCTTAACCCTGTTTACTCTATCTATACCCTTCATAATCTTGTACACCTTTATTAGATCACCTCTCAGTGTACGTCTTTCTAAAGAAAACAGTCCCAATTTGCCTAACCCCTTCTTGTAACTCAGACCCTCCATACCAGGCAGCATCCTGGTAAACCTCCTCTGCACTCTCTCCAAAGTATCCATGTCCTTCCGGTAGTAAGGCGACCAGAACTGGACGCAGTATTCCAAATGAGGTTTAACCAATGTTCTGTACAACTGCAACATTAAAGGCCAGCTCTTGTACTCTATACCCCTTCCTATAAAGGCTAGCGTACCATATGCTTTCTTCACAACCTTCTCCACTTGCTCTGCCATCTTCAGAGACTTATGCACCTGCACCCCTAGGTCCCTCTGTGTTTCTATACTCTTAATAGGTCTACCCTTTATCATATACCTCCCCTCTACATTATTTCTCCTGAAATGCATCACCTCACATTTATCAGGATTGAATTCCATCTGCCATCTATCTGCCCAATGTACTAGTCTATCTATGTCCTGCTGTGGTTAACTATTTCCTCGATAAAAGAGAAGTTTTCTTCGTTCTCTCGCGGGATAGAATCATAGATAATCATGCAGAGCAGAAAGAGGCCCTTCGGCCCATCGAGAATGCACCGAACACAATCCCTCCCAGGCCCTACCCCCACATATTATACCCACTAAATCCCTCTAACCTACACATCCCTAGACACTAAGGGGCAATTTCTTAGCATGGCCAATCAACCTAACCTGCACATCTTTGGACTGTGGGAGGAAACCGAAGTACCCGGAGGAAACCCACGCAGACACAAGGAGAATGTGCAGACTCCACACAGACAGTGACCCGAGCTGGGAATCGAACCCAGGACCCTAGAGCTGTGAAGCAGCAGGGCTAACCACTGTGCCAGATGGGGGTTTGTCCTTAGGGTAAGCATTTATTGCCCATTCCAAATTGCCCATCCCTTATTGCCCTCGAACTGAGTGTCTCACTTGGCCACTTCAGAGAACATTCAAGAGTCAGACACAAGGGTTGTATGGTGGCACAGTGGTTAGCTCTGCCGCCTCATGGTGCTGGGGGCCCGGTTCATGGGTACTCACAAACTGGCTAATGCCAGCGCAGAGTGAGGTGATTGATAAGGCTGTAGAAAACTACTAGTAAGTATTTTTAGCTGTACGAATCCACACACCTAATGTTGGTTTAAACGAAACTCTTGTAAGGTCAACAATGATGTGGAGATCATAGAAACCCTACAGTGCAGAAGGAGGCTACTCGGTCCATCGAGTTTGCACTGACCACAATCCCACCCAGCCCCTGTACCTGTAGCCCCACATATTTACCTGCTAGTCCCTCCAACACTAAGGATTAATTTAGTGCCTAACCCCCATATTTTACCCACTAATCCTTCTAATTTACACATCCCTGGACACTAAGGGGCAATTTCTTAGCACAGCCAATCAACTTAACAGTCCATCTTTGGACTGTGGGAGGAAACCCACACACACATGGGGAGAATGTGCAAACTCCACACAGACAGTGACCCCAAGTCAGGAATTGAACCTAGGTCCCTGACGTTGTGAGGCAGCAGTGCTAACCACTGTGCCAATATACTGCAGGCATTGGACTGGGTTGGGCACAATAAGAACTCTCACAACACAGGTTAAAGTCCAACAGGGTTACCTGTTTAACCTGTTATTATCCCTCTCTCCACCCACATTGTCTGCACGTGAAAAGATTCCCAACCCACGTGCCTGCCCCAAGATGGGAAATTCCCATCTGAAGTCACTGGACTTTTAACAGATGTCACAGTAGTTAGCATTGCTGCCTCACAGTGCCAGGGACCCAGGTTGAATTCCGACACTGGGTGTCTTAGGTTTGCAGTTCTCGCCATGTCTGCGTGGGTATCCTCTTGGTGCTCTGGTTTCCTTTCACAGTCCAAAGATGTGCAGGTTAGATGGATTGGTCGTGCTAAATTGCCCCTTAGTATCCAAAGATGTGCAGGTTAGATGGATTGGCCATGCTAAATTGCCCCTTAGTATCCAAAGATGTGCAGGTTAGATGGATTGGCCATGCTAAATTGCCCTTTAGTGTCCAAAGATGTGCAGGTTAGATGAATTGGTCATGCTAAATTGCCTTAGTGTCCAAAGATGTGCAGGTTAGATGGATTGGCCATGCTAAATTGCCCTTTAGTGTCCAAAGATGTGCAGGTTAGATGGATTGGTCATGCTAAATTGCTCTTAGTGTCCAAAGATGTGCAGGTTAGATGGATTGGCCATGCTAAATTGCCCCTTAGTGTCCAAAGATGTGCAGGTTAGATGGATTGGCCATGTTAAATTGTCCCTTCGTATCCAAAGAAGTACAGGTTAGGTGGATTGGCCATGCTAAATTGCCCCTTAGTGTCTGAAGAAGTGCAGGTTAGGTGGATTGGTCATGTTAAATTGCCCCTTAGTGTCCGAAGATGTGCAGGTTAATTAGATTGGCGACGGTAGGTTGCTCTTTAGGGGGCTTGGTGCAAGTGTGTTGGGTTGGTAAATTCGCAGAGACATGGCAGAGGGAAGGGCTCAGGTGGGATGCTCTTTTCGGAGAGTCGGTGTGGACTTAATGGGCTGAGTGGCCTCTTTCTGCATTGTAGGGATTCTAGAACCATGCGTGAGTGAACATTGAGCCCACAGTGGGCACACGGGCGGAAAACGACTTCTGCACAGATAAGCAAGCTCACAGAAGAGGAAGTCGGAGATAGCGATGGCTTCCTGTTCATTGAAAGATCTCTAGATCGCGAGGAGACTGCGCTCAGCCGGAGGAGCCCAGGGAACAGGGCGGGGGTTGGGGAACCAACTGGAATCCTCAGGCCCGTGGATTAGCGGTTCCAGTTAATGGGATTATGTGTGTCTCTCTCTCTCTGCCCCATGGTGACTAAATCCCACAACTCTGTCTTTACAGATGAGTAAGAAGTATGGTTCTGTGTTCACGGTCTGGCTTGGGCCCCGCCCCGCCGTGGTCTTGTGCGGCTTTGAAACAGTCAAGGAAGCGTTGGTCAACCGGGCAGAGGATTTCGGGGCCAGAGGCACGGTGCCATCCATCAGGAAAATCACAAAGGGATATGGTAAGAATTGAGAGATTTGGGCACAGCGTCGAACGTTACCATCCCCTTTCCCAGTCCGGAGGCGACTGACTGGTGATATTATCACAGTCATCTAGAAACTCAACTGGTTAGGGTTCGTTGACCTGAACAGACGCCGGAGTGTGGCAACTGGGGGTATTTCACAGCAACTTCATTGCAGTATTAATGCAAGCCTTACTTGTGACTAATAAATAAACTTTAATGTTTCTGGGGGACCCGATTTTCCAAATTCCGCCACGGTGGAATTTGAATTCTGTAAAAAAAAAATTAAGAATCTACTGATTGTCAATTGTCGGAAAAATGCATCCGGTTCCCTCTGGGAAAGGAAATCTGCTGTCCTTACCCAGTCTGGCCTACATGTGATTCCAGAGCCTCACAGCACGGTAGCACAGTGGTCAGCACTACTGCTTCACAGCTCCAAGGTCCTGGGTTCGATTCCCAGCTCGGGTCACTATCTGTGTGGAGTTTGCACATTCTCCCCGTGTCTGCATGGGTTTCCTCAGGGTCCCCTGGTTTCCTCCCACAGTCCAAAGATGTGCGGGTTAGGTTGATTGGCCGTGCTAAAATTGTCCCTTAGTGTCCTGGGATATGTAGGTTAGAGGGATTAGTGGCTAAATGTGTCAGGATATAGGGGTAGGGCCTGGGTGGGATTATGGTCAGTGCAGACTCGATGGGCTGAAGGGCCTCTTTCTGCTCCTATGATTCACAATGTGGTTGATTCTCAACTGCCCCTCTGAAAAGCCAGACACTCAGTTCAGGGGCAATTAGGGATGGGGCAATAAAGGCTGACCCAGCCAGCGAGGGCCATGTCCCAGGAATAGGGGGAAAGAAAAGTTTCCACTGCATTTACCTTCCTTCCTTCATTCCCATCCCTCTTCTCTACACCTTCCCTCAGTTATCTGCTCCAAAGACAGTGAATTCCAGTAATGAATATTGCCTGGGCACCGAGTTTGGCCGGTGCAATGATGGTTGAGGAGTTAATGATGAATTTTTATTCCCCACACCGGGGTTCATACTTGAAATATATGCTTGACCGACTATCCATTAAGCTGTCGGTGTCATCTCAGCCCTCTGCTCCCAGATGAGGCGGGGCATCCTGCGAGTGTGGACTTTAAACCTCAAAGCCTCGCCTCTCCCCCCTCCGAGCCTGGAATGGCTGATGGAAAACTGGTTAAACACGTGAGGAATCAAAGTCTCGTGCGATTGAGTGGACTCCTCCTGTGCCTCGTTGGGGTGAATGGCCATGGATGAGTGAACACAGAGCTCGCAGTGGGCACGCTGGCGGAGGACACTGAAGAGGAAGTCGGAGATGGCTTTCTGTTTATTGAAAGATCTCTAGACAGTGAGGAGACTGCGCTCAGCCAGAGGAGCCCAGGGAACAAAGCTGGGGATTGGGGAAGAGGGACCAGTCGGAATCCTCTTTCCGTGTTGAACATTTACCTCAAGCACCACTTCCCCCTCCCTCCCCCACCCCCAGCCTTTTATCCAAGCAGTAAACATAGAAATTCGAAACTAGAAGCAGGAGTAGGTCATTTGACCCTTCGATCCTGCTCCGCCGATGGCTGATTATCAAATTCAATATCCTGATTTCCCCCTTCCCATATCCCTCGATCCCTTTAGCCCCAAGAGCTATATCTAATTTCTTCTTGAAATCACACAAAGTTTTGGCCTCGACTATCTTCTGTGGGAGTGAATTCCACACGTCCCCCACCCTCCGGGTGAAGAAATTTCTCCTTGCCACAGTTCTAACAGGTTTACCCTTATCCTCAAACTTTGTGGTTGGCACGGTAGCACCGTGGTTAGCGCTTCTGCTTCACAGCTCCGGGGATCTGGGTTCGACTCCTGGCTTGTCAGAATATGCACAATCTCCTCGTGTCTGCGTGGGTTTCCTCTGGGGTGCTCCAGTTTCCTCCCACTGTCCAAAGGTGTGCAGTTTAG
This sequence comes from Sphyrna mokarran, assembly GCA_024679065.1. Taxonomy (NCBI): domain Eukaryota; kingdom Metazoa; phylum Chordata; class Chondrichthyes; order Carcharhiniformes; family Carcharhinidae; genus Sphyrna; species Sphyrna mokarran. Next base: position 10,665,427 of record JAGIQG010000036.1, read on the forward strand.
ATGGATTGGCAATACTAAAATTGCCCCTTAGTGTCCCAAGATGTGTAGGTTAGAGGGATTAGCAGGTAAAATATGTAGGGATATGGGGCGGGATTGTGGTCAATGCAGACTTGATGGGCCAAATGGCCTCTTTCAGTATAGTTGGATTTCTATGACCCCTAATTCTGGACTCCCCTCACCATTGGGAACCTTCTTTCTGAGTCTAACCCTGTTAGAATTTTATAAGTTTCTACGAGATCCCTCCTCACTCTTCCAAACCCCAGTGAATATAATCCTAACCAATTTAGTCTGTCCTCAGACCTGCCATCTCAGGAATCAGCCTTTCCTGCACTCCCTGTATAGCAAGGACATCCTTCCTCAGATAAGATTGGCTTTTGAACCCAACTCTCAAAGGTGAAAGATCAGAGGTTAACCTGACCTTCCTTGGCCTTCAACCTGCCCTGGCTTGTCGCTCAAGACAGAACCATCTGCTGTGAAGGGTGAGGCAGGGAGGGGGGAGGGAGGGGCGGGAACGTCCATCGCCACGCAGGGCGCCCCTTCCCCACTACATTCGGCCATTGTCACATCAGCTCAGGGTGGCATGAAAATAAACTCAGTTCATTCCACTGTGTGACAGCGGAATAGGGGAGAATTCCCCATCCCCAAGTCCTCTCAGAGTTCCGTGGTCTCCTTCACTCCCACTCCTCTTTAACAAGACAAAATGGCGGGGTCTCTCTGAATCACTCCACCCTCTCTCCTCCCAGGAATCGCCAGCAGTAATGGGCATCGCTCTCGCCAGCTTCGGAGCTTTGCCATCCAGACTCTGAGGAATTTCGGGAAGGGGAGCACGACGTTGGAGGATTTCATCCAGCAGGAGGCCAAGTGTCTGGTGGAGGTCTTCAGAGACACAAAAGGTGAGTGATTCCTCTCAGACCGGGCACGAGGTGGGGGGAGGTGGTGCTGAATCCCAAATCCCTCAAGCCACAGCCCGCTGGCAACTTTTATATTGTGGTGAATTTCTCTCACATCATTGGTTACGGCGACTGGCCAGATCCCAAGAAATCCAGGGACTTGGTGATCCAGAGCAGATGGTCCTCCAACAGTTCAGGAAAGTCGGAATACATAAGATACAGTGCGGATAAACAAAGGGTAGCTTCTATCTACAGCATTGTAAGTCACATCCCCTGGGGAGATTATCATTGACCAGAAACTCAACTGGACCCGCCAGATAAACACAGTGGCTACAAGAGCGAGTCAGAGGCTGGGAATACTGCTACCTCACCTCCTGACTCCCCAAATCTACAAGGCACAAGTCAGGAGTGTGATGGAATACTCCCCACTCGCCTGGATGGGTGCAGCTCTAACAACACTTCAGAAGCTCAACATCATCCAGGGCAAAGCAACTCCACTTGATTGGCATCCCATCCAATTCGCTCCCTCCACCGCCGACACACAGAGGCAGCCTTGTGTACCATCTACAAGGTGCACTGCAGTAACTCACCAAGGCTCCTTAGGCAGCTCCTATGATAGCTATTATCTAGAAGACAAGGGCCAGCAGGCAAACCACGTGGAAGTCGCTCACCATTGTGACTTTGACTTGTGTATCGTTGGATGGCAGAGTGGTTGGCACTGCTGCCTCACAACGCCAGGGACCCAGGTTCAATTCCAGCCTCAGATTCAATTCCTGGCTTGGGTCACTGCTTGCACACTCTCCCCATGGGGGCTTCCTCAGACATCCAAAGATATGCAGATTTAAATGGATTTGTTATGCTATATTCTCCCTCTGTGTACCCGAACAGGTGCCGCAGAATGGAGACTGGGGGATTTTTCACAGTAACTTCATTGCCATGTTAATATAAGCCTACCTGTGACTAATAAATATACTTTTGGGTCAAATTCCCAACCTAACAGCACTGTGGGCATACCTACAATAGATGGTCCAGAAGCTCATGCCAATGATATTTTGCCATCCCATCGCAGTGAATGGTGCCAAATACTCTGGCCTCGCTGCAGTAGAGGATGGCATGGATGGCAGTTAAGGTGGCACCTATGGTTCAAAGAGGCACCTCACCACTACCTTCTCAATTAAGGATGGGCAATAGATGCTGGGCCTAGCCAGCGACATCCACATTCTGTAAATTAATTTTTAAAAAGCCTTCACAGTCACCGGGTGGCATGGTGGCACAGTGGTTAGCACTGCTGCCTTACAACACCAGGGAACCGGGTTCAATTCCGGCCTCAGGTGACTGTCTGTATGGAGTTTGCACATTCTCCCCACGTGTGTATGGGTTTCCTTGGGTGATGTGGGTTCCTTCCACAATCCAAAGATGTGTAGGTTAGGGTGGATTGGCTGTGATAAATTGCCCCTTAATGTCTAACGATATGCAGATCAGGTGAATTGGCCATGATAAAATACCCCTTAGTATCCAAATATGTGCACATTAGGTGGATTGGCCATGCTAAGTTGCCCCTTAGTGTCCAAAGATGTGCGGGTTAGGTGGATTGGCCATGCTAAATTACCCCTTGGTGACCAAAGATGTGCAGATTAGGTGGATTGGCCATGCCAAGTTGTCCTTTAGTGTCCAAAGGTGTGCAGGTTAAGGGATTAGCATGACTTTATCAGAATGGAGGGGCGTGGGGTGCGCGGTGGAGAGGGATTTGTTGGTGAGCCCGGGTAAGATGCTCTGTTAGAGAGTTGGTACAGACTCTGCAGTGCAGGGTTCTACGTTCAATATCCCCATCGTTCTCCATTCTCACTGTTGGATACCCTCACTCTCAAACACTTCATTTATGATTCTCGCGGGAAGACAGTTTAACATTCAGCGTTTGAGTTAGAAATGTTGTGAGAATAAAACAGGTTAGATGTTATTCTAATTTTTGGTGTTAAACGTAAAGTATCAAGTTTTGCAACACGGGAGAAGGTCATTCCACCCATTGTGCCTGTACTAGCCTAATGGAATCCTTGTTGGGAAGGAAGTGTGGGCAAGCTGCGTAATAAATGACTGCCACCCGTTTTACAGGGCTTTGGTGAGGCCACACCTGAAATATAGTGTGTAGTTATCTGAAGAAGAATGCCCTCACTGTAGAGGGAGTGCACCAAAGATTTCCCAGGCTGACTCCTAGGTCCTAGGACTCCTAGGTGCTGGAAATGTAGCTGTGGAGAGCACTGAGGTACAGGGTTGCAAATTGGGGAGTATTGTAGTAGATAGGGAGGATGTGTTAGAAATTCTTGAGGGTTTGAAGTTGGATAAGTCCCCTGGGCCGGACAGGATTTACCCTAGGATTCTCTGGGAGGCAAGAGAGGAGATTGCAGAGCCTCTGGCTCTGATCTTCAGGTCCTCGTTGGTTACGGGTGTGGTTCCGGAGGACTGGAGGATAGCGAATGTGGTCCCATTGTTTAAGAAGGGGAAGAGAGACCCTCCTGGGAATTATAGGCCAGTGAGTCTTACTTCTGTGGTGGGCAAGGTATTGGAGAGAATTATTAGGGATAGGATTTATAGTTATTTAGAGAGAAATGAATTGATTGGGTATAGTCAGCATGGTTTCGTGAAGGGTAGGTCATGCCTTACTAACCTCATTGAGTTTTTTGAGAAAGTGACCAGAGAGGTGGATGGGGTAAGGCGGTTGATGTAGTATATATGGACTTTAGTAAGGCGTTTGATAATGTGGCCCATGGAAGACTTCTACAGAAAATGCAGATGTGTGGAATAGAGGGTGATTTAGCTAATTGGATTAGGAATTGGCTGGCAGATAGAAGACAGAGGGTGGTGCTTGATGGGAGATATTCATCGTGGAGTTCGGTGACGAGTGGTGTGCCTCAGGGGTCTGTTTTGGGGCCCCGGCTGTTTGTAATTTTTATAAATGATCTGGATGAGGGTATTGAGGGATGGATCAGTAAATTTGCAAATGATACTAAAGTTGGTGGTGTGGTAGATAGTGAAGAGGGGTGTTTTAGTTTACAGAGTGACTTGGACAAGTTGCAGAGCTGGGCCGAGAGGTGTCAAATGGAGTTTAATGTGGAAAAGTGTGAGGTAATGCACTTTGGCAGGAACAATAAATGTGTAGAGTATAGGGCTAATGGTAGGCCTCTTAATAGTGTTGAGGACCAGAAGGATCTTGGTGTATGTGTCAATAGATCCCTGAAAGTAGGCAGTCAAGTGGATAAAGTTGTTAAGAAGGCATATGGATTCTTAGCTTTTATTGGTAGGGGGATTGAATTTAGGAGCCGCAGCATCATGTTGCAACTGTACAAAACTCTAGTGCGGCCGCACTTGGCGTATTGTGTGCAGTTCTGGTCCCCACATTATAAGAAAGATGTGGAGGCATTGGAGAGCGTACAGAGGAGGTTTACCAGGATGTTGCCTGGTATGGAGGGCAGGTCTTATGAAGAGAGGCTGAGGGATTTGAGGTTGTTTTCGTTAGAAAGGAGGCGGCTAAGAGGGGACCTAATCGAAACATATAAGATGATTAGAGGTTTGATAGGGTGGACAGTGATAGCCTTTTTCCTAGGATGGAGAAAGCTAGCACGAGGGGACACAGCTTTAAATTAAGGGGTATGAGTTATAGGACGGATATCAGAGGTCGGTTCTTTACTCAAAGAGTGATTAGGGAGTGGAATGCCCTGCCTGCAGCTGTTGTAGATGCGCCAAGTTTGGTGGCGTTTAAGAGGTTAGTTGATAAGTATATGGATGGGAAGGGAATGGTTTAGTTAGGAGGGGCCTTGCTTTTTATTTTGGTCGGCACAACATCGAAGGCCGAAGGGCCTGTTCTGTGCTGTATTGTTCTATGTTCTATGTTCTATGTTCATATGAGAAGAGATTCAGTGGGTTAGGATTATACTTATTGGAACAGTGGCATAGTTGTTAGTGATGCTGCCTCACAGCGCCAGAGACCCAGGTTCCATTCGAGCCTCGGGCAACTGTTTGGAAGTCAGGCAGTCTTCCAGTGGAGTTTGCACATTCTCCCCGTGTCTGCGTGGGTTTTCTCCCACAGTCTGAAAGGCGTGCTGGTTAGGTGCATTAGCCATGCTAAATTGACCCTCAGTATCAGGGGGATGAGCAGGGTAAATACGTGGGGTTATGGGGATAGGGCACTGTGGCCAGTGCAGACTTGATGGGTCGAGTGACCTCCTTCTGCACTGTAACAATATTATGAGACAGGATCTTATAGAAATTCTATTAGGATTAGAGAAAGTAGATTCGGGAAGAATGTTTCCAGTGGTGGGGGAGTCCAGAACTAAGGGGTCATAGACTCAAAGAGTCCCTGCAGTTCAGAAGGCCATTTGGCCCATCAAGCCTGCACCAGCAACCCAGGTCCTATCCCCGTAACCTCACATATTTACCCTGCTAACCCCCTGACACTGAGGGGCAATTTAGCATGGCCTGACCCACACATCTTTGGACTGTGGGAGGAAACCGGAGCACCCGGAGGAAACCCACACTGTCACGGGAAGAACACGCAAACGCCACACAGACGGTCACCCAAGGCCAGAATTGAACCCAAGTCCCTGGAGCTGTGAAGCAGCAGTGTTAAGGATAAGGGGTAAACCTTTTAGGAGTGAGATGAAAAGAATTTTTTTTTTCACCCACAGAGTGGTGAATGTGTGGAAGTTCACTCCCACAAAGAGTAGGCAAGGGTGATTTCAAGAAGAAATTAGACATTGTTCTTGGGGCTAAAGGGATTGAGGGATATGAGGGAAGAGAGAGGAGATCAGGATATTGAATTTGATGATCAAAATGAATGGCGGGGCAGGCTCAGAGGGCCGAATGGCCTTACCCCCTCCTCCCTCCCTCCTTTGGGACATTCTCCAGTGCTCTGCAATGCCCCATTAACCAACTCATGCTTTGCTCTGCCTTGTTATCTCATCAGAGTCGCCCTTTGACCCCACCTTCCAGCTGACCTGTGCCACTGCCAACATAATGTGCGCCGTTGTCTTTGGGAAGCGCTTTGACTACACAGACTCAAAGTTGCTGGCCCTGCTGGACATGATCACGGAAAACATGAGGATCATTAGCAGCCCCTGGGGTCAGGTAAGGTTAATCGCCGCCGTCGCCGCTGCTGCTCCTCTCTGTCTGCGCCTCTTTATTGCTGAGTAACCTTTTTACCCACCGATTACCTCTGACCTTTGAACTCATCCCCAAACAGAGAGGGGGGACCTTCCTCGTGTACAAACCGCATCAGAACTCCCCGATATTTTCAACTCACATAAACAGTCTTCCTTCAGGATTCACCACGGTGGCACAGTGGTTAACAATGCCAGGGACCTGGGTTCGATTCCTGGCTTGGGTGCACATTCTCCCTGTGTCGGTGTGGGTTTCCTCAGGGTGCTCCGGTTTCCCCCCCCACAGTCTGAAAGATGGGCTGGTTAGATGGATTGGCCATGCTAAATTCTCCCTCAGTGTACCCGAACAGGCGCCAGAGTGTGGCAACTCGGGGATTTTCATGGTAACTTTATTGCAAAGTTAATGTAAATCGATTTGTGACACAAATAAATAAATGTTAACTTTTAAAACTTTAACTTAAAAATATTCAGTGAAACCCTCACCCTCCATCGCGTCCTGAGGCAGAGAGTTCCAACCCTCCGAGACAAAGAAATTCTCCTCATCTCTGTCTTAAAAGGGCGATGTGGCGATGCCAGCATTGGATGGGGGGTAAACACAGTAAGAAGTCTCACAACACCAGGTTATGGAGTGCAGTTACAAGTGGTGTACCTCAAGGATCTGTTTTAGGGCCACTGCTGTTTGTCATTTTTATAAATGACCTAGATGAGGGTGTAGAGGGTTGGATTAGTAAATTTGCTGACGATACCAAAGTGGGGGGAGTTGTAGACAGCAAGGATGGATGTTACAGTTTGCAGAGGAACATAGATAGGTTGCAGAGCTGGGCCGTGAGGTGGCAAATGGAATTCAATACGGATAAGTGTGAGGTGATTCACTTTGATAGGAATAACAGGCATATGAAATATAGGGCTAATGGAAGGACCCTTAATAGTGTTGTCGAGCAGAGGGACCTTGGGGTACAAGTACATAGCTCTTTGAAAGTTGGCACCCAGGTTGATAAAGTTGTTAAGAAGGCGTACGGTGTGTTAGCTTTTATTGGTAGAGGGATTGAATTTAGGAGCCGGGAGGTTATGTTACAACTGTACAAAACTCTGGTGCGGCCGCACTTGGAGTATTGCGTACAGTTCTGGTCGCCGCATCATAAGAAAGATGTGGAAGCATTGGAAAGGGTGCAGAGGAGGTTTACCAGGATGTTGCCTGGTATGGTGGGAAGGCCTTATGAGGAAAGGCTGAGGGACCTGAGGTTATTTTCATTTGAGAGAAGAAGGTTACGTGGTGACCTAATTGAGGCATATAAGATGATCAAGGGATTGGATAGGGTGGATAGTGAGAGCCTTTTTCCTCGGATGGTGATGACCAACACGAGGGGGACATAACTTTAAATTAAGAGGTGGTAGTTATAGGACGGATGTCAGAGGCAAGTTCTTCACACAGAGGGTGGTGAGGGCGTGGAATGCCCTGCCTGCAGCAGTTGTGGACTCGCCTACTTTGGGGACATTCAAATGTTCGGTGGATAGGCATATGGATGATATTGGAATAGTTTAGGTTAGGTTTGGCCGGCGCAACATCAAGGGCCGAAGGGCCTGTACTGCGCTGTAATGTTCTATGTTCTATGTTCTAAAGTCCAAGGGGTTTATTTGGTAGTAAATGCCGATTACTACCAAACGCGTTTGCTACCAAATAAACCAGTTGGATTTTAACCTGGTGTTGTGAGACTTCTTACTGTGTTAAAAGGGCTAGCCATATTTGTAAAACCCCTAGTACTGGAGTCACCAACAAGAGGAAGCAATCTTTCCACATTCACCTTGTTGAGACCTTTCAGGATCTTATATCCTTCAATCGAGTCTACCCCTCACTGTTCTAAACTCCAGTGGAAAGAAGCTCAATCTGTTGAACCTTTCATCACATGACAGTCTGCTCATTCCAGATATCCTCTGAACCATCTCCAACGCACTTACATCCTTCTTTTAATAAGGAGACCATAACTGCACACAGTATTCGAGATGTTGGCCTCACCAACGTCCAGTAGAAATGAAGGATAACAGATTGGAGTTGAAACGTTCTCCCCGTGTCTGCGTGGGTGTCCTCCAGGCACCCCGGTTTTTTCCCATAGTCCAAAGATGTGCAGCTAGGTGGATTGGCCATGCTAACTTGCCCCTTACCATTCAAACATGTTGCAGGTTAGGTGGATTAGCCGTGCTAAATTGCTCCTCACCATCCAAAAATGTACGGGCTAGGTGAATTGGCCATGCCAAGTTGTCCCTTAATGTTCAAAGATGTACGGGTTCGGTGGGTTGGCCGTGCTAAATTTCCCCTTAATGTCCAAAGATGTGTATGTCTGGTGGATTGGCCGTGCTAAATTGTTCCTTAGCATTCAAAGATGTGCAGATTAGATGGATTGATCCTGCTAAATTGTCCCTTAGTGTCCAAAGATGTGCAGGTTAGGTGGATTGGCCATGCTAAATTGTCCCTTAGTGTCCAAAGATGTGCAGGTTAGGTGGATTGACCATGTTAAATTGCCCCTTAGTGTCCAAAGATGTATAAGTTAGGTGGATTGGCCATGCTAAATTGTTCCTTAGCATTCAAAGATGTGCAGGTTAGATGGATTGATCCTGCTAAATTGCCCCTTAGTGTCCAAAGATGTCTAAGTTAGATGGATTGGCCATGCTAAATATGTGGGGTTACAGGGATAGGGCTGCGGATAGAAGCCCTTTCGGAGCGTTGGTGCAGATGCGACGGGCTGAGTGGCCTCTTCTGCACTGTAGTGGATGCTATGGCTTTATGTGTGGCCATGGGGGGGACTCTTTAAGTTACATTAACTTCCCACACCTTCACCTCCGTTTTAAGCATTGTGCTGCCTGAACCTGCCTCACTGTGAAATGATTCACACACACGCTCCTTCATCCCTGAAAATACCAACACTGCCGTGACAGAATTTCAGTGGGAACCATGAGCATTGTTTCATAGTGACGTTCACACACTAGGCGCTATTATGAAGATATTTTTTAAACAGATCAGCAATTTCTGTCCGCACCCTCTGTTACTCCCTCCCCCTCCTGGCTCCAGGTGGATTGTAGCACTGCTATTTTTGTCAATAGAAGAATTTTTAACTGCTGGATTTCACTGAATCCAGGGCATGAGAGAATTCCTACAAGACAAAAAGAGGCCATTCAGCCCATTGGTTGGGATATAATAGCCTTGCTCGAGCAAGACCAAAAATTCCCACCAGACGTCAACGGACATTTCCATTGCCCACCCCTCACCCACTCTGATTCCCTGGCGGGGCAGTAGAATTGCGGCAATCAACTCTACACTAACTCTCCAAACGAGCATCTTAATCCAGACCTCCAGCCTCATTCAATCCCCATGACGCCTTGCATTTACCATGCCTAATCCACCTAACCTGCTCATCTTTGGACACTAAGGGACAACTTAGCATGGACAATCCATCTAACCTGCACATCTTTGGACACTAAGGGACAATTTAGCACAACCAATCTACCTCACCTATTCAGCTTTGTGAATAAGAGGCAGTTTATAATGGCCAATCCACCTAACCTACACATCTTTGGACATTAAGGGTGAGCATCCACCACCACCACACAACAATTTAGCATGGCCAATCCACCTAACCTACACATCTTTGGACAACAAGGGGCAATTTAGCATGGCCAATCCACTTAACCTACACATCTTTGGACATTAAGGGGCAATTTAGCATGGCCAATCCACCTAACCTACACATCTTTGGACATTAAGGGGCAATTTAGCATGGCCAATCCACTTAACCTACACATCTTTGGACATTAAGGGGCAATTTAGCATGGCCAATCCACTTAACCTACACATCTTTGGACACTAAGGGGCAATTTAGCATAGCCAATCCACATAATCTGCTCATGTTTGGACACTAAAGGGCAATTTACCATGGCCAATCCACCTAACTTGCTCATCTTTGGACACTAAGGGGCAATTTAGCATGGTCAATCTACTTGACCTGCACATCCTTGGACACTAAGGAGCAATTTAGCACGGCCAATCCACCTAACCTACTCATCTTTGGAGGAAACCAGAGCACCAGGAAGAAACTCATGCAAAAACATGCAAACTACACACAGAAAGTGACCCGAGGCTGGAATTGAATCCTCTGCATCACCCCGCTCGCAGTGTTGTTAACCTATGCTGAGATAGTGTGTTGAATGGGTTCATGGTCTCTGGAGTTTGGAAGAATGAGAGGTAGTCTCATTGAAACGCCATCACATTTGTTAAATTAATAGGAGGTGTTCTCCCCCTACTGGCTGGAGGGCTTATAACCAGGAAGGTCATCGGCTTGATGTAAGGGATTTCAGCCTGAGATGCGGGGGTTTTCTCTCAGTGGACTGTTAATTCTTTCACTGCAGAGAGTGGTAAGTTATTGAGTATATTGTGAGAGCCAGATTGTTGGTCATTGAGGGAGACGGGGAATCTGGCGGGCCAGTGGAGTTTAGACAGAAAATCAGCCAAGACTAGCGAAACAGACTCGAGGGGCCGAATGGCCTACTCCCACTCCTACTCCTTCTGTCCTTAGAGCACAGAAAGGAATGGAACCGGGCCCAGGGCTTTAGGACCACTCAGTATCTGCCAGAGGGAGTTAAGAATAGTCATCCTGACTTAGAGAACAAGTCATCCCCACACAACCTACCTTTGATGTGACTGACACTTTTTACATAGAACAACACACCACAGCAACGGCCCATAATATTGTGCCAAAAATGACGCCAAATTAAGCTAATTCTTTCTGCCTGTCTTTGGTCCACATCCTTCTATTCGTCACACATTCATTCCTTATCCAGAGAATCCCTACAGTGCAGAAGGAGGCCCTTTGGCCCATCACTGATCACAATCCCAACCAGGCCCTATCCCCATAAACCCACTTATTTACCCTATCAATCCCCGCACCCCCCTCCCCCCCGCGACATGATTGGGCAATTTAGCGTGGCCAATCTTTAGAGTGTGGGAGGAAACCGGAGTATCCTGAGGAAACCCACGCAGATACGGGGAGAATGTGCAAACTCCAAACAGACAGTCACCCAAGGTGGGAATAGAACCCGGGTCCCTGGCGCTGTGAGACAGCAGTGCTAACCCACTGTGCCACCATGCCACGCCTATCTAAAAGCCCCTTAAACGCCCCTATCATAGCTCCCTCTACCATTGCCCCCACTTGCAGTGCCTTCTACCACTCTCTATGTAAAAATAAAATTGCCCCTCCTTTGAACTTGTCCCCTCTCACCTTAGTATTGGATATTTCAACTCTGGGAAAATATTCTGACTGTCAATTCCACCTAATAATTGTATGGATTTCTATCAGGTCTCCTCTCAGTCTCCGGCACTCCAGAGAAAACAACCCTAATTTTTCCAGCCTCTCCTGATAGTTTATATTCTCTAATCCAGTCAGCATCCTGGTAAACCTCTTCCGCACCCTCTCCAAAGCCTCCATTTCCTTCCTGTAAAGGGGGCGACCAGGACTAATCTGAGTGCGGCCTAAGCAAATGTTTAGAAAAATGACATCATTTGTTAATGGAGAGACATCTTTCCGATTTTCTCATCTCGTCTTTCCCGCATCTTGTGGCAACACGACAGCTCAGTGACTGCTTGCTGTGCAGTTGCAGGGAGCCGGATCGGAACTCCGGCTTGGGTCAGTGCCTGTGTGGAGTTTGCACGTTCCCTCCCGTGGGTTTTCTCCGGTTTCCTCCCACACCGCGAAAAGGTGCTTTTAGGCCGACTGGAGTTAATAAATTGAACCTAAAATGGATCACACGTATAATTCTCTAAATTTGCACCCCCTTTATGGTAGAATCCATGAGATGTAGACAAAAATCATAGACAGAAAAAGGATTGGAGTGAGGCACTCACTGAGTGTTAAAATGGACAGCGCGGGCTTGTAGGGCCGAAGGGCCTGTTTCCTGAGCTGTGTTGTTCTTCGATCTTTGAAGTAATGTCGCTGGGCCAGTCATCCAGAGGCCCCAGGCTAATCGTGGGTTCGAATCCCACCACGGCAGTTGGTGGAATTTAAATTCAATCAATAAAGTCGGGAATTTGTAGCTAGTCTTTGTAACCGTGATAACGATCATGGATTGTTGTAAAAACCCATCTCGTTCACTAATGAGAAGAACAAAGAACAAAAAACAAAACAGCATGGGAAACAGACCCTTTGGCCCAACGAGCCCACGCCGCCACCCCAATGTTCCCACCTCTACCCGCGATCCCTGTCCATGTTTATAGATCTATGGATTAAAAACCAAATTTGAGTCAATTTAGGGAGAATTTGTTTTGCCAATTAGCCTAAGATCTTTGGGATGTGGGAGGAAACCAGAGCACCCGGAGAAAACCCATGCGAGCACGGGGAGAATGCACAAACTCCCACAGACACAGGCCCAAATCCATGTATCTGCAGAGCACAGCGATAGTCACTGAGCTGTCGTGTTGCCCATCAAATGGTTCAGGTCAAGTGTACACTAACGACGTGAAGCACTAGGATACTTTCGAAAAAAATCCAAGAGCAGCCCTCTCACGACCCATCGCGTGTATGCCCCTTGTTAGACAACAAGGTGGACCAAAGCACCTGTAGGATAAAAACAAGTACATCAATATCATCATCTATTTACACACTTCCCAGGGACTCCCAAGGCTCATGATCCCTATTTTAAATCAGTTTTCTATACCCCTCCATTCCCATTCTGTTCATGTGCCCATCTAAGTATTTCTTAAATAACTCCAGAGTACCTGCCTCCACCACTTTACTTGGCAGCGCATTCCATACCCTCATCACCCTCTGTGTGAAAAAACTCCCTCTAGCATCCAAATTATACCTTACCCCCCCCCCCCCCCCACCCACCCTAAGCCCGTGACCCCTCTCTAAATTCTCTAAATGTCCCCTTTAGGGAAGGAAATCTGCCAAGAGACACTCAGTTCTAGGGGCAATTTAGGGAGGGGCAACAAAAGCTGGCCCAGACAGAGATAATCCTGAAAGAATACAGAGACTCCAATTGCAGCACTGAGGGAGTGTTTTGAAAAAGATGTCAAACCGAGATCCCAACTAGCAAAGAACCGCAGAAGCGGAAGGAGGCCATTCAGCCCATCGTGGCTCTCCAAACAAGCATCATGACTGTGTGCCGTTCCCCTGGCTTTCCCCAACTCCACCTCACCCCCAGTTACCCCGAGCACTTTGTTTCTATTCAAATAATCATCTGACACCCTCTTGATTGAGATATATAATCTTACAGTGCAGAAAGAGGTCCTTCGGCCCATCGAGTCTGCACCGACCACAATCCCATCCAGGCCCCACCCCACATCCCCACATATTTTACCCACAAATCCCTCTAACCTAAGCATCCTAGTACACTAAGGGGCAATTTCTTAGCACGACCAATCAACCTAACCGGCACACCTTTGGACTGTGAGAGGAAACCGGAGTACCCGGGAGGAAACCCACGCAGACACGAGGAGAGTGTGCAGACTCCACACAGACAGCGACCCGAGCCGGGAATCGAACCCAGGACCCTGGAGCTGTGAAGCAGCAGTGCTAACCCACTGGGCTACCGTGGAGGAGGTCTGCTTCCACCGCACTTCTAGGCAGTACATTCCAGACCCAGCCACTCGCTGGGTGAGAAAGCTTTTCCTCACATCACATTTGCTCCCTCTTATTCTCGAATCTTTGGCGAGCTGGAAGACTTTCTCCCTGGCTGCTCTATGCCAGACCTCCTCATGATTTTGAACATCTCTATCAAATCTCCTCTTAGCCTCCTTCTCTCATACTTAGATGGGCACATGAACAGAATGGGAATGGAGGGGTATAGAAAACTGATTTAAAATAGGGATCACGAGCCTTGGGAGTCCCTAGGAAGTGTGTAAATAGATGATGATATTGATGTACTTGTTTTTATCCTACAGGTGCTTTGGTCCACCTTGTTGTCTAACAAGGGGCATACATGCGATGGGTCGTGAGAGGGCTGCTCTTGGATCTTTTTCAAGTTAGTGTACGCTTGACCTGGATCATCTGATGGGCAACATGACAGCTCAGTGACCATCGCTGTGCTGTGCAGATACATGGATTTGGGCCTGCGTCTGTGGGAGTTTGCCCATTCTCCCTGTGCTTGTGTGGGTTTTCTCCAGGTGCTCCGGTTTCCTCCCACATCCCAAAGATGTGCTCTTAGGCTAATTGGCAAAACAAATTCTCCCTAAATTGTCTCAAATTTGGTTTTTAATCCATAGATCTATAAACATAGACAGGGATCACGGGTAGAGGTGGGAACATCGGGGTGGCAGCGCGGGCTCGTTGGGCTGAAGTGCCTGTTTCCCGTGCTGTTTTGTTCTTTGTTCTTTTGAGAACCGTCTCAACCTCTCCAATCTATCCTCATAACTGTAGTTTTTCACCACTAGAACTAGACTTGTAAACCTCTCTCTGAGTGTGGTGCCCAGAACTGTACACAATATTCCAGCTGAAGTTTTGTATAAGACTTCTTGTCTTTGTCCATTACGCCTCTATTAGTAAAGCCTAGAGTCCTGTATACTTTATGAACTGTTCTCTCCGCATTCAGAGAACAAAGAACAACATAGCACAGGAAACAGGCCCTTCGGCCCTACATTCAGTGAGCATCTCATTCTAATCCTTCTTCCAACTATGACTTTTGCTCTTGGACTCCACAATAAAGGGGGTGCAAATTTAGAGAACTATATGTGCGCCAGATTAAGGGAGGTCTAATTTAGGGACAATTAATCAGCCTAAAAGCATGTTTTTTGGGATGTGGGAGGAAACTGGAGCACCCAGAGAAAACCCACGCAAGCTCAGGGGGGAATGTGCAAACTCCACGCAGACACCAACCCAAGCCGGAGATCGGATCCGGGGCCCTGTAACTGCACAGCAAACAGTTACTGAGCTGTCGTGTTGCCCGTCAGTTGGTCCAGTTTAAGCAGACACTAACACCGTGAAGCACTAGGCAACTCTCGAAGCAACATCCGAGAGCAGCTCTCGCACGACCCACCGTGTGTATGCCCCTTTGTTGGACAACAAGGTGGACTGAATCACTTGTGGATGTCCTGCCACCTTCAATCATCTCTGCACATGTACACCCAGCTCCTTCTGCTCCCGCACACCCCCATGTAATTCACATTGTCACCCCATGACCATTGTACTAAAATACGTCACCGCACAGGTGGGTGTAAAATAACCCCATTCTACTGGAAGAAGAATGAGGAAACTCACCCTAATCTGGTGGGGCAATATTTAACACTCAGTCAACACCTAACTCAAGTTAGCTGGTCTTTATTCCATTGCTGTTTATGGAATAACGCTCCATTATTTGATTTATTCTCACATATATTGGGATACAGTGAGAAGTATCATTTCTTGCGCGCTATACAAAGCATACCATTCAAAGAGAAGGAAAGGAGAGAGTGCAGGATGTAGTGTTACAGGCAAAGGTAAGGTGTAGAGAAAGATCAACTTAGTGCGAGGTAGGTCCATTCAAAAGTCTGATGGCAGAATGGAAAATGTTGTCCTTGAGTCGGTTGGTACCTGACCTTGGACTTTTGTACCTTTTTCCCGATGGAAGAGAGTGCGTGAGGTCTTTAATAATGCTGGCTGCTTTTCCGAGGAAGACAGAGTCAATGGATGGGAGGCTGGTTTGCGTGATGGACTGGGCTTCATTCATAACCCTTGCCGAGTTGGGCAGAGCAAAATCCATACTTGTGATACACCCGGAAAGGATGCTTTCTATGATGCATCTGTAAAAATTGGTAGTGGATATGCAAAACTTCCTTAGCCTCCTGAATGCCTTGATTGAAGCTGCCTCCATCACAATTCCAGGCAGCGCATTCCAAACCTCAACCACTCGCTGGGTAAGAAAAATTTTCCTTACATCACATTTGAAGAAGAGGTATTGGTAGGGCTTTCTTAACTGTAGCGTCAGCATGGAAGGTCCAGGACAGATTGTTGGTGATCTGAAAACCTAAAAACTTAAAAGCTTTTGACCATTTCCACTTGATGTAGACAGGATCACAATCTCCACTTCCATTTTTAAGGTGACTGTATTTCATTGGCTTTGGGAAATCCTGAGGTTCACGGAAGATACAAATGCAAATACAAATTATCTTGTAAGTCTCTAGAAGATCCCCCTCAGCCTTCAAAACTCCAACGAGCACAGGCCCAGTCTATTCAATCTCTCCTCAGTATCCAACGATGGGTCATTAATTTGATCTCTCGCTGTTCCCCCACCCCGCTGCGACAGAAATGGTAAATTATTCTTTCTACTCTGCCTCGGCGAATGAGTCTTGCTTTCCTTTCCGCAGCTGTATGATTTGCTCCCGAGCGTTCTGGATTATCTCCCAGGCCCCCACAACATGCTTTTCGAAAACGCGGCCAAGATAAAAGGCTTCCTGAGGGAAATGATCCAAAGCCACAAAGAGGCTCGCGTCGAGGGAAGGCCTCAGGACTTCACTGCCAGTTTCTTGGCGAAAATGGAGGAGGTTTGTAACTCATTTCTTCCTCTTTTCACCAAATCTCTGGGGAATTGAACCGATAAACCAGTGGACCCCCTGAGCTCAGATTATCGAAGGCATTGGGCGGTTTCCTAAGTATGAAGGAATACTGGGGTGTGAGTGTTGGCTAGGCCGTAGGATCTATTTTCCATCTCTAACTACCCCTCAGGAAGGTATGGTTGCAGATAAACCCATACTGCTCCTTTCAGAAGCAGTTGGACACAACTTAGTGTTTACTGAGGGGTGGCACAGTGGGTTAGCACAGCTGCTTCACAGCTCCAGGCTTGGGTCCCTGTTTGTGTGGAGCTTGCACATTCTCCTCGTGTCTGCGTGGGTTTTCTCTGGGTGCTCCAGTTTCCTCCCACAGTCCAAAGATGTGCAGATTCGGTCGATTGGTCATGCTAAATTGCCCCTTAGTGTCTGAGAGGTGTAGGTTAGAGGGATTAGTGGGTAAATATGTAGGGATATGAGAGTAGGGCCTAGGTGGGATTATGGTCAATGCAGACTTGATGGGCCAAATGGCCTCCTTCTGCACTGTAGGATTTCTATTTCTATTTCTATTTAAGAACATAAGAAATAGGAGCAGGAGTAGGCCATCCAGCCCCTCAAGCCTGCCCCGCCATTCAATAAGATCATGGCTGATCTGTAGAGGTTCAATATCACTTTCTCGTTTTCTTCCTGTAACCCTTAATTCCCTTGTCAATTAAAAACCTATCCACTCTTGACTTGAACATATTCAGTGAGGAAGCCTCCACCACCTCATCAGGCAGACAATTCCAAACATTCACCACCCTTTGCGTGAAGAAACCCCTCCGATCTGAACCGCACCCCCCTAATCTTAACTTAACATGGCCAATCCATCTAATCTACATCTTTGGACACTAAGGGGCAATTTAGCACAGCCAAAACACCTAACCTACACATCTTTGGACACTAAGGGGCAATTTAGCACGGCCAATACACCTAACCTGTACATTTTTGGCATGTGGGAGGAAACCAGAGCGCCCTAAGGAAACCCACGCAAATTCCACACAGACAGTGACTCAAGCCGGGAATCGAACGGGGGTTCCCAGCACTGCAAAGCAGCAATGTTAACCACCATGGCACCGGGGACACCTCAGAGGTAGGATCAGATGATCTCTGCCCAGGGAGCTGGAGGGACACTCAGGGTGAAGCCCTCATGATCCCCCACTTGGCACCCCCCCCTTAGTCAGGAGTGAGGAAGTAGGCCCAGGGCGTCCCACCAGTAGTTGAGCTGGATCTGGTGGTGACCAGGGACTTTGAATCTCCCCTTGTGCGACGGGCAGAACATGTCGACAGCGCAATGATGCAAAGCTACCACCTTTTGTCACAGGAGAAACATGACCCCAGATCTGAATTTAACGATGAGAACCTCCTTCTGTCGACGTTTAACATATTCCTCGCCGGCACTGATACCACCAGCTCCACCATGCGCTGGGGCCTCCTGCTGTTCTTGAAATATCCAGACATCCAGGGTGAGTATGTGTGATAATCACTCCTGCACACACCAGCTCGCGTTTCCTGTACGTTCCTGATCAATATTGACATGGGGTTGCGGGGATAGGACCTGGGTGGGGTTGTTGTCGGTGTAGACTCGATGGGCCAAATGGCCTCCTTCGGCACTGTAGGGATTCTACGAACGGCGTACAGTCCTGGTCACCCTATTATAGAAAGGATATTGTTAAACTAGAAAAGTGAACAGAGTGGTGAAGAAGGCATTCGGCATGCTTGGTTTCATCGATCAGATTCCTAAATAGACAAGGGAATTAAGGGATATGGGGAGAAAGCAGGAAAGTGGAACTGATCCACTTCAGACCAGCCATCATAAGAACATAAGAAATAGGAGCAGGAGTCGGCCATCCAGCCCCTCGAGCCCGCCCCCGCCATTCAATAAGATCATGGCTGATCTGCAGTGGTTCAGTATCACTTTCCTGCTTTCTCCCCAATTCCCTTGTAAATCAAAAACCTATCCACTCTTGACTTGAACATATTCAGCGAGGAAGCCTCCACCACCTCATCAGGCAGAGAATTCCAAAGATTCACCACCACTTGTGTGAAGAAACCTCTCCACAGCTCCGATCTGAACCGTCACACCCCCCCACCCCCCAAACTTGAGGCTGTGCCCTCTAGTCCTACTATCTTTGCTAAGCGGGAAGAGTCTCTCAACCTCTACCCAATCCAGCCCCTTCATTATCTTATACATAAGATCCCCTCTCAGTCTTCTAAACTCCAAAGAGTACAAACCTAGCCTATTCAGTCTCTCCTCATAATCCAACATTATCCTCATAATGATCTTATTGAATGGCGGGGCAGGCTCGAAGGGCTAAATGACTACTCCTGCTCCTATTTCTTATGTTCTTAGAACATTGAATACAGGAGTTGGGATGTCTTGTTGAAGTTGTACAAGACATTGATAAGGCCTGTGTGCAATTCTAGTCACCCTATTATAGAAATTGTATTATTATTAAACTAGAAAGAGTGCAGAAAAGATTTACTAGGATGCTACTGGGATTTGATGGATTGAGTTATAAGGAGAGGCTGGATAGACTGGGAATTTTTTCTCTGGAGCGTAGGAGGCTGAGGGGTAATCTTATAGAGATCTATGAAATAATGAGGGGCATAGATCAGTTAGATAGTTAACATCTTTTCCCAAAGGTATGGGAGTCTAAAACTAGAGGGCAAAGGTTTGAGGTGAGAGGGGAGAGATAGAAAAGTGTCCAGAGGGGCATTTTTTTCACTCAGAGAGTGGTGAGTGTCTGGAACAAGATGCCAGAGGTAATAGTAAAGGCGAGTACAATTTTGTCTTTTGAAAAGCATTTAGACAGTTACATGGGTACAGAGGGATATGGGCCAAATGCGGGCAATTGGGACTAACTTGGTGGTTAAAACTGGGCGGCATGGACAAATTGGGCCGAAGAGTCTGTTTCCCTGCTGTTAAACGTCTTTGACTCTAGAAATTAAGACTTCAACTCAAAATACAATTTAAAAATAAATTTTGCTTTTCGCATGTGGTTTCACCATGAGGAGGTGAGGCAGTACAAAGTTTCAAATTGCCCCTTCATCAGTGTCAAACCACAGCAACCATCACAAACTGGTGCAGGGTGGGAGGCGGGGAGGCGGTAAATGTGTTCAGAAATTGAGATGATTGCAAGCCCTCCTGTAAAGTCACGAAAAGAATATTGAGCTCAATAATTGTTGCCATCCTCCCTCTCTTCCCCTTTGTTCTCCCCTGCCTAGCGGTAACTCTTGCCCTCTTGTAATGAAAGATCGTTGATCCCGTACCCTTATCTGGGATTAAGAATGAAACCATTGTCGATTGATGGGGGAAAAGGAAACCCATCTGGTCCACTAATGCCCCTTTTAGGGAAGGAAATCTGCCATCTTTACCCGGTCTGGCCTACATGTGACTCCAGAGCCAATGTGGTTGACTCTCAGCTGCCCTCCAAGGGCAACTAGGGATGGGCAATGCCAGCCGGTGACGCCCATGTCCCAAGAATGGATAAAAATAAACAACTGGGAATCCTATAAAACATGGCCCAGCCAGCGACCCCTAAGTGCCATGAATGAGGCAAAACAAACTGCCCCCGATGTCTCCACATCACTTTGAAATGATGTACCTTGTACCAGGATGCAGTCATTTAGCTCAAGAGAGCAACAAGGTGATGTTTTTCTCCAAGCGTGTATAAAAGAAGCTTCCAGAATCTTCTCTCTCGTAATAAATTGCAGAATTGATCTCAGTTTGATTCTTGGCACTAGAGATACGAGCTTGCCTCGTGCTTCACGTCCGTTAGTGTATGCTTAAACTGGACCAATTTACGGGCAACATGACAGCTCAGTGACTATCCCTGCGCAGTCACAGGGAACCGGATCTCCGGCTTGGGTCGGTGCCTGTGTGGAGTTTGCACGTTCTCCCCCGTGCTCGCGTGGGTTTCCTCCGGGCGCTCCGGTTTCCTCCCACACCCCAAAAAAAAACCCATGCTTTTAGGCTGATTGGCGTTAACAAGCTGTCCCTAAATTAGACCTCCCTTAATCTGGCGCGCATATCATTCTCAAAATTGGCACCCCCTTTATTGTGGAGTCCTTGGGATGTCGACAAAAGTCGTAGGCAGAAGAAGGATTGGAATGAGGCGCTCACTGAGTGTTAAAATGGGCGGCGTGGGCTCGTGGGGCCGAAGGACCTGTTTCCTGTTCTTTGCAGTCCTTCTGCCCTTGAACCAGCAAATCCCCAACTTGTTCACAGGATCAAAGCCAGTTGGTGACATGGAAACCAAGAGCTTCTGTTTAGAATCCTAGATGTTCGGTCTCACAACCCTCCTCACATTTTACCCAGCGTTCATATAAATGACTTGGAAGGGGGAGTAAGTGGAGTGATCAGCAAGTTTGCAGACGATACAAAGATGGCTGGACTTGCGGATAGTGAGGAGCATTGTCAGGCAATGAAGCAGGACATAGATAGGTAGCTTGGGCAGATAGATGGCAGATGGAATTCAATCCTGATAAATGTGAGGTGATGCATTTTGGGAGAAAGAATGTAGGGGGGAGGTATATGATAAAGGGTAGACCTATTAAGAGTATAGAAACGCAGAGGGACCTGGGGGTGCAGGTGAACAAGTCTCTGAAGGTGGCAGAGCAAGTGGAGAAGGTTGTGAAGAAAGCATATGGTACGCTAGCCTTTATAGGAAGGGGTATAGAGTACAAGAGCTGGCCTTTAATGTTGCAGTTGTATAAAACGTAGGTTAGACCTCGTTTGGAATACTGCGTCCAGTTCTGGTCGCCTTATTACCGGAAGGATGTGGAGACTCTGGAGAGAGTGCAGAGGAGGTTTACCGGGATGCTGCCTGGTATGGAAGGTCTAAGTTACGAGGAGAGGTTAGACAAATTGGGACCGTTTTCCTTAGAAAGACGTAGACTTAGAGGAGATCTAATAGAGATGTACAAGATTATGAGGGATATAGGTAGAGTAAACAGGGTTAAGCTTTTTCCTAGGATGGACTCAAATAGCATGAGAGGTCACGGGCTTAGGATGAGGGGGGTAAGGTATAATTTGGATGCTAGAGGGAGATTTTTCACACAGAGGGTGCTGGGGGTATGGAATGCACTGCCAAGTAAAGTGGTGGAGGCAGGCACTCTGGAGTTATTTAAGAAATACTTAGATGGGCACATGAACAGAATGGGAATGGAGGGGTATAGAAAACTGATTTAAAATAGGGATCATGAGCCTTGGGAGTCCCTGGGAAGTGTGTAAATAGATGATGATATTGATGTACTTGTTTTTATCCTACAGGTGCTTTGGTCCACCTTGTTGTCTAACAAGGGGCATACACGCGATGGGTCGTGAGAGGGCTGCTCTTGGATTTTTTTTCGAGAGTATCCTAGTGCTTCACATCGTTAGTGTACGCTTGACCTGGACCATTTGATGGGCAACATGACAGCTCAGTGACTATCGCTGTGCTGTGCAGATACATGGATTTGGGCCTGCGTCTGTGGGAATTTGCGCATTCTCCCCGTGCTTGCGTGGGTTTTCTCCGGGTGCTCCGGTTTCCTCCCACATCCCAAAGATGTGCTCTTAGGCTAAATGGCAAAACAAATTCTCCCTAAATTGTCTCAAATTTGGTTTTTAATCCATAGATCTATAAACATAGACAGGGATCATAGGTAGAGATGGGAACATCAGGGTGGCGGCGCGGGCTCGTTAGGCCGAAGGGCCTGTTTCCCGTGCTGTTTTGTTCTTTGTTCTTTGTATAACGACTTGTTCAGTCTCGTAGCCGTCTCCCCACCCTGCCCACGTTAACAAGCCCATGTCCCAGCTTACTCCTGCTTTGAATAGAACGAGTGGTCTATAAAATAAACCAGTTAAAGAGGGGTGACAGAGGGGCAACGTAACTAGAACAAAATATCCAAGAAAACTTAAACCAAAGTGTCGTTCTCGGAGGTGATGAACTACCCATTGCCTGCCCACTGGTCCCAGAAGATCTGAAATGTTGCCAAGTGGGCACTGCGTGCTCCCTCTCCAAGGTCACCCAACCGCAAGTGTGGCCATAGTTGAGGGGCAAGCAAAGGGGTCAGATGATTCCCCTCTTCCTTCCCGAGCTGCCTGGGCCTATTAGTGGCCAATACAGCCAGGCCCAGCAGCAGGTTTATGAGGAGGACCTCCCCTCCCCCCACCGCCCCCGCCCCAACAACCAAGTGACGAGGATGAGGGAGAGGTTGAAGTGCAACCAAAGGTGAGGGAACAGTCACTTCAAAAAGGGGCTGCAACTCCGGGCAGTGACGTGGAACACGGACTCCCCTCGGCAGCAGAAAAGGTGCACGGCCTGGGAGTCCATCTAGCAGTCTAATCTATGATTGCGTGGCATTGTTGCTACGCAACAGCCTCCATGTTGGGTCCCCCATGGAGATAGGGAGGACTCCCACATAGAGAGCCCTCTGCTGGGGGCTTCCAAGTGGTAGAATGGAAAGCAATGGGTGTCCTGGTGCTCAAAGGCATTTAATGCACAAGACCAATTTCTTCTAACATTAACAATGTGATTGACAAGATATTAACACAGCTAACGTCAACATCTCCACATTTCCAAGCCCTCTGCTCTGTCAACAGTGTTGACAATGCAGTATTTGGGAGGATTTGTGGGGGTGATATCCCCCATCCCTCCATAAACCCCCTCCCAATCCTACACATGCCTCCAATGAACATCCCTCAATCCTACCCCCATCAACCTCCCCCCCCCCCATCCTCCCATCCCACCCTCAATCCTGTGGTTCCCCCCCCAGTCCTGTACATCCCCCCATAAACCTCCGTAATCCTGCACATTTCCCCATAAATCCCCCCAACCCTGCACATTCTCCATAAATCACCCCAATCCTCTACATCAGCCTATAAATTCCCTCCATCCTCCACATCCCTCCATAAATCTCCCTCCAATCCTGCACATCCCTCCAATGAACAACCCCCCAATCCCACCCCCATCAGGACTCCCCCATCCTGCCCACCCCCTCCTATAAATCCTCCCATCCTACACCCCTCCTATAAATCCCCCCAATCCTGCAAATCCCCCCCAATAAATCCTCCCCATCTAGACCATTAGATGGTTTACACCTGAACCAGAGGGGAACCAATATCTTGGGGGAAAATTTGCAAAGGCTATGCAGGGAGCTTTAAACTGATTCAGAGGGGGGGTGGGATCCTGAGTAGTTTGGATGTTAAGAGGGACGAGAACAGGGGGGTCATAGATGAGAACTGTAAAACACAGCAGCGTACGGGTGGAGTAGGGCATGGTTTGAAATACGTATACTTTAATGCAAGAAGTATTCGCAATAAGGTGGAGGAACTTGCAGCTTGGACCAGTACCTGGAACTTTGATGTTGTGGCCATTTCAGAGACATGGATAGAGCAGGGACAGGAATGGTTGTTGCAGGTTCCGGGGTTCAAATGCTTCAGTCGGAGTAGAGAAGGAGGTAGAAGGGGGGGAGGAGTGGCATTATTAGTTAAAGACTGTATCACAGTGACAAAAAGGAAGTTTGATGAGGACTTGTCTGTTGAGGTAGTATGGGCTGAGATTAGAAACAGGAGAGGAGAGGTCACCCTGTTGGGAGTCTTTTATAGACCTCCTAAAAGTTCTAGAGAGGTAGAGGAAAGGATTGCAAAGTCGATCCTGGACAGGAGTGAAAGTAATAGGGTAATTGTTATGGGGGACTTTAACTTTACTAATATTGATTGGAATAGCTATAGCTCTAGCTCGTTAGAGGGGTCAGTTTTTGTACAAAGTGTGCAGGAAGGTTTTTTGACTCAGTATGTAGATAGGCCAACTAGAGGTGAGGCTACATTGGATTTGGTGCTGGGCAATGAGCCAGACCAGGTGTTAGGCTTGGAAGTTGGTGAACATTTTGGTGATAGTGACCACAATTCGGTTACGTTCACCTTAGTGATGGATAGGGATAGGCATGAAGCTGGGGGCAGTAGTTATAGCTGGGGGAATGGTATTTATGAGGCCATAAGGAGGGAATTAGGATGCATACGTTGGACTAGGAAACTACAGGGACTGGGAACATTTGAAATGTGGAGCTTATTCAAGGAGCAGCTACTGCGAGTCCTTGATAAGTATGTCCCTGTCAGGTAAGGAGGAAATGGTCGAGTAAAGGAACCTTGGTGTACTAAAAAAGTTAATTTGCTGGTTAAAAGGAAAAAAGAGGCTTATGTCAGGATGAGGCTTGAAGGCTCAGTTAGTGCAATGGATAGCTATAGATTAGCCAGGAGGGAGCTAAAGAGTGAGTTGAGGAGAGCTAAAAGGGGACACGAGAAGACTTTGGCTGATAGGATCAAGGAGAATCCTAAAGCTTTCTTTAGATATGTTAAGAATAGAAGATTGGTTAGGGCAAGGTTAGGGCCAGTCATGGACAGCAGTGGGAAGTTGTGCGTGGAGCCTGAAGAGATTGGAGAGGCACTGAACAAATATTTCTCTTCGGTATTCACGCAGGGAGATGTAAATGTAGTTATGGAGAACACTGAGATACAGGGTTGCAAACTGGAAAGTATTGAAGTAGATAAGGAGGATGTGCTAGATATTCTTGAGGGTTTGAAGTTAGATAAGTCCCCTGGGCCGGACGGGATTTACCCTAGGATTCTCTGGGAGGCGAGAGAGGAGATTGCAGAGCCTCTGGCTCTGATCTTCAGGTCGTCGTTGGTTACAGGTATAGTGCCTGAAGACTGGAGGATAGCGAATGTGGTCCCATTGTTCAAGAAGGGGAAGAGAGACTTTCCGGGGAATTATAGGCCGGTGCGTCTTACTTCTGTTGTGGGCAAAGTATTGGAGAGAATTATTAGGGATAGGATTTATAGTTATTTAGAGAGAAATGAATTGATTGGGGATAGTCAGCATGGTTTTGTGAAGGGTAGGTCGTGCCTTACTGACCTTATTGAGTTTTTTGAAAAAGTGACCAAAGAGGGGGATGGGGGTCAGGCAGTTGATGTGGTATATATGGACTTTAGTAAGGCGTTCGATAAGGTGGCACATGGAAGGCTTCTGCAGAAAATGCAGATGTATGGGATAGAGGGTGATTTAGCTAATTGGGTTAGGAATTGGCTAGCAGATAGAAGACAGAGGGTGTGGTTGATGGGAGATATTCATCGTGGAGTTCGGTGACAAGTGGTGTACCTCAGGGGTCTGTTTTGGGGCCCCTGCTGTTTGTAATTTTTATAAATGATCTGGATGATGGTATTGAAGGATGGATTAGTAAATTTGCGGATGACACCAAAGTCGGAGGAGTGGTAGATAGTGAAGAGGGGTGTTATAGTTTGCAGAGAGACTTGACAAGTTGCAGAGCTGGGCCGAGAGGTGGCAAATGGAGTTTAATGCGGAAAAGTGTGAGGTAATTCACTTTGGCAGGAATAACAAATGTGTAGAGTATAGGGCTAATGGTAGGACTCTAATAGTGTTGATGAACAGAGGGATCTTGGTGTATATGTGCATATATCCCTGAAAGTTGGCAATCAAGTCGATAAGGTTGTTAAGAAGGCATATGGAGTCTTAGCTTTTATTGGTAGGGGGATTGAATTTAGGAGCCGCAGCATCATGTTGCAACTGTACAAAACTCTAGTGCGGCCGCCCTTGGAGTATTGTGTGCAGTTCTGGTCCCCACATTATAAGAAAGATGTGGAGGCATTGGAGAGGGTACAGAGGAGGTTTACCAGGATGTTGCCTGGTATGGAAGGCAGGTCTTATGAAGAGAGGCTGAGGGATTTGAGGTTGTTTTCGTTAGAAAGAAGGCGCTAAGAGGAGACCTTATTGAAACATATAAGATGATTAGAGGTTTAGATAGGGTGGACAGTGATAGCCTTTTTCCTAGGATGGAGAAAGCTAGCACGAGGGGACATAGCTTTAAATTAAAGGGTGGTGGTTTTAGGACAGATGTTAGAGGTAGGTTCTTTACCCAGAGGGTAGTAAGGGTATGGAATGCCTTGCCTGCATCAGTTGTAGATGCGCCAAGTTTGGTGGCGTTTAAGAGGTTAGTAGATAAGTTTATGGATGAAAAGGGAATGGTTTTGGTTAGAGGGTCACTGCTTGTTCCTAATTGGTCGGCGCAACATCGAAGGCCGAAGGGCCTGTTCTGCGCTGTAATGTTCTATGTTCTATGTTCTATCCTCCACATTCCCCTCATAAATCCCCCCCAATCCTTCAAATCGCCCCCCCCCATAAATCCTCTCATCTTGCACATCTCTCCAATGAACACAACCCCCACCCCAGTCCCACCACCATCAAACCACCCTCAATCCTGTGGTCTTGCCTCTGTATCCCATTCCCCCCACCCGCACTGTCCCCGTAGTGTCCCTCCCAGGCTGATGACAATTGTACCTTTTTCAGAACGAATTCAGAGTGAGATTGACCGGGTGATTGGATCTGAACGCATGCCCACCTTTGCAGATAGGGAGAAGATGCCTTACACAGACGCAGCTATCCGTGAGATCCAGCGATATTCCAACATTATCCCACTAAACCTCCCACACACAGTGATGAGGGACACCGAGTTCAGAGGATTCCTGATTCCAAAGGTAAGTCATTTCTTTTGCTTTCTCATTGACTCACAGTTTCCGCTGCCTATTGCTTACAAATCAAACAAACAGGCTTTGGCGAATTTTAGGGTCATTTACACAATTTCATGACCCATAGAGAAGTGAATCCAGTGACATATCCCCAGTGTGATAAATCCAGTGGGATATCCCCACTGTGATAAATCCAGTGAGATATCCCCAGTGTAATAATTCCAGTGAGATATCTCCAGTGTAATAAATCAAGTGGGAAATCCCTCCTGTAATAAATCCAGCGTGACATCCCCAGTGTAATAAATCCAGCAGGATATCCCCAGTGCGATAAATCCAGTGGGATATCCCCAGTGTAATAAATCCAGTGGGATATCCCCAGTGTGGTAAATCCAGAGTGATACCCCAGTGTGGTAAATCCAGAGTGATACCCCAGTGTGGTAAATCCAGAATGATATCCCCAGTGTGGTAAGTCCAGAATGATATCCCCAGTGTGCTAAATCCAGTGGGATATCCCCAGTGTGCTAAATCCAGTGGGATATCCCCAGTGTGGTAAATCCAGTGAGATATCCCCAGTGTGGTAAATCTGGTGGGATCCAAAGGTTCTCAGAACAGTTGAATTTCTCCACTACCTTCTTCCCAGCTGTCTGTGTCAAAAGGTCTTGGTCAGCTCAACAAATGAGACATTGGCACCCATGTTCCGTTTTTGGCATTTCTCCTGGAGCAAGCTAACTTCAAACGCCAGCAGTATTTGTACCTTCAATATCATCACTTCATCACGGTGACACAGGGGTTAACACTGCTGTCTCACAGAACCAGAGACCTGGGTCCAATTCCGGCCTAGGGTCACTGTCTGTGTGGAGTCTGCATGTTCTCCCCATCTCTGCATGGGTTTCCTCCGGGTGCTCCAGTTTCTCCCTGCACTCCAAAGATGTGTAAGTTTGATGATTGGCCATGCTAAATTGCCCCTTAGTGTCTAAATATATACAGATTAGGTGCATTGGCCATGCTAAATTGCCCCTTAGTATCCAAAGATGTGTGGGTTAGGTGGATTGGCCATGCTAAATTGCCCCTTAGTATCTAAATATGTGCAGGTTAGGTGGATTGGCCATGCTAAATGCACGGGGTTATCGGGATAAGGCTGGGGAGAGCAGATGAACCTTCGTAAGATGCTCTTTCAGAGAGTCAGTAGAGACTCGATGGGCCAATAGTCTCCTTCTGGGGATCTGATGGATTCTATGGAACAGATTGTCAAGTTGTGACATTGTGGTGTGTGGGAGCTTGCTGTGCACAAATTGGCTGCTGCCTTTCCTACATCACAGTAACATCTACTCTCCAAAACCGCTCGGAGATGTTGCAAATGACGCTGTAGAATTTCAAAATGTCCAAAAGATTCAAGGCCATGGGTCTCCCAGGAAGGCGTTAACAAGATGGCTGCTCCATTAATTTTAATCCCCACGGGTCATGTGTGTTTCTCTTTTTTTCAGGGAATGATTGTGATCCCTCTCCTGGCATCCGTTTTGTACGATCCCGAATGTTGGGAGACTCCGGAGGCATTCCGCCCCAATCGCTTTCTGGATGAGAGAGGGCAACTGAAGCAAAATGAGGCCTTCATGCCCTTCTCAGCAGGTTTGGATGATACTTTACATCGCGTGAATTCAAATTGCGAAAGCGAGGCGCAGGGACTGAGGCCTGGAGGGAAAGTAGAAGAAGGAAATCCTAAAATAGTTCTTTCCAAACTTGACTTTACCACTAGTCTTTACAAAGTCTTTCGTCTTTAAAAAGACTAAAGTCAAAACTGAGGCCTCCCTTGTGAAGAGGTGATGGCCTAGTGGTATTATTGCTGGACTATTAATCCAGAAGCTCAGCTAATGTTCCGAGGAACGGGGTTCAAATCCCGCAATGACGGAATATAAATTCAATTTATAAATTATCTGGAATTAAGAATCTAATGATGACCAATCCCCATCTAGGATGGCCTAGTCGTATTATCGCTAGACTATTAGAATCTCAAGTAATGTTCTGGGGACCTGGGTTCGAATCCCGCCAACGTGTGGGTTAGGTGGATTGTTGTGTGAGGAGACCGGAGGAAACCCATGCAGACATGGGGAGAAGGTGCAAACTCCACACAGACAGTGACCCAAGCCAGGAATCGAGTCCTTGGCACTGTGCTAACCACTGTGCCATCATGCCACCCTTTATGAAAACTTGGCTGAGTGCCAAATTCTCGCTGGCAGGGACTTACGAGGGCGAGGAATTCCAGCCTATATGCCAAGCCCTCTAGGAAAATAAAATTGCACCCCAAACCCCACCTTGTCTAAAGACCAGTTAAATGCATGCCCACCAATGCTATGCCCCAAAGGCTCAAGAACAGCTTCTTCTCTGCTGCCGTCAGACTTTTGAACGGGCCCATTGAGTTGATCTTCCTAGATATGAGTGCAACATACATTCTGCACCCTCTCCTTTCAGTCAGGTAGTGTGGTCAGTGCAGGTTTGAAGAGCCTGTTCAAGCTTCTTTTCTTTGCTCTTTGTCATTTTCTTTGTTCTTTGTTCTATATCTATAAACATAGAACATAGAACAATAGAGCACAAACAGGCCCTTTGGCCCACGAGTTGCGCCGATCACATCTATATCTACCAATCCACAGACCTATCTATAACCCCCTATCCCATTTGTTTCCATATACTCATCCAGAAGCCTTTTAAAAGACCCGAGCGAGTTTGCCTCAACAACCTCCGACGGCAGCCGATTCCATTCACTCACCACCCTCTGAGTGAAAAACTTACCCCTAACATCCCCTCTGTATTTGCTTCCCTGCAAATCAGTGTCCTCTCGTAGTGACCATTTCAGCCCCGGGAAATAGTCTCTGAGAATCCACCCTATCTATTCCTCTCAACATTTTATAAACCTCTATCAGGTCGCCTCTCAACCTACATCTCTCCAGTGAGAAGAGTCCCAGCTTCCTCAACCTATCTTCATAAGGCCTGCCTCCCAATCCAGGCAACATCCTTGTAAATCTCCTCTGCACTCTCTCAATAGTCTCTACATCCTTCCTATAATGAGGTGACCAGAACTGCGCACAATACTCCAAGTGGGGTCAGACAAGGGTCTTATAGAGCTGCATCATTACCTCCTGAATCCTAAACTCTATTCCTCGATTAATGAAGGCATAGACAGGGATCACGGGCAGACGTGGGAACATCAGGGTGGCGGTGTGGACTCGTTGGGCCGAAGGGCCTGTTTGCCATGCTGTTTTGTTCTTTGTTCCTTCCCTTCTCTATGAACAGTATGCTTTGTCTTGTATAGCACGCAAGAAACAGGACTTTTCACTGTATACGTGGCGATGATAAATCAAATCACATCATTACACGCCCTCCCCTTCACACCCCTTTTTCATCTCTTGCAGGGAATCGCATGTGCATTGGTGAGACAGTGGCCCAGATGCAGCTTTTTTTGTTCCTCACAGCCTTGTTGCAAAGGTTCACCTTCAGATCACCGTTGGATGCAGACGCCATCGATATCAGCCCACTGTCCAGTGGCTTCTCGACGCTGCATCGACCCTACCAATTATTCTGTGTCCCGCGCAAAACGGCGTGAGAGGAGAACGCGTCCAAAACGCACCATCCATAAACACTGTATTGCAGCAAAATTATTTAAAGAACTGTATATATTTTTTCAAAGGCAATTTGTTCCGGGGGTCGTGAAGCACCCAATCCCCTCATTGGCCTGAGCGTTTAGACAGACAGATCGGGAGCCTAACCTGACGAGAGAACGGAACTGTAATAAAAGCGGAAAATGCTGGATAAATTCAGCGGGTCTGGCAGTATCCGTAGAGAGAGAAACGGCGAGCTTCGGCTGCCACGGGAATGGGAGCGGGCGAGGGGATGAATTCTCCCATCCCGGAAGTCCCAGTCAGAGATGACGTTTGGGATGTAGATTGGCCCAGCTGTACACAACACCTCAGAGGAGCAGATCATTGAAAAATCCCACAGAGTCCACGCGGTACCATTGCTGGAATTAACTGCCAGCCTCTTGGATTGTCACTTTGAGAGAATGAAAGGATCGTTTGAAAGTCGAGGGCCCAAATGTTGATTGAGACAATCTCACCGCCTCGCATTTGTTCCGAAAAAACAGCAGTTGTTACCGGTTTGACCCTGATTTTTCACGAGGTGAATTCCATTCTCCTGTCAGAGGCCCATCCGAACAGAACCAGACCTCCCCCCCCAACCCCCCAACCTCCCCACTTGCAGAGATTCGCCCCAGCTTTTATAGTCCACAGTGGCAAAATGTTCCTTCAACTCTTCCCCCTCCCCAGGGGCTGGTCGGTTGCCATCCAACATTTTACATTTAGCAAAGTTCTGAAAGTCATAGCAACCCTACTGTGCAGAAAGAGGCCATTGGGCCCATCGAGTCTGCATCGAACACAATCCCAGCCAGGACCTACCCCCATATCATACCCACTAATCCCTCTAACATCTCAGGACACTAAGGGGCAATTTTAGCTCAATCGGCCTAACCCACACGTCTTTGGACTGTGGGAGGAAACCGAAGCATCCCGGAGGACACGGGGAGAATGTGCGAACTCTGCACAGACAGTGACCCGAGCCGGGAATCGAACTCAAGTCCCTGGTGCTGTGAAGCAGCAATGTTAACCACCGTACTACCCTGTCGCCCATATTCTGCTTTTAAACAACCAGCCGTGATTCAACACCACCCCCACCCCGGCCCCACACCCACCTTCCCGAGTGAGAAACTGTATAAAATTTGCAATGGGTTAAATCCGCGGCTTAATAAATGTTGAGTGCTCGAGTGCTCTCCCCAGTGGGAGGAGGTGGTTACTGCAGCAACTGTTTGATTTAATAAAACTCTGAAGGTCAGAAGTGAGGGCCCAGAGTTATGTGGATGGGCAGCAGCGGCGGGGGAGAGATCCGGCACTGTCCTCCTAGAGTTTGGGGCGGAGCGGTAGCACAGCGGTTAGCACTGCTGCTTCACGGCCCCGGGTTTGAATCCCGGCTTGGGTTACTATCTGTACAGAGTTTGCATGTTCTCCCCATATCTGTGTGGGTTTCCTCCAGGTGCCCCGGTTTCCTCCCACAGTCCGAAAGAGGAGCTGGTTAGGTGCTAAATTCTCCCTCAGTACACCCGAACAAGCACCAGAGTGTGGCGACTAGGGGATTTCCACAGTAATTTCACTGCAGTGTTAATGTAAGCCTACTTGTGACACTAACAAAAAACAAATGGACTAAAGGATAGGAAAGTGTGCTAACTGGATTGCTCCTTGTTTGAGCCAGCACAGACTCGAAAGGCTGAGTGTCCTCATTTTACACTGCATTATTCTATCACTCGAGTAGCAATCAATTGGTAGCACAGAATGAGTCTAATCTTTTCATCAAAACAGTCTCAAATTATCAAATAGGAACAACAATTCATACTGCATGAGAAGAGAGTGTTGGTTGGTTGGCAAGTAAACTTGGGAAATATACAATGGAACAGTTAACTGCCGAGATTTTGTTCAAATTCATATAAAAAGATGTTGGCAACTCTGGTCAATGCCACATTCAGGCACCTGTTCAGGTACACCGAAGGAGAATTTAGCATAGCCAATGCACCTAACCTGCATATCTTTCGGACTGCGAGAGGAAATCCACACAGACATGGGGAGAATGTGCAGACTCTGCACAGAGAGTGACCCAAACCGGGAATGAACTATGGTTGTGTTTATTTGACAAAGTCCAAAGGTTGGGCACATTTTTCTTCACTCTGCAAAGGCCTTGTGTGTGAATATATATGTTTTTTAGACAAGCATTACAGTTGGTAATTTCTTGCAAGGTAATCTGATGAGTGCAAGATGAAAACCTTTGACAACCTGATTCTTTTTTTTGGCAATACTTTATTGGATTATCATTAGAAACTCTGAAACCTGTTACCATCATCTTCTCAAACTCATTAAAAGTAGACGAGTAATCTTTGAAGTATTTACAAGAATGTGATATATTGTCCCTTAGATCTGAGAACAAAGAAGAAAGAAAACTATAGTACAGATACAGGCCCTTTGGTCCTCCAAGCCTGTGTCAATCATGATGCCTAACTAAACTAAACTGGAACAAACTGCAGCTAGAAGTATGGGGGAGTTAGGGATGACAAAGTGGATAGGCTAATGCATGATAAAAATAAAATTCTGCAGATGTTGGAAATCTGAAATAAAAATTGAAGATGTTGGATTAACTCAGCAGGTCTGGCAGCATCCGTAGTCATGATGGGGAGATGCCGGTGTTGGACTCGGGTAAACACAGTAAGACATCTCACTACACCAGGTTAAAGTCCTTTAAACCTGTTGGATTTTAACCTAGTGTTGTGAGATTTCTTACTGTGAACATCCGTAGAGACACAAACAGAGTAAACATCTCCCTAACTAAGGTCCCAATCTCCTCCTCTTCACTATGGACATCCGATCCCTCTGCACTTAACGTCTCTCACTGGATGGTCTCAGGGATCTCCGCCTCTTTCTTGAGCAAAGGCCCACCCAAATCCTGTCCACCATCGCACTCCTTGGTTTGATTTGCAGGCACAGCAGATAATTAAGAAAGCAAATGGAATTTTGTCCTTCATTGCTAGACTAGGTCGGAACATAGGAGCAACAAGCTTTCCCTGTCATCCTGTATTAATAAAAGATTAATAAAACTGTTTTGTGCTAGAGTGTGGTTACAGTCTGTCTAAGGGTTACGCGCACACGCATACAAACACACACACAATCACACACACACATACACACTCACACAAACAATCAACGCACACACAAACACACGCTTGCTCATGCACATACACAATCTTTCTCTCACACACACACACACACACACACACACACACACTTGCCAGCACTTGGCCCATTGCCCTGAATGTTACAATGTGCCAAGTGCTCACCCGGGTACTTTTTAAAAGGATGAGGCATCCCGCTTCCACCACCCTCCCAGGCAGCGCATTCAAGACCCTCACCACCCCTCTGGGTAAGAGGTTTTTCTTCCCTAAACGTTCTGCCCCTCACCTTAAATCTATGTCCCCTCGTAACTGACCCTTCAACTAAGAGGAACAGCTGCTCCCTATCCATTCTGTCCAGGCTTCTCGTAATCTCGCAGAGCTCGATCAGGGTCGCTCCTGCTCTGCTCCAGAGAAAACATCCCAAAGCTAACAACCTCTTTTTATAAGTTAAATGCTCCATCCTAGGCAGCATCCCAGTGAATCTCCTCTGCACTCCCTCTAGCACAATCACATCCTTCCTAACCACAGATCAGAGGGAGCACCCAAAACAGTCTTTCACTGAACATACACTTCCCCGAACATTCTTATGACAGCACGCGTGATAACACAGACTTAAAAAAAAACCTCAGCAGGCTTGGGTGGCATGTAGTTGGGTGCAGGACAGGAGATCTGGGTGCACATAGTGTTGGTTAACTAACAGAAAGCAAAGAGTAGAGATAAATGGTGCTTTTCTGATTGGCGATCAGTGACTAGCGGTGTGCCTCAGGGATCGGTATTGGAGCTGCAATTGTTCACGGTTTACATAGATGATTTGCAGTTGGGGACCTAGTGTCAGAATTGGCAGATGACATTAAGATGAACATAGAACACTACAGCACAAACAGGCCCTTCAGCCCACAAGTTGTGCCGATCATATCTATACCTACCAGGTCATAGAACTATCTGAAACTCTCAATCCCATGGACTCATCCAGAAGTCTCTTAAAAGACCCCAGCAAGTTAGGATGGCGGCATGGGCTCGTTGGGCCGAAGGGCCTGTTTCCCGTGCTGTGTTGTTCTTTGTTCTTTGTTCGCCTCTACCACCACTGACAGCAACCGATTCCACTCACTACCACCCTCTGAGTACCTCTAACATCTCCTCTGTACTTGCGCCCCAGCACCTTAAACCTGTGTCCTCTCGTAGCGACCATTTCAGCCCTGGGAAATAGCCTCCGAGAATCCACTCTATCTATTCCTCTCAACATCTTATAAACCTCTATCAGGTCGCCTCTCAACCTTCATCTCTCCAGGGAGAAGAGACCTAACTCTCTCAACCTCTCATAAGGCATGCCCCCAATCCAGGCAACATCCTTGTAAATCTCCTCTGCACCCTCTCAATAGCTTCCACATCCTTCCTATAGTGAGGCGACCAGAACTGCACACAGTGCTCCAAGTGGGGTTTGACAAGGGTCTTATAAAGTTGCAGCATTACCTCCCGACTCCTAAACTCAGTTCCTCTATTAATGAAGGCCAGTACACCATATGCCTTCTTGACCACATCCTCCACTTGCGGGGCAGATTTAAGAGACCTATGGACCTGGACCCCAAGATCCTTCTGCTCCTCAACACTGCCAAGACTCCTACCCTTGATATTACACTGCTTCATCCCATTGGTCCTGCCAAAATGGATCACCACACATTTATCCGCAGAGGACACTGCAAAGGGATAATGATAGTCTAAGTGAGTGGGCAAGGGTCTGGCAGATGGAGTACAATGTTGATAAATGTGAGATCATCCATTTTGGTAGAAATAACAGCAAAATGGACTATTAGTTAAATGGTAAAGAATTGCAGCATGCTGCTGTGCAGAGGGACCTGGGTGTCCTTGTGCAGGAATCTCAAGGAGTTGGTTTGCTGGCGCAGCAGGTACATAGAACATAGAACATTACAGTGCAGAACAGGCCCTTTGGCCCTCGATGTTGCGTCGACCAATTAAGAGAAAGCAATGACCCTCTAACCTAAACTATTCCCTATTCATCCATAAACTTATCTACTGACCTCTAAAACACCACCAAACTTGGCGCATCCACAACTGCAGCAGGCAGGGCATTCCATACCCTTACCACCCTCTGGGTAAAGAACCTACCTCTGACATCCGTCCTATAATTACCACCCCTTAATTTAAAGGTATGTCCCCTCGTGCTCGCTTTCTCCATCCTAGGAAAGAGGCTATCACTGTCCACCCTATCTAAACCTCTAATCATCTTATACGTTTCAATAAGGTCTCCTCTTAGCCGCCTTCTTTCTAACGAAAACAACCTCAAATCCCTCAGCCTCTCTTCATAAGACCTGTCCTCCACACCAGGCAACATCCTGGTAAACCTCCTCTGCACCCTCTCCAATGCCTCCACATCTTTCTTATAATGTGGGGACGAGAACTGCACACAATACTCCAAGTGCGGCCGCACTAGAGTTTTGTACAGTTGCAACATGACGTTGCAGCTCCGAAATTCAATCCCCCTACCAATAAAAGCCAAGAAGGCAAATGGAATTTTGTCCTTCATTGCTAGAGGGATGGAGTTTAAAAACAGCGAGGTTATGTTGCAGCTGTATAAGGTGCTGGTGAGGTCACATAAGCCTGGGTCTTTCCTGAAATTGGGGCCCCTGACAGGGCTACTTTACCAATGCAAAGGAGTTCAATGAAGTTTCAGGTGTGGCCTCCGCACAGGAATTTTCTTCCCCATCTTGGCACACCTTGCATTTCCAACTCATGTCCTTCTTGACAGTCATTTTGGAGACCCAGAAATAAAATGAGGCAGAACCAGAGATGAAGACAGAGCAGTAGAATTTATGCAAGGATTATATTTTCCATTTACTTATTCACAAATGGGTGGGCACAATGTTGGCCTCACAGGCCCAAGGATCCAGATTCGCATCTTGCCTTAAGTGACGTGCCTATATGAAGTTTGCATATTCTCCTCGTGTCTGTGTGGGTTTTCTCCAGTTTTTTTTTAAGTTTTTTTTATTTACTGGCATCACATGTGGGCTTACATTACCACTGCAATGAAGTTACCATGAAAATCCCCTAGGTTTTCTCCCCTAGTCCAATGATGCACGGGTTAGGTTGATTAGCCATGATAAATTGCCCCTTCGTGTCAGGGAGACTAGCAGGATAAGTAAGTGGAGTTATGGGGATCGAGGTGGTCAGTGCAAACTTGATGGGCTGAATGGCCTCCTTTTGCACTGTAGGATTCTATGGACTGCTTTTTCATGGGGTGTGTGATAAACCCAGATTTGAATTTTGAACATTGCCCTCAAGGCTAACATTTTTTTGAAAAATTGTAAGTGCTAATCTATAAAAACTAATCTGTAGCATTTTTAAAAATATATTCATTTATGAAATGTGGGTGTTACTGGTGAGGTTACTACCCATCCCTTGAGAAGATGATGGCGAGCAACATTCTTGCCTTCCCAGTGGTGTAAGTATATCCGTTAGGGAGAGAGTTCCAGGATTTTGACCCAGTGACAATGAAGGAACGGCTGATATATTTCCAAGTCAGGGTGAGGAGCAACATGGAGGCCAACCACCAGGTGGTGATGTTTCCCAGTATCTGCTGTGCTTCTAGATAGTAGTGCTTGTAATTTGGAAAGTGTAGCTTAAGGAACCTTGATGAGTTTCTGCAGTACGTTTTGTACAGATTGCTGCCACTCTGCATTAGTAATAGAGGGATTGGATTTGATTTGATTTATTATTCATAGAATCATAGAAACCCTGCAGTGCAGAAAGAGGCCATTCAGCCCATCGAGTTTGCACCGACCACAATCCCATCCAGGCCATATTTTTATATATTTTACCCGCTAATCCCTCTAACCGACACATCTCAGGATACTAAGGGATCTCGGGATACTAATATTAACATGGCCAATCCACCAAATCTGCACACCTATTGTTACATGTACAGTGAAAAATATTGTTTCATGCTTGTTGTGCAGACAAAGCATACTATTCATAGAGAAGGACAGAGTGCAAAATGTAGTGTTAAGGTCATATCTAGAATGTAGAGAAAGATCGACTTAATGCAAGGTAGGTCCATTCAAAAGTCTGATGGCAGCAGGGAAGAAGCTATTCTTGAGTTGATTCATACCTACTTTTGGATCTTTTTCCCCAAAAGTGGAAGAGAATGTCCAGAATGTGTAGGGTCCTTGATTATGCTGGCTGTTTTTTCAAGGTGGCAGGAAGAGTAGATGTGAGGCTGGTTTGCTTGATGGATTGAGCTTGAATGTTTGTGGAAGGGATGGCAATTAAGCAGGGCTGTTTTGTCCTAGTGTCGAGCTCCTTGAGTGTTGTTGGAGCTACACCCACCCAGACAAGTGGGGAGTTTTCCATCGCACTCCTGACTTGTGCCTTGTAGATGGTGGATGGACTTTGGGGAGTTACTCATCGCGGGGTTCCCAGCCTCTGACTTGCTCTAGGATTAGTTTGTGTGTGGATAACAGAAGTACTGTGATTGAAGAGGAACCTGTGCATTCAGCTACTGAACTGTAATAACTATTCTAACTTAAAACATCTAGCTCCAATTGAGAGGCTGACTCTATCAAATGGAAGTTTGTTTGAACATAACCCATTAGAGGTCACAGGAAAAATACAGGCAGATATAGGATAAAGTTCCATCTAAATCTTAGAATCCCTACAGGAGGCAATTTGGCCCATCGAGTCTGCACCAACAACAATCCCATTTAACCCGCTAATTCCCACACACAATTTATCAATGGCCTAACCTGCACATCTTTGGACTGTGGGAGGAAACTCACACAGGCAAGGCGAGAAAGTGTAAACTCCACACAGTGACCTAAGACCGGAATCTTGCTAGCTGGCACTTATTGCCCATCTTTGAGAACGTGGTGGTGAGCTGCCTTTTTGAATAGCTGCAATCCATGTTCTGTGGGTTGATCCACAGTGCAGTTAGGGAGGGAATTCCAGAATTTTGACCCAGCATCTGCAAAGTAACGGCCGATATATTTCCAAGTCAGGGTGGCGAGTTGTTTGGATGGGAACTTGCAGGTGGTGGTGTTCCCATGTATCTGCTGCCCTTGTCCTTCTAGATGGAAGTGATCGTGGGTTTGGAAGGTGCTGTCTAAAGATCTTTGGTGAATTGCTGCAGTGCATCTTGTATATGGTACACACTGCTGCTCAGCATCAGTGGTGGAGGGATTGAATGTTTGCAGGCGTGGTATCATCAACCACTGACAATGCACAGATCAGTTCAAAATACATTTTTAATTTTTTTTTTGTTTGTTCAGACATAATTGGTCAGTTTCAGGCACTGTAACTATGTACCAACACTAAACAATCGCTTCAGAACTTAACCAAATGCAAAGTTAAATGACAGATACCAATAAGAAAACGTTTACGCTATAAAGCACTCAGCCTAACAGGACATAGGCATCTCGGTGATCAACTAGGAAACATACTTTCACGATAAACTCCTAGATAAAACTCCTGAATAACTAGTCTTTTATCTGCGTAATAGAATGGTGAATTGTTTCCCTACATGATGCAGTGTCCACACAACTCGTGAGTTTCACAAACCTAAAAAATTTACTTTCCCCCATCAAGCTAGCTCAAAAGTCCAATAAAACGCTAACAAGCGGTGTTTTCCCACGTCACCCACTGGTCAACAGATCTTGTGATTGCAATACAGCATTATACAAATCCGGTTCAGTTTCATCCACACCCTAGATTACTCCCCAAGCAGACAGCAATGGGCTGGTTTTCTTTTTAATATATCGTCTGGAAGCTTGTTCTTTTCACCTTTCTTTCTCATCTCGCCGACATTCCTTGCCTCAAAATGAAGCAGGTTCTGCGCAGGACACTTGGGTAGGAAACCTACTTCAACCCAACCTACCTATCGATAATCAAAGCTGGGATCTTCTAGACCCTTCACGGTTTAGTGACTCATTGCTCAGATGTCAAGGGTAATACTTCCTTGTGGCATTCCCACCTATTAATCCTTTACTCCAAACCAGGTCAAGGCCACTCAAGACATGCGATCAAAACTTACCTCAGACACTCATTCTCGTAACATTATAAGAGAAAAGAGTAGTAAATTCATCATCATAGCTTGGGCAAAACCTTATCTGTTGCAAAAATGAAAAAAGAGTGGCTTTTGTTGTGACTGTTCCATCAGTTGAAAATTAGTAGCTAGTTGGAGGGTGTAAATTAAATATCCTAATTGCTTAGTGACACAGGAGTCCATCATGCCTTCCTGGTCAGTTTAGAATGGATTTAACCAGGTTGCCATTTCAGTTTGAGGTTAAGTTATTCGCCACCAGGCCAACAGTTACAGAGATTGAGCTGTGGAGTTATCCCACATGACACCGTTTTCAGAAATGAGCTTGTATTTGGAGTACTGCAATGAAATCTAAATTGCCCTAAGCAGAGAGCAGTAGTTCTACCATGGAACATTGCAATAAAAGGCAGATGTAATAAGATAACCAAACATTCATCACAGCAAGTTTCGGGATGGTCAGTGTCTGTCTCCTTGTGTGCACAAGTACTCAAGAAGGATAGCTAGCCACGGCAATCCCTTCCCCTTCCATAGGTTTAAGTTTAAAAAGGATATTTATTTGTAGGCTTACAGTAACATTGCATCCCCTAGTTGCCACACTCCAGTGCCCATTTGGGTACACAGAGGGAAAATTTAGCACAGCCAATGCACCTAACCAGCACGTCCTTTGGACTATGGGAGGAAACCGGAGCACCCGGAGGAAACCCACACAGACACAGGGAAATCATGCAGACTCCGCACAGACCCAAGCCTGGGAATCGAACCCAGGTCCCTGGCGCAGTGAGGCAGCAGTGATGGCCACTGTGCCACTAAGCCCCTACATACTGCGCTCCTTTATGGAATCAAGGCTGCACGAGGCAAGTGAAGCAAAACACACCCAAAACCGAGAGACAAGAGATTTTTTTTTATTAACAGTATACGTTTTGTCAGCTTTAGAGATGGAAGACAATTTTTCAGTTCATCAGCCAAAATGATGGTGAAATAAACTGACTGATACTGTAAAACGGTTTGGTTTGTACATAATATGGAGTGTTTAATTCCCTGTTTTTCTCCCCCCGCCACAATACCGCAACTACCAGACCTGAAGGGCACTCAGAGATAAGTTCTGAGCAGTTCTCGTCACCGAAAGATGGATACAAACTCAATGTTACAATAAAAAAAAGTCCTTGGGCCCTTAATTATATGTTGGACAAACACAAATTCTTTCTAGAACGTTACTGAGTTGTGGTAACATCAAAAGCTGTGCGTCTCACTCAAATTTTAAATCTTCCCCAGATACAAAAGCGGTTTCAACCAGACTCAACGGAAAAAGCACAAGCAAAGTCACGTGAATAGTTATACATTATATAAAAAAAGTTAACACGTCAAAGATTCTAATTGTTCTGAAGAAATTTTGTCATTAAGACAAAATACCGACAGCTTATTTAACAGTAAAAAGTTACATAAAAATCTAAAAAGGCGTCATTACATGAAACATCTCAGAATCTTTTAAAACTGTTTATTCCTTCTCTTTGCATCTTTCAAAATTTTACAGTCACTACTACTATATTGACACAATAAAATGCCTGGAAACTGGTGTGTTTCACACTCCGGTGCAGCTTTGAATTCTTAAATACAACAGACTGCGAATAGAATTATTCTGTGTGTTTTTAAAAAAAGGGGTTTTGTGACAATAAGCTTCAACATTTGGGGTTTTACTGTGTCCCAGAGCCCTGGGATCCTCCTGTGTAATTCCCATAGTTGTAGTTCCCATAGTAGTGGTTCCACTGACTCTGGTTTTGGTAATACTGGTTCCACTGCTGAGCATACTGGAGAAGGAAAAGCAAATTTGGACAATGTTAAATTCATGCAATCATTAAAACAAAGTGCAAAGTGAATTCAAACAAAAAAAAACATTCAGTCCTGCTGAAAAAAGATATTTTGCTGAAGCTTTTTATTGCGTGCTCATCAGGTTAATGGCAAGAATCCCAGTAAGAAGTTTCACAACACCAGGTTAAAGTTCAACAGGTTTATTTGGTTCAAAAGCCACTAGCTTTCAAAGCGCTGCTCCTTCATCTTATACAACTTTATGTTGTATAA
This sequence comes from Sphyrna mokarran, assembly GCA_024679065.1. Classification (NCBI taxonomy): domain Eukaryota; kingdom Metazoa; phylum Chordata; class Chondrichthyes; order Carcharhiniformes; family Carcharhinidae; genus Sphyrna; species Sphyrna mokarran. The sequence continues at coordinate 10,707,414 of JAGIQG010000036.1, forward strand.
GAGAGAGTGCTGATTGGTTGGCAAGTGGACTCCCGATTGGTACTGAATTTGCCACGGAGAGAGCCTTAGAGCTGTCAGTTGGACTCACTGCATAGCGCACTGTATATACGAGAAGCTACACGTATTAATACAGAGGGCTCTGTTCTTTGCAGACAGAAAGAACATGTTCACATACTGTGCCTGTTTTAGCTAAACAAAACAAGTGACAGCCATTCACTGACCCATTCCTCAGGACAGTGCGTTGATCAGAGTCATGTTGTCCATTTTAAATTTCAATCAATGCTTGGCACTTAACGGTGCATCCTCCATGGCAATGCCTCTATCAGAGTCCACCTATCAACCTACCAGCATTCTCTTCTCAGTTAACAAGTCATTGCTTCCCCTGATACTAATATTCTTCTGATTGTCCTGATCAACACAAGACAAAAAGCTTTGACAAAATATCCTATACTGAATGGCTATAGCATCATCTAGCTTATCATTAGAAATGGGTGCTGTTACTGGGAGTGACCAAACACTGGTTTTGCCCCTGGCCAGTGCACATTGAATATGTCCCAGTCCACGAGAGTACATCCACAATAAAACTCTGTTCTGCCCCAACATTTCAGGGCAGCAATAATGGGTGGAAGTTTATATACCCCCAGCCTGGCCACAGAGTCCAAAGGAAGGTTCGGCATGGAAACACAACACATTCCTGACTCCCCAAATACAACTGACTCTGGAGAGAAAAGTGTTGAGGACAGTCTCCCTGTCAGAGACAAATTAAAGGCTCTTCTGCTCAGACATCTTGTGTAATAGACAGACCATCAGGGCCAAGGGACGATTCCGCACCCTCCCCCCCCCACTTTTTTAATTGAAGGCACTTCCCCCAAGCCTGACTGACTGGCCCCAGCAAGCCCACCCCAGGTACCTGGGTCCAGTGTTTGTCTTCCTCCTGGGAACTGCTGCAATGCTGGTAATGACCACCACTCCTCCCAGTGGCACTGCTGGGATGAAAAGCTGTCAGCTTCTGATTGACCGATTAGAGGTGGGACTACTGCATGACCCAGGAACTTTGATGCTGAACCAGGTAGGTGACTGATTGGGTTTTAATTGCCTCAAGAATGGTCACAGTGGAGTTACCACCGGCTCTCCAGCCTAGGGACCAGCCCACAACTATGGCTATTATATTCAAATCAGCCAATTCCGAATGAATCTGCATTCATTCTTTAAGAGACGCAGTAACTATTAAGAAAGGTCTTTATCCCAGCCAAGTGCACAAGTTCCAGGTGATGAAGGCGTTACCTACTGTGCCGCCCAAATACTTAACAGGTTAAGTTAGGCAGCACAGTAGTTAGCACTACCGCATCACAGCCATGTTCAAGTCCAGCCTCGGGTCACTGTCTATGTGGAGTTTGCACTTTCTCCCTGTGTTTTTAATGTGAGTTTCCTCTGGGTGCTCCAGTTTTTCTCCCATAGTCCAAAAGATGTGTGGGTTAGGAGGACTGGCCATGCTAAATTGGCCCTTAGTGTCAGCAGGATAAATGGGGTTACGGGCTGGGTGGGATTGTTGGCAGTGCAGGCTCAATGAGCTCAGTCGCTTCCTTCTGCACGTAAGGATTCTCTGAGTTTCTCCAACGATACAAAGCAAAAACTTGGACAACAATAAGACTGCAGGTAACTGCCTCAACACATTCATTCCAGCATCAGTGTCATATTTAAAGCAGGCATATTCAAAAGAAATGGTCACCATTCCAGAGGCTGAACAGCAGGTGAACTTTGAACAGTCCTTCCTTGTAGACAAATACAGATTAAATCTTCCTCATTCAGGGGTCAGATAATTATTGGTTCTCCACTGTGAGATCAGTGAACTTAGTTACATCTTTCTCAGAATGTGGGGGATCTCACATTCTGTACCCACCTCCAACTCACCAAGCTCAATGAACCCCTTCAGCTACACCAGGAAGGAGGGAGACCAGAGTTGGAGTAGGTGGCGGCTTCCTTACTCATGAACTAGTCGGGTTTTCAAAACAAGCATTTGGTCATTTTCTTTCATCCTTCCAGATGTGTCATCCCACAAAGTACCAGGTTTATTAAAAAACTGAAATTCTACGGTTACCTCAATTCTCATTACTGGAGGATGTTGGGGCTTTGAATGGAATTATAGAATCCCTGCAATGCAGAAGGAGGCTATTCAGTCCATCAAGGCGGCACCAAACCCTCATCACACCCAGGACCCACCCCATGTATTTACTCGCTAATCCCCCGACACTAAGGGGCAATTTAGCATGGTTAATCCACCTAACATGCAAATCTTTGGATGTGGGAGAAAACCACAGCACCCGGAGGGAAACTACACTGACATGGGGAGATTGTGCAAACTCCACACAGTGACATGAGGCTGTCCTGTCTAGTCCTGTGAGGCAGCAGTGCCACCTAAAACTGGGGAGTGGGGTGAGGTATTGAACAGGCAGTGCACTAGCATAAAGTACTGGGTACTGACAGAGAGTTAGAACATGCATTCTGACAATCAAAGCCTGTTAAAGATTCACCTGCTGGTACTGGTTCGGGTATTGCTGGCTGTAAGGTTGTGTTGCAGTCTGGGGCTGAGTATAGCCTTGGTTGTAGTTCCCATAGCTGCTATAGCTGCTGTAGCTGTAATTTGGGTTGTATGTTTGATTGTAGCTCTGACTGTAACTCGGCGCGTATGTTGTTGGTGTCGTCGTCGGTGCTGGTGCCGGTGCAGGAACCGGAACAGGAGCTGGAGCCGGTGCCGGTGCTGCTACTGCTGGTGGCTAAAACAGAAATACAACATGGCAAGATTGTTACAGATTTGGAGGTGAAAACTCAGCATGACAAACAGCCTGCAGTCTTCCTTTCGCAAATGCTCTGAAACCAACGCAGCAAGTCCACTGAAGTGGACACAGGTGGACAGCTGAAAAACTTCAGCACAAGTGTGTCAACAAGCAGCTAGACAAACGGAGGAAGCTGAAAATTCAATAAAGAATTCAGCGTAAAACTTAACTCAGTGGTCACTCATTCAGTGCAAAATTACAGGTCATAAATTTATGACTGACTCTTGCCTTCTCTGGGAGGCAAGAGAGGCGATTGCAGAGCCTCTGGCTCTGATCTTCAGGTCGTCGTTGGTTACGGGTGTGTTTCCGGAGGACTGGAGGATAGCGAATGTGGTCCCATTGTTCAAGAAGGGGAAGAGAGACCTTCCAGGGAATTATAGGCCAGTGAGTCTTACTTCTGTTGTGGGCAAAGTATTGGAGAGAATTATTAGGGATAGGATTTATAGTTATTTAGAGAGAAATGAATTGATTGGGGATAGTCAGCATGGTTTTGTGAAGGGTAGGTCGTGCCTTACTAACCTTATTGAGTTTTTTGAAAAAGTGACCAAAGAGGTGGATGGGGGTAAGGCGGTTGATGTGGTATATATGGACTTTAGTAAGGCGTTTGATAAGGTGGCCCATGGAAGACTTCTGCAGAAAATGCAGATGTATGGGATAGAGGGTGATTTAGCTAATTGGATTAGGAATTGGCTGGCAGATAGAAGACAGAGGGTGGTGGTTGATGGGAGATATTCATCGTGGAGTTCGGTGACAAGTGGTGTACCTCAGGGGTCTGTTTTGGGGCCCCTGCTGTTTGTAATTTTTATAAATGATCTGGATGAGGGTATTGAAGGATGGATTAGTAAATTTGCAGATGACACTAAAGTCGGTGGAGTGGTAGATAGTGAAGAGGGGTGTTATAGTTTGCAGAGAGACTTGGACAAGTTGCAGAGCTGGGCCGAGAGGTGGCAAATGGAGTTTAATGTGGAAAAGTGTGAGGTAATGCACTTTGGCAGGAATAATAAATGTGTAGAGTATAGGGCTAATGGTAGGATTCTTAATAGTGTTGATGAACAGAGGGATCTTGGTGTATATGTGCATAGATCCCTGAAAGTAGGCAGTCAAGTCGATAAGGTTGTTAAGAAGGCATATGGAGTCTTAGCTTTTATTGGTAGGGGGATTGAATTTCGGAGCCGCAACGTCATGTTGCAACTGTACAAAACTCTAGTGCGGCCGCACTTGGAGTATTGTGTGCAGTTCTGGTCCCCACATTATAAGAAAGATGTGGAGGCATTGGAGAGGGTACAGAGGAGGTTTACCAGGATGTTGCCTGGTATGGAGGGCAGGTCTTATGAAGAGAGGCTGAGGGATTTGAGGTTGTTTTCGTTAGAAAGGAGGCGGCTAAGAGGGGACCTTATCGAAACATATAAGATGATTAGAGGTTTAGATAGGGTGGACAGTGATAGCCTTTTTCCTAGGATGGAGAAAGCTAGCACGAGGGGACACAGCTTTAAATTAAGGGGTGATAGTTATAGGACGGATATCAGAGGTAGGTTCTTTACCCAAAGGGTGGTTCGGGAGTGGAATGCCCTGCCTGCAGCAGTTGTAGATGCGCCAAGTTTGGTGGCGTTTAAGAGGTTAGTTGATAAGTATATGGAAGAGAAGGGAATGGTTTAGTTTGGAGGGGCATTGCTTTTTATATTGGTCGGCACAACATCGAAGGCCGAAGGGCCTGTTCTGTGCTGTAATGTTCTATGTTCTATGGTACACACAGACCATACTAACACTTCGTGGCAGGGGGGCCTGCACTGCAGGAGATGCTATCTTTCAGATATTAAAGGTGTCTCAAAAACATTAGACTGACATCCCTGCTGCTATCCAAATACCGGGGATAGAATTCTGGCAATCGTATATCAATCGTATATCCTTCAAAATGTGCCACAAGAAAAATTATCTGGTCACACAGATATCGAAGTGGACCATTCATTACAATCATCCAAGTCAGTTATCTTTTCCTCCTTTCCCTCCCATATCCTTTGATCCCTTTAGCAATATCTAACACCTTCTTGAAAGTATTCAGTGTTTTGGCTTTGACTGCTTTCTGTGATAGCAAATTCCACAGGCTCACCAATTTCTAGGGTTAAGAAATTTTTCCTCATCTCTGTCCTAAATGGTTTATCTCTTATCCTTAGACTGTGACCCCTGGTTCTGGACTCCACTAGTCATCAGGAACATCCTTCCTGCACCCACCTTGTTTAGTCTTGTTCAAATTTGATAGGTTTCTATAAGATTCCCCCACTCATTCTTCTGAGCTCCGCCAAATATAATCCTGATTGACCCAATCTTTCCTCATACATCAGTCCTGCCATCTCAGGAATCAGTTAGTAAACCTTCTCTGAGCTCCCTCCAGAGAAAGAGAACCCTTCCTCAATAAGGAGATCAAACTGAATACAATATTCCAGGTATGGTCTCACAAAGACCCTATATAACTGCATTAAGACATCCCTGCTCCTGTACTCAAATCCTCTCGCTATGAAGGCCAACATACCACTTGTCTTCTTCTTCGCCTGCCGCACCTGCATCTTACTTTCAGTGACTGATGCACAAGTTCTCATTGAATATTCCCCCCCCTCTCAATCTATCATCAATTAATAATTTGCCTTCCCATTATTGCTACCAAAGTGGATAACCTCATATTTATCCACATTATGTTGCATCTGCCAAGCATGTGCCCACTCACTCAACTTGCCAAATCACGCGGAAGCATCTCTGTAGCCTCCTCACAATTCACCCTCCCACCCAGCTTTGTATCACCGGAAATATGGAGATAATACATTTAGGTCCCACCTCCAAACCATTAACATAAAACGTGAACAGTTGGAGTCCTAGTACAGATCCCAGCATTACCCAATTACTTACTACCTGCCAATCGGAAAAAGACCCATTTATTCCAATGCTTTGCTGCCTGCTAACCAGCATTCTATCCACTTCAAGACACCACCCGCAATCCGATGTGCTTCAACTTGACATAGTAATCTGCTATACGGGACTTTCTGAAACTCTAAATAAATCACATCTAATGGTTCTCCCTGGTCTATTCTACTAGTTATATCCTCAACGAATTCCAATAGATTTGTCAAGCATGATTTCCCATCCCTCGTTGCCCTTGGTGGGCAATTGAGAGTCAGCCACATTAATGTGACTCTGGAGTCACATGTGGGCTTGATCAGATGCTGACTTTGTCTGATTGTATCCAAATCCTGATAATGGACTCCAGCAACTTCCCCACCATTGACATTTGGCTCACTGGTCAATATTCCTGTTTTCTCTCTACCTCCCTTTTTGTATAGTAGGGCTAACATTGGAATAGTTCCTACAGATTGGAATGTAGCTAATGTCCAAACAAGTTTGGAAAATGAGCACGATGGATCTACTGTGTCTAGGGCCCTTCGTTACATACTCTGAGATGAAGATTATCAGGTCCTGCAGATTTATCTACCTTCAATCCCATCAATTTCCCCAAAACCATTTCTCTACTAGTACTACGTGCCTTCATATCCTTCCTAAAACTTGTGTCGCTCAGAACTTCCAGTACATTACATGTCTCCTTTTGTGAAGACAATCAAAATACTAATTATTTTCTCAGCCATTTTTTTGTTCCCCGTTATGAATTTTCCCTTGTTTCTGACTGTAAGGGGCCTACATTCAATTTTTTTTCTTTTTACCTAAGTATAGGTTTTCTTTACTCAAAGAGTGATTAGGGAGTGGAATGCCCTGCCGGCAGCTGTTGTAGATGCGCCAAGTTTGGTGGCGTTTAAGAGGTTAATTGATAAGTATATGGAAGAGAAGGGAATGGTTTAGTTTGGAGGGGCATTGCTTTTTATTTTGGTCGGCACAACATCGAAGGCCGAAGGGCCTGTTCTGTGCTGTATTGTTCTATGTTCTATGTATAGAAACTTCTCCATTCAATTTTTATGTTTCCACTAGCTTATTTTCACGCTCTATTTTCCCCTTCTTGATCAATCCCTTGGTCTATCTTTGCTGAATTTTAAACTGCTCCCAATCTTCAGGTCTATTGCTTTTTCTTGTTAGTTTGTATGCATGATTTGTCTTTTGTAAATCTATGCTGTCTCTGTCCTATCTAGCCACTGTTTTGGAGGTGTTTTGCTATTTCATAAATGCCTTGAGCATTTTCCCCACTACTGACATCAAGCTCACTGGGTCTATTTATTTTTATTCATTCATGAGATATGGGCGTCGCTGGCTGGGCCAGCATTTATTGCCCATCCCTTAGAGGGCAATTGAGAGTCAGCCACATTAATGTGACTCTGGAGTCACATGTGGGCTTGATCAGATTTCCTTTCCTAAAGGGACATTAGTGAACCAGATGGATTTTTCTGACAATGGTTTCATGGTCATCAGTAGATTCTTAATTCCAGACTCTTTTTTTTAAATCGAATTCAAATTCCACCATCTGCTGTGATGGGATTTGAACCCAGCTCCCCAGAACATTAGCAGAGTTTCTGGATTGAATAATGCGATAATACCACTAGGCCATCACCTCCCCTGTAAATGATATTTAAGTGTCAACCACACACTGCGAGTCTGGAATCACACGTAGGCCACAGAAGGTAAGGATGGTCGATTGCCTTTCCTAAAGGGACATTAGCATGTGTGATTTTATATCTGACTAACTAATAGTGATTACAGTTGTAACAAAACTGACCATAAAACACTCCATAAAATAGTTCGGGACATCCTTGCGGATGTGGCAGGCTCTATATAAACACAATGTTCTATGTTCTATGTACAAGCTCTTTCTTTCTTGCACAAAGAATGTAAAGTGGTTGCTTGTTCCCACTTTATATCCAATAAAACATTTCCAGCTGCACCTCTCCTCCCACCTATTATTTATCGATTGCTGTTACCTGACTCTGGTTGTAGCTGGTTTTGTTGTAGGTGGGCGTACGGTTCGAGTTATAGGGCTGGGCGCGATTGTAAGTACCACGGTTGTTGGTGTTGCTGTTGGTCCAACGGTTCTGCGTGTTCCCACCACGATTAAAGCCTGCATTTAAAAATGGACAGATTTTATGCTTAAGCTACTGTGGGTGCTGCATTGATACTGGGCCATGATGTGGCAACGCCAGTGTTGAACTGGGGTACACACGTAATAAGTCTCACAACACCAGGTTAAAGGCCAAGAGGTTTACAATAAATTTGTGCTGCCAAATAAACCTGTTGGATTTTAACCTGGTGTTGTGAGACTTCTTATTGATACTGGGCAACCAGCTGAAAATTACTAGCGATGAGTGAACATAAAAACAAAAGGTAGGCCAATCAGCCCTTCAGGTCTACTCCACTATTCAATGTCTTTTCTGTCTCTTCACTCCATCCGCTGTTTTGGCTCCGTAAACATTAATACCCTTGCCTACCAAAAATCAGTTTTATAGAATTACAGTGTCCCTGCAGTGGAGGAGCCAATTGGCCCATTGAACCTGCACTGAGCACAATCCCACCCAGGCTCTACCCTGTAATCCCATGTATTCACCCTGCTAGTTCTCCTGACACTAACGGCCAATTTAGGATGGCCAATCCACCTAACCTGCACATCTTTGGACTGTGGGAGGAAACCAGAGCACCCGGAGGAAACCCACGCAGACGACATGGGAGAACGAGAAAACTTCACACAGACAGCTAGCCGAGGACGTGCGTTCAATTCTGACCCAGAAGCCGTGAAGCAACAGTGCTAACCACTGTGCTGCCCTTAATTTTAAGCCTTGAAATTTTAAATTAAGCCTTTCCAGGTTTCTACCAGCCTATGAGTGGAATCTTAGGGCTCCCCTAGGAACGGGATGGCAGGCTACTCTGTAAAATTAGGTGCCAAGCCAGCGGTGCTGTCCCTGACGCCTTCCCATCCCTTCTGCAATTTTGCCAGCACCGAGGGAAGCTGGAATTGCCCAAATGGTGACCAATTAAAAGCCACATAAGGGTTTCTCCCAGTGCCATGGGAATTTTCTACTGCTTGGAGCACCTACATCTGGTCACCAGTACATGAGGTGGTCAGGCTGCTAAGGGTCAGTTTCCTGATGGGCAACCTAACCATTTCCACTCATTCCTATACAAGGTGCAGAAACCATTCTCTCCCCTCTCCAAACCAACTTCCCTCCTCTGACCCTTTCCAACAATATCTTTCATTCCCCTCAATGAGTCCATCCAGCATACCTTGGGCAAGACCCCAAACTCACTTCATATCCTGGTTACAACACTGAGTGTTGTCCACTCTTCCTGGCTGCAGGTGTAGCCACTGCTTATGGTGGTGTAGCTGGGATAAGAGAGCTGCAGACAAACCAACCCCAACACCCACCACTACCAAAACAAGCAATGGCCCCCACTTTCTGAGGGAGGACTGCCATTTGGCGAGCGTTAGATACCGCACAACATGTTAATTAACAGCCCAAAGGTCAACAAATGGATGCAGGGCGAACCAGTGGCATGGTGGCGCAGTGGTTAGCACTGCTGCCTCACAATGCCAGGGACCTGGGTTCAATTCCTGGCTTGAATCTGCACAGGTTTCCTCCGGGTGCTCCAGTTTCCTCCCACAGTTTGAAAGGCGTGCTGGTTAGGTGCTAAATTCTACCTCAATGCTCGAACAGGCGCTGGAGTATGGCGACTAGGGGATTTTCAATGTAAGCCTACTTGTGACACTAATAAATAAACTTAAACTTTAAACCAGGCTGAAATGGGCTCGCAACATTCAGCCCTACGTGTAAGGACCCCGAGTGGCTTATCCCAAATTTTAAGGTTACATGTCATTTCATCAATAACAATGATATTGGGCCACAAATAACTAGAAGATGTTGTTTTAAAAGCTGAATAAACCTGAGGCTTCACTTGGTGACCCCAGCCACTAACCTGGGCGGAATCCACCACGGGTGAAGCCACGCGCCGCCTGCCCGCCGCGGCTGTCAAATCGGTTGAAGTTGCCGCGGCCCCGGAAACCGCCGGGTCGGTTGTCGAAGCGCTTGTCCGGGGGAGGGCCGGCCTTCCTTCCTTCCTCGTTGTACTCTTGCACCAACTTCAGCGACTCCTCCTTCTGTAGCTCAACGTAGGTCACGTCGTCCAGGAACTCATCAGCCTCGGGCAGGGTGAAGTTCGCTGGGAGCCACAAAACAACAAGAAAGGAGAGAGGGAGGGAAGACGTGGTGATGGGGCGGGGCAAGGCAGGGAGGCGGGGGTGGAGGAAGAGAAAAAGAAGAGGAGACAAGTCAATAGGCACTCTTGGAATTGGCAAAAATAAAGATCGAACCACCACAGGATGGATCTTTGCGCCAGTGGCCCAACGCCACTCATCACTGGGAGAAAGGAGGGTGCAAGGAAAATAAAACAAAAAATTTATAAAAGATACCGCGATCCAGAGAAAACTGCAGCTGAATTTCCAGGCAGATCGCTTGACATTGTGTAACTGGTTACCGTCAACGCACTTATGGACACCACATAAATCAGAGAATCTGGTGATGGCCATAACATTCTTGCTGTACTAACCTGGGGTTTATAGTGTGTACATCTGGTAAGAGGGAAGAGACGGTGAAATGGGTTTGATGCGGGGATACAATAACAAAGGATGAAGGAGGGAAGAGATCTTTCTGGTGTGCTTTTTTTTCCCCCTCTCTTCCGACTTTTTTTGTTAACAGGATTGTGTGTTTCCAGTTTCCTACCTTTCATTTCTAAAACTGCATGATCAGGAACATCCTTTCCTTCCTCATCAGTGCGCTTTATTGTTCGTTGTTTTAAATCGGCATCCGTGGGACAAATTACAATAGCCTTGCGTTGAAACCCTTCAAAAGGACGCATTTTTCGTCTCTGTGCTGATCCATAAACATTTGTCTAGCAATGGTGACAAAGAAGAGGCAAAATTGTTCATTATTTGTTGCTTGGTTTGCAGACATTGAGGCCTGTAAACGATGAAATAAACAGTTTTTCCCCCTTGTTGCTCAAGTGTCCTGGCAGGGTGGGCAATCCCCTCCCTCCCCCATTCCCTTGCAGCAGAAAAACTTACCCGCAGGGTTCAGAATCTCCTGACTGGACGTTTTTGAAGTGTTGGGTAAACCTGACAGGAACTTGCAAAGGTTAAGGAAAATCTTGTGTTGCTCCATAATTTAGACAAACAAACCAACAGTCTAATCCATCTCAATTTGGGTGTTTGAAGTTCTCTGCTTTTTAAGATTAAAGATTAATTTTTAAGATTAAAAAGCAGAGAACTTCAAACACCCAAACTGAAACGGCCTTTCTCCCATCCTGACTGCCATAAGACATAAGAGCAGAATTAGGCCACTCGGCCCATTGAGTCTACTCTGCCATTCAATCATGGCTGATTTTTTTTCTTATCTCCATTCTCCTGTCTTCTCCCCAATAACCCCTGAAGCCCTCATTTAATTAGGAACCTATTTATCTATTTGAAGGGTCCAAGCCTTCAAGCAGTAATCAGTGAAGCATTAATAAAACAAACCCAACCATCTGTCGGCTAAAGAGACAGTGCTAGTGCAAACAATTCCAGCCTTAAAACTGGCAACTTCAACCAATTAAGAATTTAGCACACAGAACAAGTAATCTATCTCAAGTTTAAAAGTCAACAAATCACACTGATTAATAAATTACACCACAATAGTTCTTTTCATTAATTCACTAATTGCATTAAATGCTCCTTTACTCCCTGCAAAAGTTAACTATTAAAAGCAGCAATTGTGAATTTGACAAATATGGCTGCGATAAATGTAGAAAGTGCATGTTTTTGAAATTATCTATAAAATGACTGCATGCACTGACACCACAGGCACCGGGCAGAATGGAAATTATTTGGGAATATGCCCAAGCCTCTTGGTCATGCCCAGAGACCACCCCCCCACCCCCGTACTGTAAGTGACTGACTGATCTTAAGCATTTAATTTGTATTATGTAACTGTTCACCATTCCATGCATCCTGGTAGAGAAATAATCCCCATTTTATTCAGTGACTCTGTTACAGTTTCAGTCATGAGTCTAGTGTGGTGTCGTGCATTCAGGCTTGTGTTTAAATATCTTAGTTATTTTAAGTTTCTCTCTGTCTTTAATCCACTGGCTGACAGTGATGTCACTGATCACTGTTTTTAATTCAGGCTATTTTTACATATACAGAGAGCAGTGCAGAAGGATTTCTGGAATTACTTTGGGTCTACTTAGTGCCTCAATGCGACAGTTTGTTCCATGAGTCTCCTATTCTGATGGTACCGCTACTATTGGCAGTAGAAAATATATTTCCTTTGTCTTGAGGGTCTAGTTGATAAGTTAAAATCTGAGTCTGTCTTCCAAAGATCAGTAGCTCCCAGGGCAGGGGCAATATTGGCAGGGATGGCATCACAAGGGACAGGCTTTGACATCAAAGGCCGGGAGGTGGCTCTTTAAATGCACCCAATGCCTGATCGAGGGACTCAAATGTTTGGGAAAGAGGGGGAAGGAGGTAGCTCTCATTCCTCCTCCTTCCCCCTCCTCCCCAAACGTTTGAGTCCCTCGATCAGGCATTGGATGCATTTAAACGAGGGATTTCCCAAAGACGCCACAGAGGATGGTGCAAGATTCTGCCACACATCTATCAGTGAAGAAAATCAGTAGCAAAGATTTGTTGCCTCTGGCTGCATGGAAACCGTCATTCTCCCACTAGCATAGGAGGAGTAATGCCAGATGAACTTTCAACTTTTGGGATACAGGGTCTCACTAGGCGGAATAGCAGTTAATGGTTACAGTCATTACAGCAATATTTACTTAAAATATAGTTCATTTAAGAGTTGTACATCCCTTGCATTGTATTTTGTCGTTTTATTCAAGAATCCTCTACCTGTTTCTGCAAATGCCTTATTGGATTACATCCCTTTAACTCTTGACTGTTCTTCCTGAATCTGCCTCATCATTTTTATTCTATTTACTCTCTCCTAGCTCAACATCAATTCTCAAATCCAGTCTGACTTCCCACACTTGGTGACTAGGTTGGTGCATCACAAGCATGTTGTAAAATAAATCACACGCACACGCAAATGAATTGAGGTGTTTGAGACAAATGCATAGCCATAAACTGAATGCAATGCCCAGTAAGTCTGAATTTGTGCTTTGAACTGTGGATATGTTACAGCTCTGAAACAATGTTATCACAGCTGGCAGCATATTCTGGTACATAAAACAAGTTTTCCACAACTCACAATGGAGCAATCTGCTACACATTTGTGGGCTACAAGTCCCTTTAGTGAGGACTCATCCCAGTAAATCTACACATAGCTTTCAGACCCAAGCTGCAATGCGGCATTCAAAATTGCACAGTTCTCCAACTGTATCCTAACCATTGCTGTACACGTTGTTATCACGGTCTCTTTGCTCAAGCTCTCCTCTGCTATTTGTAAAACAATAAACGCTAACGATGTTTATTTCAATTGTAGTCGTTATCAACAGCATTCGCTTTCAAGGAATTATGTAGTCATTGCTTGCTTTACTTCCAAACAACATAATTCAGTGTCAGTGTCTGTATGTTGTATGCTCCCACTCTGTTTTCTTTCCCAAAATGATCCATCCTACCTTACACTACAGATCACCCTCCTGTCCACACCAACCTCAAACCTTTTGACAGTCCTTGTAGCAAACCTCCTAGTTTTGTGTCATCAGCAAAGTATTACTGTACTCCTTACGTCCAAGTCCAAACTGAATGGAGAACTAATTCTGTGGTACATCAGTGTGACGTTACTAGCAAAAGCCATCAAGTCTAACCCTTCATTCCGTCCCCATTTTTCAACTTTCCTTTAGGCTCCTCTTATACCAAAGAACTGATTTTGTGATGCACACTGCCTCTGAAGCAGTCACTGTACAGAGGAAGCAGTTCTTTACATCAAATCCATCCCAACCCATTTCTTCCAATCTATCCCCGGAGCTTTGCATGTTCATTTCCCTCAAGTGTCCAACCAAATTCTTTTACAAATCAATCACCAGCTTGGCTTCCATCACCCACCTTCACAGTGAGTTCCAGAGTCATTGCCACTCGCTGTGTAAAAACATTCTCCCTCACAGCCTCCCTTAAGCTTATCCAAAAGCTTAAGTCCATGTTTTCACATATGAGGGAAGAGCTTCTCCCTTCTGCTTTATCTAAATCTGTCATAATCTTGGACACCTTTTGTCAAATGAACTCTCAATCTCCTTTGCTCCATTCAATGGTTTACATAATATATCCACACCACATCTACTGCATTTTCAGTTATTTGAGCATCTTCAAGTTCTATTACATTTATGAATGCATCTCATCTTTAACAGCTGCATGGTCCAATGCCCCCAAACATTACAAATGTTTAATGGTTCAATATCCAACTATGAATTGTAATATTTCATCCAAAACCAATCCTAAACAAATGTGTCCATAGTCTGCAGTTTATCCCCTTTCTCCTCTTGAATGCAGCCATTATAATGGACAGTTTTTACATCAAAGGAGAACTGGAAAACTCGGCTCAGATACCCTCCATTCTCCTCAGGGACTTTGTTCAAGAGAATTATTTCTGTGGCAGCACAAGGGAAAGGCAGAAGTATAGCACAGAATAATTTGCTGGTTTTTGATAGCAAATTATGCCCTAATTTGAGTTTGCTATCAAAAACTAGCAAATTATTCTCTAATTGAGTTTGCTAAGTTATGCAATAAGCCACTCAATACACATTTTCCCCACCCAAGGGTGGGAGCTTCCCAAAGTTCAAAGCAATTACAACTTAAGTCACAGTAAGGTTCAGCTTCTGCAAATCCACTACAGAATATTCAGACAAAAGGACTCGGTTTCAATGGAACATTCTTTCTATTTTTAAACAAAATTCCACTAAATTCTGAGACTCTTGACAGCAGTTTTTGTAGCACAGTACAACTCCATAAAAAACTGTACCTAATTTCTGTTTGCTCAGGTTGACTATACAAGACTGGCTGACTTAAATTTTTACAATTGGAACAATAATTGAATTCAGCCTTCAGTATTTTACAGCTTCTCAGGATAACACAATCTCACACTCTTCCTAACAACATTTCAGGGGGCAGTTACAACTTGGTAAAATCAGTTCAGAGTTCAAAGTTAACACACATACAATAACTAAATAGCAACAATTGTGAGATGCAAGCACAAGCTACGCTGCTTTGCCATACCACACAATTACATGCCCATTATTATCCAGTTTGGCATTTATAGGAGAATTCAGTTAAGTAACCAACAAACCTGCTTAATCAATTCATATTTAACAACAAGAAGATTCAAGAGTATATATTTTTTAAAAGTTGAAATCACAAAGCACCTCATACCAAAAACGAATTGATAATTTTAATGCACCATGCCAGCTTATCCACAGATATAATGAGCCACCTAATAACAGCATTTAAAAACTGAAAATGCTGGACAAATACCCCAACAGGTTTAACAGCATCTGTGAAGAAAGAAATAGAATTGAGTCATATATTCATTTGTTTAAAAGCCATAAGCCATCCCTTTTTACTACAGCTTGCAACATTATATTACTGTAGGCAATCAGGTGGCATAGTAGTTTTTACTGCTGCGTCACTGTGGTCGATTCCCGGCTTGGGTCACCGTCCGTGCAGAGTCTACACATTCACCCTAAGTGCGTGGATTTCCTCCAGGTGTTCCAGTTTCCTCCCACAGCCCGAAAGACAAGCTGGTTAGGCTTCATTGAACCGTAGACGTGCTGGAGTGTGGCGGCTAAGGAAATTTCACAGTAACTTCATTGCAGTGTTAACGTAAGCCTTACTTGAGACTGTTAAGTAAACTTTAAACAAAGCTCTGAAGAACAATCACACGGACTCAATTCTATTTTTTTCTTCACAGATGCTGTTAAACCTGCTGGGGTATTTGTGCAGCATTTTCAGTTTTTAAATGCTGTTATTAGGTGGCTCATTATATCTGTAATCTGTTCAAACTATACGGTAAACTATAATCTTACAGTGAGCAGTTATTTTCTAGTTACAAAAGCACTTTGAGCGAGGAATATCGCAACCCTGCAAGATCATTTATGCTTAATCACTGTCGCTTTTTAGGCTTCTGAACTTTCTGCCAGCATAACAGAAACCTCGCTCTTCATTTGAAATTCAAGGCACTCTCAGGCTTGGATTACAGAAATTATGAAGCAACACAAGACACAAAGCCTTTACAATGTAAACCAATTGCAATAGGCAAACCAAACATGGATATGGAATTTGATAGCTGTGTACGTCTTTAATGTACTTCAAGGTTATGTAAAATATGATGTGCCAATCTTCAACATACATTTTGAGGATTACAACTATCTAATTCAACTGTGGTGCAAGGAGTCTGTATGTAAATGTAAAACGTGTGGGTTATTCAGCTGCTAGGACACAGCAAGTTCCATTCAAGGGAACAGTTAAGTATTTTCAGAAAGTTTGATAAAGTCAATCTCATCCAATTAAGAACAGGACTTTAGAGCTCGAACAAATTAGATGCATGTATCAGAGCACCTACAGTATCACCTACAGTGGATGACTATTAAGTTTTAATGTAGGTTAGCATCTGTAAATATAATTAGGACTTGATTCTTTGCACCTAAGGGGTCAACAAATGCCACCAAGAAGGTGCAAAGTCTTCTCGTCTTGACCCTGACTACACTCATTGAAACTTACTTATACTTACCAGTGCTTCACAAGACCATCTGTCCCCAGACAAGACAACATGTAGCTACTTACCAGTGGTACTTACAGTTATCCTGAACCAAAGATTGTCCTTTAGACCTGAACTTACCTTGCCCATCCTGGAGGACCTGAAAAGCCAATAGTAGTTACTGATAACTTACCTGGACTTAATTATTTAACAAAACAAAGTTCCAATTACTATATTTACTTTTTTTTTTACTTTGGTAACAATGGAGATCAGTCACTCACCATCGGAGCTTTATTTTCTAAGCAGCAACATCATTACATTTCATCTTGTATTTTTGTTCTTTACGTGAGATGGCTACTTTCATTTGATCCCCAGGTAATGAAACAAAGTTAAGCTTTATTTACAATGCTTCGTTTAAATAATACAAGAGATTTAATTTGCTGAATAAATGTACTGTTAATTTAGTGATGTAAGCTATCTTAGCTGGATACAGCAATAAAGCAGGGAAACACAACAGTACCTGGTCAAGGATGTAGTTACGTTTCTTGCGAGCAGCAATTTGGATGAGGCGGTTCAAACACTGAGTAGCCTGCTGAATCAGGACGTCCCAACGGCCTGCGTAATTGCGTTGACGGCGAAGACCCATCACCTGTGAAAATGGCAAAGATGCCTGTTGCTGAAAGGACTGGATTCTTTGGCTCCGAGTAAGCATCAATTCCTGATGTGTGGCCAGTGACTCAGGATACTAACCCAATTTGTACTGAAATAGTTTAAGCACTGGACAGCCCGTTAGCATGGGCTTAAACTCACCTGTGTACCCATATTACTAACTTCATTGCAGTATTGATGTAAGCCTACTTGTGACAATACTAAAACTTCAAACTACTTTACATTTCGACCTCTTGGTACCAGGGAAATTATAATTATTTGATGTACATTCAATGCTTGGAGACATCGTTTTTTGCATGTATGAAAATAGCATCTTCCAATGATCAGGTTTAAGACTCTACTTTTGCCCAGGGGTGAGACTGATGGAATTGTGCCCTTTAACATTTTCACCACATCGACGAACTCCGCTTCTCTTTGTCAGTAGCTGGCTGCCTGATACGTAATACAAAAGAATCTCAAAGCTCATTAACAAGGTCAAGGGATGGCTCAGCAGAGCTACCACTCATCCTACTGGGAGACAATGCTCTACTGTTGTCTATCTGGTGGAGACATGGGGAGCAGCAGAGCCACAGTTTAGCGGGCAGCGGGGAAGGAGGGGGGAGCCACAGCTTGATGCAGGTCTCCGAGAAAACTTGCAAAATGGCTGCAAAGGGTGTAAACGTAGATGTATCAAAATTCCCAGTCACTGAGGCAGATTCTGCACTGTGTGCTATTTATTGATTGATAAAGTCAAAAGGGAGTAAGATGCTCATAATAGTATACTAGAAGATAAAGTGAAGGTTGAAGACTTCTGATCTCCAAAAAATAAATGATAATTCACCCCTGAATCACAAAAGTTCACAAGAGATAAAACATTTTTTTCTTTATTTATTAAAATATTATACTGTAATTAGCTTTAAAGATGTTTCAGTGTTTGTCCATTGCAAATGAAAAAAAAAACTCAAAATTTACAATGTAGCATGAGCACATTGAGAATCAAGCATGCAACTTACAGTGAAAAGTCTCATTCATTAACCAAAATACTTTCGGAAAATAGACAATTAGATTAAATTATTACTGTAAAATTAATTTGGTGACTTGCCTCTGCTACTAATTCAGAATGGCAAGTCTTTTTTTGTTCACGAGTTCTTCATTAATTCCAAACCAGAGTTTTTGCAAAGTAGCGGAAAAAAAATGGGACATATTAACTGGCACACTTTGACACAGTGCAATTAGCTACCCAGAAGGGTGCAGCGGAGCCCAAATCTCGGCTCATTAAAGTGAATCTGCATCAGTTTCCAGTCACAGTCATCTCAACATGAAGAGCAGCTCAGTGTTATTCTGAGGTTTTTGGAAAGGCCAGGTTGCTGAGTGAGCGAGTTAGGGGTTTGGAAGAAGGAAATGCCAGTGTGTATGTTGAGGGGAAAAGGGGCTCACATGCATGCGAGATGCAGTGGAGAGAGGGACTTCACAGAATCTTCTGTTTCCAACGGATATGGAAGGCCGCAATCTATATGAGTATATAAAATAACACTTTTGAAGGATTTTACAGGTGCATTGATTATGATACATCAATGCTGATCTGTAATACACAAACTTTAGTAATTATATACCCATTGCTGTTTTGTGACTGGAGTCATATTAATTTTCACGTGAAGTGGGCACCACTAGCAAAGGTCAGATTTGATGCAATTGTAGGACAGGGGCATAGCAGTTAGCAAAGCATCAGAGGCCTGGGTTTGATGCTGGCCTTGGGTAACATAGAACATAGAACAATACAGCACAAACAGGCCCTTCGGGCCACAAGTTGCGCCCATCACATCTACCAATCCACAGACCTATCTATAACCCTCTATCCTATTCTTTTCCATATACTCATCCAGAAGTCTCTTAAAAGACCCCAGTGAGTTTGCCTCAACAACCTCCGACGGCAGTCGGTTCCATTCACTCACCACCCTCTGAGGGAAAAACCTACCCCTGACATCTCCTTTGTATTTGCTTCCCTGCACCTTAAATCTGTGTCCTCTCGTAGTGACCATTTCAGCTCGGGGAAAATAGTCTCTGAGAGTCCACCCTATCTATTCCTCTCAACATTTTATAAACCTCTATCAGGTCGCCTCTCAACCTACGTCTCTCCAGTGAGAAGAGTCCCAGCTCCCTCAACCTATCTTCATAAGGCCTGCCTCCCAATCCAGGCAGCATCCTTGTAAATCTCCTCTGCACTCTCTCAATAGTCTCTACATCCTTCCTATAGTGAGGTGACCAGAACTGCGCACAACACTCCAACTGGGGTCTGACAAGAGTCTTATAGAGCCGCATCATTACCTCCTGACTCCTAAACTCTATTCCTCGAATAATGAAGGCCAGTACACCGTACGCCTTCTTGACTACTTTCTCCACCTGCGAGGCCGATTTAAGAGTTCTATGGACCCAGACCCCGAGATCCTTCTGCTCTACAACACAGCTAAGACTCCTACCCCTTATGTTGTACTCCTTCATCCCATTATTCCTACCAAAATGGACCACTACACATTTATCTGCGTTGAAGTCCATCTGTCACTTCTCCGCCCAGTCTTGCATCCTGTCTATGTCCCGCTGCAACTTTTGGCATCCCTCCAGACCATCCACAACACCACCGATCTTTGTATAGTCGGCGAACTTGCTAACCCATCCCTCCACTTCCTCATCCAGGTCATTTATGAAAATGACAAACAGCAGGGGTCCCAGAACAGATCCCTGGGGCTCTCCACTGGTTACCGACCTCCATGCAGAAGACCTATCCACAACCACTCTCTGCCTTCTGCGGCAAGCCAGTTCTGGATCCACGAGGCCAAAGCCCTTGGATCCCATGCCCTCTCACCTTCTCCAGAAGCCTTGCATGTGGGACCTTATCAAACACCTTACTAAAGTCCGTGTACACTACGTCCACCGCCCTTCCTTCGTCAATGTGTTCAGTCACATTTTCGAAGAACTCAACTAGGCTCGTGAGGCATGACCTGCCCTTGACAAAACCATGCTGACTATTTCTAATAAGTCCAAACTTCTCCAAATGTTCATATATCTTATCCCTCAGAAGCCTCTCCATCAGCTTACCAACCACTGAAGTCAAATTCACCGGTCGGTAATTTCCTGGACTATCCCTCTTCCCTTTCTTAAAGATAGGGACCACATCCGCAATCCTCCAATCCTCCGGAACCTCTCCCGTTTCCATGGACGACGCAAAGATCATCGCCAGGGGCTCTGCAACCACTTCCCTCACCTCCCACAATAACCTGGGGTACATCCCATCCGGTCCCGGCGACTTGTCTGTCTTGATAGAATTTAACAGGTCTAACACATCCTCTTTCCTAACATCCACATACTCAATCTTTTCCGTATGCCTCAAACCTGCAGTGCAATCTCCCAGTTCACTTTCCACCGTGAATACCGAGGCAAAGTACTCGTTAAGCACCTCTGCCATTTCTTTCGGATTCACACAGACTTTTCCCCCTTCACCTTTTATAGGCCCTATCCCTTCTCTTCTCTTCCTTTTACTTTTCACATATTTGTAGAAGGTCTTGGGATTCTCCTTAATCTTACCTGCCAAGGCCTTCTCATGACCCCTTCTGGCTCTCCTAATTTCCTTTTTAAGTTCCCTTCTACACACCTTATACTCCTCTAGATCCCTAACATCCCCTAGCTCTCTGAACCTTTTATATACCATTTTTTTCTTCCTAACTAGGTTCACCACTACCTTCGTGCACCATGGTTCCCGCGTCCTACCAGAACCTCCTTGACTCCTCGGAACGTTGTCTTGCAGTGCCCTAGACAAACATTCCTTGAAAAACCACCACTTTCCTTCTGTACTCTTCCCCAAGAATACCTCCTTCCAGTTTATGCGTCCAATTACCTGCCTAATGTTTTCATATTTCCCCTTACTCCAGACATACACCTTCCTAGCCTGCCTGATCCTATCTCTTTCCATCGCTATCGTGAAAGAGATAGAATTATGATCTCCATTCCCAAGATGCTCACCTACTGTGAGATCCGACACCTGCCCTGGCTCATTAGCAAGCACCAGGTCAAGTACAGTCTCTCCTCTCGGGTAACTGTGTGAAATCTGCATATTCTCTTTGTGTTTGCATGGATTTCCTCCGGTTGCTCCGGTTTCCCCCCACACGCAAAGATTTGCAGGTTAGGTGGACTGGCCATGCTAAATTGCCTATTAGTGTTAGGTGAATTAGCAACGTAAATACCTGCGCTTACAGGATAGGGCCTGGGTGGGATGTTGACAGAGCAAACTTAATGGATCAAATGGTCTCCTTCTGCACTGCAAGGGTTCTATTCCTTTGAGAAAGTGAAAATATCACTGCAGAAGATGACTTTTGACCCTTTCTGCAATAACCTGCCGAAATAAATTGTTGACAGGTTTATAGATAAACAATTTCAACCTTTCCAAAACTAGCTGAGGCACAAATAGATCATAAAAGAGAATGCCAGTCACTAGAAATGCTACTCGGGCAATGACACTTGGTCCCATTACTGGATTTTCAGTCTATGTTTAATTATTCTGTCTTTGGAAAGCAGATTTATCATATACTGACCCCACATTTAGAGGATTACTGAGGGATTTTAGACTGAACTCAGTTAGTGAAGGTATCAGCTAAGCATCTCCAAGCTACTTACCAGTTCAGGCACAAACACGAGAACTGGGTCATTCCGCACGCCCGATACCTACCTTCATCTTTTCCATTATGGCATTTGTTCCAAGGATATTGTATTTCTTCCAGGGATGGCGAGCTGCGTGTGAAACTGCCCATGTTGTCTTTCCAGCGGCAGGCAAGCCAACCATCATTAGGATCTAAAGGGAAGAAAAAGGAAATCTCATGAATAAAATACATGATTCTCAAAGTTCTTTAAGGTGCTGTGCTCCTCATTTTCTCCAATTTCCTTTTCTCACGACTATCTGCAGACTTTTCTGTTTAGTAATTGATCATTACGCAACAACTTGCATTTATCTAGCACTTTTAATGTAGTAAAACATCTGATCACAGAATCTCTACAATGCAGGAGGAAGCCATGGAACCTGCATCGACAACAATCCCACCAATGTCCTATCCTGTAACTCAACGTATTCACCCGACTAATCCCCCAATACTAAAGGGACAATTTAGTGTGGCCAATTCACCTAACCCGCACATCTTTGGTGTGTGGGAGGAAACCAGAGCACCCAAAAGAAACCCATGCAGACCCAGGGAGAACATGCACACTCCACACAGACAGTGAGCAAAGGCCAGAATTGAAACTGGATCCCTGGAGCTGAGGCAGCAGTGCTAACCATGTTTTGAGGTGCTTCACAAAGAAATTAGGACAGGTGACCAAAACTCTGGTCAAAAAAGTAGTTGTCAAGGAGTTACAATGGAAGGAGGGAGCCAGGCAGATTAGGGAGAGAATACCACAGCTTGCGGTTAAGTCAGCTAAAATAAGATTGTCTACTGACTGTGAAACAATAATAACTGGGGACTACACTAAGTGCCACTTGCTGTCAGTGCTGCTGCTCTGAATTGGGCCCCTTGGAGGATCTTTACTTGAAACAGAAGATAAGCAACACTGTCCCAAATCTGTTTGTTCAAGTCACAACCATGCTGCAATTACCAGTGACGACTATATGGCAAGAGTGGCAGAGAGCTCAATCATTCTGGTATCTTGCAGACACCCAAAGGCAAACTGGTTTGAAAAGGCAGCTCACACTTTACTGCCCTATGCTGGATTCTTTACAGCTGCTGCCAACACATCTCAGGAATTAGCTCAACTCACTCCCTAAACAGGCCTCCCACCCGAGAAACTCAAGCTTGCACATCAAGTCATTGGCCAGAGGCACAATTTGTGATGAAACAGCTCAGTAATTTGGTTTCCCAGAGAATGATGTCCACATTGAGATATATGTGAGTCCTGCCACTTGAAGGTGAGTGATGACGAGATCAACGCAGGTACTGAAATTTTACCCATCAGGGCAGTTCAAAATTTCACCCTTTCTCATCACACATTTTAACTCCTCTTTCTAATCTGTATTATCGTTTAACTAAGATTGAACTAAACTGTTCACAATCCCAAGCATTCTTTTTAACCTCAAACTCAGTTTCCAACATATATCACTGTCATTGTAAGGATGCTGACTTCTATCTCCACCCTTATTTCAGTCCACCTGCCACAGATGGGCAACACAATGGCACAATGGTTAGCACTGCTGTCAGTGCTTGCTGTCCGAATTGGACCCCTTGGAGAATCTTTACTTGAAACAGAAAATAAACAACGCTGTCCCAAATCTGTCTGTCACAACCACGCTGCAATTGCCAGTGACGACTATGTGGCAACAGTGGCAGAAAGCTCATTCAACATTCTGGTGTCTTGCAGACCACCCAAAGGCACCAATCTACCTATGAATGGTTCACAGACTCCACAAGACAAGCTCACCATTCCTGCCACAAGATGATATTTTATTGAAACCATCAATGGGATTAGAGCTAAGAACCCCAAAGCGTTGCTCTCGGTTTGTGCTTTGCTAGCTCAGTCACCGAAGGAAGCCAGGTATCGACCCAGAAATTATCCTCATCTGCTTAGTTATCTAGACATCATTCAGATATCACCTTGATAAAGACATGGTTGATTAATAGTACTTTGCGTGCTTGCACCGTATAAGCAGTGGGCATGGACAGTGCGGTGGGAATGCATAGACCAAAGCACCTTGTCGATAGGAGTTTTCAATCAACCTTTCACATTATGTTCTTCTAATAGGACAATGGTGGGGGATAATCTAGGATTCATGGTTGGGTATACGAGCAACACAGCCATTCCTAAATTTCATCCTTTATACATTTTAGAAGATTTGCTCCTGCAGAATTATGATCCTTGGACAGGGACAAAAGCAAAAGATCCACATCTCAAGACTTGAAACACTGAAAAATATCCTGCAATTAATTATGTAATTAAAATCAAATAGATTCGGACATCATGAGGAAATGTAGACTATACCATTTTATTTTAAATGGTATAGTTCAAGCAAAGGGTTTCTTTCACACAGATTTCTTTTAGAATCACAATAACCCTCTCTAACTCTGGTTCATGTACCTACCTCACACTCTGACTTGGTCTTTGGTCCAGCTGTGCCTGGTATGCGCTCATCTACAGGCACATGCTCAATGTACCTGAATCCATCGGGAATTCTGCACCATGGTTCCCTCTGCCCAAAGTTGAATTCAACAGCACAGTTCTTTGTCAGCACGTGTGGAAACAATGGCAAGCCACCAAGAGATGTTTTTCTGACCCTGAAAGCCACACCAAGCCACCTTCCATTCTTTGTAAAGGACATCTCCACATCTTCACCGGCTTCAAAATTCTAGATGATGGATAATAAAAATATTCAATAACAAAATATTACAACTGACCTTAACAACCACTCTCATTTCTTATGTAATGCAGTGCCCTCAAATACAAGGGCTAGCTCAGATTTTCCAACTTACCTTCAGTCCCCTTTCCCACCTTTTCCAGCAAGTGACACCATCGATTGCTCTGACCCCCTCTGTGTCATTTGCGGGTGGGACAGTGGTTAGCACTGCTGCCTCACAGCTTCAAGGACCCGGGTTTAATTCTGGCCTTGGTTCCCTGTTTGGAGTTTGTTCGTTCTCCCCATCACTGCACAAGTTTGCTCCGGGTGTACTGTTTTCCTCCCACAGTCCAAAAATATGTAGGTTAGGTGGACTGACCATGCTAAATTGCCCCTTAGTATCCAAAGACATGCAGGTTAGGTAGATTGGCCATGCTAAATTGCCTCTTAGTGTCAGGGAGATTAGCAGGTTGAATGTGAGAGGTTAGGGGCATAGGGTCTGAGTGGGATTGTTATAGTGCAGGCTCCATGGGCCAAATGGCCCATTCTGAACTGCAGGGATTCTTTGATTCTAACCATCTGACCAAGAACCAATAGATTCTGACAAAATATAAGTCCAGGCAATCTACCTGCTGTCAAAAGGAGTTATAAGCAATGGCAAGGCTAAGCTTCTGTTCCGCATGGATAACCATAATTTATGATTACAAGACAGTCATCACAGGCTTTCCAGGAGATTCCAAAACTTGAACAGGAGCACAGAATCCTTCTTTGAACATCATGAATCACATTAATTTCTTTTCCCAATACTGTTTTATCAGAGATACCAAGTTGATATCATGAGCAGTCAAATCTAATTCTGACCTATTTCATCAATCTGAAAACTAACATTCAAAAAAATATAAAGCTTCAAAAAAGATATTTCAGATCAAGAACTGAACAGTTTCAAAGAATAGCTTCACCATTAATACAGATTTCCAACACCCAATAACATGTCTGTAATCACTATATTAATATGCATGAAACAAAAAAAAATCTATTCTGCTTGTAAACTAAACTGAAAAAGTACAATCATATTATAATTCAAAGCAAATCTGCAATACTTACAATTAGACATCCCATCACATCGTTCTCAGCAAATCGCTCTCCATAGTCCTGAAACTTGCAGTTTGTTGATTTCTTTCCAGTCCCTCCGTACCCAAATGAGAATTCCTCCTCACCTAAAACAGAAAGTTCATTTGTCATCAGAAAGGCCATGTCAGTAATGGTGAAATCTCATATAGGTGCACAGGATTTGCAAGCAACTGCAGGTCGAGTACCTCTATGGAGGAGTTTCTCTTCTCAGTTAAATTCTAATTGGGTTGCTAATCATCCTGCACTCCATTAGGTAACTCCAAGTACCTACTGCGTGAGGACAATGTGCTGTGTATACTATGGTACAGCTGCCTCACATGAACACATGGAAATGCACAACCGCTTTACTGCTACCTTAATTTAGCACTGCTGCCTCACAGTGCCAGGGACCCGGATTTGATTCCTGGCTTGGGTCACTGACTTTGCGAACACAACCGCAGTGTTAATGTCAGCCTACTTGTGACTAATAAATGAACTTTAATTTCCTTGTAAGAAGCAATGCCAGTTGTGAAAATATTACAGCATCCTCCTATCACTGAATTACCTGCATTAGAAAACAATAACTGGGTGTATCATGCATGGTGCAGGTTCTTAAACCTTTGAAAATACACTGATCCAGGCTCACAGAGAAGTAAAATACCAATTTCTGTTTATGGAAGACAAACTGAAACTATTTACATTTCATTGGTTGAACAGGAATAAAAATAGCAATAATTCCCTTGCTATAACATATGTCAGCCTCAATAACAACTTTTGGAATACTTGGTATAAATATCACAACATTACAATTCCAATCACAGCTCGTGAGAGACAGGACACCAAAGAAGCTGAGCCGAGGAGGCTGAGGCCCATAACTGGGAACATTGATTCTTAAAGGACAAGGCAAACTTAGTGCTAAAGTCTCTCAATATGACAAATGACTCTACTGGTCCCCAGGAGATCCAGACTGAACAGCAATTTAATATAATAAAGAAAATAATTTGGTCTGTAGATAGAGTGGAAAGAGCCCAAGCCCTGACAAATCTTTTAATCAAATTAGAATAGATTTGCTTTAATCTTCAGCACGCAGTTTTAAAATAAACTAGAAATCCAATAAGAACCACCATTTATAATGAAGCAACCTCAATTCTATAGGGAAAAATGGGATTAATTATCAATAATATATAGACAGTGTAAAATGCATACATATGCTCCATTTGCATTGACATTACTTGCAAGGCATAACTTTCAAATCAAGATAGCCATTGCCAAGATTTAATCTCACAGAATTCTTTGACTTGGCTTAGGGTGAAGGGGATAAGGTATAATTTGGATGCTAGAGGGAGTTTTTTCACACGGAGGGTGGTGGGGGTATGGAATGCACTGCCAAGTAAAGTGGTGGAGGCAGGCACTCTGGAGTTATTTAAAAGATACTTCGATGGGCACATGAACAGAATGGGAATGGAGGGGTGTAGAAAACTGATTTAAAATAGGGATCATGAGCCTTGGGAGTCCCTGGGAAGTGTGTAAATAGATGATGATATTGATGTACTTGTTTTTATCCTACAGGTGCTTTGGTCCACCTTGTGGTCTAACAAGGGGCATACACACGATGGGTCGTGAGAGAATTTTTTTGAGAGTATCCTAGTGCTTCACGTCGTTAGTGTACGCTTGACTTGGACCATTTGATGGGCAACATGACAGCTCAGTGACTATCGCTGTGCTGTACAGATACATGGATTTGGGCCTGTGTCTGTGGGAGTTTGCACATTCTCCCCGTGCTTGCATGGGTTTTCTCCAGGTGCTCCGGTTTCCTCGCACATCCCAAAGATGTACTCTTAGGCTAACTGGCAAAACAAATTCTCCCTAAATTGTCTCAAATTTGGTTTTTAATCCATAGATCTATAAACATAGACAGGGATCACGGGTAGAGGTGGGAACATCGGGGTGGCGGCGCGGGCTCGTTGGACCGAAGGGCCTGTTTCCTGTGCTGTTTTGTTCTTTGTTCGTTCTTTGGTGGAGGATGCTTCTAACTTCAATGGCAGTTCCTAAATCAGCAAATTCATTTTCAAACCAAGTTCGGGAAGGAAGACTCTGCTAACTCTGACCTAGGACAATACTCACCCGACATATCAAGTTCCATAAATAAAAGTCAACATGCCCAAATTTCCTCCAGAATTTGTCAACCTAGAAAGAGGGACCCATCAGTCCTTTCTGGGAGCATGGAGATGTGGAATCCATGAAAGAACATAGAGTAGGATTGACTCCGGAAGCAGAACGGTTAGCGCTGCAGCCTCACAATTCCGAGGCTGGAATTGAAACCGGGACCCGGGTTCAATTCCAGCCTTGGGTGACTGTGCGGAGTCTGCACATTCTCTCTGTGACTGTGTGAGTTTCCTCCAATGGTCTAAAAGATGTGCGGGTTAGGTGGATTCGCCATGCTAAATTTCCCCTTGGCGTCAGCAGTGTTAGTAGGATAAATACGTGGGGTTATGTGGATGGACCTGAGTGGAATTGTCAGTGCAGGCTCAATGGGCCAAATGACCTCCTTCTGCACAGGAGCGATTCTATGACTTATGTCTATGACTTATTCTATGACTTGCAGAGCTGGGCTGAGAGGTGACAAATGGAGTTTAATGTGGAAAAGTGTGAGGTAATGCACTTTGGCAGGAATAATAAATGTGTTGAGTATACGGCTAATAGTAAGATTCTTAATAGTGTTGATGAACAGAGAGATCTTGATGTACATGTGCATAGATCCCTGAAAGTAGGCAGTCAAGTCGATAAGGTTGTCAAGAAGGTATACGGAGTCTTAGCTTTTATTGGTAGGGGGATTGAATTTCGGAGCCACAACGTCATGTTGCAACTATACAAAACTCTAGTGCGGCCGCACTTGGAGTATTGTGTGCAGTTCTGGTCCCCACATTATAAGAAAGATGTGGAGGCATTGGAGAGGGTACAGAGGAGGTTTACCAGGATGTTGCCTGGTATGGAGGGCAGGTCTTATGAAGAGAGGCTGAGGGATTTGAGGTTGTTTTCGTTAGAAAGGAGGCGGCTAAGAGGGGACCTAATCGAAACATATAAGATGATTAGAGGTTTAGATAGGGTGGACAGTGATAGCCTTTTTCCTAGGATGGAGAAAGCTAGCACGAGGGGACACAGCTTTAAATTAAGGGGTGATAGTTATAGGACGGATATCAGAGGTAGGTTCTTTACCCAGAGGGTGGTTAGGGAGTGGAATGCCCTGCCTGTGGCAGTTGTAGATGTGCCAAGTTTGATGGCGTTTAAGAGGTTAGTTGTTAAATTTATGGAAGAGAAGGGAATGGTTTAGTTTGGAGGGTCATTGCTTTTTTTTTCATAATTGGTCGGCGCAACATCGAAGGCCGAAGGGCCTGTTCTGCACTGTAATGTTCTATGACTACAGAACTTAAAACAAAATGCCTTATGGAGCTGAAGTAAAAGCAAGATCCAAGAATGCTGAAAAAGGAGTTGCATCAAAGTCCTCAGATCATTTATACATAGACTACACTCATTTGAAAGGATGGGAACCAGCTTATTCACTCAAATATTTCCAAATGCTACCAGGGTCAGACATAAAAAAGGGAACAAAAAAGAAAGAATATTGCAGATACTGAAATGTTGGAAACAGTGATCAGATCAGACAGTTTTGGATAACACGTCAGATAATTTTTGGTCCTCTACTCAACAGATAATATCTGGCTTGCTGAGTATCTGCAGTATGGTCTGTTACTTCACAAGAATCTGCTTTAGGCAGCACATCTCAACATAAGAGATGGAGAACAGATCCAATTCTACGTAGACTATCAACCATAGAGGGAAATCTCAACATAGTTAAATATCTCGTAGAGTTAAATAAACTAGCCACCCAACTGTCAAACTGCCCCAAGCACTAAGATATCAAGTCTGACAAAATCACTCCCAAATGCTTACCTAGAATGAAATCAGTGCAATACAGGAACAGTTGCAAGGGCAACATATTTATCTAACAGCCATAAATATTATAACATTCATACACTCTCCACCTCCTCCAAAACAAATAAAATTTGATCCGCATCACGTACAAGGTTATTAATGACAAAGCTCCTCACATTAAAAGACTTTTCTTCCAACCAAATCAGGCATAGGCTAAAATGTTAGTAATTCCGTGAACATGTACAACAGTCTTCCACAACAAAAAAAATCATGGGAAGTCAGCATTTATTGCCCAACCCTAATTGCTCCTGTGAAGGTAATGAAAAGCTACCTTCTCAAACTGCTGCAGTCCATGTAGTGTAGGTACACTTACAATGCTATTAGGGAGGCAATTCAGGTTTTGACTCAGCAACCATGAAGTAACAATGATATAGTTCCAAGTTTGGATGGTGACAGCATTGGACAACTTGTAGGAACTTACAGATATTGTCTTGCTGCCCTTGTCCTTCTAGGTTAGGTGGTAGAGGTTGTGGATTTCAAAAGGTGCCGTCAAAGGAGCCTTGGCAGACTGCTATAGTGCATCTTGTAGACAGTCATCCTGCTGTCACCATATGTCAGTGACAGTGAGCATGAATATTTAAGGTGGTGGGATGAGTCGAGCTTTCTGTGTGTTGACAGAGCTGCAAGTATATTCTATCACACTTCTGACTTATGCCTGGTAGATGGCGTACAGCCTTTGGGCATTTAGAAAGTGAGTTACTGGCCACAGAAGTCCCACCTGTGATTTGTTCTGTAGTCTGGGTATCTATATGGCTAATTCAATTCAGTTTCTGCTCAATAGTAGTTTTACTGGAATAGCAGGTAATTTCTGAATCACAAGCCTTCAGTACTATGCTGGAATACAGTCAAGACCCACTGCCTTTGGGGTAACCAATGCCTTCAATCATTTCTTGATATCACATAGAGCAAACTGAATTGGTTGAAGACTGACATTGTGATGCTGGGGGTGTCCAGCGGAGATGAGATGGACCATCCATTCTGCATTTCTGGCTGAAGATCGTTGCAAATGCTTTAGCCTTATCATTTGTTCTGATATGCTGGGTTCCCCCATCATTGACAGTGGGGATATTTGTGGTGAATATTTCCAATTCCATTTGGTGAAGGGTTTAAAATTCATATGCAGAGGTTTTGGATAGTCTGCCTGGACTTAAAATTGACAAGGCATTACCACCAGATGAGATGGATCCAACATATTCAAAAGTGAGAGAATGGGAATTGTAAAAACAATGGCCATAATTTTTCAGTCTTCTTTAGGCTTAGGGTGGCACCAGAGGACTGGTGAATTGCAAATGTTATACCTATATTCATTACGGGTCTGAAGATAAGCCCAGCATCTTTGATTTGATTTATTTTACTTTATGCTACAACATGTGACAAAGTATTGTTTCTTGCGTGCGATACAAAGCATACTGTTTGTAGAAAAGGAAACAAGAGAATGCAGAACGTAGTGTTACAGTCAAAGCTACAGTGTAGAGAAATATCAACTTAATGAGTTAAATCTGTAAGATACTGAATTAAAGCATTGTTAGAGAGTTTAAATCGAGTTAGAAAGAAGTTTTAAAAGCATAGAACAAGATATGCACTCTGGAGTTATTTAAGAGATACTTAGATGGGTACATGAACAGAATGGGAATGGAGGTATATAGAATACTGATTTAAAATAGGGATCATGAGCCTTGGGAATTCCCTGGGAAGTGTATAAATTGTCGATGATATTGATGTATTTGTTTTTATCCTACAGGTACTTTGGTCTGCCTCGTTGTCTAACAAGGGGCATACACGCGATGGGTCATGAGAGGGCTGTTCTTGGATTTTGAGAGGGCTGCTCTTGGATTTTGAGAGGGTATCCCAGCGCTTCACGATGTTAATGTACGCTCAACCTGGACCATTTGATGGGCAACACGACAGCTCAGTGACTATCGCTGTGCTGTGCAGATACATGGATTTGGGCCTGTGTCTGTGGGAGTTTGCGCATTCTACCTGTGCTTGCGTGGGATTTCTCCGGGTGCTCCTGTTTCCTCCCACATCCCAAAGATGTGCTCTTAGGCTGACTGGCAGAACAAATTCTCCCTAAATTGTCTCAAATTTGGTTTCAATGCATAGATCTATAAACGTAGACAGGGATTATGGGTTGAAGTGGGAACATCAAGGTGGCAGCACGGGCTCGTTAGGCCGAAGGGCCTGTTTCCCATGCTGCTTTGTTCTTTCTTTGTTCTATACGCTAGACAAAGCTTGCAAAAAGTCACCTGGCTCTGGTGTCATCTTGGGAAAACATCTCCAGTCAGTTTAATCTCAGTAGTGCAACAGTTTCCAGAAGTCACCTGAGTAAATGCAGCTCAATTAAGGAAAACTATTGTGGATTTGTTAAGGACAAACTTGTTTGACTAATTTTCTAGAGTTGTTTGATGAGGTAACAGAGTGGGTTGATGACAACAATGCTGTTGATGTGGCGTACATGGGCTTCCAAAAGTGATTTGATAAAATGCCACATGACAGACTTGAGGGCAAAGTTATAGCTCATGGAATAAGAGGGAACAACATGGATATAAAATTGGCTGAATGATAAGAATGGAGAGTAGCAGTTAATGGATTGGAGAAAGGTGTATAGCAGAGTTCCCCAGAGACCAGTGTTGACCCCTCGGTCTTTTGGATATATATCTAGTCCTTGATATATGGGGCACCTGTATATCAACAGAACATTAGCTGAGTTTCTGGATTAATAGTCTCGTGATAATACCATTAGGTCATTGCCTCTGAAATAAACCAGTTTATCAGCACAGACTACAGAGATTCCTAACAAAAAATGTGAGTAACCTAAACATCATATTGTGTTCACCATCATTGCTTTTGTAAGGCAGCCCTTGGACCCACAATAATTGACAGCATACTTTTTAAACGATCTTGTTTGGCAATTGGGTATTTAATGACCCACTGAAAAAATTCTCACATAAACCATTGTGTCTTACTGGTTAGAATAAATGTATCTGAGACTAGTAATGTATGTCAGAACTGTAATCAAAACATGGGGTTTGGCTATGTTTTTATTGCCCTACCAGATTCTAAATGGGTTTTTTTGTGTTTTCCAATTCAATGTGCAAATCTATAACAATCACATTTTTCATTTTAAAAAATTCACTCATTCATCTTTCCACAAAAGTTAAATTGGTTCTTTCAAGAAGTAATTGTCCTATAAGTTTATTTGAGCCTATTGTAGTTGGTTACTTTGAGGGATTAAATATTTTAATTTTTAAAGTTGAAATAACAAAATGAAAAGAAAATAAGACTATAAAAGGCTAGAACTAATTCTAGGAAGTTCAGGACTATGGATGCTGAATCAGTGGGTGGATAACTAATTCTAAGAAGCAGGTCTAAATTGATCTGTGTTACTCAGGAAAGAAAGAGAAGTGAGAGAGGGCCTGTAAGGAACACAGAGAAGGAGAGCAGATAAATACACAGCAAGGCCCGGTACTGAGACTGCAGCACGGTAGCACAGTGATCAGCACTACTGCCTCACAGCACTAGGGATCCAGATTTGATTCCCAGCTTGAGTCACTGTCTGTGTGCACATTCTCCCTATGTTTGCATGGGTGTCCTCCGGATGCTCCAGTTTCCTCTCCCAAAAGGCTTGCTGGTTAGCTGTATTGGCCATGCTAAGTTCTCACTCAGTGTACCCGAAAAAGTACTGGAATGTGGCAACTATGGGGTTTCACAGTAACTTCAGTGCAGTGTTAATGAATGGCTACTTGTGACATTAACAAATAAACTGCTGTTTGAAACAAAACCAAATCATGTTTTTGCAAGGAAAGCCACAGGTTAATTGGTTGATGAGTAACTGTTCTAAGGATGAGTGTGTCAGATAGCTGCAAAATAGAAAAGACACACATTTTTAAATATTTTATTTGAAGTGGTAAAGATCTATTCAATTACTATGGTTTAAATTAGTACAGTAAGTGGTGGGAACGAGGGCACTAAATAAAATATAAAAAGAAAATTAAATAATTTTTTAGCTAAAACGGATTAAGGATGGCACAGCAAGTGATGTGTTGTGATTGCATAATGTGGCAGCTTGTGGACACGTTACAGGACACCTGTAAGCATCTGCCGTTTGAGGAGCTTTGGCTCAGAGTCACTGAGCTGGAGATTGAGCAGCAGATTCTCAGGGAGAAAAGGAGTTACCCGGATACTTTATTCCATAGGTCAACTGCACATCTTAGGTTGGAGTCTTCTGGCTTGGTCAGTAGTCAGGAACAGGAGGGTGTAACTGCAAGCAAGGCAGGTAAAGGGACCTAAAAACAGAAGTGCAGGAACCTCAACCTTTCAAGTGTGCAAAAGATTTGAGGTTCTTTCAGCTTATTTGGCTGGGAGTGGGGGCTGTAGGGTGGATGAGTAAAATGGCCACGGCCCTGTGGTAAGGGAAGCCAGTCAAATAGAGGTAGTAAAAAGAAATGGAGATAATATTATCAGGGGGACTGACACAGTTCTCTGCAACCGAGAGCAACAATCCAAATGACTGCATTGGTTGCCCAGTGCCAGGGTTCAGGTCGTCCGCTCGGAGAGGAGAGGAACTTGCTGAGGGAATATGAGCAGCAAGGGGCTAACCTCAAAGCTAAGTAATCTCCGGATTATTACCTGAGCCATGAGCAAATTGCTGTAGGATAAATAAGATTACAAAGATGAATGTGCGATTCAAAGACTGGTGTGGAATTATGAGGCATTGGCATCAGCACTGAAAAGTGGGAGCTTCACCATTGGCACAGTTTAGAACTGAACTAAGTCAGGCACACTCTTCCAGTGAATCATATAACATGAGAAATAGAGAAAGCTTTAAACTGCACTGCAAACAAGGGCAAAGGACAAAACACACAAACTTGAGAGTGCACTAGCAGATAAGACCATAGATTGCAAAAACTGTAAAAAGAAAAGTTAAAGCCCTGTATTTGATTGCATGCACAAAAGGGATGAAGTGCTCGCAGATAAAAATATGTATGACCTGACAGACATTAGAGAGGCCTGGGACCTGAACGTTAAAGGGTATTTGACATATCAGAGGAACAGGAAGCGAGGAAAAGAAAAAACTCTGTTAATTAAGGATGACATTAGTTCTGTACTGAGAAATGACCATAACTTGGAACAATAAGATATAGAATCAGTTTGGGTAGAGATAGGAAACAAGAGATTATTTCTGGGGTTGCCTAACAGTGGTTAGGCCAGAGTATGCAGGAAGTAATAAATTGGGTATGGTAGAAGGGTACCACAATAGTCATGGGTAACTTTAATCTACATGTAGATTAGGCAAAACAAATTGGCTAACGTAGTCTGAAAACTGAGTTTAACATAGAACATAGAACAATACAGCACAGAACAGGCCCTTCGGCCTTCGATGTTGTGCCGACCAAAATAAAAAGCAATGCCCCTCCTAACTAAACCATTCCCTTCTCATCCATATACTTATCAACTAACCTCTTAAACGCCACCAAACTTGGCGCATCTACAACAGCTGCAGGCAGGGCATTCCACTCCCTAATCACTCTTTGAGTAAAGAACCTACCTCTGATATCCGTCCTATAACTCATACCCCTTAATTTAAAGCTGTGTCCCCTCGTGCTAGCTTTCTCCATCCTAGGAAAAAGGCTATCACTGTCCACCCTATCCAAACCTCTAATCATCTTATATGCTTCAATAAGATCCCCCCTTAGCCGCCTCCTTTCTAACGAAAACAACCTCAAATCCTTCAACCTCTCTTCATAGGACCTGCCCTCCATACCAGGCAACATCCTGGTAAACCTCCTCTGTACCCTCTCCAATGCCTCCACATCTTTCTTATAATGTGGCGACCAGAACTGCACACAATACTCCAAGTGCGGCCGCACTAGAGTTTTGTACAGCTGCAACATGATGCTGCGGCTCCTAAATTCAATCCCCCTACCAATAAAAGCTAAGACTCCATAAGCCTTCTTAACAACTTTATCCACTTGACTGCCTACTTTCAGGGATCTATTGACACATACACCAAGATCCTTCTGTTCCTCAACACTATTAAGAGCCCTACCATTAGCCCTATACTCTACACATTTATTGTTCCTGCCAAAGTGCATTACTCACACTTTTCCACATTAAACTCCATTTGCCACCTCTCGGCCCAGCTCTGCAACTTGTCCAAGTCACTCTGTAAACTAAAACACCCTCTTCACTATCTACCACTCCACCAACTTTAGTATCATCTGCAAATTTACTGATCCATCCCTCAATACCCTCATCCAGATCATTTATAAAAATTACAAACAGCAGGGGCCCAAAACAGACCCCTGAGGCACACCACT
This sequence comes from Sphyrna mokarran, assembly GCA_024679065.1. Lineage (NCBI taxonomy): Eukaryota > Metazoa > Chordata > Chondrichthyes > Carcharhiniformes > Carcharhinidae > Sphyrna > Sphyrna mokarran. The sequence continues at coordinate 10,743,325 of JAGIQG010000036.1, forward strand.
CGTCACCGAACTCCACGATGAATATCTCCCATCAACCACCACCCTCTGTCTTCTATCTGCCAGCCAATTCCTAATCCAATTAGCTAAATCACCCTCTATTCCACACATCTGCATTTTCTGTAGAAGTCTTCCATGGGCCACCTTATCAAACGCCTTACTAAAGTCCATATATACTACATCAACCGCCTTACCCCCATCCACCTCTCTGGTCACTTTCTCAAAAAACTCAATGAGGTTAGTAAGGCATGACCTACCCTTCACGAAACCATGCTGACTATCCCCAATCAATTCATTTCTCTCTAAATAACTATAAATCCTATCCCTAATAATTCTCTCCAATACCTTGCCCACAACAGAAGTAAGACTCACTGGCCTATAATTCCCTGGAAGGTCTCTCTTCCCCTTCTTAAACAATGGGACCACATTCGCTATCCTCCAGTCCTCCGGAACCACACCCGTAACCAACGAGGACCTGAAGATCAGAGCCAGAGGCTCTGCAATCTCCTCTCTTGCCTCCCAGAGAATCCTAGGGTAAATCCCGTCCGGCCCAGGGGACTTATCCAACTTCAAACCCTCGAGAATTTCTAACACATCCTCCCTATCTACTACAATACTCCCCAATTTGCAACCCTGTACCTCAGTGCTCTCCACAGCTACATTTCCAGCACTCTGCGTGAATACCGAAGAGAAATATTTATTCAGTGCCTCGCCAATCTCTTCAGGCTCCACGCACAACTTCCCACTGCTATCTATGACTGGCCCTAATCTTGCCCTAACCAATCTTCTATTCTTAACATATCGAAAGAAAGCTTTAGGATTCTCCTTAATCCTATCAGCCAACATCTTCTCGTGTCCCCTCTTAGCTCTCCTCAATTCACTTTTTACCTCCTTCCTAGCTAATCTATAGCTATCCATTGCACTACCTGAGCCTTCAAGCCTCATCCTGACATACCCTCAGTTTATGAAGTGTTTTTGGAACAATTTCTTAGGGCTGTACATTCCAGAGCCAACCAGGGAGCAGGTTGTCCTACAGACTTGTAACATGCAATGAGTCAAGATTAATCAACACAGGGACTGTAGGTAGTACCCATTCCAGCATGATAGAAATTCATGCTCAGTTTGAAAGGGAGAAGTGTGGGTCCACAACTAGATGTCATAAACGTAAAGGCAATTATGAGGATAAGAAAACAAAGTTGGCTTTGATGAACTAGAAAAACAAGTTCAAAGGTATTACAGAGGCAGATTTCTAAGGAGTTATTAATAACCCTCAGCAAAGATTTATCTTAATGAAAAAAAGGGTCTTTGAGAACAATTTGTCATCTGTGACTAAAAGATTAAATTGAAAGAGACACTATCCATAATCTGCAAGATTAGTGCAGGATTAGTCAGCATAATGATTAGTACTGCTGCCTCACAGCACCAGGGACCAGGGTCCAACTCCCGGTTTGGGTCACTGTATAGAGTCTGCATGTTCTCCCCATGTCTGCGTGGGTTTTCTCCAGGCACTCTGGTTTCCTCCCACAGAAAGATGTGCTGAATAGGCACCAGAGCATGGCGACTAGGGGATTTTCACAATAACTTCATTGCAGTGTTAATGTAAGCCCACCTGTGACACTAATAATTAAACTTGAACTTAAAACATGTTTTAAGAGCTATCAAAGAATGATCAAGATGATGACAAAGACAGAAAGGTAGCTAGTAATAAAGAAAGTCTTACTCTCTATTTTTGTAAGTATTTGAATAGGAAGAGAATAACTAAAGCTAATGTTGGCCCGTTATTGTCTGGGGAATTGACGTTGGAAAGCAATGACGTAGCGATAGCATTGAACAGCTGGTTTCTGGTCTTCATGGTAGAAGACTCAGAAAACGTCCCAAAAACTCGATAATCAAGGAAGTGAATTTAAAACAACCACAATCACCAGGGAAAACGTACTAAGAAATCTATTAGGTCTAAAGGTCAACAAGTCCCTAAGACCAGATGGCCTATATCCCAAAGTCTTAAAAGATTTAACGGCTTAGATGGTTGATGCATAGATTATAATCTTCCAAAATTCTATAGATTTTGGATTGGAAATTAGCAAAAGTATCACCTTTATCCAAGAAAGCAGCAGGCACAAAGCAGGAGTCAGCCCAACATCTGCCATAGGGGAAGTGCTAAAATCCATTATTTAAGAGGTTTTAATCCAAATTCAACACAAATGAATAAGTGTAAAAGTGATATGACAAATTCTCTTACCTAACTGGGTACTGCATGAATCAAGCGACCAACCAACACGAACCACATGGGGATCCGGCTCAGTTGGAGGGAGATGCTTAACGGCAATCTCTTCATTAATCTACAAAAAAAAATGTAATTTTTAAAACAACATTACCAGAAGCATCATAAGTATGAAATCCTAAATTCTAATTGAAGTCCAAGTGGAAACTGAGACTGTGCAGAATCAGACTCTGAGATGGGCCTAAGTTCAGCACGAACAAGAACACTAATATTTAGTTGCACAGTAAATATAAAACATCAGATCACTCTGCAAATACTTATACTCAAAAGAGAATGCAAATTATTTATTCAACTTGACCATCTAATTTTAATCTTTAAGTCACAGAATCCCTATGGTACAGAAGGAAGCCATTTGGCCAACTGAGCCTGCACCTGCTCTGACAGAGTACCTTACCTAGGTCTTTTCCTCCACCCAATCCCCATAATCCCACACATTTACCATGGCTAATCCAACTAACGTACTTTGGGACACTTAGGGGCAATTTAGCATGGCCAATCTATCCAACCTGCACATCTTTAATCTGTAGGAGGAAACTGGAGCACCTGGAAGAAACTCATGCAGACATGGGGAGAACATGCAAACTCCACAAAGACAGTTAACCAAGACCAGGATTGGATCAGTGTGTTTAACACTGTAAGACAGCACTGCTAACCACTGTGCCATCATGCCACATGTAAATCCTGGAATAATTCTGGTGAATCTGCAATTTAGCCCCTCAGAAGGCAACTTCCTTCCCAAGATTTTGTGCCCAACACTGAACGTAGTACTTCAGATGAGGATCGATCAAAGCTGTGTACAACTGAAGACATCAGATCAATCATTTTGAAGTAACTGTTTAAGCTGGTTAGTGGAGCTGCCGGTTAAGAGTGTTTCTTGAGTGTTGTTGGAACTGCATTCCTGCAATCGAGTAGCATATTCCTTCACACTCTCGACTTGCATCAGGTGGTGGAAAGGCTTTGGGCAGTCAGGAAGTGAGTCACTCGCTGGAGAATTACCCAGCCTCCAACCTGCTGCGGTAGTAACAATATTTATATTGGTCAACGGCAGCAATACTTATACTGGAATTCAAAATGGTAACTGCGTTGGATGCCATGGGGAGAAAGGTAGACTCTCTCTTATTGGAGATGGTCTCTGCCTGGCACAAATATTGTTTGCCACTTGTCAACGCAAGTGGACTGCTGTTCAAGTCATACCACATTCCTGGATAGATTACTTCATTATCTGGGGAACTGCAAATGGAGATAATCAAACATCCCCACCTCTGACATTACATTGGAGCGAAAGAAATTGATGTAGCAATATCCTTGAGCTGAAATGATTGGCTTCCACACAACCAACTTCCACCTGTACTAAGTATGACATTGTGGCTGGACTCTCAATTTCATTAGGGTTCCTTGATGCCAAACACTGCCTTAATATGAAAGCAAGTCACCCTCACCTCAACTCTGGAATTCAGCTCTTTTGCCCATGTTTAGGACAAGGCTGCAATAAGCTCGGAAGCCTCAAGGTCTGGTCCTGGAGGATCCAAAAGCAAGCATCAGGGTGAGCGTGTTATTGATAAGTCAGTGCGACTCAGAAGTGTTATTTAAACTCCAATTTTGATAGTTCCCAATTTCCATCACACCATTATTGGGGACCATGCACTCAGCCTCAGCCCAACGGTTTGGAATTTTCTTCCTAAATCTTCATGCATCTTGCCTTCTTTAAGACTCCCAAAAAGCAAAATCTACCTTTATCTCTGTCCTACTGACTCATGTCAAATATTACCTGACGAAGTGCCTGTGAAAACACCTTGGAGCATTTAAAAGAGACTTTACAAATCTAATACCTATATGCTGAAGTACAAATCCACCAAATTTGCAGATAGCAATCAATCAACAGCAGAAGCAAAGATTGCAGTTAAGAATTTGCAACAGGGCTGGATTGTTCACATAAGCAGGTGATAGGCAAAGATACTTATTATCTAAAGTCTTGCTTATTTTGTGAAATGAGGCAAAGCTCAAAGTAAACGGAATAAAATTAACAATGCGATTCTGAAAAGGATCTATTAGTAATAGTGGCCTCGTCACCACTGCCATCAAAAAAAAACCTGGTGAAATAATTGAAAAGACTAATACCAAGCCAAGGTGATAAACGCAATAGAAATCTACCAAAGATATGCTGAATATTATAACGGGCAAAGAAATAGATTAAACAGGATCAATCTTTGACGCGTAGAGAAATTAACTTTAACAAATGAACTTTAAAATGAACTTGAGAGCAGGAGCTCTTAAAATATTACTTTCTATTTCTATTCTGATTTATTATTGTCACATGTACCAAAATACAGTGAAAAGCATCGTTTTGCATATTATCCATACAATTCATACCACACGTAGCTTGCAAACAGTTGCCACTGATGCATTAGGTGAATCTTGTCTCTAAAAGGGAATTCAAGGGAACTTTCTGATCTTGGTGGCAGTGATTTTGTGAATTCTTAAACCGGTGCAAAGTTGTTTGGTTTTGCACCCACAGACTTCCAGGTGGGGAGTCGGTTTAGCTGAGTCATTTGGGCGACTGATTTGTAATGCAGTGTTCAATTCCTGTAACGGCTGAAGTTATTCATCGTCTCAACCTCACCCCCTTATCTGAGGTGTACGACCCTCAGGTTAAATCACATAATCCTTACAGTACAGAAGAGGCCGTTCCATCCATTGGATCTATATCAACTCTCTAACAGAGTATCTTAGCCAATCCACCTTCCCCCCTTCCCCCTGAGCTGTGATGCAACAGTGCTAACCACTGTGCCACCATGTCACCACCAAACAGCTCTTCCTCTCAAAGGGCCTGTGGACATGTGGAACACTGGTAATTGAAAGAAAAAAATGTCTCCAGGTAACACGTGTGTTAGTGCAGTGGTTGCCCTGCCAGCCACCTCTTGCTTTCAGCTCTAACCGCTGGCTAGCGGTATGACTACTGTAAAAAGAGTCAAGTACATAAGGCTCTCCTGTTGTGCACAGCCTCTTAATTAGCAAGCCCAATGTAATACCTCCCTGAAAGGGTTAATAGTCACACAAGTTTAAAAACCATAAAGGTCTCCTTCTAAGAACCTTCACAGGCAGACATCAAGGCCATTAGTTTGTCAAAACACACAAATCAGATATGTGACTGGAAAATGGGAGTAATCCACAGATACAGAAATGAGATATAGTCTGAAATTTTCTCACAGATTGGATATTACAAATGAAGCAAGCGTAAAGGATTGGTTTCCGTTAATTACTTCAATTGATTTTGTATCTTAAAAGTACGACATTTTGGCTAGCTATAGGAATATGAACTGTAGCTTTCCAGGGTCTTTCATATAGATTGTATTAAAACAAGCTGTTTAAACAAACTCTGTTACTTGTCTGGTTACTCGCAGGGTAAAGTAGTAATCAATTAAAAGACTGATATCAAAGCCTGCAACTCTCCACATAATGGCATTAGTAAGCTGTGTACCTTCCAGATTCAGTCTGAACTACAGCGGAGTCAGTGGAAGTCTGGCCTCAGTCACATGGCATACAGACTTTCCAGCATGTGGTTATTATACTGATACCGACTGCCTTGTTGGTATCACAGGAGAAAAGACGACTAAGGGGATAAAAATTGGTAGAAAATCCACAATGGAGTTCCTGTAGGCAGTAATCTGTCACCTATCTGAGCTTTCCAGCAATTCATGCAATCACTCACAAATCAGCCTCTACAGCCAAAGCAGGCAATAATCTAACCCAGGAGTGACATATAAACTGGACGCAGTCCATCATAGAGGTCTCCAGCACAGAAAGAAGTCCTTCAGCCCATCATGTCTGCACTGGCCATCTATCTACTCTAATCCCATTTTCCAGCACTTGGTCCAGAGCCTTGTGTGCTAAGGTGGATATGTAAATCAGGCAAGACAAATTGTCTTGTATGCTAAGATGGATAGGTGCCATCATCACATTGGGAAAAAACGTGCAAATTCGACACCAATACAAATTAGGGTGGATTCATGAGGGGTACAGTCCCACTCTGTTTCATTTTGTAATCCATTCAGGCTTTTAACACTTGATTTATAATCCACAAGTTTAGCACTGGTGTTCATTCCTGCATTAAACATCCTTTGCCACGATTACTGCATTGCAAAGGCTAGTCAATCTCAATTCCAATGACGAAACATTCCCTAATGTTTAATCTTATGGATTTAAGAAGCAAGCTGTAAGAAGCATCACAACCACTGAAGGAAGGAAATGTGATTTAGTTACCAAACTCTTCTCAATAATCCACCTATATAACATCTGATAAAGAAGTTGAGCAATGTTGTCTGGAAGTAAGCCTTCCTCACCAATGCAGAGCAAAGGAATAGGCCCAAAACTTCCAAACGTCGGAAGCTCTTACTTCCAATTTAAACTTCCAATTGGAAATTTTTCTACATCTGGAACCCTCCAAAACTCTTGAGCTAATGTCAGAGATGATTTCACCTCATTTATCAGAATAGTTATCCATGAGTTCTAACTCCCAAGTAACTAAACCCCTAACCCCCTCAATCACCTTACACACTTACTTTCTCTCAGTAACTTCTCAAAGTGGCTTTGGGAACCTTTAAACTTACCAGAATATGGCAGCGAGTGCCACATCGTCACTGATGAAGAGAAGATCTCCCAAGACAGAAAGAGGGCAGGAGGAAATTTCCATTTCAGGGTGGTGGAAAAGTTACACCAGTCACTGCAGTTCTTGCAACGGAACCTTTGTAATGCTATGCTCTTACAGTTTGCGTAGACATCTCTTTCCATGTAAAACTACAGCATAAGTCACCTTTAGAGTCCATTCAGGAAATCCTACCCTTGCTAAACATAGTTCATTTTCACGTAACGTTCTGGCCAGAGAAATCTGTATCAGTGCCATTCGCACCAAAATACAGAATACTTAGGGTAGGATTTTCTGGTTCTTCCGCAGGGTATTTTCCAGCAGCAGAGATGTCACTGGTTGTCAGTAAGATTTTCCAGTTTTGCCAACGTTTACAGGGTTTTGGACAGTCCGCACAGTCTGTTCCTAGAAGTGCACTACAGGAGGTTGCCATCAGCGGGTCTGGAACATCCCATCAGTGAGAAGAGCCAAAAAATTTCAGCCTTAATTTCACAACTGCTATTGCGCTGTCTAGTCACTTGCAAACATCAACCTGCCATTCTCCTGATGCTATTTGCTCAATTGAACTAAAACAGAACACGCCTATTATCCCAACACTATCCTAAACAAAGTTTCAATCCCCACATCTCATCCAACAAGACTTGACTACTCCCAGCATCACACAAACTCTGGCCCATCTTCACTGATGGCAGAGCCACGTAACTGACACACAAATGCTAACCAATGCTGGATTGCCGCACCTCGTAAGTATACTTATCAAAATCTTCTCTACAATCACTCCATGGTCTTGTATAACCCTATCACTGCAACTTCTTTCAGATCTCTGGCTACTCGAGCCTACAAAGTGTGAGGTAAAAGTGTGAGGTAATGCACTATGGCAGAAATAATAAATGTGTAGAGTATAGGGCAAATGGTAGGATTCTTAGTAGTCTAGATGAACAGAGGGATCTTGGTGTGTATGTGCATAGATCCCTGAAAGTAGGCAGTCAGGTCGAGAAGGTTGTTAGGAAGGCATATGGAGTCTTGGCTTTTATTGGAAGGATTGAATTTCGGAGCCGCAACGTCATGTTGCAACTGTACAAAACTCTAGTGCGGCCGCACTTGGAGTATTGTGTGCAGTTCTGGTCCCCGCATTATAAGAAAGATGTGGAGGCATTGGAGAGGGTACAGAGGAGGTTTACCAGGATGTTGCCTGGTATGGAGGGCAGGTCTTATGAAGAGGCTGAGGGATTTGAGGTTGTTTTCGTTAGAAAGGAGGCGGCTAAGAGGGGACCTAATCGAGACATATAAGATGATTAGAGGTATAGATAGGGTGGATAGTGATAGCCTTTTTCCTAGGATGGAGAAAGCTAGCACGAGGGGACACAGCTTTAAATTAAGGGGTGATAGTTATAGGACGGATATCAGAGGTAGGTTCTTTACCCAAAGGGTGGTTCGGGAGTGGAATGCCCTGCCTGCAGCAGTTGTAGATGCGCCAAGTTTGGTGGCGTTTAAGAGGTTAGTTGATAAGTATATGGAAGAGAAGGGAATGGTTTAGTTTGGAGGGGCATTGCTTTTTATATTGGTCGGCGCAACATCGAAGGCCGAAGGGCCTGTTCTGTGCTGTAATGTTCTATGTTCTATATGTTCTACTCCACTTTTCAATAAGATCACGGATGATCTTTTCGTGGACACAGCTTCACTTACCTGCTTGCTCACCATAACCCTTAATTCCTTTAAAAAATTTACCCATCCTTGTCTTAAAAACATTCAGTGTGGTAGCCTCAATTACTCCACTGTTCAGGAAATTCCACACATTCACAACCCTTTGTGTGAAGAAGTTCCTCCTTAACTCAGTCCTAAATCTGCTCCCCCTTATTTCGAGGCCATGCCCCCTAGTTCTAGTTTCACCTTCCAGTGGAAACAACTTCCCTGCTTCTATCTTATCTATTGCCTCCATAATTTTGTGTGTTTAAGATCTCCCCTCATTCTTCTGAATTCCAATGAATATAGCCCTGTCTACTCAACCTCTCCTCATAAGCCAACTCTCTCAACTCTGGAATCAATCTAGTGAATCTCCTCTGCACCACCTCCAGTGCCAGTATATCCTTTCTCAATAAGGAAACCAAAACTGTTCACAATGCTCCAGGTGTGACCTCATCAGCACCTTATACAGCTGCCAACATAACCTTGCTATTTTTAAATTCCAGCCCTCTAGCAATGAATGACAGAATTCCATTTCCTTTCTTAATTACCTGCTGCACCTGCAAGCCAACTTTTCGTGATTCGTGCACAAGGACACCCAAGTCCCTCTGCACAACTGCATGCCATTTAAATAATACCATTTAAATAATAGTCCATTTTGCTATTATTCCTACCAAAATGGATGACCTCACATTTACCAACATTGTACTCCATCTGTCAGACCTTGCTCACTCACTTAGACAATCTACATCCCTTTGTAAACTTTCAGCAACCTCTGCACCTTTTGCTCTGCCACTCATTTTTGTGTCATCTGCAAATTTTGACACACTACACTTGGTCCCCAACTCCAATTACCTATGTCAATCGTAAACAATTGAAATCCCAACATTGATCTCTGAGGCACACCACTAGTCACTGATCGCCAAACAGAAAAACACCCATTTACCCCCATTCTTTGCTTCTGTTAGTTATCCAATCCTAATATATTATCCATAATATTATGCACCTTTATCTTATGCAGCAGCCTTTGGTGTGGCACCTTGTCAAATGCCTTCTGGAAATCCAGATACACCATATCCACATATTTCCCAAACTCCACTGCAGACACAATGTTTTCAAAGAATTCCACAAAACTAGTCAAAAATGACTGCCGTTCATGAACCCACGCTGTGTCTTTCCAATGGGACAATTTATATTCAGATGTCTCGCTATTTCTTCCTTGATGATAGATTCAAACATTTTCCCTACTACAGAAATTAAGCTAATCAGTCAATAGTTACTCTTGTTTTAGTCTATCTCCATTCTTAAACAATGGCATCATGTTTGCTATTTTCCAATCTGCAGGAACCACCCCAGAGTCCAGCAAATTTTGGTTAATTACCACTAGTGCATTTGTTATTTCCCTCGCCATCTCTTTTAGTGCCCTGGGATACATTCACCAGCTCCAAGAGATGTATCTATCTTTAACCCTATTAGTTTGCCCTTCACTATCTCTTTTGTGATAATGATGGTTTCTAGGTCCTCACCTCCTTGTCATCAATTTTTGGTATATTATTTGTCTCTTCCACTGTGCAGACCGACACAGAATACCTGTTCAATGCCTCAGCCATTTTCTCATATCCAATTATACATCCCACTTCTCATCCTTTAAAGGACCAATGCTTACTTTAGCCACTCTTTTTCATTTTATATATTTCTAGAAACTTTTGCTATCTGTTTTTATATTGTGTTAGTTTACTCTAATAATCCACATTACTTTTCTTTACAGCTTTTTCTCGTAGCTTTCTGTTAACTTCAAAGATTTCCCGATCCTCTAGGTTCCCACTAATCTTTGCCACTTTGTATGCATTTTCTTTCAATTTGATACCGTCCTTTATTTCTTTAGATATCCATGGCTGATTATCTCTTTTTCTACAATCCTTCTTTATCACTGGTATATACTTCTGCTGAGTACTGTGAAAAATGACAGTGGAAGTCCTCCACTATTCCTCAATTGCCCCACCGTAAAGTTTTTGTTTAGCCAACTCCTCCTTCATCCCACTGTAGTTTCTTTTGTTTAAGCACAAGACACTGATATTAGATTTTACCTTCTCACGCTCTATCTGCATTTTAAATTCAGCCATACTGTGATCGCTCCTTCCGAGAGGATCCCTAACTGTAAGATTAATTATTCCTGTCTCATTACACAGGATCAGATCTAGAATAGCTTGCTCCCCCTTAGGTTCCCATAGTTTTACTCTTCCCTTCCTCCCACCAACTTGCTAGTTTAAAGATCTTGTAGCCACCCTATTTATTCTTTTAGCTAGACACTGCTCCTAAATCGGTTCAGTTAAAGACCTTCTGTTCGTCAGATCCAGGACTTTCCTCTCTGCTCAGCAAAATACTTATTGCCACCTCTTTAAAATTTCTCACCATGCAACATCTCTCCTGACCTGTTCAAGATTTGTTGAAACCTAATCATTTGATATAAATCTGCATGAATCACACTTTCCTTCTGAAAATCCACCACCACATCAAAGTTACTTTGATGTCCGAGCATTGAATTTTTTTCAAGAAAGAAAGCATTGAGAGCAATGGTTCCCTGTTGCATTTCTCATGGCAATTTCTTGGCTAATCAGAGTCAACTTGTCTTTTTAATTTAAGCAAAGGTTTGCAGTGTAGTCTGTAGTGCATTCTCCATGGCAACGCCATGAGAGTCCCCTTGCTAACCAATCAGCACCCTTTTCAAATCCAATGTAAACTACTGTTTGAAATTTGGTATTCTTGCACCTGGCTTGACTGAGTTGTAAAGCTTCAACAGCACATCTTTTCTCAACAATATACAAATTCTGTATTATCATATTTCTTCCAATATGAAAAATCATAAACTGGATGGGATTTTTGCCCTCCTACAAATAACATGGTGACTCAATCTGCAAAGATAAATGTTCAGGAAGAGGCACTTAACATGCATAAAAATAACTATTGTTTCTTTTACAATACGGCTATTGACAGGTCAATTTTAAAATGAAGCCATCATTATCGAGCACAACAGGAGCATTACATGGGTAATCCCACCATACAGCACAGGGATGCAAGACACGATCCTTGAATTCCCGGTTTCTGTGGCACTGCTAGACGCAGTTGCAAAGGGTCAGATCCATCACTGGGAAGGACAAATGAGTGTCCTGTAAGGCTACTATCAAGTACATCCCAGCAAGTGATTCATGAGCACTACTGGCAGAGACCTAGGAGCAGCTCAACTGGCTAGAGTTCCGTGGCCTTAAGAGACTTGTGTGGGGAGAAAAAGATAAAGGGCAATTTCTTGCCCTTAAAGAAAAATGTAAGTACCTTAACTTCAAAACAAACTTTCCCCTTGTTGACCCCATATGTTGCTCGTGCTCCTGACCACAGATATGCAAATCCTTCAATAGTCAAGGGGTAGCCACTCAAGCGGTCTCTAGCCACTTTAAAGTGCAGATCACAGTTATCTAGGATGGAAAACATGGAAAAATGTAAGACAGGGAAACAAGAATATATCAAGTCAAACCAGTTCAGATTACCCTGAAAATAGCTTGTTGTAAAGGGCACTGTTTAATACTTACAAGTGTCAATCGTCACACGTGATTCATCAAAATCTTCTTCATCATCCTCTGCCGGTGGCTGGGGTGATTTTGCTCTGTGAGAAAGCAAAACACTGCTATTTAACTTGTTAACTGGACAATAGTTCACAGACAGAAAGATTAAATTTACCTTCATATCAAATCTCCAGCGATTTTCTTTGTGCACAAAGCTAGCTATTCCTCAGTCAATAACTCAGTGAGCATTTGGGTGATATTTCACCCAGTACCAGGATCAAGAAAACATCAACTGCAACACATTGGGTAGAAGATATATCTCATTTCCCACCAGTCACCCAACCAGTCTTTTCCACAAAAAGACTGCTTAGTGTTAACTCACCGATTGTAACTCCTGTCCTCCCTGTATTCATAATAACCATGCCCTTGTTGAGGGTAGGGTCTCTTTCTGCTCAGCTGTGTCTCTTGTTTGACCTCAACTTGATCCAGCCGCTCCTCCTTAACTTCATGTGGTTGAAATTCTGCGTAAACAATGCACAGTATTAAAAGATTAATACATGCAAATACATGGGAAATGCAGCTGAAAACAAAGCATAAAAAACACTCAAAAACATTTGCTATTAAATGTAAACATTCATTACTAAATTTGCCATTCTGAAAAATGGAGGTTTTGACTTTTAAATCACAATTTATAGATACTGTGGGTGCTGAGTAATTACCATACTGACAAGTTGCAAGCTATTAGATCAGACTTCCACAGCGGTATAAGCAGAGTGGATGTGGGAGAAAAATCTATTGAGGATTTATCCAAATGTTTACAGCAATTGCTTTAATCCATAATTGAGACCATATGGTGATATACTGTTGCCTCACAGTACCAGGGGGCCCAGATTCAATTCCCAGCTTGGGTGACTGTGAGGAGTCTGCATGTTCTTCCCGTGTCTGCATGGGGTTCCTCTGGATGTTCCCGTTTCCTCCCACAGAACGCAAGGTGTACTAGTTAGGTGGATCGACCATGCTAAAATCCCCCTCAGTGTTACTCGAACAGGCGGAGTGTGGTGACTAGAGGATTTTCACAGTAACTTCATTGTAGTGGTAATATAAGCCTACTTGCAACAATGATAATAAATAAATGAACTGCGTACAAGTTTCAAAAAGGCACCATTTTCTGTACTGGACAGAAAATGGTGCACTTGAGCTGCAGAACACAGTTCTAACCACCATTAAGTTTAGTACAAGTACTTGGAAAAACCAAGTGGAAATCATCAATGTGCAAGTTACTTTGAGTACACTCTCCAACAACTCACTAGGTGACAGCAACTTATTAGTGTCAGCAGAGGAAAGGGGACTAAGCTTTTGTCAGAGTTAACTGGATCAGTTGCTAAAATCTAATTCTGCATTGCCTTTGATTGCCTAAAACGTATTCCAAATTAGCCAATCAAACCGACCAGCTTACATCAACAAATGCACCAACCTTGTTTGTGCAGCTGCACTGCTGTTTGCTCAATATGCGGCTTCTCAAAGCTTCTCTCAGCATTTCCTTGATCAGGTCTTCCAAAGTCACCAGCTTGCTTATTGTATTGGTTGAAGGAGTTCTGGTCCCTACCATAATTTGCTTCCCGGTTGTCAGGCAAGGCAGCTGAAAGTGCATGAAAACAAACCAAATCTTAAAGATGCAGGCAGCAGAGTACTAACAGCCATGTTTCACTTCATATCTACCCAAGCAGTAACCTACAGTCTCCAATATTTCTTCTTAAAGTATTGGGCCATACTTTCAATAGACCCTTAAAAAAAAGGCAAGCAATTTTCACTCGATATGGAAGACCTGCTCCCTTTCTTGGTAGATTCAATTTTTACCAGCAGAAATGGGTGGCGTAGAATGATTTATAATAGTGCCATTTGAAATTATTACAGAGTACAAACAGATCCACAAAGGCCTTGGCTCACAATATAGATGTCACAAATTGATGGGGTCGATGCAAATGTTCTTAAAGGGCAAATAAGTTCTGTGCAAATGTCATTGTCTGAAGTTTTGGTTTAATCCTCTGCTTTTTAAATTTGAAAACAAAAATTGGCATTAGCTGTCAATGAGATTTAAAATAGCACCACATGCTGGACTGCTCTGATTAACAGGCCATCTAGTGTAGATTAGAGAAAACATTATCTGTTTGTGCAGTTTCAAGAGAACTTTACTGATATTTCCAAGGGCTGTTATTGTTATTATGAATGCTTGGCAGTTTCAATAATACAATTCTCAGCAGGTTTTAAGAGTAAATTCAAATAATTTAATAACAAAAATAAATTTTACACACTATATTGATGTACTTGTTTTTATCCTACAGGTACTTTGGTCCACCTTGTCTAACGAGGGGCATACACGCGATGGGTTGTGAGAGGACTGCTCTTGGACCTTTTTCGAGAGTATCCTACTGCTTCACATCGTTAGTGTATGCTTGACCTGGACCATCTGATGGGCAACACAACAGTGCAGTGACTATAGCTGTGCTGTGCAGATACATGGATTTGGGCCTGTGTCTGTGGGAGTTTGCGCATTCTCCCCGTGCTTGCGTGGGTTTTCTCCGGGTGCTCCGGTTTCCTCCCACATCCCAAAGATGTGCTCTTAGGCTAATTGGCAAAACAAATTCTCCCTAAATTGTCTCAAATTTGGTTTTTAATCCATAGATCTATAAACATGGACAGGGATCGTGTGTAGAAGTGGGAACATCGAGGTGGCGTCGCGGGCTCGTTGGGCCGAAAGGCCTGTTTCCTGTGCTGTTTTGTTCTTTGTTCTATATGCTGCCCATCCTGATAAAGCTACAACTACAAGTGGAATTGATATGAGCCCCACTTTTCTAGCTAAAATGTCGGTAGCGAGTCTATCAGGACAGTGAAAATCTGTCCCACAGAGGAAATGTTTCAGAAAATAATTTGCAGGTGGGTGGATAGCCGGGAGGCCTGTTAATTTACATACAACAGCCATTCAAACCCACCCACGGAGAAGCATAAAATCCAGCCTGAAATTTTTAGTTGCCAACATGTCGCATGTGAACTGGCTTGAAGCAAGGGAGGTTCACGTACCAGCAGAAAACTAACTTTGACATTTCTAAGAACTAACCACAGAATCCCTACAGTGCAGAAGGAAGCCATTTGGCCCATCAACTCTTCGAGAGACGGTCCCACCCAGTCCCTTTCCTGTAATCCCATGCATTTATCCCACTAAACCCTCTAACCTAAGTTACTCTTTGGGCTGTCTTGCATACCATTGCATGTTCTATGCAACAGCATTCACCTGCAGATAAAAACCTTGCCTTTATATAGTGGCTTTCATGTTTTATTTAGACATTCCAAATGGCTTTACATCTAATCGAGTATTTTTTATGAATTGTAGCCACTGTAATTAAAAAATGCAGCAGCTGATTTTCACATAGAAAGATCCCATAAACTGCAATAAAATGACAACCAATGTATACTTGTGACGTTGGCAGGGGTATAGAAATTGATCAGGTCACTCATGAGAACTCCTCTACTGGTCCTAGAATAGTACTGCGAGATTTACCTGAGGTTTCATCTGAAAGACTGCACTTTAAAAGTGCAGCAAATCTTCAGAACTGCATGAGTCAGCAAGGAGTACAATACAATAGAAGTTAACAAACTTAGGAACTGGCCCTGATTAGAGTCACAACGAGAGGGGCAAATACTGCCAAGAGTCCTTGCTCTTTAATCATAATCTCTAAATTGAGATGACAACACACACATTTGTAAAGGTTAACAGAGCTGAGTCATTTAACCTGACAGAATTAAGCCACAAAATGCCCGTAACAAAACCACATATGTAATAAAAGCAGAATCTGATATAGTGAACACACAAAAGACAAAGTTGGTTTGATTTTTTTTATTTACAATAAGACTGCAATGGGCTGAAAATAAACAGGTCAGTGAAGACTTTAGACAGAAAGACATGATGTTATTGACTGATACCCAAGGCTGAAAACCGAATGTGAAAAAGAGAAAAAGGTGAAGGGGGGGTCACCTAATAATCACCAAGGGTGCAGGTTAAATCACCTCCAAGCTGCTTCACACCCTCTAAATTTACTTTATCCCCACTCTCATACATTCAAATCTTTCCTGCAATACTGCGAGCAGAACTGGAAGCAATACTCTCAGTGGCATAGCTAATATTTGATAGAATTCTAGCATGACCATCTCCAGACCCTTATATTCTATGCCTCAGCTAATAAGGAAAAATTTCTGTCAGCCTTTTTGTCCAGCTGTCCTGCTATATTTAAGCACGAGAACACCGGCTCTAAGGTACCTCCATTCTTCTACACTTCTCAGCATCTACCATTTATTGCAATATTCCCCCGTGTTGTTTGCCCTTCAAGTGGATTACCTTGCACTCTCTGGAAGGGGTTCCATTTGTCATTTCTGACCCACCTAACCAGCCCATAAATATCCACCCACAGTGTTTTCAATCATCAAACGTGAGGTCAATTTTTGCAACATCCGAAAACTTCTTAAATTTAGGGGCCATTATTAACAGCCTTCCAGTCACAAAAGCACCTGTCAACCTGTGTCTCTTTTGCTGCCCTATTTTTTGCACTATTTTCATCCCTTTGTTTCCTGCCACAGGGAGGGAGACAAAAGAGGTGGTGGAGTGGCACTGTTGATCAGAGACACTGTCATGGCTGCAGAGAAGGTGGATACCGAGGAGGGAATGTCTATGGAGTCTCTGTGGGTGGAAGTTAGGAATAGCAAAGGGTCAGTGACATTGCTGGGTGTATTCTATAGGCCGCCCAATAGTGACAGGGAAGTTGAGGTGCAGATAGGGAAACAGATACTGGAGAGATGTAGAAATAACAGAATTGTTGTGATGGGAGACTTCAATTTCCCAAACATCGACTGGAATATCCCAAGGGTAAGGGGTTTGATGGGGGGGAGTTTGTTAGGTGTGTTCAGGAGGGTTTCCTGACACAGCACGTGGACAAGCCTACGAGAGGAGAGGCTGTACTGGACCTGGTACTAGCTAATGAACCAGGACAGGTGATGGATCTCTCAGTAGGAGAGCATCTTGGGGATGGAGATCATAATTCTATCTCCTTCACTCTTGCATTGGAAAAGGATAGGATCAGGCAGGCTAGGAAGGTGTTTGTCTGGAATAAGGGGAAATATGAAGACATCAGGCAGATGTTGGGGCGAATAAACTGGAAGGAGGTGTTCTTGGGGAAAAGCACAGAAGGAAGATGGCAGATATTCAAGGAATGCTTGTCTGGAGCTCTGCACGACAACGTTCCGGTGAGACAAGGAGGTTTTGGTAGGTCGAGGGAACCGTGGTGCACGAAGGCTGTGGTGAACCTAGTCAGGAAGAAAGGAAAGGTGTATAAAAGGTTCAAAGAGCTAGGAGATGTTGGGGATCTAGAGAAGTATAAGGCTTATAGAAGAGAGCTTAAAAAGGAAATTAGGAGAGCCAGAAGGGTCATGAGAAGGCCTTGGCTGGTAGGATTAAGGAGAATCCCAAGGCCTTCTACAAATATGTGAAAAGTAAAAGGATGGGAAGAGAAGGGATAGGACCTATAAAAGGTGAAGGGGGAAAAGTCTGTATGGAACCGGAAGAAATGGCAGAGGTGCTTAATGAGTAATTTGCCTCAGTATTCACGGTGGAAAGTGATCTGGGAGGATGCACTACAAGTTTGTGGCAGACTGAAAAGATTGAGTACGTAGATATTAAGGAAGCAGATGTGTTAGAACTTCTAAATGCTATCAAGATAGACAAGTCTCCGGGACCAGATGGGATGTACCCCAGGTTATTGTGGGAGGTGAGGGATGTCATTGCAGAGCCCCGGCGATGATCTTTGCATCGTCGATGGAGACGGGAGAGGTTCCGGAGGATTGGAGGATTGCAGATGTGGTCCCTATTTTCAAGAAAGGGAACAGGGATAGTCCTGGAAATGACCGACCGGTGAGTCTGACCTCAGTGGTTGGTAAGCTGATGGAGAGGCTTCTGAGGGACAAGATTTACGAGCATGTGGAGAAGTTTAGGTTGATTAGAAATAGTCAGCATGGTTTTGTAAAAGGCAGGTCATGCCTTACGAGCTTAATTGAGTTCTTTGAAAATGTGACTGAACACATTGACGAAGGAAGAGCAGTGGACGTGGTGTACATGGACTTCAGCAGGGCATTTGACAAGGTCCCCCATGCAAGATTTCTTGAGAAGGTGAGAGGGCATGGGATCCAAGGGGCTTTGGCCTTGTGGATCTAGAACTGGCTTGCCTGCAGAAGGCAGAGGGTGGTTGTGGATGGCTCTTTTTCTGCATGGAGGTCGGTCACCAGTGGAGTGCCCCAGGGATCTGTTCTAGGAACCTTGCTGTTTGTCATTTTCATAAATGACCTGGATGAGGAAGTGGAGGGATGGGTGAGTAAGTTCGCCGATGACACGAAGGTTGTGGATGGTCTGGAGGGATGTCAAAAGTTGCAGCAGGACATCGACAGAATGCAAGACTGGGCGGAGAAGTGGCAGATGGACTTCAACGCGGATAAACGTGTTGTGGTCCATTTTGGCAGATCCAACGGGATGAATGAGTACACTATCAAAGGTAGGACTCTTAGCTGTGTGGAAGAACAGAGGGATCTTGGGGTACGGGTCCATAAGACTCTCAAATCGGCCTCCCAGGTGGAGGATGTGGTTAAGAAAGCTTATGGTGTACTGGCCTTCATTCATCGAGGGATTGAGTTCAGGAGTCAGGAGGTAATGCTGCAGCTTTATAGGATCCTTGTCAGACCACACTTGGAGTACTGTGCGCAGTTCTGGTCGCCTCACTATAGGAAGGACGTGGAAGCTATTGAAAGGGTGCAGAGGAGATTTACAAGGATGTTGCATGGATTGGGAGGCATGCCTTATGAAGACAGGTTGAGGGAGCTGGGACTGTTCTCCCTGGAGAGCCGAAGGTTGAGAGGTGACCTGATAGAGGTTTACAAGATGTTGAGAGGAATAGATAGGGTGGACTCTCAGAGACTATTTCCCAGGGCTGAAATGGTCGCGACGAGAGGGCACAGATTTAAGGTGCAGGGAAGCAAGTACAGAGGGATGCTAGGGGAAAGTTTTTCACTCAGAGGGTGGTGAGTGAATGGAATCGGCTGCCGTCGGTGGTGGTCGAGGCGAACTCGCTGGGGTCTTTTAAAAGACTTCTGGATGAGTATATGGGATCCAATGGGATTGGGGATCATAGATAGGTCTATGGCTGCATAGGTTTTGATGTGTTCGGCACTACTTGTGGGCCGAAGGGCCTGTTTGTGCTGTAGTGTTCTATGTTCTAAATGTAAACAAGGAGAGGAAAACATAAGGAGAGAGCAAAAAAAATCTGCAGGGACATGTTTAATAAAAATAGAAAATTAAAAAGCAAATCCTGGTGAACCTACAATCTGCTGCAGGACAGACCCCTGCTGTTTTCTCCTCCCAACATTTTCCTTTACCAAGCTTAAACAAAAACAATGCGTGCTCATCTGGAAAGACAGAAGGGTGAAAAGTGTACAAAAAACACGAGTAAACAAGAAGAGGAAAGCAAGAGGAGAGCAAAAGAAAAAAAAATCCACAAATGCATGTGTGTGATGAAAATAGAAAATTCAAGCAGTAAACCCACAACCTTACCAGGAGGATGTAGGAAGATAATTGTGCAGTTTCAACAGATTCTGTCTTTGGAGAATATTGTTAGTTTGAATGCAGTCCTTTTCAATTCTAGGATGATTTCTGGATAGCAGGAAGGTTAAAGATGAACACTTACTGATAACAATCAGATTTGCATTTCTGATCAGATGAGTACTGAGGCTTTCCTTCACCGATAAGCTGTTAGTTATTAAAGGCAAAGTACTAATAGCATGCAAAACAACTGAGGCCAAGTCTCACAGAACAGAGACAGACTTTCTAAACAGCCCACCTTATCACTTGTCTGGCCCCATGACTACTGACAATCTGCTTTCAAAGTCAACGCCTGGCGCTAACCTGGGGGGTGGATGGATGGACAGAAGTACGCGCGCACACAGATACCCCGAGTGAAATTTGGCTTTAATGGACCCCTCTGAGCCAAGGATTGTCTAATAAGTCGGGAAATGTCCTGGCTTGTTCTAGCTGCCCAAGTCATGAAAATACAGCCCATAAATTCTCCTACATGCTCCTAATGAACTGCTCAGAATAATTAAAAAAAAGAGTGGAGTTATACAATCAAAATGCTCACCCAAAGATACTGCATGAAGACTGGAGAACAGAGCAAAAATGTGGAAGTCACCCTCCGAATAAGATGCTTAAGCAACAAATCAAAAGCCTGGTTTGTGCTAAATGTTATCAAGGAAATTTTGGGGCCATGGTCACCAAAGTTGGGATCCTCCTCTAAAACAAAGTACAGTTTTTTGCTAAAAGATAAGAATATATCTGGTTACATAGAAGTGACTTATCATTTACAATGTGTTTCATTTTGGTCTGACATAATTGGTCTTCAAATAAATGAAAGTCCATTTATTTCTGAGAAAACTTCCTCCCACTATCCTGGTGGCTTTCAATTTATAAACCTCAAGTTCCAAAATTACTAACCAGAAGTTATCATGCGTCATTTGGTTGCTAAGTCCACAGGAATCCATTGCAAAATCCACAACGGTTAACCCATTATACCCCTCCTGGATCACATGGAATGGTGGCCAACAAATAACACAAACAATTCCACATCAAACTTTCCCAGGTACTTTGAACATTATATAGCTTGTGATTACTGATCCATATGAAAGGAGTCCTTCAACCAAAGAAGTTTGAAAACAATATTAGAGATTGGAAACTGCCAAGAATGAGGTCACGATAGAAATCTCTCTATCTCTGCCTTCCTGAATACAAAATTCCCCCATTACAACATGCAACCTTTTCACAACTGAGGAAACCGAAACACCTGGAGAAAACTCGTTTTTGAAGCAAGCAGGGAAATAGATTGAGGGCTTGCCTTGTCTCCTCTGTGCACTAGCTTTAAGAATGGACTAAAAAATTACTAAACAACATCTTCTGGTACACAAGAGTGGCTGCAAATGAATGGAAAAGTTGGCAAGACTGAAAAGAAGGTACTCTCCACTCGCCACCCATCCAATACTTGTGGCGGCTGATTTAAGCTTCAGGCATGAAGGCTTTAATATTTTAGTCCAGAATCTGAAAACTAATTTAGTGTGTTCAGAAGAAATTTTACCTAAATCGTTTGTAGTCTAGTTTTTAGCTTTAAATGCGGTAGAATTATGGGTGTTTTAGACATTTTGTAGACAGTAAGATGGCCCTGAGCAAACATCTGTAGATGTCTCTACCTGGATTCTCATCAACCTGGAGTCACTGATCCGGATTATGACTTGCAGGCACCCTAACATGCCAGGCTGGGACATATTTAGTAGTGAGATGTAGGATTACACTGTGGTACATAGTATACCATGTAGAGCAACCAGGTGAGGTAGAGAATGAAGATCTGGAAAAGCTAATTATATCCCTCAGGGAGGGTGCTCTTTCTTTTGTGGCACAAGGTTCAAGACAGCCAGCTGGTTACCACTGCACCTTGGAACAGCAGGGAAAAGGAATTTGGTATTTAATATGTATGTTTGGATAGCTATGTATGGATTAATAGGTAGGTATGGATATGATCGGCGCAACTTGTGGGCCGAAGGGCCTGTTTGTGCTGCAATGTTTTATATGTTTTTAGGACAAATAGCACTCTCTTTAAGCAGGTTGAGAATTTTACATGATCTATTGTTTTTGGTGCTTGAACAGATGTTAGAGAGAGAGGGGGACAACAGCGATCCACTTTGGGACCAACAAATCTCCGAGAATTCTAAACTCATTACCTCTACCACCTAGAAGGACAAGTGCAGCAGATGCATAGGAATATTGTTACCTGGAAGTTCGCCTCCAAGCTGCAAACCTTCCCTATTTGGAACTATATCACTGTTCCTTCATTGTCACTGGATCAAATTCCTGGAACTTCCGTTCTAATAGCACTATGGGTATACCTACACCATATGGCCTGCACCAATTCACGATGGCAGTGAGAGCCAATTAGGAACTGGCCGAACCAGTGACATCCTCATTCCCACTTGCTGAGGCTGAAAAAGTAGCACAAGGAATACAACTTAATTTAAAATAACACTGAGCCAAGAAAGAAACGTAACATTGTGAGGGTTCCACCTGAATGAAGCTGTGATCAACGTCTTGGCAGCAAGGATAAACAGCCATGACGACTAGGAAGTGCAGGGCAGCATCAAACGTACAAAAGGAAAGGCAGAGTTAAAAAAATGGAAGTTGTGCTTTATCGATTACAGCTAAGGGGAAAATCAGAAACTTGAGCAACATACTCTAGTAGAACTACGTGTGGCCCAACAGAGCATTTTTTATACAAATACAAGGATTCTTTCAATAATGGAATGAATTCCAGAATTAAACTTGAGTTAGAGAGTGGTTATTACAGAGATACAACTGCAAGACTGTCAACACTAAGAACCAAAGAGCTGGCCTTTAATGTTGCAATTGTATAAAACGTTGGTTAGACCTCATTTGGAATACTGCATCCAGTTCTGGTCGCCTTACTACCGGAAGGACATGGAGACTCTGGAGAGAGCGCAGAGGAGGTTTACGGAAGGTCTGAGTTACGAGGAGAGGTTAGGCAAATTGGGACTGTTTTCCTTAGAAAGACATAGACTTAGAGGAGATCTAATAGAGGTGTACAAGATTATGAGGGGTATAGATGGAGTAAACGGGGTTAAGCTTTTTCCTAGGATGGACTCGAATACCACGAGGGGTCACGCGCTTAGGGTGAGGGGGGTAAGGTATAATTTGGATGCTAGAGGGAGTTTTTTCACACAGAGGGTGGTGGGGTATGGAATGCGCTGCCAAGTAAAGTGGTGGAGGCAGATACTCTGGAGTTATTTAAGAAATACTTAGATGGGCACATGAACAGAATGGGAATGGAGGGGTATAGAAAACTGATTTAAAATAGGGATCATGAGTCTTGGGAGTTCCTGGGAAGTGTGTAAATAGATGATGATATTGATGTACTTGTTTTTATCCTACAGGTGCTTTGTTCCACCTTGTTGTCTAACAAGGGGCATACACGCGATGAGTCGTGAGAGGACTGCTCTTGGATTTTTTTCTGAGAGTATCCTAGTGCTTCACGTCATTAGTGTATGCTTGACCTGGACCATTTGATGGACAACACGACAGCTCAGTGACTATCGCTGTGCTGTGCAGATACATGGATTTGGGCCTGTGTCTGTGGGCGTTTGCGCATTCTCCCTGTGCTTGCGTGGGTTTTCTCCGGGTGCTCCGGTTTCCTCCCACATCCCAAAGATGTGCTCTTAGGTTAATTGGCAAAACAAATTCTCCCTAAATTGTCTCAAATTTGATTTTTAATCCATAGATCTATAAACATAGACAGGGATCGCGGGTAGAGATGGGAACATCGGGATGGCAGCACGGGCTCGTTGGGCCGAAGGGCCTGTTTCCCATGCTGTTTTGTTCTTTGTTCAAATACAGCAGGTTTTAAGTCTGTAGAAGATATTGGAAAATAGCACTAGGGATCCAGGCTCAATTCCAGGCTTGGGTCACTCTTTGTATGGAGACTGCACATTCTTCCCGCATGGGCTTCCTCCAGGCATTCTGGTTTCCTCCCAAAGATGTGCACGCCACGATAAATTTCCCCTTAATGTCCAAGATATATAGGTTAGGTGGATTGGCCATGATAAATGCACAGGGAGTAAGGGGGTGGTGGGCCTGGTATCTTGAACCAATGCAGTCATTCAAGATCAGTACACATAAATAAGTGTGTTGAGAAGCGAGATCCAGGATTTTGAGTCCATGACAGTGAAGGACCAGTGACATAGTTCAAAGTTGGGACGCAGAGTCATTTGGAGGGGCAACTAGCACAGGGTGGTGTTCCCATGCATGCTGCCTTCGTCCTTTTTGGTTGGTACAGGACATAGGTTTGGAAGGTACTACCAGACTTGGTGAGTTACTGTTTCTTCAGCACTGCTGGGTCAAATTCTGGAATATCCTAACTAACAGCACTGATTGTACCAAACCACAGACAACAGCAGCGTACCATCACCTGTAAGGGAAACTGGGGTTGAGGGAATAAATGCTGGCCTTGTCAATATCCATTTATGAACAAGTAAGTTTTAATATTTAGTGAAAACTCCTCAGATAGAAATTACAATATTGTTCGGCATAGCATTTGAAAGGAGAAACCTGAAACAATTACGATTCTATATTTTGGTATGACTAATTGCATTGAGATGGCAGTTTACCCTGTTTATTGTAGGCAAAGAGTTTAATAGCCAAAAAAACCAGATCAGGGTGATCCAGAACCAGCTCCTACCTTGAGGGACAGGAGATCCAGCTACCTAAAGAATGCCGGCAGAGATACCATAAGTCGTAAGCGAGACATAATGAAACAAAAAGCATTGGTCCATGAATGGTATAGATAAAACAACAATAAGTGGGGAAATAGATATTCATTTGTTTATTTGTTCAAGAGATATGGGTGTCATTGGCTGGGCCAGTATTTATTTCCCATCCCTGAGGGCATTTAAGAATTAACTACATTACCCTGGATCTGGAGTCACATGTAGGCCGGAGCAGGCAAAGATGGAATATTTCTTTCCCTAAAGAACATTAGTGAACCAGATAAGGTTTTACAACAATGGTTTCATCATTAGACTTTTCATTCCAGATTTCTACTAAATTCAAATTTCATCATCTGCAGTGGTGGGATTCAAACCTGGGTCCCCATAGCATTATTCTGATTTCTGGATTACTATTCCAGCATCAATACTGGCAGCTCCTCCAGAACTTCAAAATGGGAATATGAACGTAAACTTGCTATCAAGGTCAACACAATTCTTACAAATATCAGTCAATGTGCAAATGAAAGGCAGATGCATTATAATCTAGACAAATGTGAGGTTATCCACTTTAGTAGCAAAAACAGGAAGATTGATTACTATCTGAATGGCCATAAATTGAGAGAGAAGTGCAATGAGACAGGGGTATCCTTGTACATCAGTCACTGAAAGTAAGCAGCAAGCAGTAAAGAAAATGCAAATGTTATGCTGGCCTTCATAGTGAGAGATTTTGAATGCAGGAGCAGGGATGTCTTGCTGCAGTTTTTACAGGGCCTTAGTGAGGCCAATTTAGAATATTCTGGGCAGTTGAGGTCTCCTTAGCTGAGGAAGGATATTCTTATGCCAGAGGTAGTGCAAAGACGGTTTACCAAACTGACTCCTGGGATGGCAGCAGTGATAGATGAGAAGAGATTGAGTCAATTCGATTGTATTCACTGGAGTTCAGAAGAACGGGGGGGGGAGGGTGGAATCTTATAGAAATCTAAAAAATACTGGCAGCACTGGACAGAGCATATGCAAGAAGGATGTTCCTGATACTGGGGGTGTCCAGAATCAAGAGTCAGTCTGAAAAGTTTATAAAAGTAAGGTTTATTTATTAATCACAAGTAAGGCTTACTTGTGATTACAAGACTGTAATGAAGTTGCTGTGAAATTCCCTCATCACCACATTCTAGCGCCTGTTTGGGTCAATGTACCTAACCAGCATGTCTTTCAGATTGTGGGAGGAAACTGGAGCACCTAGAGGAAACCCACACAGATATGGGGAGAATGTGCAAACTCAACCAGTGACCAGGTCCCTGGTGATGTGAGGGAGCAGTGCTAACCACTGTGCCACCATGCAGCCCGTATCACTGACAATATAGGATAGACCGTTTAGGACAGAGATGAAGAGAAATTTGGCTCAAAGGGCTAAATGGCCTTCTCCTGCTCCTGTTTTCTATGTTTAAACCCTCCTCCTGAGCCTGGCTTTCAAGTTTACAATCTATTGCTGAAATAATAACCAAACCTAAAAAGAAATCAGATCTTTTCCAATGGCTTGCTTCCTTATATAATCTGCCTAACATACTAGCGTGGAAACATAGTTTAAGAGTGAAGAGATCTGGAGTAGAGGGAGAAATTGATTTTTTTAAAGTTTCTCTTTAAAAGCTTCAGTAAAGAACTGGCTCTGTATACAAGCTTTCCTTATTTGTTCTACACATCTTTTTTTTTTAAAAGTTTTCAACATACAGAAAAAGTCATTTTCCAGTCCCATTTGTCACAGAAATCACAGCAGGCAGGACATGAACCATGCAAAAATCTGTTGACTTCAGGTGGGGTTTTCCAGCCTTAGGGCAAGCATGGCTGGAAAATCCCACCCATAGAATTCAGTCTATTCTGAAGTGCTCAACGTTCCTGGCCTTTTCTTTGCTGTCAGCCACCAGAGAAGGATTCTGCAGGCTGCTGAAGAATGAAAGAAACCTATTTAATTATTGTTGGAACTCAGGCTGCCTGCCTCACACCAAGTCTTTCTCATTGTGTCAATATTATTTAATGGAGGCTTTAGCTGCAAAGAGCCCCCCAAAAATCAAAGGAATCCTCAATAAAAACATTCCAAGAGCTTTCAAAAAAGTATTTTCACTCCTAGATAATTTCAAAATGGTGAAAAACTGGAAACAGTTACAGACCAAAGGGATTTGGGATTCCACACAAACAGATCATTAAAATATCATGAATAGATGTAGAAAATAATCAAAAGTTGAATGGGATATGCACACTTAAAATTGAACGAGTGACAAAGTTAGAGAGATGTGTTATACAAAGCTCTGGTCAGTTCACATTTGTGCAGTTTTGAGAGTTCTGGGCACACACCTTTTGGATATACTGGCATTGGGAATGCAGTATGGATTTACCAGAATTATATCTGGATTCCAAGGTTTAAATTACAAAATGAGATGACACAGTGCACAACAAAGCTTACGGGATAAGGGTAACAGGGCCACAGGATTTAATGGAAAACCCTTGCAATAGTAAACTAGACAGTGCAGAGCCCAGAACTGTAGGGGCCCCCAAACTTCAGGGATCTCTGAATAGTAAAGGAATTCAGGATCATGGTGACAGGTTGATAAATGCAGCTGAGTGCACAAAAAGATCAACCATGATCTTACTGAATGGCGGAGCAGGCTCGAGGGGACAGATGGCCCACTCATGCTTCTAGTTCTTATCCCAGAATGTTGTAGAATGCATCTGATTTGGCTCCAAGTAAACAAGTCAGGATGTTCCTTCATCCTGTAAATGTTAGGATATTGTGCAGTATGTTCCTATTTGTATTACTGATCTTCTTGCCTGGGAAACCCAGGATCAGATGCTAGAGGTTGAACTCTAAAGCTGTAACAAAGATCCTCTCACCACTAAGCCAGTTGTGGCTGTACTCTGATAGATCCCCTCCTTTTATTACTTGTGTGGTGAGTGGCGCTGGTTACAATGAACAACCTGAACCAGCAATAATAAAATTCCATTTTTCCCCTCTCTCTCTTCCAAACAAATCCATTTGAAAACAATCTTGCTGTACTGTACCAATCTGAGTTTGTTGCATTATTTGTAAAAATGAGAAAATCTTCAATTTTTTTGATGAGACTGCATAAAGTAAGGCCGTATTCGCTGAAATTTTTGATTTGATGGGAGTTGCTATTGAAAGGATAGGAACGGGGTAGATGGATAAAATACTTCTGCTGGCTAGGGAGTCTGGCACCAGGAGGCAACATATAAAAAATTAAATCACAGTTTTTCAGGAGTGAAATCCAGAAGGAAAAGGGGTGTTTCAAACTTGCAACTTCATGCTAGTGATTATTAATTTTAAGACCTTTTTTGCTATCCAAAGATATCAAAGCATAAAAGATCAAAGGTGGGTATAAGAAGTCAGCAGATGTTGAACAGTGCCTCGTTGTGCAGACAGAACTGCAGCATCTTTTCTGTTCACACCCACTGAACTGGCAGACAAGGCACTTGGTTTAACTTCCCACAACCTGGACAATTAACACTTAGTCCATCTAGACTATGTATAGCTCATCACTAAATAATGGGACAGGTTCAGGCTACTCCTATTCAATGTAATGTTACTGTAGGCAATAAAATACTTTTGGAGTTTCCTCAAATTTTTTTGTCAAGGCATTTTGCATCTTGGCTAAAATTATCTCACAATCAGATTCCAGGTTAATACCTCCCACTGCAGACTTGGGACATGTATTCTTGATGGAGCGTGCTAATTGTCTATAGCGTGGCAAGCTGAAATGAAACCAAGCACCATGTCTACCAGTTATGGGATGTGAACTTTAAAGATAGCAGGACTCTGTTCAAAATATGTCCCTCTATCATCAGCCCCACCAAAAAAATGGATTACTGTCTCTAGTTACTCATTCAACTGTTCAAAGGTGGCACAGCAGTTAGCACTACTGCCTCATAGTACCAGGGACCCAGGTTTGATTCCCGGCTTGAGTCACTGCCTGTGCAGAGTCCATAAGATCAGAAGACATAGGAACAGGATTAGGCCACTTGGCCCATCGAGGCTGCTCCTCCATTCAATCATGGCTGATTTCTTTTCTTATTCCCATTTTCCTGCCTTTTCCCCATAACGCCTGATCCCCTTGTTAATCCATCAATCTGCACATTCTCCCTGTGTCTACATGGTTATCCAACAGGTGCTCTGGTTTCCTCCCAAAGACGTGCTGGTTAGGTGCATCAGCCATGCTAAATTCTCCTCTCAGTATACCTGAACAGGTGCTGGACTACGGCAAATACAGGATTTTCAGTACTCCACTGCAGCCGTAATTAAGCCTACTTGTGACATTGATCAAAAAGCATTAAACAAAATGGATTTAAGGTACTTTTGAGTGTCCTAATAATTATTTTAGATTGTGTTCTTTATAATTTATCTCTCTTACTTTCTAGGCCTGGTAATATTAGTACTTGGATCATCAAATCCTGTACAAGAGCATCAATAACATGATAAAATAGCAGGTTCTTCGGATTTTCACAATAACTTCATTGCAGTCTTAATGTGAGCCTATTTGTGGCAATAATAAAAAAGCTTTAAAAACTCTTCCCCCTCAGCAACTATTGGCCTCATCAAGATGGCAGATGAACCACCGTGCACTATTAATCTATTCACATCTTCATCTAAGAGGCTGATGACTGCAGTGCCACGCATGACTTCTCACATTTAAGCATTCCATTAATATTATTTCAAAAAAATCCAACGTTTGTTAAAACCAAATGACAAAATACAGAAAAATATCAATAAATCATTCACAGCTTACTTTCTCAATTCTGTTGAAAGCTTCAGAGTGATTGGTCAGGGGTATTTTGTTCAATAATTTGAATATAACTAATCTGCCTTTCTTAGTTAGTGGTTAAGAATTTTCCATCCATCAGAGGTAAACTGCTTATTGAGGTAAACTTCCTATTAAAAATTTTTTTAAAAATTGGAACTATTCCCGATAGCCTACAGGTTCAAAATGATGGTTCAGAAAGTTTAGGGACGTCAAAGCTTTGGGTCCAACCTGCCACCAGGTCAAACTACTTCCTAAATCCCAAGATGCTTTGGAAGTTAGAATCAAATTTATAATGTCATTGTTCCAAGAATATTTTGAATCAATTGGTCAGATCAGTAGCTTTTTCCTAATAATATCACAATTTCCTCTCCTCTACCCAGTACAGCAACTTGCATTCAGAAAGCATCGTTAAGGTAATGAAAAGTTCCCCAGCCATGCTGTTTTGTTCTTTGCACGTAAAGACAAAAACTGACACTGAGCAGAAGGACACAATGGATCTGTTGATCAAATGTCTGATCAAAAAGACAAGTTTTCAGCAGCTTCTTGAAGGTGAAAGAGGTTTGGGAAGGGAACGCCACAGCTTACAGTCACCTGGCAAGTTGAAAGAACAGGGGGCTACACCAGATGCAATTTCCAGGAATGCAATTTCTGGAAAGCTATTGGGCTGGAGAACGTGGCAGTTTCTTCAAAAATAAAACACAAGAACCCACCAGAACCACGAATAATGTATCCAAACATTTCTGTACCCCCCTCAGCAAAACCAACTTTGCTGCTGTGCTCACCAACTTCAACTCAGCCAAGATATGTGAGCTTTCAAAATGTTCACAAAGTCCACTGACACATTCTGAAATTAGCTGATAGGAATCAGAGCACTGAATAATTCTATTTCAGCAGAGCTGTAATTTACTCAAGAGGGATGAATCAAGTCAGGTGAAGGCCAGGAATCAAACCCTTTTGGATGGTTTGTCTCCAGACCATATGATAAGTTTAATCCACTGGTGCACGAGAGAGAGACTCTTTCATGTTATATATCAAATTCCCTTTCATAAACTACTATTAAAATTGATTTCAGCACTGTTTCAGGCACTGTCTTGCAGCACTACATAAATGGTTCTCTTCTGGTGGTGAAGATACTGCAAAGTTTATAACAATGCATATTAAGATGCTGTCCACTCCATTTGATAATTTGAACCCCATTTTATTTCAACTCAGATAATCAAAGAATAAAAACAGTCTTCCAGGCAGAATAGATTGCAACTTCTATTGAATGAGGATAAAGATTCCCAATGTATAGCATTTTAAAAAGGGTAGAGAAGAGGATCAGAGGCCAGATGCAGAAAGTCTAACTCCAGGAAACCCAGACCAGACCAAGCTCAAGGTGAGCAACATGAGCACAGCTGCAGACACGCGGGCAGGGGTTACCTGGCCGTGCCCAAACCCGCGCAAGCGTAGACGCGGCTCACCTGGCCAGGGCCGGAAAGGCGCAGGGGCAGACACGGTCAACCTGTCCGGGGTGGACACGCGCACGCGCAATCGTGGCCTACTTGTCCCGGGTCCGGAACCACGCACGCGCAGACACCGCCTCCCACTCTCAGCCCAGACCGGCGCACGCGCAGACAACCGGCCTACCTGCCCGAGATCTGACGGCCGCCGCCGCTGCCTCCTCCTGTCGCCGCCGCTCTGCGG
This sequence comes from Sphyrna mokarran, assembly GCA_024679065.1. Lineage (NCBI taxonomy): Eukaryota > Metazoa > Chordata > Chondrichthyes > Carcharhiniformes > Carcharhinidae > Sphyrna > Sphyrna mokarran. The sequence continues at coordinate 10,774,381 of JAGIQG010000036.1, forward strand.
CTGCCCGCTCCTCCTCCTCCTCGGCGGCGGCGCGGTGCAGAGCCGCCTGCAGCCGTTCCTGCAGGTCCGCCTTGAGGCCTTTGGTGTCCAGGCCGCGTTTGTGCAGCTCTTCCTTCAGCTCGTTCACTTTTAGTCTTCGTACGTCCAGCGAACTCATCGCGTATTTGAATCAATTTAAAGCGGAAAAAAAACCCTCCACCGGCAGGTGGGAGACGACGCGGTCTGGCGCCCAGAGAGAGGAAGAAAAACCCGAATAAATAAATCCACCCCAGCGGCCGTTGACGGAAAACGAACGCTTTCAGTTCGATGAAGAAAATCCCTCTCGCCCGCCGCGGCGTCTGACGAAACAAAATGGCCGCCGTCTCCCTTCGCCCGCTTTGGTGGCGCCAGGGGCTCGGCCGAACCCACCGCTGTCTCAGCGCTTCTCATTGGTCACTAGCTGCTCACAATGGGGTGCGCTGTTACCGAATCACCAATCAGGGGCTGCCTAACAACAGGTCGGCACCTCCGGCTGCCGTCGTGTCGCCGCCTCTCCATTGGTCCACATTCCCCGCAGCTTGAACAGGATGGGAAGGGGGGCGGAAAGAATGATGTCCAATCAGATCAGAGTTTGCATCAAAGCGGCCATCCATAGGAAGGGAGGCAAGGCCCCAGGACGCGACAGTCCAATCAACTGGCAGAGTACCCGCTAAGTCCCACCCCTATCTCCTGTTGCCGTTGAAGGGCAGGGCTCCATTTACTTGGCAAGGTGATTGGATTATTCGTATGTCAATCAAGGTGAAGGTGTCCCCGCCTCTCCCCCCCTTGAGTATATAAAGGGAGCCCCGGGACATTGCCCACAAAGGGGGGATTGATTTGAGACGGGACATTGCCCGCAAGGGGGATTGATTTGAGTTACATAGAACATCACAGACCCTTCACCCGTCAATGTTGTGCCAAGTCAAGTCTGAAGACAAGATCAAGCAATCCCACACCTTATTTATTATAGTTATAATTAAATATTATAATTGATTTACTATAATTACAGTCACTTACTAGCGTACAGTGAAAAGCATTATACAAAACACCGTTCATAGAGAAGGAAAGGGGAGTGTGCAGAATGTAGTGTTACAGTCGCAACTAGGGTGTGTAGAAAGATCGACTTAATATAAAGTAAGTTCATTCAAAAGTCTGGCGACAGCAGGGAAGAAGCTGTCCTTGAGTTATTTGGTCTCAGACTTTTATTATCTCTTTCTCGATCAAGTGTAGTATCGACATGTGCTTAGTTGAAGGTTACTTTTAGCTTCATTTGAAGCAATTTTTAAAAGCCACATCTCAGCATTTTGGCTAAGATGCAAATGAGATCAAGCCTTGGAGGAGGTGCTATGCCTACTCCAATCATCTTGAATCATGTAAATCAAGCTCAAGACAGGAGGTGAAAGCGCTGTCAGCTTGTTGAGACTCTGAATTGGACTTAATTTGATAGAATTGGATTTTTAAAAAATCTCTTTTCTGACAAGAAGGTGAAAGACAGAATGTCCACTGTGTGTGGGATCCTTAATTATTCTGCAGGAAGTGTCAATGGATGGGATACTGGTTTGCATGATGAATTGGGCTACATGCACAATCTTTTGTAGTTCCTTACAGTCTTGGGCACAGCAGGAGCCACACCAAGCTGTGATACAACCAGAAGGAATGCTTTCTATGATGCATCTGTAAAAGTTGATGGGTCGTGGTTGACATGCCAAATTTCCTTGATCTTTAGAAATGTGATATTAGGGGATAGACAATCCAGAGAGCAGGGCTGGCTAAGATCAAGTATAGTTTTGCTGTCCTGCACTTGGTTGAAGTCATGAGGTTGCACTGAGGCCTCTTTTGAAGCAATTTTTTTTAAAGCACTTTTGGCTAAGTTGCAGATGAGATCAAGTCTTGGAGGAGGTGCAACGTCTGCTCCAATCTGCTTGGATCCTATAGATCAAGCCCAAGACAGGAAGTGGTGAGTCTTTTAGCTTGGATCAGGAATGTCTCACTTGTTGAGACTTTGAATTGGACTTTGGTTTATATCCAATTCAATCCAGTCAAAAAAACCCAGAGAGCAGGAGTACTTCTCAGCAGTTTGGCTAAGGTCAAGAATATCTTGGTGTGCACTTGCTCAAAGTCAATGAGTTTATATGAAATTTCATTTGAAGCCATATTTTTAGAAAGCCATTACAGCCTTTTGGTTAAAATGAAGCTCAGATCAATCCCAAGAAGGGGTTTAATATCTCATTTTATCAGATTAGACATGGTCTGATTGAGCCCAAGACAGGAGTATGGACTGTCTTTATTAGCTGGGATCTGTAATGCCTCTCATGTAGGAATACTATTTGGACGAAATTGGATTTTTGATTGGAAATAAAGTACCAAAAGATACAAAACAAAATCCAGACAGCAGAACTAGCACCCTGGGGATATGTGTTCAAATCCCACCACAGCAGATGGAAAGGTGCCAGTTTGAATTGTTTTTATTCATTCATGGAACAGCTGATTTTCACAGTAACTTCATTGCAGTGTTAAGCCTCCTTGCAACACTAATAAAAATAAACTATATGGGCTTTGCTGACTGGCTAGCATTTATTGCCTATGCCTAGTTGCCTAGGGGCAGTTGAGAGTCAACCACATTGCTGTGGCTCTGGAGTGATATGTCGGCCAAACCAGGTAAGGACAGCGGATTTTTTTCCCTAAAAGACATTAGTGACCCAGGTGGTTTTTTATGACAGTTGGCAATGGTTTCGTCATCATCTTGTTCCAAGTTTTTTTTAATTGAATTCAAATTCCACCATCTGCTTGGCGGGATTCAAATGCAAGTCCCCAGAACATTAGCTGAGTTTCTGGATTAATAGTCTAATGATAATACCAGTTGGCCACCACCTCCACCGATGATGTCTGTAAGGCCCAATTCAGCTCACACATGTACCATTAGGATGGAAATCCATCATCCTTACCCTCAGGTCTGACCTGTATATGATGTCAGACAAACTGGCTCTTAATTATCCTCCAGCCTAGAATCATAAAATCTTTACAGTTCATAAAGAGGTCATTTGGCTCAATGAGCGTGCACTGACAACAATCCCACCCAGGCCCTATGCTGTGATCCCATACACTTACCCTGCCAATCTTCCTGACCCTAAAAGGTAATTGAGCCAATCACACATCTTTGGATTGTGGGAGGAAACCAGAGCACCCAGAGGAAACCCATGCAGATACAGGGAAAACATGCAAACTTCACACAGATGACGATCCAAGGCCAGAATTGAACATGGATCCCTGGTGTGTGAGGCAGCAGTGCTAACCTTTGCTTCAGTTGCACTAAGCCATTACAAAAAATCTTAATGAGAATAGTGGACAGAGCACCCATACTCAACCTAGATACAAGAAAAAAATTAAGACAGATGTTGCCCAGTGGAAAGTGGTCAATATCTAGGAGCAGCTGGATGAGACATGTAGCAGCATGACCATACTCACCAAATAAACATACTCACCAAATCATGCCTTACCACCAAATGTGCCTGGCAACACCATCACCCATCCTGAGTATGAGGTGGTGGCACTGGTATTCAGTAAGGAGGGAGTTGTCTGGGCAGTCCTGAATATTGAATCTCATGAAGTCTTCTATCGGGAAAAAGATACAAAAGGCAGAGGTCGTGTACCAACTGAATTAAGAACAGCCTCTTCCCTGCCACTGTCAGACTTTTCAATGGACCTGCCTTGCATTAAGTTGATCTTTCTCTACACCCTAGCTATGAGTGTAACACTACATTCTGCACCCTCTTGTTTCCTTCTCTGTGAATGGTATGCTTTGTTTATATAGCAAGTAAGAAACAACACTGTTCAATGTGTACTAATACATGTGACAATAATAAATCAAATCAAAATCAAAACAGAGTAATGGCATCAAGTGAGGTACAGACAGGGAAAACTCGTGCTGATTCCTTCCCTAAAGGACATTAGTGAACCAGATGGGCTTTCACAACAATCAATGATATTTTCATGGTCACCATTACTGAGATTAGCTTTCAATTCCAGATTATATTAACTGAATTTAAACTCCTCTGGTTGCCTTGATGGGATTTGAACCTGTGTCCTTGAGGTGTTACCCTGGCACTCTGGATTCCGACTCCAGTGACATTACCACTACAACTTCCCCAATTATATTTGCCTATGCTGAAATTCTGGACAAGATAGCCAGGTTGGGAATGGGCTGGAACTTGCTTTAAAAATGCTCTCAATTGTCTGAATTCTTACAGTTTTGGTGACAGATTGTCAACTTGAAACTTTAAATCTTGTTCCTCTCACCCAGAGCTGCTGATTGTTTCCAGCATTTTCTAATTTTTAAAAATCATATTGTTGATCTCTGTTAGGTAACATGTTGCTCAACCCACTTCTCTACTGGGAAAGACAAAGGCGGCAGTGGCAGCAGCAATGCAGTTGGAACAGTTGAGCTTAATTTCAAGCGGCATTCACAGTCAGTAAGTTTGTGTCAACTCTGACACTATCTAATAGTTATGATAAACTACAGGTATTCGAGATACCTGTAGTTTGGACATGAGAGAATCCACCCAGCTTGGTTTCAATGGTTACATTCTGAAAAGAAATTGTAAGAACATATTTAAATAGATTTGTACACACTTTTCCCTCATAAATCAGTACATCCATTGTACTCTTTTAAAGAAACCATAATATATGGGAGAACAGGTTAGTGGGATTAATTTGGGATTGACACAGAGCAATAGGGAGAATTAATTTGGGACTGATACAGGACTACAGGAAGTTAGAACAGGAAAGTTGTATCAATTTGAGCTTGATACAGGGCGAACACAGCGCAGTGGGGTTAACATAGGATCAACACAGGGTTAAGGGGAAAGCATAGGGCACTGGGGTTAATTTGGGATTGTCACGGGGCTATGGAGAGAGCACAGGTCAGTGGGTTAATTTGGGATTGTCATAGGGCTAAGGGAGAGCACAGGGCAGTAGGATTTGTTTGGGATTGCGTCAGGGCTATGGGGAGAACAGGACAATGGGATTAATTTGGGATTGATACAGGGCTATCGAGAGTGCATCGAGAAATGGGATTTATTTGGGATTGATATGGGGCTATGGGGAGCGCACAGGACACTGGGGTTAATTTGTGATTGATATGGGGCTATGGGGAGTGCACAGGACACTGGGGTTAATTTGTGATTGATATGCGGCTGTGGGGAATGAACAGAGCAATGGGACTAATTGGGATTGACAAAGAATAATGGACAGAGCGTACAATAGTGGGATGAATTTGAGACTGGGCAGTAATGGGGAGTGTAGTGAATGGGAATAGTTTGGGTTGCTCTGGTAAACAGTGGTAGACGTGATGGGCCAAATGGCCTCACTTTGTATGGTAAATCTGAAAGATTCTATAATGTGGTCACTGACTATCTATATTCCATCATTTTCATGAAGAGAACAAAATGGAAATTGATTGTTCACAAAGCACGATCATTTAATGAAGAATAACAGACTCAAAACCCAACTGCAGAAGAAGCTCAGGATGATAAGAACGTGGAACAGGTCACCAACACAGCAGGGGTAGTACAAGAAACGATAATGGTTTTTCAAGATGGGACTAAAGAGTTCTCGTTAACAATTGAGATTCAGGGTTACTGAAACGTACCAAGGGAACATATTGGGTGGGTGAACTAGATGGACAGAAGATCTTCCCCTGCTGAGACAGCTGAAAGTACCCATGACAATCTTAGTTTGAATCATTGCCATATGCAGCATTAAGTCAATGCAGCACAGAAGACGACAATTTGACCCATTCCATCTCTATGGAGCAATCCAGTCATTCCCATCACCTTCATTCCCGTAGCTTACAACTTTAATTCCCTCAAATGCCCATCCAATTTCATTCTGAAATCATTGATCATCTGTGTTTCCACCCCGCTTGTGGTCATGAAGAGAGGTCAATATCACTCAATGGGATTAATTTGGGCTTGGTACAGGACAAACACAAGGCTCTGGAGTTAATTTGGGATTGGCACAGGGCTATAGGGAGAGCACAGGGAACTGGGATTAATTTGGGATTGGCACGAGGTTATGGGGAGAGCACAGGACAGTGGAGTACTTTGGGATTGACACAGGGTGACAGGGGACCACAGGGCAGTAGGATTAGTTGGGCATTGACTCAGGGCTATTGGGACAACATAGGACAGTGGGATTAATTTTGGATTGATACAGGACTATGTGGAGTACATACGATAATAGTATTAATTTGGGATTGATACAGGACAATGGGGAATGCACAAATCAATGAGATTAATTTGGGATTGATACAAATCTGGGGAGTGTACAGGACAATGGGATTAATTTGGGATTGATACAGGACTATGAGGAATGCATAGGACAATGGGATTAATTTGGGATTGATAAAGGGCTATGGGGAGTGTACAGGGATGATGGGATTAATTTGGAATTGTTACAGGGCTGTGGGGAGTGCGCAGGGCAATGGGATTAATTTGAGATTGACAAAGGATAATGGAGAGGAAATAGAACAGTAGGATGAATTCGAAACTGAACAGTAATGGGGAGTGTAGAGAATGGAAGTAGTTTGGGCCGACACGATAGGCCAAATGGTTCACTTTGTAGTGTCAATCTGAAAGGTTCTACGATGTGGTCACCGACTGTCTATGTTCCATAATTTTGATAAAGAGAATAAAATGGAAACTGACTTCATAAAGCATAATCATTTAATTGAAGAATAACAGACTCAGAACCCAAATTGCAGAAAAAACTAAGGATGATGATAAGGGTGTGGAACAGATCGATAACACAGCAGGGTAGAACAAGAAACCACAATGGTTTTTCAAGATGGAACTAAAGAGTTCTTGTTAACAATTATGATTCGGGGTTACTGAAACATACTAAGGAAATATATTGAGTGGGTGAACTAGATGGAGAGAAGGTCTTTTCTGCTGAGACAGCTGAAAGTATCCATGAAAATCTTAGTTTGAGTTCTTGTCACATGCAGTATTGAGTCAATACAATACAGAAGAAGACTATTTGGCCTATTCTATCTTGCTATGGAGTAATCCAGTCATTCCCAATGCCTTGCTCCATCCTTGTAGCCTGCAGGTTTAATTCCCTCAAATGCGCATCCAATTTCCTTCTGAAATCATTGATCGTCTCCATTTCTGCCATCCTTGTAGGTCATCAAGTGGGATTGTTACTAATCAATGGGATTAATTTGGGATTGATACAGGGCTATAGGCTGCCAGAACAGGGAATTTGAGCTTGGTACAGGGTGAATACAGGGCAGTGGAGTTAACGTGGGAACAAGACAGGGTTATGGGTAAAGCATAGGACATTGGAGTTAATTTGGGATTGGTACAGGGCTAGGGGAGAGCTCAGGATAACGGGATTAATTTGGGATTGGTATAGGGCTTTGGAGAGTGCATTGAACAATGGGATTTATTTTGGATTGATACAAGGCTATGGGCTGTGTAAATGACAATGGGATTAATTTGACATTGATACAGGGCCATGGGATATGCGTACAAAGAACAACAAAGAACAAAGAGCAACACAGCACGGGAAACAGGCCCTTCGGCCCAACGAGCCCACGCCGCCATCCTAACGTCCTAATGACATATCCTTGACTTTAGGCTATGCCTATTGTTGAAGATTCCCATAAAGGGACCAATATAGGGACAATTTGTTACCCAATCAGCCTAAGAGCACATTTCTGGGATGTGGGAGGAAACCGGAGCACCCGGAGGAAACCCACGCAATCACGGGGAGAACGCGCAAACTCCCGCAGACACAGGCCCAAATCCATGTGTCAGCACAGCAACAGCGATAGTCTCTGAGCTGTCATGTTGCCCATCAGATGGTCCAGTTTAAGCATACACTGATGACGTGAAGCACTAGGCAACTCCTGAAGCAACCTCCAAGAGCAGCTCTCGCACGACATGCCACATGCATGCCCCTTGTTGGTCAACAAGGTGGACCGAATTGCTTGCGGAAACAAATAAGACTTAATTAAATAGGAGAATGGGATTAATTTGGGACTGATACCGGGTAATGAGAGAACACAGGACAATGGAATTAATTTGGCACTGATACTGGAATATCGGGAGCTAGAAGAACAAAGTTGCATTAATTTGGGCTTTGTACAGGGTGAACAGTGGGCAGTGGGGTTAACCTGGCATCAGCAGAGTTTTGGGGAAAGCACAGGACAGTGGAGTTAATTTGGATTGGTTCAGGGCAGGAGAATACAGGGAATTGGGGTTAATTTGGGTTTGGCACAGGTCTATAGAGAGAGCACAGGACAATGGGATTAATTTGGGACTGATACAGGGCTAGGGGAGTGCATAGGGCAGTGGGATTAATTTGGGATTGAAAAAGGATAATGAAGAGGAAGTAGAATAGTGGGATGAATATGAAACTGAACAGTAATGGGGGCATGTAGAGAATGGGAATAATTTGGTTGCTCTGGAAACAATGGTAAAAATGATAGGCCAAATGGCCTCATCCTAAAAGGTTTATGATGTGGTCACCAACTGTCCAAATTCCATAATTTTCATAGAACAAAATAGAAACTGTTCACAAAACATGATCATTTAATTGAAGAATAACAGACTCAAAACCCAATTTGCAGAAGAAACTCAGGATGATAAAGCTGTAGAACAGATCATCAACAGAGTACGGATAGAACAAGAAACAATAATGGTTTTTCAAGAAGGAACTAAACAGTTTTCATCAATAATTGGGATTCAGAGTTACTGAAACGTACCAAGGATAATATTTGGTGAGTGAACTAGATGGACAGAAGGTCTTCTCTTGCTGGGACAGCCTGAAAGTATCTATGATAATCTTAGTTTGAGTCTTTGCCAAATGCAGCATTTAGTCAATACAGCACAGAAGGAGGCCACTTGGCCCATTCCAGTTCTCTCTGAAGCAATCCAGTCATTCCCTTCACCTTGCTCCATCCCTGTAGCCTGCAGCTTTAATTCCCTCAAATACCCTTCCAATTTACTTCTGAAATCATTGATCATCTTGGTTTCCACCACTCTTGTGGGAAATGGGGAGAGGTCATTACTACTCACTAAGTAGAAAAAGGTCTTTGTCATCATCCTGTAACTCTTGCCCAGATCTTTAAATTTATACCCCCTAATCCAGGTAGTGACAGCTAAAGGGAACAGATTTTTTTGTCCACATGACCTAACTCTGTCATAATCTTATACACCTTTAACTAATCTTCTCTCAATCTTCTTTGCCTCAAGGAAAACAACCAAGGCTTCTCCAACCTAACCTTGGAAATAAAAGCCCCAGTAAACCTCCTCTGTACCTTCTCAAGGACTCATACGTCTTTCCTAAATAATGCTTTTCAATGTATACTAAACCATGTGACAATAATAAATCAAATCAAAAGACACAATGGGTCGAAGGGCCTCCTCTGCTCAGTATGGTTCTATGGTACCAGAACATTGGTTATCCACTAAATGACCTTTCAGCATGTTGGGGAAGGTCCACAATATAAAAAATAAAATTGGTGCAAGGAGCAGAGAGGACATCAAATTAGTGTTGTAAACCCTGTTCACTTATCCTATAGTCTCCTGACAAAGAATAAATTCCCTAATACTTCCACTTCTATTGAATAAAATTCAGTCAATTGAACAACTTAGATGATTAAGTTGTTTTCATTTTATTTAATATTTTACTATTCTCTACCTTTTATTTCTTTGTCTTTCTTCATTTTTCTTCCCCCCCCCACTCTCTCCCTCTACTTTATACTTTTCTTCTCTCCCTTTGCTTCCCATTTTCTAACTTTTACCTCCCCCTCACCCACATCTTCATCTGTCACAGTTAACTGTCAAATTTCAGCTTCTGTGCTGTTTGACCATTCACACTTTCTATTCTCTCTATGGACTACCATTAGCAGCCTTTTCCCCTGGTTTCTGTGGGTATGACTCATCTTTTATTCCCTCACCCTGCAGTATAAATATCTTCCACTTTCTGTGCCTCTTAGGTTTGACAAAGATTCGTCTGGACTCAAAACGTCAGCTCTTTTCTCTTTTTGCAGATGGTGCCAAACCTGCTGAGATTTTCCAGCATTTTCTATTTGAGTGATCTTATTGAAACCTGTCAAACCAGCCTCCCATACATTCACACTGTCTACACTTCCCGTTGCTTTGGCAAAGCAGCCAGCATAATTAAGGACCACACGCACCCTAGACATTCTCTCTTCCACCTTCTCTATCAAGAAAAAGATACAAAAGTTTGAGCCCATGTACCAACTAACTCAAGAACAATTTCTTCCCTGCTGCTAACTTTTACCTCCCCCCCCCACCCATTTCCCCTCCCTCCCCCCCACATCTTTATTTGTCACAGTTAACCCTCCAATTTCAGCTTCTGTGCTGTTTAGCCATTCACACTTTCTATTCTCTCTATGGACTGCCATTAGCAGCCTTTTCCCTTGAATGGACCTACCTCGCGTTAAGTTGATCTTTCTCTACACACTAGCTATGACTACATTCTGCACTCTCTCATTTCCTTCTCTATGAACAGTATGTTAGGTCTGTATAATGTGCATGAAATACTTTTCATTATGTTAATACATGTGACATTAATATATCAAATCAGATTCTGAGGTGTTGAACAAGGTGAGATGATGCTTCTCCTTGTGGGAGAATATGGAAGCGGGGGTACAGTTTCAAAATGAGGGGTTTACCATTTAAGATGGAAATCAGAAGGAGTTGCTTCTCTTGAAAGTTTGATCTTTGGAATTCTGTTTTAGAGAGCAGTGGAGACTGGCTGATTGAATATAACCAAGGCTGTGTTAGGCACATTTCTGATCAATAGGGGGAGGGGGTCTGGTTGGATAATGAAGTTAACAACAACAATCAGATCAGCCATATTGAATGACAAAGCAGGCTTGTGGAGCTGAATGGCCTCCTCCTATTTCTATACCTCATGATCTTAAAGAAGCGACTCCCTTAAGGAATTCTGCTGTCCTCCGGTTATGACCTCGTGACCTCACCTTCATCACATGATAGAACCATAGAAAATTACAGCTCAGAAACAGGCCTTTTGGCCCTTCTTGTCTGTGCTGAACCATATTTTACCTAGTCCCATTGACCTGCACTTGGACCATATCCCTCCATACCCCTCTCATCCATAAACCCGTCCAAGCTTTTCTTAAATGTTAAAAGTGACACTGCATTTACCACTTTATCCAGCAGCTCATTCCACACTCCCACCATACTCTGTGTGAAGAAGCCCCCCCACTAATTGGTGGCCAGGCTTTCTGCTACATGAATTCAAAGGTCTTGGATTCACTCCCTAAACCTCTCCCACTCTCCTTCCTACATTAAAATGCCCACGACGGAGCTTTCAATCATCTGCCCAAATACCTCCTTATGGACAACCATCTTGTAGGCCCTGCGTCTAACCAAGCTGACCATTAATAAGTCCAGGCAGGGGATAGTTGAGGGGTCTTTTGTGCCGACTGTCTATCCCCTTCTGCTATGTTCCCTGTCAGAAGGAGAACATGCAAACTCCACACAACAGTGACCCAAGTTGGGAATTGAACCCAGGTCCCTGGCCCAGTGAGACAGCAGTGCTTAACCACTGTGTCACCATGCCACTCTCTGTGCACTTGCGAATAAATGCACTGGTACAGACAGGTATTCGTGGCAATCCACAGACATTTTGTGTTGGCAGGAAATAGGGCAAATTTTTTATTCCCAAAAAAAAATTATCTGGCCATTATCACATCGCTGTGTGTGAGAGTTAACAAGCACAAATTGGCTGCTGCATTTCTTATCGAATAATAGCGTCTATACTTCAAAGAGAGATTCTGTTTACTTTGATGCAGTATCCCTTTAAGGGAACTGCATTCTTAACTTATCCAACAGTTTGCTGCTTTAGTTATTTTGGTTAACAAAAAGAAACATGTCTTTCTACAGTGTTCTGGTGATGAATGCACATCATCCATTCTTCCTTTTCGTCACACTGCAAATATCTTGAGTCTCAGTTCCCCATTGCTAGGGAGGTGGGGTGGGGGGGACTGATGTTGATTTTAAATGAGCAAGTTGCACCTGGCTTCCCCCCTCCCACACCCCTCCCCCACCCCCCGCCCCGATCTGGCCCCTGACTTCTCATAGCCCTCTGTAGCTTCTGGCTTGGGATTGCTACTTGGTCATTAAGTTTAAAAACAGTAAGGTTATGTTGCAGCTATATAAGGTACTGGTGAGGCCACATCTAAATTTGCGCTCCTTACTTGAGAAAGGATATACTGGCATTGGAAGGGGTTCAGAGGAGATTCACTATATTGATTCCAGAGTTGAGAGGGTTGGCTTATGAGGAGAGACTGAGCAGACTCAGGCTATGCTCATTGGAATTCAGAAAAATGAAGGGAGATGTAAGCTTATGAAGGAAATAGATAGATAGAAGCAGGGAAGTTGTTTCCACTGGCGGGTGAAACTAAAACTTGGGGGCATGGCCTCAAAATAAGAGGAAGCAGATTTAAGACTGAGTTGAGGAGGAACTTCTTCACACAAAGGTTTGTGAATCTGTGGAATTTCCTGCCCAGTGAACAGTTGAGGCTACCTCATTAAATGCTTTTAAGGCTTAGACAGATTTTCGATAAGTAAAGGAATTAAGAGCTATGGTGAGTGGGCAAATAAGTGGAGCTGAGTCCATGAAAAGATCAGCCATGATCATATTGACTCGAGGGGTCAAATAACCTAGTCCTGCTCCTAGTTATTAAGTTCCTATCCATGGACAGCCACCCTAAATCATCCACCAGGCAGGTGGTCAAGTCAGCAACTCACCACACAGAGTCTGCCAAGAACTGCCAATGAATATGGTGCATGTTCGCAAAGGGACTTTTCAAAGCATCCCTTTTCTCAGGAAGTGGAAAACAACTTACAGTAACAGTATATTTACTTAGAACACAGCAGGTCAACCAGTAACTGCAGTAAGAACAGGAACATTGCTTTGGAAAAAATTGGGATATTGATCTCTTGTTCCTCCACTCGCTGGTATCTGATGTTATTCCGTTTGAGGCTGTGATATCATGATTTACTGGAATATTTTTAGATATTTTGATTCCTGGGCTCTGGGCAAGACTGGCATTTAAGCCCATCCCTAACTGCCCAATATTTATTACAGAAATAAGCACATTCTCAGGCAGTATAATGTGCTGATGATAGATATCACTTTATTTTCATTCATTCATGAGATGTGGCACTACTGGCTGGGCCAGCATTTATTGCTCATCCCTAATTGTCCTTAAACTGAGTGGCTTGCTGAGCCATTTCAGAGGGTATTTTAACATAGCTGTGGATTTGGAGTCACATGTAGGCTAGACTGGGTAAAGAGAGCAGTTTTCCTTCTCTAAAGGACATTAGTGAACCAGATGGGTTTTTACAACAGTCACAATGGTTTCATAGTCCTCGTTCTTTTAATTCCAAAATTTTACTGAACTCAAGTCTGCCATGGTGAGATTCGAACCCAGGTCCCCAGAACAATTCACACAAGATCCTTAAGTGGCACCTTCCAAACCCACGACGATCTATAAGGACAAGGGTCCATCCAGATACATGGGACATCACGATCTGCAAGTTCCCCTCCGAGCCACTCAAAATCACTGTTCCTGTCGCTGACTAAAATCCTGTAATGCCCTCACTAATAGCACTGTAGGTCAACCCACAGCACAGGTACTGCAGCGAGTTCAAGACGGCAGCTCATTACCACTTCCTCAAGAGGCAACTAGGGATGGGCAATAAATCCTAGACCTAGCCAGTGACACCTATGTCCCATGAATGTATAAAAAGATTACCCTGGGTCTCTGGATTACTAGTCCAGAGTTAATACCACTATGCCAATCTTTCCCAATAGTTTTTCAGTGGAAGCAAGTTAAACTACAAAGAACGAGAAACTTCAAAACTAGCAGATGAAACACCAGATAGAAATAAATCTTAAATATAATCCCAAGATTCAAAAGATCAAAGTGATGATGCAGAAATCCCTTCCTTATTGCTTTCTAAGAGTTGGAGTACACCATAGAAGTATAAGTGTGAATAAAAGACATCAAGTCACAATTAACATTGAGAAATTAAGGCAGAACAGAGACAGCTACTTGAATTTCAGTTTTATTTGTGGAGATATACCCGAACCGCCTGTGCAATTTGAGCACAAGTAACTGTATTTGAAATGCAGACATTTAATTACCAAACATAAAATATATAAAGATAAGGCAGTGTTTGTTTTGAAATTTAATACAGAGAGAAAAAAATACTGTGTTACAGTGGTCTGTGGAATTATAATGGCGAGGGAGCTCTACAGAAACAGAACATTTGAGAAGCTTTACCCTATTTTGTAAGTGTGGCTACAATTCAGAAAGTACTTGAGTAGCTGACAATCTCTGAGAAACATCCTGAGTTGTGTTACAGATTTGTGTGTCTTATTTTTTAAGGATTCAATCTCTCATATCCCAGTAGACATGCCCAGATGAGAAATTCCCCCCAGTATTATATAGCCAGAACCCTCCTTTGTTTATTAGCATCCTGCACCTATTTTTGGTGCATCTGTGCACCCGTCCCTACACTACAGGTTAGTCATCACCCCAGCCTCTGGTGCACCTCCTCCAGCTGTTTCTGAGCTCTCCAGTTCCTCCTTTCAGTTGTTTGCTCAGGATCTGGGAAGCAAGTTACTTATGTTCACACAATGAATGAAAACAGGTTTCATACCATCCCATCCCCATCACAAAAGCAAGGATTTGGAACAGTAATATAATGTGGAAAAATCATGGTTCTATAAATGAGTCGAGGCAGAGGCAACTGCAACGGCTCAGAATGAACACTGCAAAAAAGGAAAAAAGAACTTGCGTTTGTATAGAATCTTTCTCATCTCAATTAAGTCTTTTTAAAGTGTCATCACTGTTGCAATGTCAGAAAATGCAAGCACCAATTTGAGTAAAGCAAGTTCTTTGTTTTATTATCCAGGTGCACTCCATACAGTTAGGAGATTAATTGGTTAGTTGAAAGAGTTATAAAAAAAAGTCAAGTTCACACCATTTGTTCATGGGATGTTGGTAACGCTGGCTAGGCCAGCCTTTATTACCCAACCTTAGTTGCCCTTCAGAAGGTGGGGGAGAGCCACCAACTTCAACCACTGCTGTCCATGTGATATTAGGTACATTCACAGTGCCATTAGGGAGGGTGTTCCAGGATTTCAACCCAGTGACAGTGAAGGAACAGCTGATATATTTCCAGTTCAGGGTGGTGAGTGACTGGGAGGGCAACTTCCAGGTGGGGGTGTTCCCAGGTATCTGCTCTTGTTCTTCTAGGTGATAGTGGTCGTGAGTTTTGGAAGGTGCTGCCTAAGGAACCTTAGTGAATTCCTGCAGTGCACCTGTAACTCTATTCCCACCAACAACAATAAAATAAAGAGCAGTTGATTTGTTTTGTATGGATGGTTGAGGGATTATTATTGATCAGGACATAGTACACGGATTCACAATGCAGGACTGACTGCACCCAATCCTATTTCATTAAAGTGTGATGCTATGAGTGATTCAATCATGATTGAATAAAGTAGAATAAATTTTCCATGATTATTGCAGTGAGATTGCAAGTCAAAAAGCTGGAAACAGGCAAACAAAATGAAAGGCTGTAAAAACAAAAAGATTCAATATGACATGTATTTTCATTGTAAACATATTTCCTTTATAGACAAATATTCATTAAGTTTATTTGTTTTAAAAATCATCAGCGTTAGAGAAATCATCAGTGCAGAGGGTGATACAGATACTTTGAATCCACTTCCATCACAGTTTGGAATAAGGCACATCTTTCGGAGACTTCTTCTCCATTGCCGCCTGAGCGGACTTCACAAGGTCATCTGTTTGTAGCATCGACATGTTCCATGCAGCCTGAAAGGCAACAAACAATAGGGGCATTTAAGGTTTTTTAGATAAGCACATGAATGTGCAAGGAATAGAGGAACACAGACCAAGGGCAGGCAGAAGGGATTAATTTAATTCTGATGTAATGTTGGGCATTCCTCTTCTACGATTCTGTTCCTCTTCTACGATTCTGTCTTGGTGATTCCTGGTAAGAAGACTCACAACACACCTGGTGTTGTGAAACTTCTTACTTTGTTTACCTTAGTCCAATGCTGGCATCTCCACATTGTACACACCAGGCAATTGCCTAGTGGTATTATCTATTAATCCAGAAACTCAGCTAATGCTCTGGGGACCCTGGGTTTGCAGATGGTGGAATTTGAATTCAATAAAAAGTATCTAGAATTCAGAATCTACTGATGACTGTGAAACCATTGTCAATTGTCAGAAAAATCCATCTAGTTCACTAATATCCTTTTAGGAAAGGAAATCTGCCTTCCTTACCCAGTCTGGCCTACATGTGACTCCAGAGCCACAGCAATGTGGTTGACTTTTAACTGCCCTCTAAGATAACTAGGGATGGGCAATAAATGTTGGCCAGCCAGTGACGTCCAATGAACAAAATAAAAGAGAGAATACATTGGATGGATTATAATCACAGAGGGGTGTGAGAAGATCAATGATGTATGTGTTTCAATTACGTAACAGAGACACTGTCTTTTGAATAAAAATAATCCCCTATCTAATTTTTTTCCAAACTTTAATCCTGGTGAGCAATGCCAAAGGGTGACAAATAACTAGAGAAATAGAATGTTAAAATAAATAAGGAAATGTCTTGGGACAAGAGAGAGGGAATTGACAGATGACAGGCCAGGCAACATTATAAAGCTTTTTGTTCAAATATCTATTTACGTAAACATTTGAGAGTTTCACATTTCAAATGTAAAATTTCCACTTGGTTTTCGTACTGTAATTTCCTCACACACAATTGAACTCTGAATGACCACTGGAGTTTTCTCATGAAGCAAGTGAATTCTGACCACAGGAGCAACTTCAGTAGTTTTCCCTAGAAATAACTTCCACTAGAAGTACCCAAGCAGTGGCCTTAATGGGATAGACTATAAGAACATAAACTGTGCTCAGATCTCAAACTATCCACAAGACATGTTTCTATTGCTTCCTTGAAATAAAGAAACCTTTTAAGCTTTCAAAAGATATGTTATGCATTAATTCATACTAACTATGATACTGCAAGGCCTTGGATTTTCACAGGATTCTTTTGATATCCTATTGCATGGGAGACTGGAAATCCCTCCAAAGTAATGAATAAATAGTTCCTTTTCTTCATCCATGGGATATGGCCATCACTGACTGGTTAGCATTCATTGCCCATCCCTAGTTATCCCTAGGATAAAAGGTAAAACTATCCGGAGTATAGAGATGCAGACAGACCTGGGGGTGCAAGTTCACAAGTCTCTGAAGGTGTCAGTACAGGTGGAGAATGTGGTTAAAAAAAAGCGTATGGTATGTTAGCCTTCATAGGAAGGGGTATAGAATACAAGAGTAGAAGTCTGATGTTGCAGGTGTATAGAACGTTGGTTAGGCCTCATCTGGAGTACTGCGTCCAGTTCTGGTCGCCGTACTACAGGAAGGATGTAGAGGCCCTGGAGAGAGTGCAGAGGAGATTTACCAGGATGCTGCCTGGTATGGAAGGGCTGTCTTACGAGGAAAGATTGAAAACACTGGGGTTGTTTTCCCTTGAAAGACGTCGGCTGAGAGGGGATCTTTTAGAGGTATATAAGATTATGAGGGGTATAGATAGAGTAAATGGTGGTAAGCTTTTTCCACCATTAGAAATGGATAGAACGAGGGGTCACGGGCTCAGGGTGAGGGGGGCTATGTATAAGACGAATATTAGAGGGCAGTTTTTCACACAAAGGGTAGTGGGGGTGTGGAATGCACTGCCGAGTAAGGTGGTGGGAGCAGGCACGCTAGGGTTGTTTAAGGGTCTCTTGGACAGCCACATGAGCGGTCTGCAGATAGAGGGATATAGCAGGACTGTTTGAATATCGGGAGGACCAAATAGTAGTAGACTATCTTTTAGTTTCGTCTCAGGAATGTCTTAGTTTTTTTTTAGCATGTTTAATTAAGTCTTATTTGTTTCCGCAGGCAATTCGGTCCACCTTGTTGACCAACAAGGGGCGTGCATGCGGCATGTCGTGCAGGAGCTGCTCTTGGAGGTTGCTTCATGAGTGGCCTAGTGCTTCATGTCGTCAGTGTATGCTTAAACTGGACCATCTGATGGGCAACATGACAGCTCAGAGACTATCGCTGTTGCTGTGCTGACACATGGATTTGGGCCTGTGTCTGCGGGAGTTTGCGCGTTCTCCCCGTGATTGCGTGGATTTCCTCCAGGTGGTCCGGTTTCCTCCCACATCCCAAAAATGTGCTCTTAGGCTGATTGGGTAACAAATTGTCCCTATATTGGTCCCTTTAGGAATCTTCAACAATAGGCATAGCCTAAAGTCAAGGATATATCATTAAGACGTTAGGACGGCGGTGTGGGCTCGTTGGGCCGAAGGGCCTGTTTCCCGTGCTGTGTTGCTCTTTGTTCTTTTGTTCTAGTTGCCCAAGGGCAGTTGAGAGTCAACCACATTGTTGTGGCTCTGGAGTCACATGTAGGCCAGATGGTAAGAATATCAGATTTCCTTCGCTAAAGGGAGATGAGTGAACCAAACTAGTTTTTCCGACAATGGTTTCATGGTCATCAGTAGATTCTAAATTCCTTACTTTTGTGATTTCAAATTCCTGCCATGGTGGGTTTGAACCCAGCTCCTCAGAACATCTGTTGGGTTTCTGGATAAATAGTCTAGCAATAATACCACTAGGCCATCGCCTCCCCCAATGTGACAGATTTTTCTCTGAGAATCCGGGTTTGTGATTTCAGACAGCAATGTTCATCGTCAGAATTAGAGCAATGGTACTTAAATCACGGCATTCATGGTATAATCTAAAATATCTTTGGTGTGGAAATGCCATTGCAACATTCAATGGTTCCCCACACACCAACCGAAAGGGGCTGAGAGATTGAGTCATCGAGGCAGCCCATTGACCGGTTACATAAGCCTCAATCATTTGTTTCATACTCACAATATAATTCAGGCCATCCTTAACTGAGTGGTCCCTGGAATAGATCAGGTTCAGCTTGGCTCCTTGCACTGCCACTGGGCTCTTGCTGGCTATCTCGGATGCCATCTCAAAGGCACCATCCAGCATGGCTTCTTTGTCTTCAAAAGTGCGGCTTTGGACAAGAGGAAAGAAAAGGAGTTTGTGAGTGGCACAGTGGCACTAGTGGTTAGCACTGCTGCCTCACAGCACCAGGGACCTGTGTTTGGTTCCTGGCTTTGGTCACTATTTGTGCTCAGTCTGCATATTCTCCCCATGTCTGCGTGGGTTTCCTCCTGGTGCTCCAGTTTCCTCCCACAATCCAAAGATGAGCAGGTTACGTTGATTGGCCATGCTAAATTGTCCCTTAGATTGCATTGATTATAAGATTTAGCAGCTAAATGTGTGTGGTTACAGGGTAAGGACCTGTGTGGGATTGTTGTCGGTGCAGACTTCTTGGGTCGAATAGCCTCCTTCTGCACAGGAGGGATTCTATGTTAGCCCTTCTTACATTGGGCAAGGTCCAACATACCCATCCCAGTGTCCATTCGTCAATGACCAGTGCTTTTACCAGTCTATTGAACTATGGGAGCGATGGGGAGGAGCAAGCAAAGCCAAGTCTAATATCAACCTGGCCTTGAATTTTTCAGGTACTCTGTGAGGAGGCAACCAGTGCACAGTAGTAATTACTTCTCTGTACCTAGGCTCACTGGGGCCAAACATAGTGGTCCACCACCATTCTGGGACTAGCTAACTTGGTATAAAAGGGTTTCTTCATAGAACTCTTAAAGTGCAGAAGGAGGTCATTTAGCCCATTGACTTTGCACTGAATCTCTCTCAAACACAGCACCTTATACAGGCCCTTCCCCAGCCTGAACTCTTGAAGTGAGAATTTCAGAGAATTAGAGCTGACATGACGTGTACAAACTCACTGAAGCTTTCAGTGACCCAGTTCAGTTTGTCTGCCACAAAGAGCTGCTAACAGACACCCGGTGCCTGACCGATCACGGATATGTCCGGCCCCCGAAAGCGACTGTAAACATCTTGTCAAAATACATTGTTATGGTTCGTTAATGTCAATGAAATGAAGGTTAAGCACACTCAAACAGGGGATAACTGGGACACTGGGCTGAGCAGCAAGAGTCTTACAGACCACAAAAGCAGTGAACATAATTGAGATGGGGTTGAACAAGTCATTAAACCAGACATATTACCTCACCAGACCACAGCTCAGTGCTTCATCTGCCATCATCTTCCTCGCTGTATAGATCAGTTCATTCACCAGACTAGAAAACATAAATAGGATAAACAGAACACTGTGATTACCATTCATATATCATCCACAAACACATACATACAATATATCTGCTGATTAAATCCAAATAAATTTAACACTGACAATTCAAATTCTGGTTTGAATACATACTGACTAAAAATAAGTTTGCCTAGATTTCGTTCAACTTCAGCCTCCAGTCCAATTTAGAATCTGAGGCTCTCCCTCGGAGGGAGAAAGGATAGAATCATAGAATCCCTATACTGCAGAAGAACATAGAACATTACAGCGCAGAACAGGCCCTTCAGCCTTCGATGTTGCGCCAACCAATTAAGAACAAGCAGTGATCCTCTAACCTAGACTATTCCCTTTTCATCCATAAACTTATCTACTAAATAAGAAGGCTATTTGGCCCATCGAGTCTACACTGACTCTCTGACAGAGCACGTTAATCAGGCCTGTTGCCCTACCCCTGTAACCCTATATATTTATACCCTGCTAATCCTCCAACCTGAACATGTTGGAACATTAATCTAGCTAAACTGCACATCTTTGGACACTAAGGAGCAATTTAGCATGGTCAATCCACCTAACCTGCACATCTTTGGACTCTGGGAGGAAATAGGAACACCCAGAGAAAAGCAACATAGAAACAGGGAGACTTAGAAAATTCCGCACAGTCACCCAAAGCCGGAATCAAACATGGATCTTTGGAGCTGTGAAGCATGAATACTAACCACTGTGCCGCCATGCAGTTTGTCTTTTTCCAGTTTGGTTTCAGTGGAAGAGAGAATAGGCCTCAGAATGAAATGAATTGACAATTCACTACAGCCTGTTTTGTGCTGCTGACATAGACCAATTATAGTTTGGATCCTGTTTCAGTTTTGTTGCGTTCTGTTCAGAGAGATGAACCTCGGGAGAAAATATTGTCCCTTTTGGGCTGAGCGTCCAAGACTAGGGGACGTAAAGGAAAATCTCAGGACTTCCCAATATTCTGTCCAGCTAATATGGTCACTGCAGTGGGAAACACAGCAGCCACTGTGTAAACAGCAAGCTCCCACAAACAGATGATCAGATTATCAGTTTGTTAATGATGCTGATTGAGTAATAAATATTGGCTGGGCCATTACTCTTACTCAAAATAGATCTTTTATATCCACTTCAGAATGCAGACAGAGCTTTGGTTTAACAACTCATCTGTAGGGTAGCATCTCTGACAGTGCAGCACTCCTCCCTCACTGGTTGTCTGAAGCCTTAATCTAGTCTTTTGGAGCTGGACTTAAACCTCAACCCTCTGTTTTAAAGATGAGAGTGTGACCAATTAATCCACAGTGTGACCAATTAATCCACAGTGTGACAATACTGTGCCTTTAAGAAATGTATTTTCATAATGTTTCCTGTAAGGGATATGTTTAGAATTCAGCTCTTTTATATGGTGCCAATTTATCTGCACCATGTATTTCACATGCCGAGAAGCAGGCTAACAATTAATCTTAACCTCTCCCATCACCTGTGGCACCTTCCCATGCAATCGCAGAAGATGTAACATCAGGTCCTTTACCTCTTCCATGCTCACATCCAAGGTCCAAAACACTCATCCCAGTTAAGCAGCATTTAATTTGCACCTCTTTCAATTTGGTCAATTGCACTCACTGCTCCCAATGTGGTCTCCTCTAATTGGAGAGACCAAGCGTAGCTGGGTGATTGCTTTGCTGAGCACCTTTGGTCTGAGTACAATCCGAACCCCAACCTTTCCATTGCTCACCATTTTAACACACCATCCTGCTCTCATGTCCATGTCTGTCCTTGGCCAGCTGCAATGTTCCAGTGAAGCTCAATGCAAACTAGAGGACCAGCACCTCAACTTCCAGCTTGGCACTTCACAGCCTTCCAGTCTCAAAATCGAGTGCACAAACTCAGATGATTTGCTCTACCCCACCTTTGTTTTCATTTTAGTTAATTTTTCACTGTTTTCTGCATTTTATTTCTTTATTGTCTTTCTTTATTTTTCTACCCCCCACTCTTTCCTCCTATTTTATCCCCCTTTGTTTCCTTTTCTCCCCCTTTCCCATCCATCTCCCCCCCCCTCCCTCCACATCTTCAGCTGTTACCGTCTGATTTCAGCTTCTCTGCTATTTGGCCACTCACATCCTTTATTCTCTCTACTGGCTGTCACTAGCAGCCTTTTCCCTTGTTTCTGTGGCTATGATTCATCTTTCATCCCTTCACCCTACAGGATAAATACCTCCTACTTTCTATGCCTTTCAGTTTGACAAAGGGTCATCTGGACTTGAAATGTCAGCTATTTTCTCTCCTTACAGATGCTGCCAGACCTGCTGAGATTTTCCAGCATTTTCTCTTTTGGTTTCAGATTCCAGTAATTTGCTTTTACTTATTTAATGGGGTGTTTATTTTAATCTGAGTTAATCCATTTTGTTTTTTCCCCTGGGGTTTCAGACTATATTTATTGACTAGATGGAGGAGCTAAGCTTACAGGGAAAGACAAACAGTAGTCATGAAAGAAGCAAGATGTGTCTGTCTGTCACTCGCTCTCTGCAGACTACTGTTTGAGTGTCAGAAGGTCTCTCTCCAGAAGTGTTAACAAATAAAAACACATAAGCTTGTGTTATTTTCTAACTGATTTTGAAGATGGATGTAAACCTATAAGAGGAATATTTTTTAAATTGGAACTAATAGAAATAGATAAGCAGTTAGGAATTGTTCCTTGTCATGTTTAAGTTGATAAAAGTTTAGCTAATTAATTTGTTATAGTTAAACCGTAATGTTAAAATAAAGTTTGCTTTGATAAAAGCTCCCTAGTATGTCAATAAATTCAAACTGGAGTGAAACACTTTATACTCATGCTAATACCAAAAAAAAATAGTTGGAGTTTAGTTTTCATAAAATACCTTGACGTTTCTGATCTGATCCTTAACAACATGTCATACATATGCTGGCCTTGGAAAGGGTCCAGAGGAGATTCACAAGAATAATCCTTGGAAATGAAGAGCTTGTCGTATGAGAAACGGTTCAGGACTCTGGATCTATACTCATTGGAGTTTAGAAGGATGAGGGGGGATCTTATTGAAACATACAGGATAGTGCGAGGGCTGGATAGAGTGGACGTGGAGAGAATGTTTCCACTAGTAGGAAAACTAGAACTAGACAGTCACAACCTCAGGCTAAAAAGACACTCTTAAAACAGAGATGAGCAGAAATTTCTTCAGCCAGAAAAGTGGTGAATCTGTGGAACTCTTTGCTGCAGAAGGCTGTGGAGGCCAGGTCATTGAGTGTCTTTAAGACAGAGGTAGATAGGTTCCTGATTAATAGGCGGAAAAGGCAAGAGAATGGGAATGAGAAAAATATCAGCCATGTTTGAATGGTGGAGCAGACTTGATGGGCTGAGTGGCCTAATTTTGCTCCTATGTTATATGGTCTTATGGAGATAGTCACTATAAAAAGCAGTAGGAAATTCTGGAGAAATCTCCTTACTCAACAGAGTAATGTAGAACTTTGTACCAAAAAATGGTGGAGATGAATTGTATACATGCACATGAACAGAATCTAGATAAAGACATGAGGAAGGAAAGATTAAAAGTATATTCCGATAGACAAAGGGAGATAGGAGAAGGCTTATCTGGCATGGCTTACTGGATTAATGGCCTATTTCTGTTCTATAAATTATCTGTAATTCTTCCTAGCAAGTTAAAGTGAATCTGTTCAAAAAAAGACAAAGCAAATCTATTTTGCACAAAGCTCGTGATTTGCTTTGCACATAAAGTCAGCAGTTTAGGAAAAGGCAGTAGCAATGTACCGGAAAGAGACAGAGAGAAAATATGAAAACAGGAAGGGAGGATGGGCAGTGAGGAGCGCTGGGCAGGAGTCAGTGACAGGAGGGTGCCCGATACTCAGGGCAGCACCTCTGACAGTGCAGCAGTCCACCCTCATTGGTGCTCTGAGTCTCCATGGAAGGTGGTTACACACAAACAGAGGCCAAGACAAGGCCTCACAGGAGCCTGCTTTAATTGCTGCTGTTGCTGATTGCAAAACTGTCCTGGAACTAAAGTTAAAGTTTATTTATTAGTCACAAGTAAGGCTTACATTAACACTGCAATGAAGTTAGTGTGAAAATCCCTTAGCCGCCACACTCTGGGTCAGTGCACCCTAACCAGCACGTCTTTCAGACCGTGGGAGGAAACCCACACAGACAAGGGGGAGAATACACAGACAGTAACCCAAGCCGGGAATTGAACCCAGTCCCAGGCGCTGTGAGGCAGCAGATGTTGGTACACCATGGGTGTACCTACATCACATGGGCTGCGGCGATTCCAGCAGGCAGTTTCTCAAGGACGTTCAAGTCAGGCAACAATGCAGCCCACATCCCATGAATGATTTTTTTTTTAGATTACCTGGCATTCCCTATAACTTTGGGAAATCGCTGCAAAGTGCCCACATCTGCTGCCATTCCAATATCCACTTCCTGGACAGAACAGAAAGAAAACGTTGACATTTCGCAAGATTCCTCATGGGTGAAATATTAAACAACGGCTCACAGCAAATGTGCAACAGGAGCTCATTATAAAAATTAATCCAAGATTTAATTTATCCCTGGCCTTCCTCGGGATTCACATCGAATAGAACCATTTTGAAACATCTACCCATGTTGTAATGTGAGAAACGTGATAGATAATTTGCACACAGCAAGAACCCGCAAGCAGCAGCAAAATAATGACCCGAAGATTGGCTCGGGCACGTGTGCTGGAATTTTACCACCTCGCCCCGCTCAGAAGTTCCCACCCAAAGCCATCGGAGAATGTCATTCTGCGAGCCTCGCCCACCCCGATTCCAGGACAGCCCATGCTGTAAAATTCCAGCAGTGGCCTCAAGGAGTGCCGTGGGATGTTTTATGACTCGATTTCTAAACTCAGCTCGTTGAAAGCACCTCCAGCAGTGAAGCATCCCCTTGCACACTGAAGTGTCAGCCTAGATTACAGGGTTCAGAATACATGAGGACAGCAAAATTATTACAGCCTACAAAGCCCAGAGTGAGAGAAAAGTAGCCTCCCCCTCCCTCCCTCGATACACGAGCAAATCAGAATCTGTAAGGAACAGCTCCTCCAAACACTGTCTCTTTCATTCTGGCTTCTCCAACTCATCCAATCACAGGTCCACTCCCTGTCTGTCTTTAAGGGTCAGAGTTTATAATTGGAGCAGCAGGAATGGCCGTGGCAGGGGGGCTGAAATTGGAGGAGCTGGAAAATTATTAT
Organism: Sphyrna mokarran; assembly: GCA_024679065.1. Classification (NCBI taxonomy): domain Eukaryota; kingdom Metazoa; phylum Chordata; class Chondrichthyes; order Carcharhiniformes; family Carcharhinidae; genus Sphyrna; species Sphyrna mokarran. The sequence goes on from JAGIQG010000036.1 coordinate 10,799,990, forward strand.
GGCCAGGCCTGCTGCCACCACGTTGGAGACTTCCAACTGCGCCATCACCAATGGTGAGATGTCGTCCAGCAAGGAGAAGAATCAGGAAGTGAGCAGGAGCAGGGAGTCTTGGTTGGTAACAGGGCTGAAGCAGGCCCGGTGCTCAGGCTTTGTTGGTATGTTGAGTAAAGTGAATGCCCATTGGAGCTGGGCAGCTGGGAGGGGGGTGGTTGGCAAGAGTGGATCCAGCAACTGCTCAGTGGAGGGGATATTAAGAAGATGCTGTAGGTTGGTGAGAATGATGCCAGACACAGTCAGGTCAGGCTGACTCAGGTTAATTGCATTCTTAATATCATTTATTATTATTATACGTATTAGTATACAGTGAATAGTATTGTTTCTTGCGTGCTATACAGGCAAAACATACCATTCATAGAGAAGGAAAGGAGAGGGTGCAGAATGTAATGTTACAGTCATCACTAGGGTGTAGAGAAAGATCAACTTAACACGAGGTAGGTCCATTCAGAAGTCCGATGGCAGCAGGGAAGAAGCTGTTCTTGAGTTGGTTGGTACATGACCTCAGACTTTTGTATCTTTTTCTCAAAGGAAGGTGATAGAAGAGAGAATGTCTGGGGTGTGACTGGTCCTTGATTATATTGGCCGCTTTCCCACACAGCGGGAAGCGTAGACGGAGTCAATGGATAGGAAGCTAGCTTGTTTGATGGGTTTCTTTCACGACCCTTTGTAAGTTTATTGCGGTCTTGGACACAGCAGGAGCCATACCAAGTTGTATATATCCAGAAAGAATGCAAAATTTGGTGAGAGCTGTATCAGACATGCCAAAACTTCCTTAGCCTCAAGTACAGGTATTGGTGGCTTTCTTAACTATAGCATCAGCATGTTGGTGACTGCCTGTGTAGATTTGCACACTCCCCCTGTGTCCACATGGGTTTCCATTCTCAGTCTAAAGATATGCAAGTTAGGTGGATTGGCCAGGTGAAATTGCCCCTTAGTGTCCAAAAATACATAGGTTAGGGAAGTTAGTGGGGTTAGAGAGGGTGGTGGGCCTGGGTAAAATACTCTCTTGGAGAGTTGGAATGGACTCAACAGGCTGAAGGGATTCTATGACTCGATGAGAAATTAGATACCAACTGGAGGATAATCCAAGTGAGGGTCATCCCAGAATAGGTCACTGATATTGTGGTAAGTTTGAGCCCGCCACAGTGCATTGTGAATAAAGTTGACAAGTTGTTCAGACAGGAATTCAGAGGGTTCAGGGAGGAGGGGGGAAAATGAGCAAAGAGATGTCCACACAAATTTGTTCAATGATACGATGACTACATTGTGTTGGGAAAGAACCTCCCACAGTTCATTCTGAGGCTGACCAGCGGCAAAGTACCTAAAGTTAGAAGTTATTTATTAGTCACAAGTAAGGCTTACATTAACACTGCAATGAAGTTACTGTGAAATTCCCCTAGTCGCCACACTCCAGCGCCCCTCCAGGGCAATTCAGCCAACTAGCACATTTTTCAGACTGTGGGAGGAAACCGGAGTACCGGAGGAAACCCACGCAGACACAGGAGAACCTGCAGACTCCACACAGACAGTGACCCAAGTCGGGAGTTGAATCCCAGTTCCTGGTGCTGTGAGGCAACAATGCTAACCATCGTGCCACTGTGGTAGGGAGTAAAGTTCAGAGAGAATCGGACAGAGAGAGTGTTCATGAGCCAGACAATATTTTCATGTTACCACTGTGGGTCACATTTCCTGGCCAAGCAAACTTTGCAAGCTCCTCTAATAGTCTATGTCCACCATGCAGATGATGAGAAAACTTGAGGTTGACAGTTACTTACTTAATGACCATGAGTAAAACACATCATTCTTTATTCAATGTTTACCACACGGTTAGGTATTAGCCCTGCCCCAGTAGAGGCACTTTCACTCTGAGTCAGCAGAGAGTGGGTTCAATTTTCTTGGAGGGATTTGAAAACAAGGATGAGAAGTTTTTAAACGAAGGTGTTGCTTAATCATGAGTCAATGTAGATGAGTGAGTATTCACACTTCCTGCTGCCTCGGAAAAGCAGCCAGCATAATCAAGGACGCCACACACCCTGGACATTCTCTCTTCCATCTTCTTCCATTGGGAAAAGATACAGAAGTCTGAGAACATGTACCAACCCACTCAAGAACAGCTTCTTCCCTGCTGCCATCAAACTTTTGAGTGGACTTACCTTATATTAAGCTGATCTTTCTCCTAGCTATGACTTTAACACAACATTCTGCACCGTCTCCTTTCCCACTCCGCAATGTGCCCTATGAACAGTATGTTTTGACTGCATAACGAAACAATACTTTTCACTGTATCCAGATACACGTGACAATAATAAATCAAATCAAATGCCTTCTCTTAGTGCCTCTGGCTAACATAACTCTATATTCCCACTCTCCCAGACTGCATATGACACTGACAAAGGAATTCTCAGACAAAATCACTTACCTTGACTTGGAACCAGGCATCCTGAGAGCATAGCCGTATATCACAGGCTGTGATCAAATCTACACCTACAGAGGAAAGATGCATCATCAGTTTATCTTCCTGAATGTTGCGTCTATTGTGGTTTGAGCAGGAATTTGGCAGAACGCCTGAGATTTGGGACGGGAAAAAACAGTCTGCAACACAATACCTGTGCTGCTTCTGCCCTTCTAGGTTTTTTTCTGTAACTTCTGCCTCTCCAGCCTTAGTGAAAAGACGGGAAGCATTGCCGACAAAGCAGCTTTCAGCACCCTCAGCCCTCTCTGTTAGATTAAATTCCATCCCCTGGATACTTCAATATAAAGTCATGATGTAGAGATGCAGGCGTTGGACTGGGGTAAACACAATAAGAAGTCTCACAACATCAGGTTTAAGTCCAACCAGTTTATTTGATAGTAATCCCACAGAGAAAGACATACAAAGACACACACAGTTTACAGAATACTGATTAGAATGCAAGTCTTTGCAGCTAACCTGCTATTCAAGTCTTAAAGATGCAGACTGAACAGAACCTTGCACACACCTGATGAAGGAACACCGCTTCCGAAAGCTTGTGGGAAAGCTTGGTGCAACATCGAAGGCCAAAGGGCCTGTACTGCGCTGTAATGTTCTACGTACTATCAAATAAACCGGTTGGACTTAAACCTGGCGTTGTGAGACTTCTTACTGTGTTTACCTCAATATAAACCCCAAAACAACCTTGTAGGAGAGGCGATAGCTTAGTGGTATTATCTCTGGACTTTAATCCAGAAATTCAGCTAATGTTCTGGGGGACCCTGAGTTCGAATCCCAGCAGCTGGTGGAATTTAAATTCAATAAAATCTGGAATTAAGAATCTATGGATGGCCGTGAAACCATTGTGAGAAAAACCCACCTGATTCACTAATGTCCCTTTAGGGAAGGAAATCTGCCCTCCTTAACCGGTCTGGCCTACATGTGACCCCAGAGCCACAGCAATGTGGTTGACTCTCAACTGCCTTCGGGCAATTAGGGATGGGCAATAAATGCTGGCCCAGCCAGCGACTCCCATATCTCACAATGAATAAAAAAAAACCTATGTGACCATACAGCGAGTTAAAAAGTGACGTGGTTCAAACCATTAACCTAGTAGTTGTAAATCAATGAGTCTTACCAAATACACTGAGAAACTAGGCCAATGAGCTGCCTTAAGATCACATTTTTCTCTGTATTCATTTATGGAATGTAAATGCTGCTGATTTTGTGGTCAGCCTTAATTGCCCTAGAATTGAATGGCTTGTTAGGTCTTTTTAGAGGATAGATCAGGTAAAGACAGATTTCCTTCCCTAAAGAGCATTAGTGAATTTTTTCATTTACAGGGACATGGGCATCACTGGCTAGGAGCAGCATTTATTGCCCTTGAGGCGGTGGTGATAAGCCTCCTTCTCCAACTTAGGTGCTGCTTAAAGAGCCTTGCTAAGTTCCTTCAGTGAATCTTGTTGATGGTACACATTGCTACAACTGTTTGTCAGTGATAGAGGGAGTGAATGTGGTGCCAATCAAGCAGGCTGCTTTGTCCTGGATGGTGTTGAGCTTCTTGTTGGAGCTGTTCCTGTCCAGGCAAGTGGAGAGTATTCCATCACACTCCTGACTCGTGCCTTGCAGTTGGTGGACAGACATTGGGGGTCAGGAGGAGAGTTACTCCATGCAGGACTCCTAGCCTCTGACCTGATCTTGTAATCATGTTATTTATATGGTTAATCCAGTTGAGTTTCTGGTCAAAAGTAACCTCCAGGATGTTGATAATTGAGTGGCAGATGGTGCTCAGCAATGGTATTGCCAGTAATTGTCAAGGGGCGATGGTAAGATCCTCTCTTGTTGGAGATGGTCATTGCCTGGCAATTGTGTGACAACAATCCATGATAGTTTCACGGTCACCATTACGGAGAGTATTTAACGATTTCTCAATGAAATATTTCCCTTCATCTACATTTCAAATTCAGTTCCTCAAACTAAAAGTTCTATATCTAAAAACATGAAATTAGACATTTTTCCAACAGAATGGAAACAGGTAAATTATATGCATTTTCTTGCACTTCAAAATAGGGTGGCACAGTGATTAGCATTGCTGTCTCACAGCGCCAGGGACCCAGGTTCAATTCCAACCTCAGGTCACTGTATGCGTGGAGTTTGCACGTTTTCCCCACGTTTGTGTAGGTTTCCTCTGGGTGCTCTGGTTTCCTCCCATAGACCAAAGACATGCAGCTTACAATGCTTGGCCATGCTAAAGTGCCCCTTGATGTCCTGGGATGTGTAGGTTAGAGAGTTTAGCAGGGTAAATGTATAGAGTTATGGGAATAGGGCTTGGGTGATTGGTACAGACTCAATGGCCGAATGGCCTGCTTCTGTATTGTGGGATTCTGTGAAATGTGGTTGGATATTACCGTTTACAAAATGGGGCGGCATGGTTGCACAGAGGTTAGTACTGCTTCTTCACAGTGCCAGGGACCGTTGCTTGATTCTCGGTTTGGATCACTGTGTAGAGTCTGCATGTTCTCCTTGTGTCTGCATGGGTTTCCTCTGGGTGCTTCGGAGTCTGAAAGGCGTGCTGGTTAGGTTGCATTGGCCCAAACAAGCGCAGGAGTGTGACAACTAGTGGAATTTCACAGCAACTTCATTGCAGTGTTAATGTCAGCCTTACTTGTGACACTGATAAATAAACTTTCAAAAAAATGGACCGTTACTTAGTGGATTATTAAAATGACACAAGAATTTACCTCCTCCGATGCAAGCTCCATGAACTGCTGCAATAACTGGCTTCGGGCACTGAAACAGAGTGCAAGGCAAAACTACATTCAGCAAGAAGAAAGATTTTTGTGCCTTCTTACAGCTTTGAACATGGTTAGCATCTGTACTACAAAGGCAAATTTCTCCTGCATCTTGGGCACAGGTTTCCACTCGCCTCCCGTGGCTACAGTGTAACTGTGGCTGGTCGCTCGCACAGTGTTAACCAGCAGTGACCTGGGACAGTATCACCCCGCTGTGCTCTCAGGAAGAGAGTGGGCAGCATAGATAAAATAGGAAAACAAGGTCACAGAGAATGGAAGATACATCGTTCAGCCAACGTCACACTGCGCTGCACTGGCTGTCCGGCCACTTTATATTAGGCCTGCCAACAATTAATTCTAACTGATTGTTGTGTTTTAGGAGTCCAGCACACGATGCAAAGCTGGAACCAGGTGGTGCCTGGACCAGGGAGGAGTGGGGGGTTCCTTCCCCTGGGAGCATTAGTGAACCACATGGGTATTTTATACAAGTTGCCATAATGAAATTTGATCTAATAAACTCGGGATTACGGGGGAAACAATGGTTTATCGCTAGATTATTAATCCAGAAACTTCTGAGAGAACTGGGTTTGAATCCTGGTGGAATTTAAATTCAATAAAAAAATCTGAAACTAAGAGTCTACTGATGACCATGAAACCATTGTCAAAAAAACCCATCTGGTTCTCTTTAGGGAAGGAAATCTGCCATCCTGATCCAGGCTGGCCTACATGTGACTCCATAGCAACGTGGTTGACATCCCCACGGGCAACTAGGGATGGGCAATAAATGCTGGCCCAGTCAGCAATGCCCATATTCCACAAATGAACAAAACAAAGTAATAGAACATAGAACATAGAACATTACAGCACAGAACAGGCCCTTCGGCCTTCGATGTTGTGCCGACCAAAATAAAAAGCAATGCCCCTCCAACTAAACCATTCCCTTCTCTTCCATATACTTATCAATTAACCTCTTAAACGCCACCAAACTTGGCGCATCTACAACAGCTGCAGGCAGGGCATTCCACTCCCTAATCACTCTTTGAGTAAAGAACCTACCTCTGATATCCGTCCTATAACTCTACCCCTTATTTAAAGCTGTGTCCCCTCGTGCTAGCTTTCTCCATCCTAGGAAAAAGGCTACACTGTCCACCCTATCTAAACCTCTAATCTCTTATATGCTTCAATAAGATCCCCTCTTAGCCGCCTCCTTTCTAACGAAAACAACCTCAAATCCTTCAACCTTCTTCATAGGACCTGCCCTCCATACCAGGCAACATCCTGGTAAACCTCCTCTGTACCCTCTCCAATGCCTCACATCTTTCTTATAATGTGGGGACCAGAACTGCACACAATACTCCAAGTGCGTCCGCACTAGAGTTTTTACAGTTGCAACATGAGTGCGCTCCAAATTCAATCCCCCTACCAATAAGCTCCATAGCCTTCTTAACAACTTATCACTTGACTGCCTACTTTCAGGGATCTATACAATACACCAAGATCCTCTGTTCTCAACACTATTAAGACCTACCATTAGCCCTATACTCTACACATTTATTTTCCTGCCAAGTGCATTACCTCACACTTTTCCACATTAAACTCCATTTGCCACCTCTCGGCCCAGCTCTGCAACTTGTCCAAGTCACTCTGTAAACTATAACACCCCTTTCACTATCTACCACTCCACCACTTTAGTGTCATCTGCAAATTTACTGATCCATCCCTCAATACCCTCATCCAGATCATTTATAAAAATTACAAACAGCAGGGGCCCCAAAACAGACCCCTGAGGCACACCACTTGTCACCGACACAATGACGACACAATCTCGCTCACGTGTTACTGTGATCTGCTGAGCATCAACTACAGGATTTAACTTTGTCCTGCTCCCTGGGCCAACTGGTGGTATGTGGGTGCATGAGTCTGTCCACAGGTACATGTGAGTATGTGGGTACAAGTGGGTAAGTGTGTATGCATATGTATGTACAGGTATATTTTTATTTATTAGTGTCACAAGTAGGCTTACGTTAACACTGCAATGAAGTTACTGTGAAATTCCCCAAGTTGTCACACTCTGGCGCCTGTTTGGGAGAATTTAGCATGGACAATGTACCTAACCAGATCGTGGGAGGAAATTGGAGCACCTGGAGTAGAATCACGCAAACGCGGGGAGAATGTGCAAACTCCACACAGACAGTCATTGAACCTGGGTCCTTGGCACTATTCACACTAGTGCTAACCACTGCATCACCATGCCTTGTGTGTGAGTGTGCGTGTTTGTGCATTTATGTGCATCTGTGCCCATAAGTAGTCGTATACGAGTGAGCATGAGTGTATGTGGAGGTGTATATTTGCATGGGTGTCTGTACATGTGACTTTGGTGTCCTTATATAAACTGTGAACTCAGCTCAGGGCGTGAGCCAGGTACTAATCAGGAAGGACTCTGGTGTAAAGACCATGACAGTTCTCACCTTTTCTATCACGTTGAAGCTCTCCTGGTATTGGAGGATGGTGTTTCTCACGCGCCAGGCTTTCCTTGCTGTGTCATCTCCGTGAGGTTGCAATACGTCTCCAGCCATGTCCAGCAGGTCAATTCCTGTGCAACATCATCACAATTACTGATTTGATCTGGCAACAATCAGTCATCTCCATTTTCTCACATGCATTTAAGGACTTAATCACACAATCCAATCCTCAACTGCTTTTCAATCCCTATCCTAACTTCACTCCCATTGGAATACGGAGGGAGTGCCACACTGATGAAGGTGCTGCCATTCGGATCAGCTGTCAATCTGAGGCCATCCATGCAAGTAAAAGATCCCAAGGCACTACTGTGGGGGCCATTCAGCCCATTGAATCCATGCTGGCTCTCTGTGGAGTAATTGCAGTCTGCCCCATTCCCACACTCTGTCCCAATGGCCCCACGGGGTAATTTCTCTCCACCCTCCATCCAATTTCCTTTTGAAATTATTGAATATCTCCACCTGGGGTGGCACAGTGGTTAGCACTGCTGCCTCACAGCACCAGGGATCCAGGTTCAATTTTTGCCTTAGGTCACTCTGTGTGTGTGTGTGTGTGTGTGTGTGTGTGTGTGTGTGTGTGTGTGTGTGTGGAGTTTGCACGTTCTCCCCATGTCTGCATGGGTTTCCTCCAGGTGCTCCGGTTTTCTCCCACAGTCTGAAAGACATGCATTGGCCATGCTAAATTCTCCCTCAGTGTACCCAAACAGGTGTTGGAGTGTGGCAACTAGGAGATTTTCACAGTAACTTCATTGCAGTGTTAATAATAAACTTACTTGTGGAGATCCCATGTGTTTTCAGTGTTTGTGGGGCAGAAATATATCACCACATTGACATGGTGGCACAATGGTTCCCAGCTTGGGTCACTGTCTGTTGTGGAGTCTGCATGTTTTCCCCATGTCAATGTGGATTTTCTCCAGGTGCTCTGGTTTCCTTCCACAGTCCAAAGATGTGCAGGTTAGGTGGACTGGCCATGCTAAATTGTCCCTTGGTGTTCAAAGATGAGCGGATTAGGTGGACTGACCGTGCAAAATTGCCCTAGTGTCAGCGGGGAGCGAGCTGGAGTGAACGTGTGGGATTGTTGGGGCGGTGCCTGGGTGGGATTGTGGTCAGTGTGGACTCAGTGGGCTCAGTGGTCTCCTTCAGCACTGTAAGATTCTGTGATACCGTCACTATCGCTGTGTTTAAATCCTGGAATTTGCTCCCTAACGTCACGGTGGGTGCACCTACATCTCAGGAACTGCAGCAGGTTCAAAAAGGCAGCTCATCGCCCTCCCCCCCTCCTCCCCGCTCACCCCCACCCCAGTTTTTAAAGGTCGCCAATTTATGTCTAAAAGCTTAGACTCTATTGAAAAACTCACGAGAGGTGAAGGCTGTGTTCAAAAGAGATAATATCATTTACTTAAAACACTAAAATCAAACAGGATAAACAATACACAAACATTCGGCCATTCGGAAGTCTCCAAAGGGTTAAACAGCTCCGGTTCAGAGTTGTAAAACATCACTCAGCCAAAATAAAGAATGATTATATCTTTTGTTATCTAAAAAAATTGCCTCTTTATTAGCTTAAAATCAACTTCATTTAGTCTTCATGCCAGTCCAGTTTTTAACAAATATCTCAGTCAATTGCAATCTGCCACTGAGTATCATAGAATCCCTCCACTACAGAAGGAGGCCATCCGGCCCATCAAGTCTGCACTGACCACAATCCACACAAGCCCTATTCTCATAACCCCACACATTTAGCTACTAATACCCCTGACACTAAGGGGCAATTTAACACGACCAATCAATGTAACCTGCACATCTTTGGACTGTGGGAGGAAACCAGAGCACCCGAAGGAAACTCACACAAAGACGAGGAGAATGTGCAAACTCCATACAGAGAGTGGCGAAGGCCGGAATCAAACCTGGGTCCCTGGATCGGTGAGGTAGCAGCGCTAATCCACTGTGCCACCATGCCATCCAATGATATCTCATTAGTCCATTCAATTCTGATATCCTCCCATCTTGACTAAACCCATTTCCTGATTGCTATGTAACTATGGACGCTTTACATAAATGAGCCTTTCCCACAGGCACATTGCCAAGGCAGAAAGATATATGATTTCTGGGCCTTAGAAATGCATTATCTTTCGTCTGGATAATGTATGTTCTGGAATGTCCCAAAAACTTGAAACTTTCTAATGCTTGCTTTTTGTTTTTTTTTGTTTTATTCCAATTCAACCCAATCAAGTCCAATTCAGAGTCTCAATAACTTGAGACATTCCCAATCCAAACTGACAAAACAGGGCTCTCACCTTCTGTCCTGGGCTTGATCTACATGATCCAAGCTGATTGGAGTAGGCATAGCTCCTCCTCCAAGGCTTGATCTCATTTGCATCTTAGCCAAAAGGCTGAGATGTTAGTTTTAAAAATTGCTTTAAATGAAGCCAAAACATGGCATGCCTTATGGGGATAGGTTGAGGGAGCTTGGTCTTTTCTCCTTAGAGAGAGAGAGAGAGAGACAAAGGGTGAGAGGTGACCTGATAGAAGCGTATCAGATGGTGAGAGGTGTAGATCGGGTGGATTCTCAGAGGCTTTTTCCAAAGGCTGGAATGGTTGCTATGAGAGGATACAGATTTAAGGTACTGAGGAGCAGGTACAGAGAAGATATCAGGGGTAAGTTTTTCACTCAGAATAATGGGGGAGTGGAATCAGCTGCCATCGGTGGTGGTGGAGGCAAATTCGACAGGGTTTTTCAAGAGACTTCTGGATCAGTACATGGAACTTAACAGAATTGAGGATTATAGATAAGCCTAGTAGGTAGGGATATCATCGGCGCAACTTGTGGGCCAAAGGGCCAGTTTATGCTGTAGTCTTTCTATGTTCTATGGAACCTTCAACGAAGCACAGAATGTCGATACCACACTTGATCTTATCCAAAAGGCCGAGAAGCTTACTTTCTGTTGACTAATGGATTCCCAGCTTATAGCTCTAACCTTCTGACCTTACCATTACACTTTGCAGCATTGACTCTAACTGAGACAAATAATACATTTTATATATTAAAATACCTTCAATACTTTGATATATAAACTTTAATATTCATTGTTTTAATACTATTATTGCATTTACATATGATCAAATTATCCATATTAACTTGTTATAAAGAACTGTTTAACCCCTTCTTGCTATCCTGTCTCCTAAATCTCATTAGCAGATTTAAAGTAAAATTCTAAAGTTTATTTGTTAGTCACAAGTAAGGCTTACATTAACACTGCAATGAAGTTACTGTGAAATTCCCCTAATCTCCATATTCCAGCTCCTTTTCAGGTGAATGCACCAAACCAGCATGTTTTGGGAGGAAACCAGAGCACCCAGAGAAAACCCATGCAGACACAGAGAGAATGTGCAGACTCCGCACAGACAGTGACCCAAGTGGTTAGCACTACTGCCTCACAGCACCCAGAATCAAACCCGGGTCCCTGGTGCTGTGAGGCAGCAGTGTTAACCACTGTCCCACAGTACTGCCCTCAATTTAAAATTCTCTTCTATATTCCCACCTTCTGAAGGGGCAATTAGGGATGGGCAATAAATGCTGGTCTAGCCAGCGACACCCTCATCCCGTTAACAAATAAAAAATCGTTGTGTTGAAACCATAACCATATCAACGAGCCAGTTCATCTACTAATCATACAGAGTATGACGGAATACGAAAACACAACACTGAGCTGTTTTAAAACAATTCCACTTTGCACTCGTCATATTCCCCGAATTCCAAATAAGTGGTCACCAGAACAGGTTTTACCGCTCTTGGAATCATGAACAGTTCCAGTCAGGACAGGTGAGCATCAACAGGCAAAACCCTATTCCACATCACAGATTAGCCAGTTTTAAAAGAAATGAGAGAAATTACAATCAGGAGGAAGGCCGTTCAGTCCATCCAGTCTGAGCTAGCACTCATCTTCAGTGGCTAGAAGCACCTTCCTTCTCAAAGTCCTCTGTTGCTTCAGAGTAGGGGCTTTATTACGATAGTTAAGGTGTATGATTTGACAAGATGAGTTGGATAGACTTACTGATTTTCTGTGCGGCTCTCAGAGGCCATGCCTACCTGAAGTGAACATCGTTCCAGCTCCTGATATAACAACAACTCTTTGGTCCGAGTCCTGGGCAATCCTGTTAAAGCATTCCACCATCTCCCTGTTGGGTCAAGATAGCGGCATTACTATTGGACTGGACATGACACAAACCCATGATGAGCTAAGGGTTTGAGTGCGTTAAATACAATTCTCGGGCAGTGAAGAACCTGATAATCCTCACTGGCGAAAACCATAAGCCGTGGCTTCAGAGTGGCTTCAATAAGACAGTTTATGACTTGAAACTTCTAACTGTTATGGAGATGATTTTTTTTTATTTATTCCAGGCACGCGAGCATTGCTGGATAGACCAGCATTTACCACCATCCCTAACTGCCCCTTCAGAAGGTGGGGATGAGCTGTCTTCTTGAACTCACTGCAATCCATGTAGGTACACCCATGGTGCTGTTAGAGAGGAAATTGCAGGATTTTGACCCAGCAACACCGAAGGAAAGGCCAAGATATTTCGAAATCATGATGTTGAGTGGCTTGGGAAGGGGAGCTTCTAGCTGGTGGTGTTCCCATGTATCTGCTGCCCTTATCTTTCTAGGTGGTAGCAGTCATAGATTTGGAAGTTGCTGCCTAAAGAGCTTTGCCGAGTTGCTGCAGCGCATCTTGTAGATGGCACACACAGCTGCCACCGTGCATCGGTGATGGAGGGAGTGAATGTTTGTGGAGGGAGTGAATGTTTGTGGATGGAGCCCCAAATTAGCAGGCTGCTTTGTCCAGGAGATAAACTAAATCCCCCTTGATGCTCAGTCAAGGGCAGGTTAGAATGTCAAGGTTAAAGTGTTTCAGGTACAGGATGTGTACACTAGAAGCCGCACTCTACAGTAAACCTTTATTATCCAGGAATACATGAATGGTAAATAATCAAAAAATGATGGGAAACAGAGTTAATTTACTCATACAATCTTTGGCGCAAGTGCTCAGGAAGTAAACAACAGAATATTCTTTTACTTCTAATCTTCAACATAAATTAAGATATAGAATAATACAGTATACAGCTATGAGTTTTGGATAACTTCCTAACTGTTTTTGGTTGATAAGGGATTCAGGGAACATCAGAAATTCCAATTTGTCAAGAATTCCATTTGGTAGAATGCTGGAGAATACGTTTACTATATATTACACTGCCGCTCCGCTGTTCACTGGTTAGATGCAGATGGTTGGGAGAGAATGTAATGAACATTGAGTTTGTGCCCCAAGGTCATATTTTAATATTAAAATTATGCATTATGTTAACCTTGCAATATCCTCAAAGCAAACTTCAAGTGAATGATGTGATAGGGCTTAAAGCCTATGACACTGACACCAAGTTACAGATTCCTTGTTTATTTATCCTCTCAGTTTGATGCCACACAGTGTGAGGTTTTCAATCTCTATGTCATTAAAAAAAATCAGAACTATTAAATATTCAAAGTTCACACTGCACTCAACAAAGAATTAAATGATCATTTTCAGAGGGCTGAAGACTGAGAAAAAATTAGTCAAACACCAAAGAAAAAAACACTCATAACCTTTTATATATTTAAGTGGTTGTATGATTGCTTTAAGAACCAGTCACTTGATTTGATGGCGATGTCATTGGGGTTCTCGCAGGTTCCTGCTTAGTTTCATTTTCTACTCTGCATAAGGAACAGCTCCTCAATTAATCTGTTGCTGTTACTTTGAATCTATGTGTGCATAGCATATCTTTCTCTTTTTGTTAAAACCCACAGCCCCTAACATAGTTAGGACATTCCCTCCTAGAACAATCACTTCACTCAATGCCTCACAGCTAATGCATGTTTATGTAGACCCTGTGGGGAAGGAGCAATTTTAGACTCTGGAGAGAGTGCAGAGGAGGTTTACCAGGATGCTGCCTGATATGGAAGATCTGAGTTACGAGGAGAGGTTAGGCAAATTGGGGCTGTTTACCTTAGAAGGACGTAGACTTAGAGGAGATCTAATAGAGGTGTACAAGATTATGAGGGGTATAGATAGAGTAAACAGTGGTAAGTTTTTTTCTAGATTGGAATCAAATATCACGAGGGATCACAGGCTTAGGATGAGGGGGGGTAAGGTATAATTTGGATGCTAGAAAGAGTTTTTTTCACACAGAGGGTTGTGGGGTATGGAACACACTGCCAAGTAAGATGGTGGAGGCAGGTACTCTGGAGTTACTTAAGAGATACTTAGATGGCCACATGAATAGAATGGGAGTGGTAGGATGTAGAAAAAACTGATTTAAAATAGGGATCATGAGCCTTGGGAGTTCCCCGGGAAGTGTGTAAATTGTCAATGATATTGATGTATTTCTGTTTTATCCTACAGATACTTCGGTCCGCCTTGTTGTCTAACAAGGGGTATACACGCGATGGGTCGTGAGAGGACTGCTCTTGGATTTTTCGAGAGTATCCTAGTGCTTTACGTCATTAGTGTACGCTTGACCTGGACCATTTGATGGGCAACACGACAGCTCAGTGACTATCGCTGTGCTGTGCAGATACATGGATTTGGGCCTGGGTCTGTGGGAGTTTGCGCATTCTCCCCGTGATTGCGTGGGTTTTCTCCGGGTGCTCCGGTTTCCTCCCACATCCCAAAGATGTGCTCTTAAGCTGATTGACAAAACAAATTCTCCCTAAATTGTCTCGTAAATTTGGTTCCATTGTATAGATCTATAAACATAGACTGGGATTACGGGTAGAAATGGGAACATCGAAGTGGCAGCGCGGGCTCGTCGGACCAAAGGACCTGTTTCCCGTGCTGTTTTGTTCTTTGTTAGCATGACCAACCCACCTTACTTGGATGGATCGAAGACTCTTGGTATTTCCTGTTTTGTTAAGCAGTCAGACAGGTATTGAGAAAGCTTTTCCCTCTGTATATTGTTTTATCTGGAAATAAATCTGACCTATTAGTTTAGCCTGTTTCCACTGGTCTGGCAATGTGTTATTTTCTACCTTTGGAGATGGACGATTAGATCATGAGTACCTTCCAGTAAATAATTAGGAACTAACTGATATTGGCTGATGTGGAATGTTACATTTGGCTTGAGTTTGACAAAAATGAGGAAAAATAGCCAAGACTCCTCAATCTGATTCACATCCAGGCCTTTGTTAATTCCAAACTTCCCAATTTCAATCCTCTCCCAGCTGGTATCTTGTAGCTCACCCAAAATGTCACCTTCCTAATTTGAATCTATTCATTACTGGATACTTGCTGGCACACATTCAGCTCGGAACAGAACATTTACGTCCTTGTTTTCCAATCCTTTCAAGGTCTCATCCCTCATCTGTATAACCTCCTCCAGCCCCATACACCCCACCCCCCGACTATTTCTGTAACCTCCTCCTGTCACCTACAACCTTCCCTGTCTCTGTAACCTCTTCCAGCCCACTACACCCCTCTCTACCTCTGTAATCTCGTCCAGTCTCCTACATTCCCTCATATCTCTGTAATCTCCTCTAGCCCCTACACCTCTCCCTCTCTCTGTAACCTCTTTCAGCTCATATAATCCAATCTCTATAACCTCCTCCAGCCCCTATACCCCTCCTTATCCCTGTAACCTCCTCCATCCCTCTACAAGTTACTCCATTTCTGCAACCTCCTCCAATCTTTACAAACTTCTCCAAGTTCAGAATGTTCATAAAAACTTTACAGTGCAGAAGGAGGCCATTCAGCCCTTTGAGTCTACACCAGATCTCTCGACAGGCCCTTTCTCCCCAACTATCCATTTAACCCCACACATTTACCATGACTAATCTCATCTAACCTACACATATCTTTGGATATGAGGAGCAATTTAGCATGGCCAGTCCACCTAACCTGCACGTCTTTGGACGGCGGGAGGAAACCAGAGCACCCTGAGGGAACCCAAGCAGACACAGGGAGAACGTGCAGACTCCATCCTGTCAGCGACCCATCGAACCTGGGTCCCTGGCAGTGTGAGGCAGCAGCGGTAACTACTGTGCCGCCCATTCGCACAGACTGACGATTAAGACTGTCGGGCGAGTCACACAGGAAACCCTTTAACCAGCGGGAGAATCAGGATTGGAGCAGGCACCCTCTTTAACCAGCGTTCAGCCAGTGTTACATATCGTAACTTCACCTCCAAAGGGTTTTGTTCATCGCATTCCTCTTCTCAGGTCTGTTCAATTCCACATGGAGCACGGTGTCTGCCGCTTGCGAGACCCGCAGAGTCTCAAAGTCATACGAGGGAGATGCCACAGACATTGTCCGGGTTCCGGCTTGCAAAGTCCGCAACAGACCTCGGCCTGCAGGGGGTTGGGCAAAGGAGAATGAGATTCAGTCAGGAAGTACAGAACACAGTCACAAAGCATGAACTTTCTCTCTCCCCTCCCAACCCAACCCCCACCCCCGAGCCCTGGATAGGATGAGGAAGGGTCCTGAGGCAAGTTCGTAGCAGAATTAGAGATGGGTAATAATAAGGCCGGCCTAGCCAGCAACACTGGCATCCCAGGAGGAAGAACGTGGTGTTGTCACTGGACTAGTAATCCAGAGTGCCAGAGCAACATTCTGGGGACCCGGGTTCGAATCCCGCCATGGCAGATGGTGGAATTTGAATTCAATAAAAAAATACCCAGAATTAAGAATGTACTGATGACCATGAAACCATTGTTGGAGAAACCCGTCTGATTCACTGATGTCTCTTTAGGGAAGGAAATCTGCCAACCTTACCTGGTCTGGCCTATGTGTGACTCCAATTCCACAGCAATGTGGTTGACTCTTAAATGCCTGCAGGGATGGACAATAAACACTGGCCCAGCCAGCAAGGCTTACATCCCGTGAAGGAATAAAAAAATTTCTGTGAAAGAGTGTTCTAAAAATGAGGTGGTCTGCGGCAGGGCAGGGCAGTCTCTCAGAAGCTGCTTAGCACCGTGCCCAGCATGGACCCTGGTCACACAGGTGACTGTACAATCTGTAAACCCACAATGACACTGGACAGAAGCATCACACCCACCCGCAACAGAAAATCATTCCACTGCAGCATCCCATCCATTCGAACCACACTGAATTTACAGCACACAGGCAGCTCATTCAGTCTAGGCTAGCATTTTTCTACCATCCTGCTGCATCTTAATGCTATTGTCATAACTTCCTTTCTCCTTCATGTTTCTACATAGCACTCCAAGATATCACCAGGCTAGTCACCTCAACCACATTCTAATCAATTGATTTAAAATAGGGATCATGAGCCTTGGGAGTCCCTGGGAAGTGTGTAAATAGATGATGATATTGATGTACTTGTTTTTATCCTACAGTTACTTTGGTCGACCTTGTTGTCTAACAAGGGGCAAACACGCGATGGGTCATGAGAGGGCTGCTCTTGGATTTTTTTTGAGAGTATCCTAGTGCTTCACGTCGTTAGTGTACGCTTGACCTGGACCATTTGATGGGCAACACGACAGCTCAGTGACTATCGCTGTGCTGTGCAGATACATGGATTTTGGGCCTGTGTCTGTGGGAGTTTGCACATTCTCCCCGTGCTTGCGTGGGTTTTCTCCGGGCGCTCCGGTTTCCTCCCACATCCCAAAGATGTGCTCTTAGGCTAATTGGCAAAACAAATTCTCCCTGAATTGTCTCAAATTTGGTTTTTAATCCATAGATCTATAAACGTGGACAGGGATCACGGGTAGAGGTGGGAACATCGGGGTGGCGGCGCGGGCTCGTTGGGCCGAAGGGCCTGTTTCCCGTGCTGTTTTGTTCTTTGTTCCAGGGTGAAAAAAAGGGCTCACAAAATGTCCTTGGCAGGCAGGATTAAGGAGAATCCTAAGACATTTTAAACACATGTTAGAAACAAGAGGGTAGCTGGAGAAAGAGTTAGAACATAGAACATAGAACAATACAGCACAGAACAGGCCCTTCGGCCTTCGATGTTGTGCCGACCAAAATAAAAAGCAATGCCCCTCCTAACTAAACCATTCCCTTCTCATCCATATACTTATCCACTAACCTCTTAAACGCCAACAAACTTGGCGCATCTACAACAGCTGCAGGCAGGGCATTCCACTCCCTAATCACTCTTTGAGTAAAGAACCTACCTCTGATATCCGTCTATAACTCATACCCCTTAATTTAAAGCTGTGTCCCCTCGTGCTAGCTTTCTCCATCCTAGGAAAAAGGCTATCACTGTCCACCCTATCCAAACCTCTAATTATCTTATATGCTTCAATAAGATCCCCCTTAGCCGCCTCCTTTCTAACGAAAACAACCTCAAATCCTTCAACCTCTCTTCATAGGACCTGCCCTCCATACCAGGCAACATCCTAGTAAACCTCCTCTGTACCCTCTCCAATGCCGCCACATCTTTCTTATAATGTGGCGACCAGAACTGCACACAATACTCCAAGTGCGGCCGCACTCGAGTTTTGTACAGCTGCAACCTGATGCTGCGGCTCCTAAATTCAATCCCCCTACCAATAAAAGCTAAGACTCCATAAGCCTTCTTAACAACTTTATCCACTTGACTGCCTACTTTCAGGGATCTATTGACACATATTGAGTTGGTCCACTCAAGGACAGAGGAGGAAAGTTAAGCATAGAAACAAAGGAAGTGGATGAGATCCTTAATGTGCACTTTGTATTGGTATTCACAAAGGAGAGGGACATGTTAATTAATGGTGTCTTGGAGTGGTCTGTAAACTGCCTAGAGCAAGTCAATCATTATGAGCAAGTATTCAAAACCATTACAGCTAAATTACTGAGGGAGACAAAAGAGGAAATTTGCTAGGTCTCTAACAGAAAGTTTTAGAACATAGAACATTACAGCGCAGAACAGGCCCTTCGGCCTTCGATGTTGCACCGACCATTATAAAAAGCAATGCCCCTCCAAACTAAACCATTCCCTTCTCTTCCATAAACTTATCAACTAACCTCTTAAACACCACCAAACTTGGCGCATCTACAACTGCTGCAGGCAGGGCATTCCACTCCCTAACCACCCTCTGGGTAAAGAACCTCCCTCTGATATCCGTCCTATAACTATCACCCCTTAATTTAAAGCTGTGTCCCCTCGTGCTAGCAACGAGGAAATGCTAGTTTCCTCGTTGGCCACAGGTGAGATCCCAGAGTTTTGGAGGATAGCCAACACTGTCCTGTTAGTTAAGAAGAGCAGCAAGGATAACCTGGGTAATTAGAGGCCAGTGAGCTTGTGATCAGTGATAGTGAAATTGTTGGAGAAGATTCTTAGGGATAGGATCTCTACACGTTTGAAACTGAATGGTCTTATTAGTGACAGCACGTCTCACTAAGTTGACTGACAAGGTGACAAAAATGATTGATGATGGAAGGATTGTGGATGTTGTCTTCATTTGATAAGGTCCCTCATGGCAGGCTGGTGTAAAAGGTTAAATCACACGGGATCAAGGATGAATTAAACAGATTCAGAACTGGCTTGGCCATAGAAGGCAGAGGGTAGCGGTGGAAGGGTGCTTTTTCTGAATGGAGGTCTGTAAGTAGGGGTGTTCCGCAGTGATCCGTGCTGGGGCCTCTGCTGTTTATATATAAATGATTTAGGAGATGATATAGCTGGTCTGATTAGTAAGTTTGTGGATGATGTGAAGATTGCTGGAGTTGCGGATAGTGATGAAGAAGACTGCCAGGGAATACAGCAGGATATGGATAGACTGGAAAATTAGATAGCAGATGGAATTTGATCCAAACAAAAGTGAGGTCATGCATTTTGGTAGATCCAATTCAGGAGGGAGCTACAAAGTAATTGGCAGAACCATCAGGAGCAGAGACACAGAGAGGGATCTGGGCATTCAAGTCCACAGATCCTTAAAAGTGGCAGCACAGGTAAAAATGGTAATGGAAAAAGTATATGGCATGCTTACCTTCATCAGCTGGTGCATCGATTATAAAAGTTGACCAGTTGCATAAAATGTTGGTTCGGCCACATTTGGAATCCTGTGTCTAATTCTGTCCATCACAGAAGGACTTGGAGGCTTTGGACGGAGTGCAGGAAAGGTTTCCAGGGATGTTGCCTGGTATGGAGGGTATTTGCCATGAGGAGAGATTGAATAAACTGGGATTGTTCTCCCTGGAAAGACAGAGGCTGAGGAATGATCTGATATAAGTGTATAAAATTATGAGGGGTAGGGATAAGGTGAAGAGTTGAGAGCATTTTCCCAGGGCAGAAGTGACAATAGGAGGGAGGCCAAGTTCAATGTAAGGGGGAAAAATTTCAGTGGAGATGTGTGGGGAACTTTTTTTTTACACAAAGGTTGGGGGGGGGCCTGGAATGCGTTGCCAAGTGAGATTATTGAGGGAGATACGTTAGCGACATTTAAGACTTATCTTGTTGGACATATGAACAAACAGGGAATAGAGGGATACAGGCAGTGGGTCCGGGTATGACAACAGGAGTGGCGCAGACTTGGAGAGCCGAAGGGCTATTCCTATGCTGTATTGTTCTTTGTCCAGAACATTGCCTGGCATACGTGACATGATAAGTCAAGATTATTTCCAGAAGCATCATCTTTTTTCACTTAAACTTGACAATTAAATACTTAAAAAGACAGCTAAGCAGGCAATAAACTGTACAAGAACTGCTGGATAAACTCAGCAGGTTTGGCAACATCTGTGGAGAGAGAGACAGAATTAATACTTTGAGTCCATGTGACTTTCCTCGGAGCTGGATGGAGTCTTGTCAACCAATGGGTGGTAGATGGGCAGCGTGGGAAGGTGCTGGGTGAGCGGGGCTAGATGGGCTGAAGAGCCTCACCCGCCTGAACCTGGCAAAGTAGCTGAATCTGCTATTCCAAACAAGGCATATCGATAACATGGACGAGAGAAGGGAATGCCAAAAATGACACAAAAATTGTGGAAAGGCAATTGGTGAAGATGAAGCAAAGAGTCTACAGGGAGATAGCAGGCAGGTTAAGCAAGGGGACTAAAACTTGACAGATGGAATATAACATTACGCACTTTGGTGGGAAAGATAAAGGAGCTGAATATTATTTCAATGGAGAACATAGAACATTACAGCACAGAACAGGCCCTTCGGCCTTCGATGTTGCGCCGACCAATTAGGAAAAAGCAATGACCCTCTAACCTAAACCATTCCCTGGTTTAGACTGCAGAAAGCTGCAGCACGGAGGGATTTGGGGGTCCTTGTGCATAAATCACAAAAAGCTCTCATGCAAGTAACAGTGAATGCAAATGGAATGTTAACCTTCACTTCAAAGGGGAGTATACAGGTAGGGAAGTCTTGCTGAAACTATACAAGGCTAAACCCACCTGTGAACAGTTTTGGTCCCTTAACTAAGGGAAGATATACTGCCATTGGAGGCATTCCAGAGAAGGTTCACTCGGCTGATCCCAGTAGGGAGAGATTTTCTTATGGGGGAGGTTAAGAAGGCCTATATTCATTAGAGTTTAGAAGAATGAGAGGCGACCTTACTGACACGTCAGTTTAAAGTTTATTTATTAGTCACTAGTAGGCTTACATTAACACTGCATTGAAGTTACTGAGAAAATCCGTAATTGCCACACTCGGGCCCCTCGTCAGGTTCACTGAGGGAGAAATTTAGCAGGGCCAATGAACCTAACCAGATGCATTGGACTGTGGGAGGGAACCAGAGCATCTGGAGGAAACTCATGCAGACACGGGGAGAATGTGCACAGACAGTGCCCCAAGCCGGGAATCGAACCCAAGTCCCTGGCACTGTGAGGCAGCAGTGCTAACCAGTGTTTCACCGTGGCACCCTAGAGGATTTGACAGGGTCGATGCTGAGAAGTCCCGTATGGAAGAGTCTGGGATCAGAGGGCATCATCTCAGAGCGAGGGGATCGCCCATTGAAGACAGAGATGAGGAGGAATTTCTTCACTCAGAAGGGGAGTGAATCTGTGCAATTCTTTCCCGCAGAGAGAGATGTAGAGGCTTGGGCAGTGAGTATGTTCAAGGCTGAGATTTTTAATCAGTCAGAGGATCAAGGGGGTTATGGGGATAAGGCAGGAAAAGTGGAGTTGAGGATTATCACATCAGATCATTCATGATCTCACTGAATGGGCCGAATGGCCTACTTCTACTCCTATACCTAACTTTACTTAATTTCAGGGTGTGTGTAATTGGAATTTTCCCTCTATGAAGGCGCCTCCTGTTCTGGATGTTACTGGGATTGTTAAATTATGATATAGGAACACTGGAATTAGATGAGAGTATCGCTGTTCCTTTTATCCATTGGAAATAGTTTCCTGGCTCCTCAGGTTGATAAATATTTGTTTAATCGACTGCTGTCTGGGATATCATCATTTACATTCCATAGACCATGAACCCACTTGAACTGTTGTTGTTCTGAACCACGTTGTAATGTTTCAGATCAAAGTTTCATGAATCGGGAAGGATAAGGGTTTCCTGGTGAGGTTGATGAGGATAGCAGTGGCTCAGTGAGGGGGAGAAGGTTACCACTCACTTCTGAGACACAAGGTCCTGAATTCAAATCCCTCTCCATGGTTTGACACCAAAAATCAAAGGTTACCATTCCACCAGCTGGGGAGGCACTGCACTGCTGTGGGTGCCATTTTTCACATAAGATGTTAAAACTAAGAGACTCTCTACCTGCTCAGGAGGTTGCTAAAGATCTCATGGCACTATTTCAAAGAGCAGGGATTTGTCCACACAGTGAGAGTCAATATTTATCCCTCAAATTAACATCGCACAGATGATCTAGTCAGTGACACATTGCTGTTTACGGCAGATTGCTCTGCAAAGTTTGACTGCCGTGTTTCCTATTTTATACCAGTGCCAAGATTTCCAAAACTACTGAAATAGACTGTCAAATGCTTCAGACATCTCTCTGTGGGAAAAAGCACCTTCATTGCATCTCTTTCTGATGTTCTTAACAATACAAGTGAAATATAGGCAGGGGTCCGGACCTGATCAGGTTCCCCAGATCCATCATAATGTTAAGTTTCACTCTGACACCAAAACATGACGGTGATGGCTCTGGAGTAGGCCAGACCAAGTAGGACATGAGTGAACCAGATGGGATTTTACAACAATGGTTTCATCATTAGACTTTTAATTCCCCACAAGCATTCTCTCTTCCACCTTTGTCAGGAAAAAGATACAACAGTCTGAGGTCACATACCAACTGACTCAAGAACAACTTTTTCCCTGCTGCTGTCAGACTTTTGAATGGACCTATCTCGCATTAAATTGATCTTTCTTTACACCCTAGTTATGACTGTAACACTATATTCTACACTTTCTCCCTTCCTTCTCTATGAACTATATACTTTGTCTATATAGCGTGCAAGAACAATACTTTTCACTATCCTAATACACATGACAATAATAAATCAAACTTAAAGAATTTTTTTTTTACATTGAATTAATGGTGGCACCGTAGTTAGCACTGCTGATTCACAGTGCCAGAACAGGTTTGATCCCAGCCTCGAGTGACTGTGTGATGTTTGTACATTCTCCACGTGTCTGCGTGGGTCTTCTCACTTGCTCCCACAGTCCAAAAATGTGTGGTTAGGTTGATTTGGCCATGCTAAATTGCTCCAAAGGGATCAGCAGGATAAATGCCTGGGGTTAGGATGATAGGGCCTGGGTGGGATTGTTATCAGTGCAGGCTTGATGGGCTGATTGGCCTTTTTCTGCACTATAAAGACTACATGAATTCAAATTGCACCATCTGCTGTGGTGGGACATCAGCCTGGGTCCCCAGAAGATCAGTTTAAAGTTTATTTATTAATGTCCTGAGTAGGCTTACATTAACACTGCAATAAAGCTACTGTGAAAATCCCCCGGTCACTAGACTCTGGTGCCTGAGGGAGAATTTTAGCACAGTCAATGAACCGAACCAGCACATCTTTTGACTGTGGGAGAAAAGCCACACAGACACAGGGAGAATGTACAGATGTGCACAGCGACCAAGGGCTGGGATTCGAATCCAGGTCCCTGGCACTGTGCTAACTCCTGTGTTATCCATTACCCTCAGTCTATGGATTACTAGTTAGTGAAAATACCACTGCCTCCCTGGTTTTGTGTTTATTCTTGGCATTCCCAGCTAGGTGCAGCCTTTACTGCCCATCCCTAATATCCCTTTGAGAAGATAGTGGTGAGCCACCTTCTTGAACACACTGCAGTCTCTGAGGTGTTGGTACACCCACAGTGCTGTCAGGGAATTCCAGGATTTTGATTCTGAGACTGCAAAGGGACTGCAATATATTTCCAAGTCGGGATGGCGAGTGGTTTGGAGGGGAAACTTGCAAGTGCTGGTGTTCCCATGTGCCTGCTGCCCCTGTCCTTATAGATGGTTGTGGGGTTAGAAGATGCTGTTTAAGGAGCCTTGGTGAGTTGCTGCAGTACATCTTGTAGATGGTACACAGACTGCTCCAGCTACTTGTACATCTTGTAGATGGTACACAGACTGCTCCAGCTACTTGTACATCTTGTAGATGGTACACAGACTGCTCCAGCTACTTGTACATCTTATAGATGGTACACAGACTGCTCCAGCTACTTGTACATCTTGTAGATGGTACACAGACTGCTCCAGCTACTTGTACATCTTATAGATGGTACACAGATTGCTCCAGCTACTGTTGCTGCTGAGCCAGGGGCTGTTTACTGGGGCATCTGAAGCTGAATTTTGGCCCCAGTGAGCGCTCTTTGTGCAGCAGTTTCCCGGGACTCCCGTTCCCGCAGCCGCTCTGCCCGGGGGAACCGGCTCAACCCAGACCCTCCCAGCGGCAGCCTGATCCCCTCCCTCAGCACTCCCCGAGCCCCGAACTCACAACTGCTCCGCACTGCCCCAATCAGCCGCACAGCCATCGGTCCCAACAACAACCCGGAGCCACTAGAGCGCTGCCCTGCGGCTCGGAGGGTTCACTACACTGTGTCACAGCGCCGCCCCACGGCCCGGGAGGGTTCACTGCACTCTAACACAGCGCCGCCCCGCTGCCCGGAGGGTTCACTACACTGTATCACAGCGCCAACCCCGCGGCCCGGAGGGTTCACTGCATTGTAACACAAGCAGCGCCCCGCCGTCCGAAGGGCTCACTGCAATACAGCGCCGCTCCGCGGCCCGGAGGACTCACTACATAATATAGCGTCCACCCGCGGTCTAGAGGGCTTACTGCACTAAATCACCGCACAGAGGGCTCACTGCACTGCTCCTCCGCACGGCCCGGAGGGCTCACTGTGTTGTAACACAGCGCCGCTCCGCCTCCCGGAGGGCTTACTGCAGTGTAACAGCGCTATCATGCGGCACGGAGGACTCATTGCACTGTGACCCTGCGCCGCCCCGAGGCCCGGAGGACTCAATGCGTGGTAACATAGCGTCGACCCGCGGTCTAGAAGGCTTCCTGCACTAAATCACAGCGCCGCCCCGCGGCCAGGTGAGCCCACTGCATTGTATCATAGAGCCGCCCCGTGGCCTGGAGGGCTCACTGTACTGTAACACAGCGCCGACCCTCGGTCTGGAAGGCTCACTGTACTGTAAAAGCGCCACACCGCGGCCTGGAAGATTCACTGCAGCGAGTTTTCTCCAAACCTTTGTTTTGGTTCAGAGAAAATTAAGGAAGAGTCCAAAAGAGTGAAAAAGGAAAATATTAAAGCTGAATAAACTGAGTCAGGAATTGAGATGTTCGAGAAAGTGTAAATGAAGAAACAGAATATCCTCTCCAATCCAATAAACACATCGACTGGAATTTTCCCAGAGAGCAGAGGCAAGGATCACTCAAGAATAAGGGATGAGGGGTGAAGAGTGAGGGGAAGGTCCGTTTACCTCAGGCGGGATTTCATAGTTTCGGGATAAAGAGGCCAGAAAATCCCATTGAGTTTAATGGAGTTGCTAGGAAAGCAACAACGTTCCTGATGGAAAGATGTCCCTCCAGTTTGTAATCACTTTCAGAGAGGTCAGTGTGTGAGTGAGACAGAAAATTGGACAGTCACTCTGCAAAATGTTCCCCCCCAATCTGTACTTAACCTCCCTCCCCCCAACCAAGGAGGCACAGATAGTTGAGGGCTTGTGCGTGGATAGCATTCCTATCTCCACACGAGAAACTCCAAGTTTGAGACCCATCCCAAGCCAAGGAAGATGTGTTTATAACATGGCCAATGGTCTGAGATCCACCTGCAAATTCCTTCCCAAAGATGCCTCAGTGGCTGGCACTGACAGCAGGAGAGACTCCTTTAGGCTTCCCCCTCTCACTCATCTTTGCACCCATTCCGTTTGTATCCCTTGGGTAATAGTAGGGGAAGGATTTCCCAGCTGATTGTCAGCCCATTGAACCCTCTTCTCCATGGTCAACAAGTCTCAGCCCTGGACTTGAATCAGAACTTCTGGTGCCAGACCAAGAATTTGCAGTCCAGTGGTAGAAATACCAACCACTACAACACAAAGCCTGAGACTCTTGCTCTGGCTGTGCTTGTTGTGGACAAGCTTTGAGCAATAAGACTAGTGACCTGTTCTAGGTCAAGCTTGCTGCGGGATCAAATAAAAATCACTCAATGTGGAAGAGAAACGACATTTGACAGTGGGTTAGCACTACTACCTCACAGCACTAAGGACCCAGGTTCAATTCCAGCCTCGGGTCACTGTGTGGAATTTGCACATTCTACCCAAGTCTGCACCAGTTTCCTCCCACAATCCAAAGATGTGCAGGTTAGGTGGATTGGCTATGCTAAATTGCCCTTTAGTGTTCAAAAATGTGTAGGTTAGATAGATTGGCTACAGTAAATGCACATGGTAACAGGGACAGGTCAGGGGGAGGATCTGGGTAAGATGCTTTTTCAGAGTCAGTGTAGGCTCTCTGCACCGTAGGGATTCTATGGATTTTAAAACAAAATTAAATTTTTTAAAGGCATTATTGATAAAGAATACAAAGAGCAGCAAAGGGTGACAAAGGAAGATAAAAGGAATGTGAAAAACCTGCAAGCGTTAGCAAAAAAAAAAATTTAGGAGACGGCTGTCAGGAGCAAGGTGATACTGCCAAATATTGGGTGAAAATAAGGGAATGGCAGACATTTATAGTTGTGTATTTCCAGTGGAGGAAGAGGATTCCAGCTTGAAAGAAGAGTTTTGTTCTGACCTGTGACAATAACCCTTTTTCCTTCCACCAGCACTACCTGATCTGCTAAGTTCTGTTTTTGTATCTGTTGTTGGGAAGTAGCCAAGTGTTAATGGAGGACAGGGTGACATCTCGAATTTTGGCAGCTGATCACATCTTTCCACGCTCTGTCTGTCAGGGACATATCTGTACACTGACTGGTGTCTCTCAATCCCCTCCCTCCATTCCACAAGCAGGATGATTAGTAGCAAGGAAGAATTAAAGGAACAAGTCAGTCTATCCAAACCAGCTAACCCGAATATAGTTCTTTACACTGTTAAGGACTTCCTCCATCCCATTCTGTCACCTTCAAAACAATTGTGCGACTGATGTGTCCTTTTTCCTTAAGGAAGGTTTCCCACTACCTCTGATTAATAGGGCACTCAACCAGGTTCGACCTATTGCGTATCTGCACCTGCCCCTTCCCTCCCAGAACTATGATAGGATTCCCCCTTATCCTCACTTCATCCCACTAACCTTCACATTCAGAATTATCTTCTGTCAACTCTCCAGCACAATGCTGCAAGATACCTTCTCACCTTAGCACTGCCCCCAAAGTTCAGCAGGGACCCTACTCCCTCAACTGACATCTGGTCTATTTCTTCATCATGCCCAGCTCCCCCTTGCCTTTCAGTCACAGACCTGCCCCGTTACCTCCTCCCCATTCAAGGCCCCAAACACTCCTTTTTGAGAAGCAGAATTTCACTTGCATCTCCTTTAATTTGGTCTCGTGCTCCAAATGCAGTCTCCTCAACACTGGAGAGACCAAACGCAGACTGGGTGACCACTTTGTGGAGTAGGTTTAGTTCAGAAGCATAAGAACAACCTTCCTGTTTTTTTTTGCCATTTTAACTCAACATCTTATTCATATAGAACATAGAACATTACAGCACAGAACAGGCCCTTCGGCCTTCGATGTTGTGCCGACCAAAATAAAAAGCAATGCCCTCCAAACTAAACCATTCCCTTCTCTTCCATATACTTATCAACTAACCTCTTAAACTCCACCAAACTTGGCGCATCTACAACAGCTGCAGGCAGGGCATTCCACTCCCTAATCACTCTTTGAGTAAAGAACCTACCTCGGATATCCGTCCTATAACTCATACCCCTTAATTTAAAGCTGTGTCCCCTCGTGCTAGCGTTCTCCATCCTAGGAAAAAGGCTATCACTGTCCACCCTATCTAAACCTCTAATCATCTTATATGCTTCAATAAGATCCCCTCTTAGCCGCCTCCTTTCTAACGAAAACAACCTCAAATCCTTCAACCTCTCTTCATAGGACCTGCCCTCCTTACCAGGCAACATCCTGGTAAACCTCCTCTGTACCCTCTCCAACGCCTCCACATCTTTCTTATAATGCGGGGACCAGAACTGCACACAATACTCCAAGTGCGGCCGCACTAGAGTTTTGTACAGTTGCAACATGAGGCTGCGGCTCCTAAATTCAATCCCCCTACCAATAAAAGCTAAGACTCCATAAGCCTTCTTAACAACTTTATCCACTTGACTGCCTACTTTCAGGGATCTATTGACACATACACCAAGATCCTTCGGTTCCTCAACACTATTAAGAGCCCTACCATTAGCCCTATACTCTACACATTTATTGTTCCTGCCAAAGTGCATTACCTCACACTTTTCCACATTAAACTCCATTTGCCACCTCTCGGCCCAGCTCTGCACTTGTCCAAGTCACTCTGTAAACTAAAACACCCCTCTTCACTATCTACCACACCACCAACTTTAGTATCATCTGCAAATTTACTGATCCATCCCTCAATACCCTCATCCAGATCATTTATAAAAATTACAAACAGCAGGGGCCCCAAACCAGACCCCTGAGGTACACCACTTGTCACCGAACTCCACGATGAATATCTCCCATCAACCACCACCCTCTGTCTTCTATCTGCTAGCCAATTCCTAATCCAATTAGCTAAATCACCCTCAATCCCATACATCTGCATTTTCTGCAGAAGCCTTCCATGGGCCACCTTATCGAACGCCTTACTAAAGTCCAGATATACCACATCAACTGCCTTACCCCCATCCACCTCTTTGGTCACTTTTTCAAAAAACTCAATAAGGTTAGTAAGGCATGAACTACCCTTCACAAAACCATGCTGACTATCCCCAATCAATTCATTTCTCTCTAAATAACTATAAATCCTATCCTAATAATTCTCTCCAATACTTTGCCCACAACAGAAGTAAGACTCACTGGCCTATAATTCCCAGGAAAGTCTCTCTTCCCCTTCTTGATCAACGGGACCACATTCGCTATCCTCCATCCTCCGGAACCACACCCGTAACCAACGACGACCTGAAGATCAGAGCCAGAGGCTCTGCAATCTCCTCTCTTGCCTCTCAGAGAATCCTAGGGTAAATCCCGTCCGGCCCAGGGGACTTATCCAACTTCAAACCCTCGAGAATTTCTAGCACATCCTCCCTATCTACTACAATACTTCCCAAGTTGCAACCCTGTACCTCAGTGTTCTCCATAGCTACATTTCCAGCACTCTGCGTGAATACCGAAGAAAAATATTTATTCAGTGCCTCACCAATCTCTTCAGGCTCCACGCACAACTTCCCACTGCTGTCTATGACTGGCCCTAATCTTGCCCTAACCAATCTTCTATTCTTAACATATCGAAAGAAAGCTTTAGGATTCTCCTTAATCCTATCAGCCAACAGCTTCTCGTGTCCCCTCTTAGCTCTCCTCAATTCACTTTTTACCTCCTTCCTAGCTAATCTATAGCTATCCATTGCACTACCTGAGCCTTCAAGCCTCATCCTGACATAAGCCTCCTTTTTCTTCTTAACCAGCAAATCAACTTTATTCGTACACCAAGGCTCTCTTACTCGACCATTTCCTCCCTGCCTGACAGGGACATACTTATCAAGGACTCGCAGCAGCTGCTCCTTGAATAAGCACCACATTCCAGATGTCCCCAGTCCCTGTAGTTTCCTAGTCCAATCTATGCACCCTAATTCTCTCCTGATGGCCTCATAATTACCCTTCCCCCAGCTATAACTACTGCCCCCAGCCTCATGCCTATCCCTGTCCATCACTAAGGTGAACGTAACCATATATATATATAGGATATATAGCATATATATATATATATAGCATATATAGGATATGTCCATCCTTAGCCTGCTACAATGTCCCAGTGAAGCCCAGCACAGGAGGAACAGCATCTCACACTCTGACAGGGCTGCAAAGCAGAGTTTGGCAACTTCAGACTTTTACCTTTCCTCCATCTGAAACCAACCCCCCCCCCCCCCTTTTGTGGTACAGTGGTTAGCAGTGCTGCCTCAACACTAGGGACCTGGGTTTGATTCCCAGCTTGAGTCATTGTTTGGGTGGAGTTTGCACGTTCTCCTCACGTCTGCGTGGGTTTCCTCCCACAGTCCAAAAGACATGCCGGTTAGGTGCATTGGCCATGCTGAATTCCTCAATTTACCCGAACAGGCACCAGAGTGTGTTGACTAGGGGACTGTCATAGTTACTTCATTGTAGCATTAATGCAAACTTGTGACAACAACAAATAAACTTTTAAAATATCCCTTACATATTTCCTCCTCACCATGTCTTTTGATCTTAAAAAGGTGGTACTTTCTGTTGCAGTTTCTATAGCTCTAACATAATCTTGTCCTTTCAGTTCTGAAAGGAAAAGTCAATGTTCCGTGTCCTTTCTCCTAACAGATCCTGCCCGACCTGCTGAGATCTTCCAGCAATCCTCTCTTCTTATAACAGTTAAGAGTTATACCCTGTGAAGGTCATCAACTCAGTCATCTTTAGGCCCCTTCAAAGCATCAAAGACCAAAAATAAGAGGAGGCAGTTGTGCCAGTTAAACTGTTTATATCATTTATTGAATTGTAATGCTGCATTGTTTAAATCACAGCCAATAAAAATGAAGGGGAATTTCACTTCTACAATACAGATTACAAAAAGTTAAACTGAAAGCTACCAAAATAAAAAAAACTGGAATAGGTGTCATAAACTGTGGTTCATGCGTTTTGCATAAATGAAAGGATGCCGCATGTATTCAACTTTGCGTAAAATACCAAAATACAACAGTCACAATGAGAATGGCTAGCAGATCAATGTCTGAAGGTTTCCTGTTCTTATGCTGCGTGCTGCACCGTGGAGAAGCAGAGCTTCAGGGTGTATGGATAAGGGCCACCTAAGGGAGAAGAGAGAATCATCAGCAATTCCAAAACAGGCACCGCACAACACAAATCTCATTTCTTCACCCCACCACATTTCATTAAACAGGACATACTTGGATTTTTCATTTGATAGTGATTCAGCAGGGACAGTGACTCCATGGCATCATTCTTTGAATCCCACTCAATCAAGCCAGAGGAACTTCTCTCACCTGCAACAATAAAAATTGGATTCAAATCCGACATGCCAAGAATATTAAACATGCTCAAGTGGCTGTAATCTAAGACCAGCTGCAATGACAAGAGCAGGATACAAAAGGATAATTGCAAGAATGTTCAGACTAGGTTGCGTGAGGGGAAGACATACATTACAAAAGATAATCAGTTGCAGGAAACTTGCCAAAGACCGGGTTAAATTATCCCACAGAAGATTTCATTGACTAATGGAATGGTAGACTCATTTGATAAAATGTTGAGGAAATTAGGTAACCTTCATAACCAAATATAAAGTTTTTGTGCTGAAACTTAAATCAGAATTATTCATGGTCAGATAAGAATCCAAGAATTTGAAGTGGGATCCTGACACCAGTTGTAAACAGATTTATTGCGATAACATTCTCTCAAACTGTTTATTGATCAGAACTCCCAATAGGAAAAAAACTCATTGGTTTTTTCAGATACTTACTCTTTCCAGAGAATAACTTGAATGCAGATGGTCTCTTCAAGCCCAGCTCATCACAGACCTGGAACAAGAAAACAAGCTATAGGTATCCTGTTGAAGTTACGCAACCCCTTACCTTCAAGGACAAGCAGAGCAACGGCACAACTTTAAGTCTTACAATGGTTGTACAACTGCTCTCTACAACCTCAGTTCTGATGGAAGGAGTGCACTCAGGAATGTTTGTGCCACATCTGGATCTTTGACCATCACCAGAGCAAAAACAGTCCTACCATCAGCATCAATTTCAATACCAAAGCAAAGTCATCAAATGCCAATCTGTTATTCAATTTCACATTGAACAGCAGATAGTTCATCTCCTCTGTCCCTGTGCAATGTTAGAACAAATCCAAACCAGGAGCAGAGATAAGCAACTCAATACAATTACTGAAAACATTTCAGTACCTCACAGAAGGCTTCCTCTGTCACCTCCGGGGGTGCATTGAAGTAATGCAGGACATTGCTTGGGTGCTGGATTCGATTCTTGCTGGCTTGTTCTGGAGTGGTGAAGCGGTTGTTTCTGGAGCCAGAGAAATCCTTAAAACTGCAAGAGCCATCTTCAAGTTCATAAGACTGACCCGCCATGATGGCCTGTTGTTTGGACACACTTGACAAAACAAACAAAACATACCAGTAAGCACAAACATTTCCAAACTAGCTTCAGTTAGTTATCATCTCCACCTCCCCCCCGCCCACCAAAAATCTTCCTTTCCACACACAACCATCGACAACTTTGACCATCGTTGGTAACTTGCCATTCACATAACAGCAGTACTGTACTTCACCCAATAGGTAAAAGGTCATCAATTAAATAAGTTTCTCTCCACAGATGTTGTCTAGCCCATTGAATATTTCCATGCCCTAAACATTATACACAAAGATATTCAGGGCCACATGGCCTACTCCAATTTCTTGGGTTTTCCAAAGGTTAGGTTGATTGGCCACGCTAAATTACTCCTTGTCAGGGATATTAGCCAGGTAAATATAAGGGCACTAAAGGGATAGGGCCTGGCTGGGATTGTTGTTGGTGCAGACTCAACAGAACGAATGGATCTGCAGTATATGATTACATTAGTTGGAGATCAGAAGAATAAACAGGGATCTCAAAAATTCTAACAGGGCTAAACAGGATAGATACAGGAAGGATATTCCTGATGCTGGGGAAGCCCAGAACCAGGGGGTCACAGTCTAAGGAAACAGGTGACTAATTCTGCATTGAGGTGGTGGTGGGGTGGGGGAGATATTTATTTGTTTCTAAGTGATGAGCTTTTGGAATTTGCTATCGCACTTCAGTGAAGACCAAAACATTATGTATGTTTTCAAGAAAAAGAGAAAGAATTAGATGCCAGAGCCAGCAATTACTGAGTTGGGAGACCAGCCATGATAAAAATAAACAGAGGTGAAAGGGCTCAATAGTCTGATCCTGCTGTATTGCCAGTGACTTTATTGGAATTGGGATGGAGGCATCAAGAAGCCCCCATTGGCCACACTTCGATCCAGCTCCAGACTCTTCACATGGAAGCTTCCTAGATCACAGAAGCAGGAATTTCACCTTGGTCAGCCTGTGATTTGGCAATGCCAGTTGGTGCTCGGCCACCTCTTTCATACAACACTTGTAACACGTTATGCAAACCGATTTTCCAGCACTCTGTAGATCTCTAAACAAGGATCGGAGTAGGATTTCCCACTCCTAACCAGCGGTAGGCCCAATGTGTACTCTTTCATCTGAACCTATTATGCAACAGATTCTTAGCCAGACAAGATTAATCCCAGTCTCAGTTTCTATCAAATTCCAAAACAGGGCAGTCAAAGCACTGGCATGGTTATTGGGAGAAAAACATTTCAGAGCGCAGACTCCCAGTGTACATTTCAAAAACTGCTACTTACCAAACATTTAATTTTTGGTCAAACATGTATGTGTTATTCAAGTGACTGATGGCTCGATCCACAGCAAATCCATCTCCCATTTCTACCATGGCAGCTCCTGGCTTACTCTTCATGAATTTAACCTTAAAAAAAATGCAAGGAAAGATTTCTTAAGGAGCACAGGATACAAAAAAACTACTGCATCACCCACAACAGCCAATCCTGCCCGCTTTAACCATGGTAAAAATCACT
The DNA here is from genome assembly GCA_024679065.1 of Sphyrna mokarran. Lineage (NCBI taxonomy): Eukaryota > Metazoa > Chordata > Chondrichthyes > Carcharhiniformes > Carcharhinidae > Sphyrna > Sphyrna mokarran. The sequence continues at coordinate 10,834,004 of JAGIQG010000036.1, forward strand.
AGTGTATATGAACCTCGATAAACATTTCAAAAAGAAACAGTTTATTAATCATGCTGCCTCATTTGAAAATTCAAGAAGAAATTACACTCAAACAATTACCTTTTCCACATTTCCATATAAGCAGAAGATGTTGAACACTCGATCACAATTCATCCTTGAAGGATCCAATCCGTAAACCATCAGCACGGGACTCTCTGCTTGAGGACCATATTCGGGTGGTGGTGGCGGAGGAGGAGGTCCATACTGAGGCCCATAGCGTTGACTGGGTGGGCCTCGGTGAGGACCCCCCACTGGAGGTGGGCCTCCCATCCTTCGGCGCTCGTAGTGGGCAGGTGGGCCGTAATCATCATCCGGATAGTGACTGTATCCTCCTTGTGGGGCTCCTTGGGAGGCAACCAAAATAAGATTTAGGTAGCATTCACAGTCAAAGATAAAGCCACACAATATCTCAACCTACAAATGGAAGAACAGGTTGGAGGGGAAATTCTGTATTATAAATGGATCTCCTCCTACAGCTCACCAGCTGACAAGTAGTGCCAATCCTTCAATCACTGAGGGGATGGGCTGTGTGTAGTCATTTCATACATAATGGATTCCCTGATCAGTGGTCCCAGCAACACCACTGTCCTGGTGACAAACAGCAAAAGGAGGTGCCAAAACAAACTCTTTGGCAATCAACTTTAGTAGCAATCTAATGACACTGAAAGACTATTGTACCAAAAGGTAGGATCACATTCACTAGCCAAATCAACAAGGGAAAGAGTCACGGGCTCTTAATTTGGTGAAATAGTCAAGACAAATGTGCACCCAGCACACATTATCTTAAAAAAGTGATCGAAAAATACTTCACCCCCCCCTCAAACAAATCATTTAAAAACAGGGGAGAGAAGAAGTCTTAAGTCTCAAAAGACATCAAGACAGTGTGGTCAGCCAGGTACAACACCACCCCACCCATCAACTCTAGTTCTCACCATACTCAGATGGATGATCTCCAAGCAAGGCTGGCTGGCGCTGTCGCTTGTTAGGATCTCCTACAATAGCGAGTGCGGCGGGGGGGGTAAAGAGAGAGTATTAAAGGTAATTCCCAAGCGTTCAACGGCACCCAAAATACATTACAACATAAAAGTTACAGTGCAAATATTGAAGAGGAAAATCAGCACATCAACAGTTCATTAACAGTTATTACAATAGTTTCCAGAGTACAGATACATATTTAAGACTTTGGCATTTATACATTGTAGTCTTAACAGATCTATAACCACAAAGGTTCAAGCATAAAAAGGTCTACTTACAGGCAGAGTTAGAGAATAACGTCCATGTGCACAAAATGTCTGCATTTTTTTCCTTACCACCCAATGCTTCAACAGCAACTTATTGCAGTTTTGAAAGATGGCGCCCCAAACATATGCTTCAACCCTGCATTACACGTTTTACAGCAATGAATAGAGATTTTATACAATGACAGTACTAGATTCTAACAATTGCATCTAGCAACAAATTTCACGTTCACAGTTCAGGTAAAAGATTCTTCACAGCTGTCAAATGGTTCAGTAAAAAAGTTGTGAATATGAAAACCCAGTGTTCCTCCATGTCGTTCTCCTGAAAGTAGTGTTGGATGTGTTGGTCTTGGGCTTTGTGGTAGCAAGGCTTACTTGGGAAGGATCTGTGTACATCTCCCACATGGGTGTCCAAAATGAAGTAGTGTACCACTGGTAATGTATCATTTATGCAGCGAAATAGCTGTACTGATGTGCCTCACTGATGTGTCTCTTATCCCTCCTGTTGAAGTTGCATGTTGCCGAGTATCAGTTGGTTATGGCAGATGTCTGAATGTTCTCTGAAAATGTAGGAAGTGTAGAAAACTGGTGTTTCAGCAGGTTGGGTTGACTGGTGGAAGGAATTCGGCATGTACTTCAAGAGCGCTGTATGAATGCACTTGTCTTATGACGAAAACTCCTCTAAGCAAAGTGAGGGAAAACCCCTGAGACAAATCAGTTCACATGAGGCAGTGTTTTTGACTTGTATCTGAAGAAATCTTGAAAATGAAACAGTTACATCTCTTGCGAATATGCCTCATTTTTTCATTACATTCACTTCAGAAGTCTAGGAAAATGATGGTTTGCCTCACAGTATGTAAGTCATGGCATGTCGTATCGCTGTGGCTGCAGGGTAATCTTGGGTCAATGTATGACATTCGATGTATTGTTCTTGTTCAATAAAAAAAGAAAGAATTCTGCTTGCTTCTCCAGAAAGATCTGCCTATTACTGTTGCACTGTGTATGGTCTTACCCAGCAAATGGTTTGGTTATATAATGCGAAAAGCAGAGTTTAAAATTAACTGACCACTAGCACAGTTCACAGCATTTAATGAGCAACTGCAGCTTGCTTTATCTTGGTTATGCACACATAGCCACAGTTGAATATATATATTTTTTAAATATCAAGTTGTGCTCTCAACTCCCCAGATTGACACAAAGTTTTTTTTCCCCCCCCCCAAACTTTCCAGTTCCTGTTAATTTTAAATTCGGCTTCCCCAATGGTCACACATGTATACCTCAATTTTAAAAGGCATTATATAACAGCAAATCTGCATTAAAATGTGCTTAATATAAATGAATAGTGCACTTTGATAATCATCACAATCAGATCATTAAGTGAAGGAACCGATTAATTATACAAGGCTCATTAAAACTACATGCTGTCACAATTTACAGTCACCATTTGGGCTGCCAAAATCTCAGGTTTGACTTTCCACTTTATTCACAGCAAAAAATTCCATTGTGGCACTGATTTGAAACATACCCATCTTACTACGTATATGTATGCACATGGCTATTGTGATTATAGGACAATGTTGGATTAGTGTTTAGAAACCACCTTGCCATGAAGCAAACTCCTAGCTTCACTTAAATGGTGGCTTCAACATGACATGGGCAAAAAAGTATTCTGCAATTGGTAATACCAGCAGTAACATAAATCCAAGGTAGTTCCAAAGTCAGAGGTTAAAACAATTCAACTTTAAAAATAAAACTACAAAAAAGGTCAAGATAATCTCATGTCAAAAATCACCCAGTTATTGAGTAGTCACAGTAGAAATGGTTTACAACTCAGCATTGAAGCTTTGTGACAACTTCGGGCACAGAAAAATTATTTTTCCCACTGTGTATATATACAAATGAGGAACAGTGCCAAATCAGCAAAATTTTAAGTCCACAATTTTATCCTCTGGGAGAGTGGAGGTGAAAGTTGCCAGACATTTTGATAAGTTATTGGAAGATTCAAACAAAATTCAGTACTTTAGACAAAATACACAACCTCAGAAAAAAAGCCACTATTCTTAAGGACAAAGCATCAATATTTGTTGGGACTGGAGGGAGGGTGGGGATGGCTGCAGGAAATCTATATGTCTCAGTGCCTGGAGAGGAGGACATCATGTAGAAGGATATACGCACACACTGATCAAGTTGCAATTCTCCGCAGCCAGAGTTTCACTTCAAAATTTATGAAAAATTTCAGTGCCATCCAAATTCAGATCTTTACTTCCATTTTTCTATATTAAAAGGTGCACAGTCAATAGAAGAAAAAAAAAATCAGTATTACATTCACTACGTACACCACTAGGTACACTACCAGTGTACCAAGTGAAACACAGTTGGTGATTACCAGGAAAGTCAAACCTTGTTATGGGGTACGCAAAAGACGTAAAAACTTCCAGCAACATTTTGCTTTGAGATGCAAATGCATTCACAGTGCAATGAAAGTCAGCTTTAAGTCAGGAAATGTTTTTAGAACAGACTTCACACTCAGCCAGCATGTTGTACCTAAAGCTGCATTTTCATCAGGAAACTTAAATATTCACACAGGAAACACTATGCTGGCTGCTTCACATCCCACCGGGTGAAACGACGTGCCAGCTCAGAACATACTGACTATGCAGTTCGACAGTGCAGAGAGCAAAAGGCTGCAGCAAAGCACCCTAGATAAAAAGCTGCACACTCAATCTGGATTTCATCTGAAAATGTCTTCTGCAAAGCAGATCAGAGAAAAAGGAAGCTTTATTGTAAATGGGATGAAGGTCGAGGCTTTTATGGGATTAACATTACTTTGTTCACGCACTTGTGAGTTTGCAATTCTATCAGGAATCATCCTTTCATACAACTGCACAGATTAAAACTGAGACATAGCAAGATCTTTAACTAGAACTGCTAGGTCATGCTGCTATTCAACAGTTACATCCTCATTCCTCAGATGTCAGTGACACACTGCCATTATTTATTGCTTATTCATTTGTTAGCTGAGACTCAGGTACTGCCTCGTGTGCTATTCTGGTCCAAAAACTCTCAAGGTTATTGTGCCCCAGGAATATTGAAAAGGTTCAGATGCTTCTGGCATTCACTGATCCACTGATTTCAGCTCATTTCCATGAGACAATACTGAAAAGTGAAATTTCACAACAGCACAACTGACCCAGAGACTTGCAATGATTGTAATGGATGATGCCCTGGAAGTAGCTGCATCACTGGGGAATTCGATGAGGCTAAAGTTCAATTGTTTCTTTCCGAAAGATATTTAAATCCACCCCAGGAAGCAAGTGTGTGAATTGATTACATAGTTGAGATGGACAAAAGAGAAGGCCTCGAGTTGAAATCTAGGATTTAAAGTAAACGTTATGGGACGTAAACAAATAAGTAAGAAACAAATTTAGAGATCTTGGCAGAGCAAGGCATCGAATGGAATCGATAATATAGCTCATGACAAGTAGCAGACAAGAGTTTACAATATCTAGAAAAGAACCTCAGCAAATTAAATTATCTACATCAGAGCGATCAGAGATTATCAGCTGGACCAACTCCATTGTCCGTGAACTTCATCCAGTGAAATATTTAAAAAAAACTGTAAAATCAATGAGTGCAGAAAATGCAGTCAGTCCTTCAAAAATCCAAGCTCTGGAAGCCTGAGTCAAAGCCCTAATATCATGCTAGTTATTCAATGCTGAATTTAAAAAAATTGTCAATGGGATCACAACCAGAATTTTACAAGTCCCATATATATCTCAATTAATTCCAGCCCCAACAGCTATATTTTGGTGAGAGGGGAAGGTGCATTGTGATTTTGGCAATGGCTAAAGGAGAAGCAGTTAGCTATTACAAATTACACCATTCAGGAGTCATAATGTAGACAGTCGCTGGGAATAAAAACATGTGGTGAATAATCTAATTAGCAAAAAAGGCTGGGAATACTCTGCAAGTCTGGCAGCATCTGGGAGGGTTTGGAAACGTTAACTTTTCTGTTCACAGATGATGCCAGAATTTTTCTTTATTTCACATTTTCAGCATGTACAATATGTTTCTTCTGTAACCTCAAATAATCTTGCCATACTGATGGGAGATAAAGCAGACCAAGAACTTGAGTGCAATTTGTAAGTGATCAAACCGGAATTCACAGCACTGCTTCAAATCAGAGCCCCAGCTAACTCAAAAATTCTGTCTCATCTCCCCAGCCAAAAATAGACGGACTTGATGGTTAAATGTGAAAGCTGAAATATAATCAGATTAAGAACATAAAAAACATTGTGCAATGCAAAATGACCCCACTCACATTAAAATTTGCCAGCAGCCCAATGCACTATTAAATTTGCCAACAATGCATTCAGTCTTGGCAGAGCATTTGCCCACTGAGCTAGTCTCAGCCTTCATAGCCATTAAATCACTGGAAAAATGAAAGCTAAACACCAAGCAAATGCCCATCACCGTATGGCAAACCAGCTGTTAGAATCCCAATGGTGCAGTATTCCAATGTTGCTGGAAGTTTTTCTAAATTTCATTAATTGACTGACAGCACCAAAGTTATAACTGTAAAATATGGTGTGGGATTAGATGCATGTAATTTGCAAACAAGGGGAATGTGTATCATTTCTACACATGAATTTTGCATTACACAAACTACATGTACTGAACGTATTACCTTGTCCTCCCAAAGTAGGATTGGTGTAATCCCAAGTGTCCTGATCATTTTTGAAGACATTCAAACGAGTAGGCTAGAGAAATCAGAATTCAAATTATATCAATAAATAGATCAAATGAACATCTAACTTACAGCTCAATAACCACGACTCAGCCCAAATCCTAGTATATCTATGCAACATCAAGTCAATGTGGAGCCTCTGTACATACTGCTGATAAACACTTCAGCAAACTGAAAATAAGTACTAATACTAGCATATAATCTTAATCTCACTTCCTCAAAACAGAACACACTAAGCAGTGTTTTAGAGCTCTAAGAATGGTATTATATTTAGAGGAATTGCAATGTGGCTATACAATCTCTTAAGACTGGAGATATTTTCAGCCCACTATTCAATTTCAGTCTCAAAATAACTACAATTTTCTTCAGCGCTCCTCATTATGTCAGTACAGTGACTTTAACAAGCAACTTACTTTTGCATACTCAATCTTCAAAGTACAACATCCAGAATAAATATCTGCTCCATTGAGAGATGCTTTTGCTCTCTGTGCGCTCTGTACTGAGTCAAACGTGCCAGACATTAAGGCAAATATACAAGATTAAATACAAATTGCTGACCAATTAGTGGTGTTACCAAAGAGAGGCTAATCCTCTTTTGACCCCTACAAGTGGTCAACCCTTATGATTGCAGAATGGTTGTACATGGAAAGAAATGGGAGTTCCAACAATGGCAGCTTGCTTTGTAAAATATCCCAGGTGCTTCAGAACAAAAGAAGAAGTGCTACAAAAAAGTTTGTGTAGGAAAGATTAGCCTTCATAAAAATGGTTTCAAAAAAGTGAAGCATAGGGTGCAGGAAGATCAAGGATGAAATTTTGAAGTGTGAAGTCCAGTCAGTCAAAACTTTCATGCCAGGAGAGGATCAAAAAGGATACTATACATATGGGGGACAAAGGGCAATAGTTTTCATCTCGGCTGAAAAGTATTAAAGACTGGGATATTGGATAAGTAGACTGACAATAGATAGGGATGCATAATTCAACAACTCCCCCCCTCCCAAAAAAAACATCGGAGTATGGGGGTGGGGGCAGGAGACAATAAAACAAATAGTCAGGCAGCAAAATCTTTCTACGCTCTACATCCATTCTTCAACTCACTGCATTACATGCAGCACATCCTAATATACAAGTGCGTTAAAGAATCATAGAATTCCTACAGTGCAGAAGAAGGCAATTCAGCTCAATAAGCCTGCATCAACAATAATCCCACCGAGACCCTAGTCCCTTAACATCACGTGATTACCTTGCTATTTCCACTGACAATTCGGCATGGCTAATGCACCTCACCTGCACATCTTTGGTGATTTGGGGGGGGGGGGGGGGTTTGTAATTTGTTCACATCAAAAAAAATTGGAACAGCAAACATCTTTCAAATTATTTCTACATATTCAATCAAGCGCTCAATGTTGGCACTAAGAAGGATATTCCACCATCGCTTGGACTCCATTCTTCCTAAATATTACGATCCTTTGCACAGGTCCACATGGATTGCAAATAGTGTACAAAACATCCTGAAAAATAAAAAGATTGTCAACGAGTCGAAATATGCATTAATTTGTGGCCAAATGGGCCAGCTAAAATGGCGTTTTGTAAAGCACTCTGGGACAAAATCAAGCAAGAACTAAACCAACAAGCTGCAGTGCAAAGACAAACATTCCCTGACGAATGGATAAACAGGATACAGGTCATCTCCAAACAAAAAAGACTTTCTGGTCACAGTGGGTTGTTTACCAGAGACAAGGGCACCATGACCCCTCATTTAGGAGGGAGATATGTGGCCTATGTGCCTCCAGCACCTACAGACGTGGCCGTTCGGGACACACCCAGAGAGAGAGATCGGTGTGGTAGCATCTGATTGGATCTCTATCGATCAGGGGGATCAAGTCCTGATCAACTGATTAGCAATGACCAAAAGGGGTGTGATATCCAATGGGGTATAAAGGGTGCTACGTAACCAAGAACCTCTCTCTGACCCCACAACAATGGTGACCGTTGGCAGCAGCAATCAGCACGAGAAGAGTCACCGCATCCAAGAAGAAAGGAAGACAGACCACAGCCAGAGCACCATACCAGGCCAAAGGACCAAATTATGCCGATGTCGACCAAGACAAAACGCACAGATTAAGGCCAATGTCTACTTGGGTACTTGCCAGTCACGTAAAGTCTTATATTGGACTTAACTTATTGTTTGTTTGGTGGATGATTGATTGTGTAGGTTTAAATAAATATTGGTTGTACTAATAAGACATCTACTCAGTTATTTGTCCACCATATAAAAGAGTTAAAACAGACTGTGCAGCAGGCAACACATAGATCAGCTTCCTCCCATCCCTGCCTGAGTAGGCAAGGGGGCAAAAACAATGATGTTGGGACAAACCACCAGCAGTTTTCTCCATCATATACTACCAATAATTTAGATCAGACTAAAATACACAACAATTGAGGATTAGTGCATTTTTTTTTAAAGCCAGAGTTATGCCTCTCCTCAGTCAAGAATCTCAGGTTATAAATGGGCAGATAGGAAGTAAAACTACAATTAGATCAGCCATGATCTTACCAAATGGCAGAGCAGGCTCGAGGGGCCGAATTGCCTACACCAACTCCCAATTTGTAAATAAATTAGTCAGCAAGTTCTGGGGCACAAAGATTTCACTCTATATATAATCTGTGCACACAGATACATACTACGCTTCAATAACTCACCGTTGTAATTGGATAGATAGGATTCATCACTGTGAAAAGCAGAATGTTGTTTACATTTCTGGAATCATCAGAATCACCAGGCCTGGAAATTTTCTGACTAGTGGAGTAGTTCACAAAGGCAGGCTGAGCACCCACGTAGATCTGGCTTTCAACTGCAAAGTTCACACAGGCACAAGCACCATTCAGGTCCTCAAACTCCACCAACGCCTGCCGCTTCTTGGGCATCATCACAACATAGCTGGAAATCCAAATACAACATGTCAGTGAGTGTAGTCTGTTGAGTGGTGTGTGTGCATTTTGAACAATGAGCACTTTGCAAAAGTGCCAAAGCTTAGCATTAGTTTAACGTCTATTTCAGCTTTAAGCCTTGAGCTATGCAAGCCTAAGATGGCAGCAAAGCCAAAGTTTACAACAACATGATCACTGAACAAACTGTGAAATCATTAGAGTCAACTTAGTGGCTCGTTTTCACCCAATAGTAGACTCCAAAAACTGCAACAAAGTGCTATCATTATAACATTTTTCTACCATTTTGCAGATAACTCATGCAGATGTCCAAAATATATAGGATAAAGAGCAATTTAAGCAAATGTTCCACCCCAGATCAACAAATTTGAATGCTAGACCTGTAACCTCAGTTCCTACATCATTTCTCAAAACCTAACTACATAACCAGCTTTTAAGTCTAAATACCAAATAAGCTGTCTAAAAAACAGGAAACAGTTGTGACAGTAAAGAAAATTAAAGGAGAGCATATCAATGGATAAGCAATGCTCCAAATATTTAGTTAAATGCATCACCAAAATTTGTATTCTGCTGTAAGCAATTTCTGCCCAGTCATATTTCCCTGTGATTTTAAACACGTGGTTTTAAAGAAATGGAGTTTACCACACTGTAATGTGAAAGTTACAGGTCACAGAACACAATCACTAAAGGCATATCTGAAACACAAAACCTAAAGCACAGAGAAAAATGCTTCCCTTGTCAAGGGAGATACTAAAAATGTCAACCATTTTCTACACTGCTTCGTTTACAGTGTCACCAATTGCCAAATCTCAAACATCCTGAAGTTACCACTGACAAGAACTTAACCAAACCAGTCACAACTATGTCACAAAAAGAGCAATCAGAGGTTTGTTGTTTTGTAAGTGATCCACTTTAAAACTTTTGAGTGCAAGAGGGTGATGAAATACTGTCTATTTGCCTCAATGGATCCAAGTTCAAGGAAACAGCCAGCTTGACTGACAAACCACCCATCACCTGAAACATACACTTGTTACACCATCAACTCACCACGTCTGCAGTATAGACACCAGGAGGCCATTTGGCCCATCACATCTTTCCAAATGAACTCATCTAGTCCCACTCGCCTTTTCAATGCTTCAACGAAATCTTCCTTTACCACATTCAGGCAGAGCATTTTAGACCCTGTGGTTAGGGGCTAAAAAAAACTCTTGCATTGCTAATAACTTCAGTTCCTGTAGTGCCCTTACATTCTTTCTGAAGTGCATCACCTAGAATTAGCTACAAGAACTGCAGTAAATCACCCAGGCTTCAGCAGCACTGCTCACAATCTCTACCGTCTAGAATGAGAACACTGACTGCAAGTCCCCCTTCAAGTTACAACCCATTCAAACTGGGAAATCCATCTCCAATCTTCGATTATCAGTTGGTCAGAAATATGGAATTTTCCAAAAGTACTACATGGGAGCAGCTCATCAACTCTTTCAGGATAGTCAAGCACAGATAATAAAGTACTGGACTGCCGGTGATAACCACAATCTATAAACAGGTACAAAAAGATCACCTTTTAGTTGGATTAAGTAATGCTCTACTTGACTTGAGAATCACGGTGGCACAGTGCTGCCTTACAGCAGTAGGGACCCAGGTTTGATTTGCACTGTATGAAGTCTGCGCAGTCACCCTGAGTCTACTTCAAGTGTTCTGGTTTCCCCTCAGTCCAAAAAATGTGGTTAGGTGCATTAGCCATGCTAAATTCTCCCTCAGCTTACCTGAACAGGCACCCAAGCATGGTGACTAGAGGAAACTTAAAACATTTTCCATCGAGGAAACCCAACTGATAAGAAGTAAAATGGTCAAGAGACCAATCTATGGATAACTGGAGGAAGAGACATAATTCTCATCCCCCCAGTAAGCATAGGGAAATCCACTAGAATTAACTAAACAAATCAGAGCCTGTATCAGCACCTCAAGACCCAGATAAAGAAAGAAAACCCTAGAAAGAGGAACAATCTATAAACATAGACAGGGATCGCGGATAGAGGTGGGAACATTGGGGTGGCAGCGCGGGTTCGTTGGGCCAAAGGGCCTGTTTCTTGTGCTGTTTTGTTCTTTGATTTTTTTTTAAACAGCAACTTCATTGCAGTGTTAATGCAAGCCTACTTGTGACACATAAATAAAACATTAAAACTCAATTGTTATCTGGCTACGTTCACATCAGTTAGCAGAATGTCAATTCTACTTATAAATTTCAGGGAGCAGATATACATCAGAAAGACTATTTAGGAAAATAGATGAGTGTCATTACTGACAAGAGAAGTGTGATTAAAACGCTTCCTGGATCTCTTAGGCTGTCTATCAATAATTTTTTGTGTTTCACTGATACATACAGTTAGGAGCTTCTTGCTGCTTTGGAATACACATCACCCATTTCAAATTAGCCCAAAGGGAAAGTGATCAGCTGCAAATCTACCAGGCTAATGCTGCCCTGTCTCAGCCCAGACCAGCTTACCTGATCGCACCAAACTCCTGCAGTGCCTCTACAAGATCTGCCTCCATCACTCCATCTGACAGTCCTCTGACATGTACCACAGGGGATGGGGATGGTTTGTGAGGATCTTCAAGATAGCTGCCATCCTGTTGCTGTAATGGAAATGTGACTTTAGTACAAGCAGGCATTTAGGTAGTGCATATTTACCCACCTTCCAACAGGAATGCAAACTTACTTTTATCAAGTTCTGAACGTGAAATGAACTTTTCTATTCATTTATTTATTTGTTTCCCAGATATACTTTACTGTGATCTTTTTCCTAATTCAGAATAATACCCAGTAACACCAGTGCCCTTGGGTCTACTGTCTGTTCTCTTTAGTGCTAGCAGTATGGTTAAATAGCCATATGAAAATCACAAATTAAACAGCCTACATACAATCTATTAGAAATTATGCAATTAAAAACAAAATTCCGAATTAATCATGCCAGAGCAACCACCTAAATATATGGCTGTTGATAGCTGTAGTCTCACGTCAGACTGATACGCACAATTGTTCTAAGGATGAGGGATTTTAATTGTGAGATATGTGCAGAACTATGAGAAAATGATAAGAAAGTGGTACTAGTATGAGGTGATGGGTTGAATGGCCTCCTATGCTACAAGTTATGAAAGTGGTGGTAGAAGAATTTTAACTAGCTGGAGGACAGCTAGTCGGAGTTGCCAGATTATGGAACATACAAATTAGGTGTACAGTTAGTTTAACATTTGAGGAAATGAAACTAAAACAAGACTACAGATGAAACTAAAAAGTGAAAAGACCAACGGTTCCAGCATATGCAGTTGCAAGCTAACCAAGCAAACAGAAGTATGTATTTAACAGGCTGGAATCATTATGGATCCAAATCCAATAGAAATATAGTCTGGCTGGGGAACAGGATAGTATTGCCTCTACACAGTTGTTCTGGCAAACTTTCCCAGACATCAAAAAAAAATTGAAATGAGTTGGCTTGCACAAGTTAGGCAAATCAGCAACGATATTTTTATTTCAGGAAGAAACAGAATGTCTCAAGAGAATATTTTTAGCTAGTAAATGCCGCAAAGAAAGTGCTAGTCAACAGATAGGTTGCGATAAATAAACAAGTGAGGAAAGTGGTTCAGAGTGTAATAAAACAGCGAGAAACCAAGCATCAGCCTGTGGTTTTATGCTCCAAACTGAGATTCCATCACATTCCAGACAAACATTACCAAGACCAAATTTTTAAAAAGGTTATCTTTGGGAATCTAGATACTACAGTCTCAATCGTCATCTCACTAGGTTTTATTGGCCTTGGTAATTACCCTTGGGTGTGACAGGGATGACGTTGATTCATTTGCCTACTACCTTTGTCCTAGGGAGTAGAGGTCACATGTTAAAAGGTATACTCAAAAGAGCACTGGTATGAAGTTACTGCAATGCAGCCTGTAGATAACATACTGCTACCACAGCTCACCAGCAATATGTTTATTGTACAGATGATGACCAAAAGCTTCAAAGACAGAGCTCAGGCACCATGTTAAAAAAATGAAAGTCAGAGTTATGAGCTGAATTTAGGGCCTTGGCAGCTGAATGCATAGCCTCCAATAGTGCAGCTAGTGAAATGCAAGGTATTAAAGAAGTTGTGAATGGTTTAGAACTAAGAGGTTCAATATAAGGAGGGGCAAGGCCAAAAGATTTAAAAACAAAGTTCAGCTATTGCAAGTCAGCATTGATGGGTAATTAGGACTCGGTGTGAGGAAGCTAGGTGCTTAATCTGAAAGATGGCCCAAAAAGAATCCAGATGCGATGCAAGATATAAGGCTAACAAAAAAAAAAACATGGAGACCTCTGGCAGCAGTGCCACTACAGCATAAATCCAAATTAAGCAAAAAGAAAACTTATTTTGAGATTAGAATTCATCTAAAGACCAGTGACCTAGCGTCACAGAACCCTACAGTGTAGAAAGTGGCCCTTCAGCCCATTGAGTCTGCATCGACCACAATCCCATCCAGGCCCACATCCCTACGTTTATCCACTAATCCCTCTAACCTATGCGTCCCAGGACACTAAGGGGCAATTTTAGCATGGCCAATCAAACTAACCTCCATACCTTTGGACTAGAGAAGGAAAGCAGAGCATCCAGAGGAAACCCATGCAGACAAGAGGAGAATGTGCAAACTCCACACAGACAGCAGCCCGAGCTGGGAATCAAACCCAGGTCTCTGGGGTTGTGAAGCAGCAGTGCTGCCCAATTTAACAAAATTATTCTGCTTACACAACACAGCTACACTTCCCATGACTCCCATGCCAAAGATTCCCTTAATTTTCTCAGCCAGGGTTGGTCATCCTGCCAAGGACTCACCCAACAGGAAAATATTCCAAATTAAGTGACCATTTGCTACATTCAACAAATTTACAATCGAGCAATTGTACTAAGTCCCTTAAATACTTATTTGTTTAAAAGGCTTGGACATTTGGCTAAAATAGAAATTGTGGACCAGACACTCTTTTCAGGAAAATAAATAAGTAGTAAGCCATTACAAACTCCCCTAACAGAGCAAAGAGGCAAAAGGAAAGTTTGTCTCCAACTCATCTTGGATTAGCCAAGTATTGGAGCACAGAGAAACCAATCAAGTGCAACAGGACATAACCCAGCAAAATAGACATGGAATTTAATACAAAGTTGAATAAAGCATTTTGACAGAAAGGATAAGGAGAGACAATATAAAATTAATGACATTTCCCTTCCATCTTGAGCCCTTATGTTAAATCCAATTTTATGTCCCAACTTTCTCCAGAGGGCCATCCTTCTCTTCATTTTTGTTTTCACAAAATGTTGACCAGCGTTCTGCTATCAACACGTTGCTATCCTACTTTTGTCACCTTTACACCCCCATTAGGATGTTGCCTGGTATGGAGGGCAGGTCCTATGAAGAGAGGTTGAAGGATTTGAGGTTGTTTTCGTTAGAAAGGAGGCGGCTAAGAGGGGATCTTATTGAAGCATATAAGATGATTAGAGGTTTAGATAGGGTGGACAGTGATAGCCTTTTTCCTAGGATGGAGAAAGCTAGCACGAGGGGACACAGCTTTAAATTAAGGGGTATGAGTTATAGGACGGATATCAGAGGTAGGTTCTTTACTCAAGAGTGATTAGGGAGTGGAATGCCCTGCCTGCAGCTGTTGTAGATGCGCCAAGTTTGGTGGCGTTTAAGAGGTTAATTGATAAGTATATGGAAGAGAAGGGAATGGTTTAGTTTGGAGGGGCATTGCTTTTTATTTTAGTCGGCACAACATCGAAGGCCGAAGGGCCTGTTCTGTGCTGTAATGTTCTACGTTCTATTAACACACACATTATCTTGTATCCATGACATCTGTCCTTCTACCCGACCTATTTTGCTTCATCCCTCTTACAGCAAAGTAGCCATCAAATTCCTCTTGCTCTGAAGGCAAACTGACTGAAATGTTTCTCTTACCACAAATGGTGCCAAACCTGGTGAGTTTTTCCAGCATTTGTAGTTATTTTGTAATTAATGACTGCTCCACAGTGCGCAGGAACATGAGTGGGCAGCACTATGAAAGTGGTTAGCAATGTTACCTCACATTAGGAACCAGGTGACTTGTGGCATTTACACATTCCATCAGTGTCTGTGTGGGTTTCTTCTCACAGCTGAACCTGTATAAAATTCTGGTTAGATCAAAACCAGAGCATTGCATGCATGCTGGTACTGTTGCCTCAGCACCAGGGACCTGGGTCCAACTCCAGTCTCAGATGACTGTGTGGAGTTTGCAAATCCTCCCCACCTGTGGGTTTCCTTCGGGTGTTCCAGTTTCCTCCCACAGTCCCAAGAAGCGTTAGGTCAACTGGTCACGTTAACTTGTTCTTTAACCTCGGAGGTTTAGTAGGGCAAATATATTGGATGCACAAGGATAGGGTTGTTGTCAATACAGACCTCCTTCTGTACTGTAGAGGGGTGCCACTGAGGTGGAGCACAGTACTTCAAATGGGTATTCGGAGGGAGTATGTTGCATTGTTGGAGGTCACAGCTTTTCATTGAGATATTAAGACCCTGCATCTGCTGCTTTAAAAAGTTTATTTATTACTGTCACAAGTAGGCTTGCATTAACACTACAATGATGTTACTACGAAAATCCCCTAGTCACCACATTCCAGCATCTGTTCGGGTACACTGAGGGAGAATTCAGTACAGTCAATTCATCTAACCAGCACATTTTTCAGACAGAGAGAAAAGCAGAGCACCCAGAGGAAACTAACACAGACACAGGGAGAACGTGCAAACTCTACACAGTCACTCAAGTCAGGAATCAAAGCCGGGTCCCTAGCACCGAAGCAGCAGTCCTCACGACTGCAACATTACGATACAACACTACTTAGTGCAATTAAAAGGTTTTATGTGGATTTGTTAACCAAGGTTTGGGTGGCAGCCCTTTGGTAAAGCTTAGAGGCAATGCTGCCAGTGGCAGGGGATGGGCAAGGGGGGGGAAGCAGCACTCATCACCAGGCTCACCATTTCAAAGGTGACCAGGGACAGGGCAATAAATATGGGCAATTACACCCATGCCTATTAATACTGAATAAATAAAAACATGTAGAAGATCCCAGAACACACCTTGAAAAAAAAAACACAACAGGTCTCAGTCATTATTGATGCCTCAAACAACATCACAACAAACAGATTGTGTGGTCATCAACAATGACAGTTAGTGGGATCTTGCTGTGCAAAGGTCTCCTACACGATAATTCACTGGCATGAACACGTGGTGGAAAGACGTTATAGAGAGAATCACAGACTTCTTACAGCGCAGGGAGAGGCCAATCAGCCCATCGAGTCTGCACTGATATGTGAACAAAGTCCTATTCTACTCACTCCAGCCAGCCAGCCTTTCCCATGTGGGTGTCCAGCCACCACCCTCACCATCCAAACATTCACCCCCCCACCTTCACTGTGTAAATCCAGCCAGGAGGCTTTAGGGGGTGCGGGGGACGGATGGCGGGAGAAACCGCGCTCCTTCGATCAAAGTCAGACGGTTGGGAGGAGGCGGCCACGGGCTGAGCGAGGCGGCAACCGGGGTACAAACACCGCCTTCGCCAGCCGGACCAAGTTAAGCCGCCTCCCTAAACCCTCCCCCCCACCGAGGCCCGGCCAACCCCAGGCCCCACACACCGCAAAATGGCGGCAGCGCGCCGGCACCATTCCGTTAATGTCGCCAACCCTCCCTCACGCTTATATAGTTTTCTCCTCTTTTGCCGATACCCGGCCTCCGGCTCCTCTTACTCGGTTGGCATCGTTCTCAGTTCGCTGACGCTTGGCTGCACGTCCGTCATACACCTGCTGCCTTGTCGCCATCTTGTCGCCTGCTTCACCGCTGCAAGAAGACAACATGGCGCCCGCTATAAATAGCCACCTGCGCCGAACCGGCTACGCCCACCTCTCTGCCCCTCAATGGTCTACAGAGCACAAAGCTAGCCGCACCTCCTCACTCCTATTGGCGCTGGGAAAAAATGCGCCCGCCCCTTCGTTCCTATTGGTGCCGGGAACAAAGCCGGCCCCGCCCCTAGCTCCTATTGGCGTCGGGGGCAGAGCTGGCCTCCACCCTCTCGCTCCTATTGGCGCTGCGAACAAAGGCTGCCCCGCCTCCTCGCTCAGATTGGTGCTGCGAACAAAGCCACGCTCTGCCCCTCGCTGATTGGTCCTGCTATCTGCCCATATCCCGCCCATTCGAAAGCCGATTGGAGGCCCGCCTTGGGCTCGCACTCCCATTGGCTGGGAGGCCTGTCGCTCAAGCAAGCAAAGGGGCACACGTGTCCCGCCTGTTCCCCACGTGGCCCCTTCTGTCGGATGCCCCGTAGTGTTGGTGACCATTGAGCCCTTCGATCCTCCCCATTCTTCAATAAGATTAAAGTTAAATTAGTCATAAACGACACAGTGACATGGTCGTTAGCACGGCTACCTCAAAGCAGAGCTTTAATTTGGGCTTGGGTCACCGTCTCTGTAGTAATGATACATTCTTCCCACTTTTACATGGGTTTCCTCTGCCTCCTCCTATTCCCTTTCACACCAGATTGAAGGTCAACTGGTTTATTTGGTACCAAACACCACTAGCTTTCAGGGCCTCACCTTTCGTTAAACTCACCCTTGGCCCTGGCACTGTAAGGCAGCAGAGTTAACCACTGTGCCACCTCTCCGTCCCCATGGTTATCATCTCATTCCACCTCCCACAACCCTGGACTACTAACAAAACAGAGAAAAAAAAATCAAAGGTCAAGCATTTCTAGGGAAAAGAATTTCATAGTCTATAAAAATTCTTGCAGAAACAAAAATAAGTCTTCATCCCCAACTTAAAAGGGAGGCACCTCATTTTTGAACATGATCCCCACTAGTTCTAGTCTCCCCCAAAAGAAGGAACATCCTCCCAGTCTCCAACTTATCGAATCCCCTCATGATTTTATCATACCTCATTCTTCTAAGCTCCAGCATTTTTGAGGTCCAATGTTCAACTTTTCTTCATAAATTAAGCTTTCCTATTTGCTTTTCGAATCATCTGAATGCTAACTTTAAGGATTCCTTGACTCCCTAGTCTATCAAAAAAAAGAGTGAACATGTCTGGGGAAAAGAATTCCACAGATCATAACAACCCTCATCAGAAAAAAAATTGTCTTCGTTGCCAGCTTAAAGGGGAGGGATCTAATTCTTAAGCCGTGTCCCTAGTTCTAGTCTCTCCTCAAGAAGAAACATCTTCCCAGTCTCCAGTCACTCAAATCTCCTCAGGCTCTTGTGTCTTTCATAGAATCATAGAAAAACTACAGCACAAACAGGTCCTTCGGCCCACAAGTTGTGCCGATCTTATCTCTATCTTAACTAGGCTTACCTATAACCCTCAATCTTATTAAATACCTTGTACTCATCCAGAAGTCTCTTAAAAGACCCTAACAAATAGTTTCAAAAAGACCGCCTCTCATTCTCCTCACCTTCATGCATTTTGGGCCCAATCTTCACAAAGAATTCCTACAGTGCAGGAGGCCAATCGAGGCTGCACTGATAACAATCCCATCCAGGTTCTATCTTTGCATTCCGACACATTTATCTTGCTAACACTAATAGGCAATTTAACATGGCCAATCTACCCACTGTTAATTTTTGGACTGTGGGAGAAAACCCACTTGGACAGGGGGAGAACGTGCAAACTCCACGCAGTCACCCGAGGCCGGAATTGAACCTGAATCCCTGGCACTTTGAGGCAGCAGTGCTAACCACTGTGCCACCATGCCACCCCTTGTTTGGTAAGATCAACCCTTTATCTCAGAAATGAGTTGAGTGAATCTTGTCTAGTTTGATTTCCATTTAAATATTATTCAGAACTGTCTTGGGGTACTAAGTGGGACCAAAACTGTGCAGTTCTCCAGATGTGGTATTAACAAGGCCCTATACATTTGTGGTAAAACCTCCCTACTTTTACAGCACAGGAGGCCCTCTAGCCCATCATGTGCACACCAGCCAACAAGCATCTAAATCAAGCACTATTCTATCCCTTTTTCATTAAGCCTTAACATCCTATTTGCCTTCTTAATCACTGGCACACTAATCTTTACAGATTCATGAAGCAGATTACCATGATCCTTGGACTTCCTAGTCTATCAAAAAATAGTAAAAAATTCAAAGACTAGCATCTCTGGGGAAAAGAATTCCAGACTATAACAACTCAGGAAAAAAAAAATCTTTATCGCCAATTTAAAAAGGAGACACCTAATTCTTAAACTGTGTCCCTTAATTCTAGTCTCCCCCAAAAAGGGTAATATCTTCCTAGTCTCCAGTCTATGAAGTCTCCTCAGGTTACTGTGTGGTTCAATAAGATCACCCCTCATTCTTGTAAACTTCATCAGGTTTAAGGCTTAACGTTCAACTTATAGAACATAGAACATAGAACAATACAGCACAGAACAGGCCCTTCGGCCTTCGATGTTGTGCCGACCAAAATAAAAAGCAATGCCCCTCCAAACTAAACCATTCCCTTCTCTTCCATATACTTATCAATTAACCTCTTAAACGCCACCAAACTTGGCGCATCTACAACAGCTGCAGGCAGGGCATTCCACTCCCTAATCACTCTTTGAGTAAAGAACCTACCTCTGATATCCGTCCTATAACTCATACCCCTTAATTTAAAGCTGTGTCCCCTCGTGCTAGCTTTCTCCATCCTAGGAAAAAGGCTATCACTGTCCACCCTATCTAAACCTCTAATCATCTTATATGCTTCAATAAGATCCCCTCTTAGCCGCCTCCTTTCTAACGAAAACAACCTCAAATCCTTCAACCTCTCTTCATAGGACCTGCCCTCCATACCAGGCAACATCCTGGTAAACCTCCTCTGTACCCTCTCCAATGCCTCCACATCTTTCTTATAATGTGGCGACCAGAACTGCACACAATACTCCAAGTGCGGCCGCACTAGAGTTTTGTACAGTTGCAACATGATGCTGCGGCTCCTAAATTCAATCCCCTACCAATAAAAGCTAAGACTCCATAAGCCTTCTTAACAACTTTATCCACTTGACTGCCTACTTTCAGGGATCTATTGACACATACACCAAGATCCTTCTGTTCCTCAACACTATTAAGAGCCCTACCATTAGCCCTATACTCTACACAAGTTAAGCTCTTCATTCCAGCAGTGAGTTGAATGAATCTTCTCTGGTTTGGCTTCCACTTTAAATACTATTTGGATCTCTCTTGGGGTAACAAATGAAACCAAAACTGTATACAGTACTCCAGATGTGATCTAACCAAGGCCCTGGACAAGCTTTACTAAAACTTCCCTACTTTAATATTAGAGTCATAAAGTTTTACAGCACAGAAGCTCTTTCTCCCATCATGTTGCCACTGGCACCAAGCACCCTTCTTTCATTTAAGCTGTAAAATCTCATTTGCCTTCAATCATCTGCATTCTAACCAAAAGACCTTAGAAACTGCACTTCTGTAATAAGGAAAGCTATGTTTTTCCCAATTCATTTCATTATTAACGTACAATTTTTTTTATATAATCTTAAGGAGTGTTTTAAGTCAAAATATGACACTTAGTTGCATCAATAGCTATTAGGGACAGGTGACCAAAAACCTGGTGACTCCATCACTCAAACCAGCGTCCCGTCCACGACTCCATCCATACCCTGCTGCCTCGGGAAATCAGCCAGCATAATCAAGGACTCCACACACCCTGGACACACACTTCCATCAGGAAAAAGATACAAAAATCTGACAACACATAACAAATGACTCAAGGACAGCTTCTTCCCTGCTGCCATCAGATTTGTTCCTATCTTTTCTGATCTTTCTCTTCAGCACTTTCTCCTTTCCTTCTCCCCCACGTAGCCCATGAATGGTATATTTTTGACCATTACAGCTCACAAGAAACAATACTTTTCACGTGATAATAATAAACCAAAAATAGAAAGGGGGAAGACATTGACATCCGGGAAGGGAATTCCCTCTTAAAGCAGAGGGTAGCACAGTAATTATTTTATTTGCACGGTTGCAGAAACAGATACAATTCAACATTGAGATTAATGATCCATTTAACAACTTCAGCTGACAGTGTGAAATGCGGTTGTGGTACCACCAGGAATAGATCTCTCAGGAGCGGCACAGTGACACAGTGGTTAGCGCTGCTACCTCAAAGTTCCAGGGACCGGGTTCAATTCGTGACTTGGGTCACCAACTGTGTGGAGTTTACAAGTTCTCCCCGTGTCTGCACGGGTTTCCTCCAAACGCTCTGGAGGTTAAGTGGATTGGCCATGCTAAATTGCCCCATAGTGTGTCAGGGGGACTAGCTAGGGTAAATGCACGGGGTTACAGGGAAAAGGGCTGGATGGGATTGTGGTTGGTGCAGATTTGATAGGCCAAATGGCCCCCTTCTACAGTATAGGATTCTACGTTAGAAGTTCTGTATGTGGATGATGGCCCAACTTGGATAGCCAGTCCAATTCATGCTGTTCCCTGATCCATCTGTGGAACAAGTGGCCATATCTTCCCCGTTCTCAAAGAACAACAAAGAAAATTATAGCACAGGAACAGGCCCTTTGGCTCTCCCAAGCCTGCACCAACCATACTGCTCAGCTGAACTAAAACCCCCTACCCTTCAAAGAAAAACTCAGTTAAAGGTTGTCCAGATTTTCCATGCCAAGGTCAAAATCTGGAACATCACCACTTGGGTCAGTTACCAAGTCAATCAGAAGGTATGTCAGACAAATGGGAACTGTTGTCTGTTTGTAGGCTGTGGAGTATATTCTAGCAGGAACTAATTATTTGAGTTAATTATCTGAGGACCTGTGACAACTGAGTGCTTTGTTAGCTCTCAGCCGCTGGCATTCCTTCAGGACATTTCCCCAGAATTAATATGCACTCGCACAGGAAGTTATGTTGGTCTCAGTGTCCCAGAAGTTACATGTCTCCCTGGAGGTAGATATCCACCTGATAAGTTTAGTTCCTTGCTTCATGCACCTATTGCATACAAGGTGATGTATATATATAGTTTTTTCAATTCACTCATGGGATGGGAGCATAACTAGCTGGACCACCATTTGATGTTAATCCCTAAATGCCCTTGAACTGCATAGCTTGCTAGGCCAGAGTATTTAAGAGTCAACTGTTTTCCCAGGGATCACGAGTCACATGTGGGCCACTTAAGGTAAGGAAGACAGATCTCCTTCACCTCAGCACGAATGAACCAGATGGATTTTTACTGACAATCAGCGATGGTGTCTTGGTCA
The DNA here is from genome assembly GCA_024679065.1 of Sphyrna mokarran. Lineage (NCBI taxonomy): Eukaryota > Metazoa > Chordata > Chondrichthyes > Carcharhiniformes > Carcharhinidae > Sphyrna > Sphyrna mokarran. The sequence goes on from JAGIQG010000036.1 coordinate 10,856,260, forward strand.
TCATTAGATGCACTAATTCCAGATTATTTTTAATTTATTTTTTTCCATCGTCCTTGAAGTTTATCCACATAACTTTTCAAAGACACTCGGACTGTGTGGGAAGGAGCCATGGGTGATGGGAGAGGTGTTGGGTAATTGCAGAAGGTTTAACCCCCTCCAGCCACTTTACCTCTTCAATACTCACCATCCAAGGTCCTAAACACTCATCCCAAGTTAGCAGCGTTTCAGTTTCATCTCTTTCAATTCGGTCTATTGCATTTGCTCCTCCGAACGTGGTCTCCTCTATATTGGGGAGACCAAGCGTAGATTGGGTGATCGCATTGCTGAGCGCCTTTGGTCCGTCCGTAATCAGGACCCTGACTTTCCGGTTGCTGGCCATATTAACACACCATCCTGGCCCCATGCCCACGTCTGTCTGGGACTATCGTCGGTGCAGCCTCAATGGGCTGAATGGCCTCCTTTTGCACCTTAGACATTCTATGATAAACTTAGTTGACTCTGCAAATATGACCTTGATGTTCTGAAATTTGCTACTTTCAACCATTTCATCCACTCAGATCTCCACCTTTTGGTCTCATACAATATTTCAATAAAGCTCAGCATAAACTTCAGGGGCATCTCACCTTTCCACTGGATGACTTACTCTGCTGTCCTTTGGAGCTTCTGGACATGGAGTGGATCTTTCTGGCCCCGAAGATGGCAGAGATGGAGAGAACCTTCTTGAGAACAGGGTTCGAGCAGATTCCGATGCCTGTCAGACTTAAGATTTAACTTGGTTTATCTTTCACATCTTTAGTTATTTGTCTTACCCACTTGACTGATCTTTTATCATCATAGGGCCTTCTCCATGACTGTGTAATAGGACATTTTTCTCCACTCATTTATTTATGGGTTATGACTGTCACTGGCAAGGCCAACAATTGTTGCCAGTCTCTAGTTGTCTTGCTTGGTCATTTCAGAGGGCAGTTAAGAGTCAAGCATATTGCTCAGAATTGGAAGTAACATGCAAGCCAGACTGGGTCTGACACTCCCTGAGTCACTTGAAGTCTCCCTGTAGTGGCTGGTAATCATTCCTAAACAATGAAAACATTTTAAACTAATCACTGGAAGTTACATAAAAGCACATTCATGGATCAGTTGGGCTCTTATGACAATTGATTGTTTCATAGTCACCATTACGGAGAGACTAGCTTAGAATCCCAGATTTATTAATTGAATTTAAATTCCTGTGGTGGGATTTGAAAGCATGTCCCCACAACATTGGCTTCTGGAGTACTAGCCCAGTGCATTACCTTCCTCCTCAGTGGTCACAAAAATTCCCATTTATTTTTCAGCTTTCAGTTTGAAGGAAAAGTCTCGTGTCCAAAATGTCACAGCTAGAACCATAGAATCACAGAACTATAGAATCCCTATAGTGCAGAATGAAGCTATGCGGCCCATCGAGCCTGCACCGACAACAATCCCCCCCAGGCCCTATCCAGTAACCCCACGTATTTCTCCTGCTAATCCTCCTGGGCAATTTAGCATGGTAAACTCAGTAAGAGGTCTGACAACAACAATTTTAACTCCAACCGATTTATTTGATAGTAAACTTGCTAGCTTTCGGCCTTTGTAGCCTTCATCAGGCAAATGAGGTGTTCTGGTCTGCAATTGCACACTTATCAGCACAGACAGTTTACAGATTGCTGATTAGAATGCGAATCCTGTGCTGGTGTGTGCTATTGCAGACCAGAACACCTCATTCGCCTGACGAAGGCTACAAAGGCTGAAAGCTAGCACGTTTACTATCAAATAAATCGGTTGGATTTAAAATTGGTGTCGTCAGACCTCTTACTGAGTTTACCCCAGTCCAATGCCAGCATCTCTACATCAATTTAGCATGGCCAATCCACCTAACCCACACATCTTTGGGACTGGAGGAGGAAACCCACAGACATGGGGAGAATGTGCAAACTCCACATAGACAGGCACACAAGGCCAAAAGTGAAACTAGGTCCTTGGCGCTGAGACAGCAGTGCTAACCACTGTGCCACCCTCAAGTAGCCTTCATTTATCTTTACTGATTCTTACTGTCCTGCATCGCCAAGGAGAATTTATCAAGTGTTGAGTCAGCTTTATTATTCTAAAGTACATTTGAACAAATATTATAAAAATTCACAAGGACTAAAAGAATTCTTTTTATTAATACTTTGTAGTTGTAACACAATCGTGTACAGTTCTATGCAGTGCAGGAGTCTTCCAATAATTAAACGAGTTTAAACAGATGCTCATATGCGCTAACCACTAACACGGTCACATTCCACATTTCACTAACCATTCATTCTTGGAAAAGCTAAAAAATAAAATGCCCTTGCACTGGAAAAGATACAAATTCCGTTCCATGGGTCACCACACTTTACAGCATTAAAAAAATTAAAGCAAAAAAAAAAAACACTCGAAACGAAACGAGATACATCAAAAGCAATGATCAGCCTTGTGTCCATCTCAGCTCAGGATCCGGTTAGGCAGTCGAGAAACACAGCTTCAGCGTGAACAGGTCAGGCCCATCTGTTTCCATTTCGAATTTTCAGAAAATTCAACCGGAGGGGAAGAAAAAGGCACACACACTCAGCATCAGTAGGCAAGGTGACCAATTGTTCAACTTGTGCTCTCTGTTCTGTACCAATACATCTGCATGTGAGTGCACTGAAGACCATACCAGCTAACAAAGCTTACAGTCCCAACAGATATTGAGTGTGTGTGTGTGTGTGTGTGTGTGTGTGTGTGTGGCCAGAAAATCCCACCCAAGATATTTTGAGTGGCATTTTTGCACTATTTAGCCACAAGGCTCAACTGTTACAGTCCCTCCGCCTCCGCGCCCCCCCCACCCCACCCCCCACACCATGTGTCGCTTCTAAGCTTAGAAGTTTTATCAAAGGACTACCACATAGACTTCCCATGATCTATTTCTTCCTCTTCATCCAAACCAAGCCACAGATTAAGAACATTAAAACAATAGTAGGCCCGACAGCCCCTCGAACCTGCTCTGCTATTCAATAAACTCAACTCCAATCACCTGCCTCATCACATCCCTCAACTTCAATACAAAATCTTAGAATCCGACAGTAGAAGGCCTTTCAGCCCACCCAACAACAATCCCACCCACACCTAATCCCCAAAAGCCCACATATTTACCCTGCCAATCCCCCTGACATTAAGGGGCAATTAAGCATTGCTAACTTAGCCCAGACTGTGGGAGGAAACCTGAGCATCCGGAGGAAATCCACACTGACACGGGAATAATATGCAAACTCCACACAGAAGGGAGGAAAGTGGAGCACCCAGACGAAACCCACTCAGACATGGGGAGAATGTGCAAACTCCACAAACCGTGGCCTGAGGCCGGAATTAAACCTGGATCCCTGACGCTGTGAGGCAGCAGTGCTAACCACTGCGCCGTACATGTTTAAATCAGGTTACTCAGCTGAAAAGGTTAGCAAATGCACCAGGATACATGCCATGGGAACCAACGTAACTTTTGCTGATGGAGACAACCAGAAGTCTTTACTTGATTTAGGTTTAATTGCACAGTGAAACATTACAGGAGCTTCTCACTTTACTCACCATCCTAGAGTCAATAAATGCATCTCTACGTGTGCTGCAATAATGAACACGCTCCATCTGTTTGTCCTTACCCTTAATTTATACAATTAGCACCCCAAATTTCTCAAATTTCTTAGTTGATAAGTATATGGAAGAGAAGGGAATGGTTTAGTTAGGAGGGGCATTGCTTTTTATTTTGGTCGGCACAACATCGAAGGCCGAAGGGCCTGTTCTGTGCTGTATTGTTCTATGTTCTATGTTCTAAATGCAAGATAAGATACAACCAGGAACCAAACCCAGCTGTAGGATATGCAATTGTTAAGGCAGTCTGGAACATATGGTAAATTTCATAGTCTAATCAATGTTGTAACATTCAACATTGAATTTATAGCCAGGATACTGAGCCCAACTGGCCCAAGCCAATATTTACTCTCCACACAAAGCTTTGCCCAACCTTCATCTCACACCAACAGCAGATCCTCTCTTTTTTACTAATATAATTACCTAGTTTCCCTCTAAATGCATCTATTTTCTTCAATCTATTTAATCCCATAATCATTCCACAGGTTCAGAAGTTTGTCCTGAGTTCTTTTACTGAATTTATAAACTAGCTTTGGACTTCCACACAATAGCTAGTCTACCAAAACCCTTCACAGTTTCAGAAACTTCATTTACATTAAAACTTAGCTGCCTTTTTGCTTCAGAAAAGGACCCCACCCTATCCTAACAGTTACACAGCTCAATTCTGATTGCATTGCTGCAAGTCTGTTTTGCATCTTTCTTGTATCACTATTTTATATGCTTAAATACCAACACTCTCACCTTCCACTGTCCGCAATAAGTAACACTGAGTCAAAGGTTAAAAAGGATAGGAATAAAGTTACTTGCCCAATGTTTGAGACGCTATGTGCAACAGCTTAGCTATAATTAAGCAGCATATACCAAAATTAACATTTGAGACATTCAGAATCCTTTAGGTTAAACACTACTGCATCAATTTTACACTTCATTTATAATAACATACCTGGATTCTTTAGCCTGTAGTGATTAAGCATAACCAGTGCCTCAAAAGCATCACTCTTCAACTCATATTCCAGGAGACCAGAAGAACTCTTCTCACCTACAAATTGAGAGTTTGAGAAAATCGTCAACATTTTTGTTTGGTGTGAATTGGTTGGATTGAAATTTCATTTGGCATCTTGCAGGGACAAGAAAAATGTATAGCATCAAAAAGAATTAAATGCTCAGAAGCCAAAAACCAATTTTAAAATCAAGAATCTAGTGCAATCCAAACAAATAGCAGCCCACTAAACACAATGATGCATAATACACCAACAGCCCATGACTTATCAACAAAGAACAACACAGCACGGGAAACAGGCCCTTCGGCCCAACGAGCCTGCGCCGCCGTCCTAATGACATATAGAGACCAATATAGGGACAATTTGTTACCCAATCAGCGTAAGAGCACATTTTTGGGATGTGGGAGGAAACCGGAGCACCCGGAGAAAACCCACGCAACCACGGGGAGAACGCGCAAACTCCCGCAGACACAGGCCCAAATCCATGTGTCTGCACAGCAACAGCGATAGTCACTGAGCTGTCGTGTTGCCCATCAGATGGTCCAGGTCAAGCATACACTAACGATGTGAAGCAGTAGAATACTCTCAAAAAAAGTCCAAGAGCAGTCCTCTCACTACCCATCGCGTGTATGCCCCTCGTTAGACAACAAGGTGGACCAAAGCACCTGTAGGATAAAAACAAGTACATCAATATCATCATCTATTTACACACTTCCCAGGGACTCCCAAGGCTCACGATCCCTATTTTAAATCAGTTTTCTATACCCCTCCATTCCCATTCTGTTCATGTGCCCATCTAAGTATTTCTTAAATATCTCCAGAGTACCTGCCTCCACCACTTTACTTGGTAGCGCATTTCATACCCCCACCACCCTGTGTGAAAAAACTCCCTCTAGCATCCAAATTATACCTTACCCCCCTCACCCTAAGCCCGTGACCCCTCCTTCAGAGACTTGTTCACCTGCACCCCCAGGTCCCTCTGCGTTTCTATACTCTTAATAGGTTTGCCCTTTATCATATACCTCCCCACTACATTCTTCCTCCCGAAATGCATGACCTCACATTTATCAGGATTGAATTCCATCCGCCATCTGTCTGCCCAAGCTACCAGCCTATGTCCTGCTGCATCGTCTGACAATGCTCCTCACTATCTGCAAGTCCAGCCATCTTTGTATCGTCTGCAAACTTGCTGATCACTCCACTTACTCCCTCTTCCAAGTCATTTATATATATTACAAATAGAAGAGGTCCCAGTACCGAGCCCTGCGCACACCACTAGTGACCGACCTCCAGCTAGAAAAACACCCTTCCACTATTACTCTCTGTCTCCTATTACCAAGCCAGTTACTTATCCATCTAGCTACCTGTCCTTGTATCCCATTAGCCTTGACCTTCTCGACTAACCTCCCATGAGGGACTTTGTCAAACGCCTTACTAAAATCCATATAGACGACATCAACGGCTCGCCCTTCGTCCACCGTTTTCGTCACCTCCTCAAAAAATTCTACCAGATTTGTAAGGCATGACCTCCCCTTAACAAATCCATGCTGTGTATCCCTAATCAGATTGCAACGCTCTAAGTGCCTATACATCCTATCTCTAAGAATTCCCTCCAACAGCTTCCCTACCACTGACGTCAAACTCACCGGCCTATAATTTCCAGGGTTATCCCTACCACCCTTTTTAAACATTGGCAATTAGGTCTGAGCCACTTCACACACACTTCCTGAACAGGGAAGTTTTAATAAATTTTCTTCGACTTTGCACCCTCCCTCAATGGTCCATCTCAGATTCATCCTTTCTTCAAACTCCCTCTCTATGTGTCCAGTCTAGATACAGAAGACATTAATGGACAGTCTATGAGCCATTGAGTACATCAATCACCTTGATTAAGACTCCCTTGCTTCCTGGAAGGTTTCTATTCTCCTCATTTCTCTTTCACATCTTTTCAGACAATATCACCATCTATTCCAGTGCCAAATTCTCCCTCAGTGTACACAAACAGGCATACTGAGATTTTCACAGTATTTGCAGTATTAATGTAAGCCTACTTGCGACACAATATACAAATTTTTTATTGCTAATCTGCATGTCTTTTGGACTGCGGGAGAAAACAGGAGTACCTAGAGAAACCTACCCAGGCACGGGGGAGGTGGGGGCTGCAGACTTTGCACAGACAGCAACTAAGCTGGGGATCAAACCTAAGTTCCTGGTGCTGTGAGGCAGCAGTGCTCCCATGGTGCCACTATTTCAGAAGGGAAAGATACTCGTATCAAAAAGCTAGTGCATTTGATGGGCTGAATGGCCTTTTCTGCACTGGAGGAATTCTATAAATATCTCCTTTATTGCTCCTGAGCTGAAGGTTATTCCTGGCTGACAAATTCAGAGCAGTTAAACTAATAGCTCAAGGTGATACATAGGAGTCGATATTAGCAAGTCAAGAACTGTAGCATACAGTTCGAATTCCAGATAGTGAATGAATGGTCTCCGGGGCGTACATGTTAAATCATCAAAATAAGATGAGGTCATGCGAGATAAACTCAGCAGGTCTGGCAATGTATTTCCAACTGCAAACAAAGCAGCTCGATTTCCTTTCTGAACAGTTTCTGCAATTTTAAACAGTTGATATTTGAGACCACATGACCCTGTTTTTCTCTCCCCATCAATGCTGCCAGACCAGTTTATTCAGCACTTTGTTTTTAACTTCAGCATTCGCTGTATTTCACTTCCATGTTGAACGCTTCTAGAGAGCACTCGTGGATGTTAGAGGGGAAATGAAGCATTGCAGTGATGTTCCACCCCTTCCCCCATTGTCAAACACACTGTCAGCATCAGATATACCGAATCAACAGCAGGCATTCGTGTGTTTAGACAAAAAAGGAAGAACGCTAGTTTAAAAGAGAGCAGAAGATATGATCTGCTGTTAGGTTATACTGAAATACTTGGAATTGGGATGGTCAGTAAACCAGCTTACAATGTGGGTCTGATTCTAATCAGGGTCAATGCGGCAATAAGACAGTAGTTGGAGGAACGCCAAACAAGCTTTCTGCTACAAACGTTGAAGAGATTTTATTTGTAATTTATGAGGAGCTGATAGAAACTACTGTGGAATGCCTGGGCTTGAAAGTGGTCCCGCTGCAGAATCCGTTCCTGGATGCGTCACCTTCAGATCCTCACGTGACTTCTACCAGTTCTGTTTCTCCTTTTGCCCTTGGTACTCCAGTTATACTTCCTTTTGGCTGGGTGGGCACATTCTCCAGAGGTTGATCGTTACAGGTAAAATTCTTTAGCTCCACATCACTGGCAGTGTATGCGGGTCTTGTTCCCTCTCTTACCAAATGATAACATTCCCTTTGTCATTGTTACTGCACACTGTGCACAAGATATCGGTCTAGAGCTCAATGATTTTTTTAAAAATTCTGAACAACTGCCTGTTTTGACACCCACTTTTCACCAACCAAATCAAAACTCACATTGCCATTAGCCTAGTGACTCAAAGAACAAAACAGCATGGGAAACAGGCCCTTCGGCCCAACAAGCCTGTGCCGCCACCCCAATGTTCCCACCTCTATCCGTGATCCCTGTCTATGTTTATAGATCTATGGATTTAAAAACCAAATTTGAGACACTTTAGGGAGAATTTGTTTTGCCAATTAGCCTAACAGCGCATCTTTGGGATGTGGGAGGAAATCGGAGCGGCTGGAGAAAAGCATGGGGAGAACGCGCAAACTCCCACAGACACAGGCCCAAATCCATGTATCTGCCAGCACAGCGATAGTCACTGAGCTGTCGTGTTGCCCATCAACGGTCCAGGTCAAGCGCACACTAACGACGTGAAGTACTAGGGTACTCTCAGAAAAAATCCAAGAGCAGTCCTCTCATGACCCATCGCGTGTATGCCCCTTGTTAGACAACAAGGTGGACCAAAGCACCTGTAGGATAAAAACAAGTACATCAATATCATCATCTATTTACACACTTCACAGGGACTCCCAAGGCTCATGATCCCTATTTTAAATCAGTTTTCTATACCCCTCCATTCCCATTCTGTTCATGTGCCCATCTAAGTATTTCTTAAATAACTCCAGAGTACCTGCCTCCACCAGTTTACTTGGCAGCACATTCCATACCCCCACCACCCTCTGTGTGAAAAAACTCCCTCTAGCATCCAAATTATACCTTACCCCCCTCACCCTAAGCGCGTGACCCCTCGTGCTATTCGATTCCATCCTAGGAAAAAGCTTAACCCTGTTTACTCATTTTGTTAAAGAACATGTTTGCTCAAAGATAACTAATATCAGGTGGGGTGATAACAGGCCGTGTACCTAATAGCATAACATAGGAGCAGAATTAGGCCATTGGCCAATCAAGTCTGCTCTGCCAGTCGTAGTTGATAAGTTTCTCCAACCCATTTTCTCACCTTTTCCCTGTAACCTTTGATCCCCTTACCAAATCAAGAACCTATTTATCTGTCTGAAGTACACTCAATGATCTGGCCTCCACAGTGTTCTGTGACAATGAATTCCACTGATTCACAACCCTCTGGCTGAAGAAATTCCTCATCTTGGTTCTGATGCTGTGTCCTCAGATTCTACTCTCTCCTACAAATGGGGTCAACTTTCCCATGTCCGCTCAGTCATAAAGGTTTACATCATGCAAACAGGCCCTTCAATCCAACCTGTCCATGCTGTCTTTTTTTTCAACCCCTAAGCTAGACCCAATGGCCCATGTTTGGCCCATATCCCTTTATACTCATCTTACCCACGTAACTGTCTAAATGCTTTTTAAAAGACAAAATTGTACCTGTCTGTACAATCACCTCTGGCAGCTTGTTCCAGACACTCACTACCCTCTGCGTGAAAAACTGCCCCCCTGCACACTTTTGTATCTCCCCCACTCACCTTAAACTTATGCCCTCCTCTTTTAGACTCTCCTACCTTTGAGGAAAGATATTGACCACCTAGCTGATCTCCATCCCTCATTATTCTATCCAAGCCTTTCGGTATTCTCCAAGTTTCAATACCTAAATAAACCTATTGCCACTCCCCATGTTATCTGCAGAATCTGATGGAAGAAGGGCACAGCGTAGACAATATTCTCAGGATGCTCAACATGGATGAGTACCTTAGCTGAAATTCAGCATTCCAAGGTAAAGATTGATTATTTGCAATCAGCACGTGGAACCCTTGCCGAGCAGGAATTTTGAGGGGTCGTAAAGAGGATTGAACAAAAAAGGAAGACGTAGAAGATAGCTGAATGCAATGAGGAAGGCAGAAGCTGCTAACAGTCACATTTTGTCACCAACAGAACTGTTGGAAAACTGGTCCTTCCACCTTTTTCCGTTGGGAATAAAGAAAAGTTTAAGATCATGTACCAACCAACTCAAGAACAGCTTTTTCCCTGGTACATCTGAAAGGATCTCACACTAACTTGATCTTTCTCGATACCCTAGCTGTGACTTAACACTACATTCGGCACTTTTCCATTTCCTCCTCTACGTACAGTATGCTTTGCCCAGATAGTGCGTAAGAAATAATACTTTTCACTGTATACTAATACATGAAAATAATAGATCAAAGAAAGTGGGACACTTCACTGAAGAACAGGCTACCTGTGTAAGTGGTTTCAATCCACACCTCCAACATCATGAACATCAAGTGACTTACCAGAGGTAAAGGCAGTAGAAATACACGCCTTAAACAATCCAGACTGCCCAAGGTGGTGAGAAAAAGCAGCTAAGAAAGGCTGGTAACGCACTCAACAGAAACAGTCACCAATTTTAAAAGTGCAAAGATATATTTTTAACTGCAGTGTGAGGTTTGATTTCGCTCATGGAGTGTTTCTGAGATCTATAAATTTCTCACAGCTATTGGCTTGACACAGCCAGATTGCTCTTTGTAAACAAACTGCCAGATTTCAAGAGATCAGTTACCAGAGAGACAAAACGTAGACTGATTGCTTTGCTGAGCTTCTTTGGTCTGTGCACAATCAATCAATCAGGACCCTGACCTTCCCGTTGCTTGCCATTTTAACACACCATTTTGCTCTCATACCCAGGAGAGCAGCACAGTGATATAGTGGTTAGCATTGCTGCCTCAGGACCAGGGATCCGGATTCATTTCCTGGCTTTGGGTCACTCTGTGTGGAGTTTGCACATTCTCCCCATGTCTGCACGGGTTTCCTCTGGGTGCTCCAGTTTCCTCCCACAGTCCAAAGATGTGTGGGTTAGGTGGACTGGCATGCAAAATTGCTCCTTAGTGTCAGGGGGCCTAGCTAGGGTAAATGCATGAGGTTAAGGGGAATAGAGCCTGGCTGAGATTGTGATCAGTGCAGATTCTACTAGGCCTCCTTCTGTACTGTAGGATTCTATGATTCTAGAACATAGAACATTACAGTGAGTACAGGCCCTTCGGCCCTCGATGTTGCGCCATTCTGTCTGTCCCTGGCCTACTGCAATGTTCCAATGAAGCTCAACGCAAACTGGAGGAACAGCACCTCCTCTTCTGGCTAGGTACTTTACAGCCTTGTGGTCTCAGGATCAAACAACTTCAGATGATTGGCTCTATCCCAATTCCTTTGTTTACATTTAATTTTATTTAATTTTTTTAAACTGTTCTCTATCTTTTATTTGTATTTCTTCATCTTTCTTCCCCCCCTCACTCTTTCCCCCTATTTTATTCCCCTTCTCTTCTCTTTTCTCCTCCTTCGCTTCACTTCCCTCCCTTTTTTCCATCCATCTCCCCCCCCACTCCCACATCTTCATCTGTCATAGCTTACCCTCTGATTTCAGTTACTCTGCCTTTTGGCTGGCCATTCGCGCCTTCTATTCTCACTCTATGGACTGCTATTAGCAGCCTTTCCCCCTTGTTTTTGTGGCTATGACTCATGTTTCATTCCCTCACCCTGCAATACAAATATCTCACTTTGTGCCTTTTGGCTTTGACAAAGGGTCACCTGGACTCAAAACGTCAGTTGTTTTGTTTAGGTGCATCAACCCGAACAGGGGAATTTCACAGTAACTTCATTGCAGTGTTAATGTAAGCTTTACTTGTGACTAATAAATAACATTATTCTCCTTACAGATGGAGCCAGACCTGAGCTTTTCCAGCTTTTTCTCTCTTGGTTTCAGATTCCAGTATCTGCAATAATTTGCTTTTATGTAAGGGGTAATTGAGCATGGCCAATCAACCTAACCTGCACATCTTTGGAGTGTGGGAGGAAACCCATGCAGACATGGGAAGAACACACAAACTCCACAGAGACTGTGACCTGAGGCCGGAATTGAACTCGGTCCCTGGTGCTGTGAGGTAGCAGTGCTAACCACTGTGCCTCTGTACCACCTACAGCTGGGAAAGTTGAAAGAACAATTTTATCAGCAGGTGTAAACAGCCACCATTCAGTCCCCATCATGTACCCCTGGCTTCTAACATACCGAACAGAGAATAAACAAATTGATCACAATCAAAATCAACTTCAGATGATAAATGTTACTTTCAAGAGACAGCCAGACAGTCTGGAAAGCAATAGGACACAAGACAGACATTCCCCCAGTAAGAAGAGAACAGAACAGTTTCTGGATAACCAGTCACCTGAACAGTGGGAAGGTGCGAGTGTGTGAATGAGAGACACTAAAGTCTTCACCTGCAAGGATTTAACTCTACAAAAACATAGCCATGACCTCTGCTGGACCTCCACCTTTAAGACTTGATTACCTGTAAAAATGCACATTCTAACCATTATTTTGTAAATTGAGTTTGTATTTCTATATGCCCTGTTTGTGAACAGACCTCCCATTCACCTGATGAAGGGGCAATAGAACATAGAACATTACAGCACAGAACAGGCCCTTCGGCCTTCGATGTTGCGCCGACCAATATAAAAAGCAATGCCCCTCCAAACTAAACCATTCCCTTCTCTTCCATATCCTTATCAACTAACCTCTTAAACGCCACCAAACTTGGCGCATCTACAACTGCTGCAGGCAGGGCATTCCACTCCCGAACCACCCTTTGGGTAAAGAACCTACCTCTGATATCCGTCCTATACCTATCACCCCTTAATTTAAAGCTGTGTCCCCTCGTGCTAGCTTTTTCCATCCTAGGAAAAAGGCTATCACTATCCACCCTATCTATACCTCTAATCATCTTATATGTTTTGATTAGGTCTCCTCTTAGCCGCCTCCTTTCTAATGAAAACAACCTCAAATCCCTCAGCCTCTCTTCATAAGACCTGCCCTCCATACCAGGCAACATCCTGGTAAACCTCCTCTGTACCCTCTCCAATGCCTCCACATCTTTCTTATAATGTGGGGCCCAGAACTGCACACAATCCTCCAAGTGCGGCCGCACTAGAGTTTTGTACAGTTGCAACATGATGTTGCGGCTCTGAAATTCAATCCCTCTACCAATAAAAGCCAAGACTCCATATGCCTTCCTAACAACCTTCTCGACCTGACTGCCTACTTTCAGGGATCTATGCACATACACACCAAGATCCCTCTGTTCATCTGGACTACTAAGAATCCTACCATTAGCCCTATACTCTACACATTTGTTATTTCTGCCATAGTGCATTACCTCACACTTTTCCACATTAAACTCCATTTGCCACCTCTCGGCCCAGCTCTGCAACTTGTCCAAGTCCCTCTGCAAACTATAACACCCCTCTTCACTATCTAATAACACCCCTCTTCACTATCTAAGTAGTAATAGAAGAGTAATACTCCAAAAGCTAGTGGCTTGTGCTACCAAATAAACCTGTTGGACTTTAACCTGGTGTTGTGAGACTTCATACTATCTCTGCTGAAAAGCCAGAGGCTTTCAATTTCCATGATACAAAATCACGACAGCAAGTGTCCATCCAGGCTTGAACTCATGCATTGTAAAAGCATCAAAATTCAAAACACCTGATCGACTTCTTTCTATCTCTGCTAACAAGATAAATACATGCTTTGACTCTAAAATGCATTTTTACTTCGTGTCTGTACACGTGACAGACTAAGTTTCACTGCATTTCCATTTCAAGTTCAAGAATAAAATATTACCTTTTCTTCCCACTAAAGCAACCAAAAACCTGTTTTTCTGTTTATTATTGAAAATCACAACACTCAAAACACTGACAACACTCCTTTCAAAGTACATCTTGGCAACAAAAAGATGAAGAGAAAAGAGAAAAGTTATCCCATCTCACTCAGCAACTCAACAATGACGCGAAAGAATCATCACACACCTGTGAAACTCGATTTCATTTCTGGTGACAGTAAATATTAACTGTAGAGGCTGGAAATCTGAAATTTAAAAGCTGAATAAACACAGCAGGTAAGGCAGCCTCTGTGGTGACAGTAACAAAACTAAAGTTTCAGCTCTGTCACCTATCCTGAACATCTTGTTCTGATGAAATGCACAGATGAAGATCCTATTAACTCATTGTTACCACAGCACTTCACTCTCTTTGGCCCAGTGAGTCTAAATGAACTATTGGACTAGGAAACTACAGTGACTGGGAACATCTGGAATGTGGAGCTTATTCAAGGAGCAGCTGCTGCGAGTCCTTGATAAGTATGTCCCTGTCAGGCAAGGAGGAAATGGTCGAGTAAGGGAACCTTGGTGTACAAAAAAAGTTGATTCGCTGGTTAAAAGGAAAAAGGAGGCTTATGTCAGGATGAGGCTTGAAGGCTCAGTTAGTGCAATGGATAGCTATAGATTAGCCAGGAGGGAGCTAAAGAGTGAGTTGAGGAGAGCTAAGAGGGGACACGAGAAGACTTTGGCTGATAGGATTAAGAGAATCCTAAAGCTTTCTTTAGATATGTTAAGAATAGAAGATTGGTTAGGACAAGATTAAGGCCAGTCATAGACAGCAGTGGGAAGTTGTGCGTGGAGCCTGAAGAGATTGGAGAGGCACTGAATAAATATTTCTCTTCGGTATTCACGCAGGGTGATGTAAATGTAGCTATGGAGAACACTGAGGTACAGGGTTGCAAACTGGAAAGTATTGAAGTAGTTAGGGAGGATGTGCTAGATATTCTCGAGGGTTTGAAGTTGGATAAGTCCCCTGGGCCGGACGGGATTTACCCTAGGATTCTCTGGGAGAGAAGAGAGGAGATTGCAGAGCCTCTGGCTCTGATCTTCAGGTCGTTGTTGGTTACGGGTGTGATTCCGGAGGACTGGAGGATAGTGAATGTGGTCCCATTGTTCAAGAAGGGGAAGAGACACCTTCCAGGGAATTATAGGCCAGTGAGTCTTACTTCTGTTGTGGGCAAAGTATTGGAGAGAATTATTAGGGATAGGATTTATAGTTATTTAGAGAGAAATGAATTGATTGGGGATAGTCAGCATGTTTTTGTGAAGGGTAGGTCGTGCCTTACTAACCTCATTGAGTTTTTTGAAAAAGTGACCAAAGAGGTGGATGGGGGTAAGGCGGTTGATGTGGTATATATGGACTTTAGTAAGGCATTGGATAAGGTGGCCCATGGAAGACTTCTGCAGAAAATGCAGATGTATGGGATAGAGGGTGATTTAGCTAATTGGTTAGGAATTGGCTAGCAGATAGAAGACAGAGGGTGGTGGTTGATGGGAGATATTCATCGTGGAGTTCGGTGACAAGTGGTGTACCTCGGGGTCTGTTTTGGGGCCCCTGCTGTTTGTAATTTTTATAAATGATCTGGATGAGGGTATTGAAGGATGGATTAGTAAATTTGCAGATTACACTAAAGTCGGTGGAGTGGTAGATAGTGAAGAGGGGTGTTATAGTTTGCAGAGGGACTTGGACAAGTTGTAGAGCTGGGCCGAGAGGTGGCAAATGGAGTTTAATGTGGAAAAGTGTGAGGTAATGCACTATGGCAGAAATAATAAGTGTAGAGTATAGGGCTAATGGTAGGATTCTTAGTAGTCTTGATGAACAGAGGGATCTTGGTGTGTATGTGCATAGATCCCTGAAATTAGGCAGTCAAGTCGAGAAGGTTGTTAAGAAGGCATATGGAGTCTTAGCTTTTATTGGTAGGGGGACTGAATTTCGGAGCCGCAACGTCATGTTGCAACTGTACAAAACTCTAGTGCGGCCGCACTTGGAGTATTGTGTGCAGTTCTGGTCCCCGCATTATAAGAAAGATGTGAAGGCATTGGAGAGGGTACAGAGGAGGTTTACCAGGATGTTGCCTGGTATGGAGGGCAGGTCTTATGAGAGAGGCTGAGGGATTTGAGGTTGTTTTCGTTAGAAAGGAGGCGGCTAAGAGGGACCTAATCGAAACATATAAGATGATTAGAGGTTTAGATAGGGTGGACAGTGATAGCCTTTTTCCTAGGATGGAGAAAGCTAGCACGAGGCGACACAGCTTTAAATTAAGGGGTATGAGTTATAGGACGGATATCAGATGTAGGTTCTTTACTCAAAGAGTGATTAGGGAGTGGAATGCCCTGCCTGCAGCAGTTGTAGATACGCCAAGTTTGGTGGCGTTTAAGAGGTTAGTTGATAAGTATATGGAAGAGAAGGGAATGGTTTAGTTTGGAGGGGCATTGCTTTTTATATTGGTCGGCACAACATCGAAGGCCGAAGGGCCTGTTCTGTGCTGTAATGTTCTATGTTCTATGAATAGGCAGTAAATTGCTTAAGTTTCAAATTCTGGCCAAGGTTACAAAGTTAATGTTAGTTTTTAAAAAATACTCAAGTCTACGTAACTCCACACAACTCCAGACCAATATATGCATGGAGCAGCATTGAACCTCCAACCATGATCTTCCACTGTACAGCTTGTACGGGAACCAAATCGTTAACCTATCACTTCTCGGCCTTTTGGCCGATCAAGTGTAGTATCGACATGCTGCATTTGGTTGAAGTCATTAGGTGGCATTTTAGCTTCATTTGAAGCAACTTTTTTTAAAAAGTGGCATCCTAGCCTTTTGGCTAAGATGCAAATGAGATCAAGCCTTGGAGGTTTGGATCATATAGATCAAGGTCAAGACAAGGGATGAGAGCCCTGTCTTGTCAGCTTGGATGAGGAATGTCTCAACTTGATTTGATTGATTTAGAATAAAAACAAAAAAGAGTTGTGACTTACTTTGGAAAACATACTAATTAGGAATAGGAGTAGGCCATTTAACCTCTTGAGTCTGCTCCACCATTTAATAAGATCATTGCTGATCTGATTATTAGCCTCAAAGCAACCACCCTCCCTTCCTCAGATCCACTTTGGCTCCCTTACTAGGCAACAATCTATCGACCTCCGCCTCCAACATACCCAGTGACCTCCGCCTCCAACATACCCAGTGACCTCCGCCTCCAACATACCCAGTGACCTCCGCCCCGCCTCCAACATACCCAGTGACCTCCGCCTCCAACATACCCAGTGACCTCCGCCTCCAACATACCCAGTGACCTCCGCCTCCAACATACCCAGTGACTCCCTCCAACTACCCAGTGCCTCCGCCTCCAACATACCCAGGCTCCGCCCCAAACATACCCAGTGACCTCCGCCTCCAACATACCCAGACCTCCGCCTCCAACATACCCAGTGACCTCCGCCTCCAACATACCAGTGACCCCGCCTCCAACATACCCAGTGACCTCCGCCTCCAACATACCCAATGACCCCGCCTCCTAGTGACCTCCGCCTCCAACATACCCAGTGACTCCCAACATACCCAGCCTCCGCCTCCAACATACCCAGACCTCCGCCTCCACATACCCAGTCACCTCCGCCTCCAACATACCCAGTGATGACCTCCGCCTCCAACATACCCAGTGACCTCCGCCTCCAACACACCCCGTGACCTCGCCTCCAACATACCCAGCCTCCGCTCCAACATACCCAGTGACCTCCGCTCCAACATAACATGACCTCCGCCTCAAACATACCCCAGAACCTCCGCCTCCAACATACCCAGTGACCTCCGCCTCCAACATACCAGTGACCTCCGCCTCCAACATACCCAGTGACCTCCGCCTCCAACATACCCAGTGACCTCCGCCTCCAACATACCCAGTGACCTCCGCCTCCAACATACCCAGTGACCTCCGCCTCCAACATACCCAGTGACCTCCGCCTCCAGTGACCTCCGCCTCCAACATACCCCAGTGACCTCCGCCCTCAAACATACCCAGTGACCTCCGCCTCCAACATAACCAGTGACCTCCGCCTCCAACATACCAGTGCCCGCCCCACATACCCAGTGACCTCGCCTCCAACATACCCAGTGACCTCCGCCTCCAACATACCCAGTGACCTCGCTCCAACAACCCAGTGACTCCGCCTCCAACATACCAGTGACTACGCCTCCAACATACCCAGTGACCTCCGCCTCCAACATACATACCCAGTGACACCTCCGCCTCCAACATACCCCTCCTCCTCCAGTGACTCTCCAACATACCCAGCCTCCACAACATACCCAGTGACCTCCGCCTCCACATACCCAGTGACCTCCGCCTCCAACCATACCCAGTGACCTCCGCCTCCAACACATACCCCGTGGACCTCCGCCTCCACCACCCAGTGACCTCCGCCTCCAACATACCAGTGACCTCCGCCTCCAACATACCCAGTGACCTCCGACTCAACATACCAGTGACCTCCGCCTCCAACATACCCTCCGCCTCCAACATGACCTCCGACCTCCAACATACCCAGTGACCTCCGCCTCCAACATACCCAGTGACCTCCGCCTCCAACATACCAGTGACCTCCGCTCCAACATACCCATTGAGCCTCCAACATACCCAGACTCCAACATCCGCGCTCCGCCTCCAACATACCGCAACATACCCAGTGACCTCCGCCTCCAACATACCCAGTGACCTCCGCCTCAACATACCCAGTGACCTCCGCCTCCAACATACCCAGTCACCTCCACATACCCAACATACCCAGTGACCTCCGCCTACCAACCTTCACCAGTGACCTCCGCCTCCAACATACCCAGTGACCTCCGCCTCCAACATACCCAGTGACCTCCGCCTCCAACATACCCAGTGACCTCCGCCTCCAACATACCCAGTGACCTCCGCCTCCAACATACCCAGTGACCTCCGCCTCCAACATACCCAGTGACCTCCGCCTCCAACATACCCAGTGACCTCCGCCTCCAACATACCCAGTGACCTCCGCCTCCAACATACCCAGTGACCTCCGCCTCCAACATACCCAGTGACCTCCGCCTCCAACATACCCAGTGACCTCCGCCTCCAACATACCCAGTGACCTCCGCCTCCAACATACCCAGTGACCTCCGCCTCCAACATACCCAGTGACCTCCGCCTCCAAAATACCCAGTGACCTCCGCCTCCAACATACCCGTGACCTCCGCCTCCAACATACCCAGTGACCTCCGCCTCCAACATACCCAGTGACCTCCGCCTCCAACATACCCAGTGACCTCCGCCTCCAACATACCCAGTGACCTCCGCCTCCAACATACCCAGTGACCTCCGCCTCCAACATACCCAGTGACCTCCGCCTCCAACATACCCAGTGACCTCCGCCTCGCCGTTTTGTTTATTTTAGGGGGGCGGCAGTGGGTGTCCAACTGCTTTGATTTTGTTGTGAAAGGGATTCAAGTGCTGCTTCCCAACTCGTGAATCTCAATTGTAAACCTGGAATTAATTCATTGGATTCGCTAAGGTCATCAATACCAATTTTTCTTTTTTTTTTTAGAAACTCCACCTTAAAGGCAGTCAGGCATTTACACTGGGTCGGAAACCTGCACACTATTCCCTCCTACTCCTGCATTAAATCGAATACAAAGGCTGCCATCTAAACACCCAGAACTCTTGATTAAAGTCTTGCCTGAAAAAGCAATCGGAGCAACTGAATGCTGGAATGGTTTTCAACAGCTGCCAGTTATATTTATTCAAAATGAAAAAAGTCAGCGAAACTACATTAAGTTGTGCCACAAAATGGGTTGTCTAATGCTTTTAGCAATACGCAATCTTGTCAGTCCCTCCCATATCCCAGTTAAAAAAAATTACCCAGAGAATTGAAGGCAAGCCACTTTACCTGGTGCTTTTGCCAATAGCACAGAGTGCAATCACCACTACTGGACATTATTTGTTCATAGGTAAATGAAGGACATACAAATGCCCCATACAAGAAACAAAATGGCTGTTTGTATGAATCTTCCTCATCACTAGTAAAGTTCTAAAGCTAGAACATTGGAGAAAAGGCCCAAAGATTTCAACAGCATTAAAGCTGAAGACAGGGATGGGACATTTTATTTAAATTGAAAAACTAAAAGTCAAACAGTACAACCAACACACCCAACTATCTTAATATATTTGCACAAAGGGCACTTCCCAACAATCAACTGATAAAATAGCTTGAAACTTCATAAAAGGGCCAAGTCTACAATAAAACACCCAATAATAGGATTAAAACCTCGAATCCTGCTGGCTTTCTATTGAGCACTACTTGTGAATTCTGAAGTACAGGGTAGAGTCCTTGAATCCAGCATCTCCTGGATGGAGGCTGGGCCAGATTTCGGATTGGGTGTTGGGAATACGGACCACTCATGTCAAGGTAGGTCGGGTGGGGTCAGGGTCACTCGGAGCACAAGAGTGCATAAACATAGAACATTACATAGAACGTTGAACATTACAGCGCAGAACAGGCCCTTCGGCCTTCGATGTTGCGCTGACCAATTAAGAAAAAGCAATGACCCTCTAACCTAAACCATTCCCTTTTCATCCATAAACTTGTCTACTAACCTCTTAAACGCCACCAAACTTGGCACATCTACAACTGCAGCCGGCAGGGCATTCCATACACTTGCCACCCTCTGGGTAAAGAACCTACCTCTGACATCCGTCCTATAACTACCACCCCTTAATTTAAAGCTATGTCCCTCGTGCTAGCTTTCTCCATCCTAGGAAAAAGGCTATCACTGTCCACCCTATCTAAACCTCTAATCATCTTATATGTTTCAATAAGGTCTCCTCTTAGCTGCCTCCTTTCTAACGAAAACAACCTCAAATCCCTCAGCCTCTCCTCATAAGACCTGCCCTCCATACCAGGCAACATCCTGGTAAACCTCATCTGCACCCTCTCCAATGCCTCCACATCTTTCTTATAATGCGGGGACCAGAACTGTACACAATACTCCAAGTGCGGCCGCACTACAGTTTTGTACAGTTGCAACATGACGTCGCAGCTCCGAAATTCAATCCCCCTACCAATAAAAGCTAAGACTCCGTATGCCTTCTTAACAATCTTATCGACTTGACTGCCAACTTTCAGGGATCTATGCACATATACACCAAGATCCCTCTGTTCATCAACACAAATAAAGCTAATAACTAGTCTGGAAACGTGGCTTACAAGCAGTTTGCTTTTGGGCGGGTGGGGAGGATAATGGGCGGGCCATTCAGGACAGAGATTTTTGTTGGAAAGCCCTGCTCCTGAGGGATGTGGAGGCTCAAATCAGTGAATATGTTCAAAATTGAGGTAGATAATTGCAACATACTAAAAACACTTAGGGATACAGGTATAGTATAGGAAAATGGTCACGATTTTGAGGGCAGAGTGGACTCGAAGAGTTCCATAGCCTCAGTCTGCATCTATTCCTTAAGTTATGTTCTTATGCCTCTATGTTACACTTTCATATATCAATCCCTGTCAATCTGTAAGTAATTTGCATGAGAACCTCAAATTCCTATTTGCCATGGCTCCTTAGCAAGCATGGCCATGGCTACTCTCCTCTGAGGTGTCTAACCACAGGTGAGCAGAGCATCTTAGCTCAATGACCGATCTTTCCAGAATAGTACAACCAGAACAAATTTTAAGGCCACAATCCGGTTGAAATTCCCCCCCTGGATTTGCTGCATTTGGAGAACTGTGAACTCCGACCATCTTCCTGGAGCAACAATTAGTTCATTTTGGAATGTAGGAGAGGAAGAGAAAGAGAAAGAGAAAGATTTACCTCCCAATAGCTCATGGATTGCGGAAGTGTGAACAGAAGTGCCACCAAATTGGAAAGTCAGGACATCAGACAGCAGATAAAAATTAAGCAGTCATAAAAGTGTGGCCTACAACATGGACAGAGACACAGCTTTGTTGGCAACAATATGCTGTTACCATTATTCTAACCCAACCTACTTGCCCTTAGTCAATACTTAAGAAAAACAGACAGTAATTAGCAAAGGGAACTGAAGTTAGGTCCTACCTTGATTTCCTTTTGATCCAGCTGTAGCAGGTCAGAAAATGCCAGAGATCATAAAAGAAAGCATATCATTAAACAATAAGTTTAACTGCACAGGTATAATAACTGAAAGTCTCTCAAAGAGTCCTTACTGTTCCACTCAATTACAACTCAATTTTAGGGTGGACAGTGATAGCCTTTTTCCTAGGATGGAGAAAGCTAGCACGAGGGGACACAGCTTTAAATTAAGGGGTATGAGTTATAGGACGGATATCAGAGGTAGGTTCTTTACTCAAAGAGTGATTAGGGAGTGGAATGCCCTGCCTGCAGCTGTTGTAGATGCGCCAAGTTTGGTGGCGTTTAAGAGGTTAATTGATAAGTATATGGAAGAGAAGGGAATGGTTTAGTTTGGAGGGGCATTGCTTTTTATTTTGGTTGGCATAACATCGAGGGCCGAAGGGCCTGTTCTGTGCTGTAATGTTCTATGTTCTATGTAACATTCCACCCACCTAATTAAGATAGCAATAAGTAATGAAACTGGGAAATATCAGTCTCCAGGATTATTTCATTGGATTTGGTGCTGGGTGATGAGCCAGACCAGGTGTTAGGCTTGGAGGTTGGTGAACATTTTGGTGATAGTGACCACAATTCGGTTACGTTCACACCTTAGTGATGGATAGGGATAGGCATGAAGCTGGGGGCAGTAGTTATAGCTGGGGGAAGGGTAATTATGAGGCCATAAGGAGAGAATTAGGGTGCATAGGTTGGACTAGGAAACTACAGGGACTGGGAACATCTGAAATGTGGAGCTTATTCAAGGAGCAGCTGCTGCAAGTCCTTGATAAGTATGTCCCTGTCAGGCAAGGAGGAAATGGTCGAGTAAGGGAACCATGGTGTACTAAAAAAGTTAATTCGCTGGTTAAAAGGAAAAAGGAGGCTTATGTCAGGATGAGGCTTGAAGGCTCGGTTAGTGCAATGGATAGCTATAGATTAGCCAGGAGGGAGCTAAAGAGTGAATTGAGGAGAGCTAAGAGGGGACACGAGAAGACTTTGGCTGATAGGATTAAGGAGAATCCTAAAGCTTTCTTTAGATATGTTAAGAATAGAAGATTGGTTAGGGCAAGATTAGGGCCAGTCATAGACAGCAGTGGGAAGTTGTGCGTGGAGCCTGAAGAGATTGGAAAGGCACTGAATAAATATTTTTCTTCAGTATTCACGAAGGGAGATGTAAATGTAGTTGTGGAGAACACTGAGGTACAGGGTTGCAAACTGGAAAGTATTGAAGTAGATAGGGAGGATGTGCTAGATATTCTTGAGGATTTGAAGTTAGATAAGTCCCCTGGGCCGGACGGGATTTACCCTAGGATTCTCTGGGAGGCAAGAGAGGCGATTGGGGAGCCTCTGGCTCTGATCTTCAGGTCGTCGTTGGTTACGGGTATAGTTCCGGAAGACTGGAGGATAGCGAATGTGGTCCCATTGTTCAAGAAGGAGAAGAGAGACATTCCAGGGAATTATAGGCCAGTGAGTCTTACTTCTGTTGTGGACAAAGTATTGGAGAGAATTATTAGGGATAGGATTTATAGTTATTTAGAGAGAAATGAATTGATTGGGGATAGTCAGCATGGTTTTGTGAAGGGTAGGTCGTGCCTTACTAACCTTATTGAGTTTTTTGAAAAAGTGACCAAAGAGGTGGATGGGGGTAAGGCAGTTGATGTGGTATATATGGACTTTAGTAAGGCGTTCGATAAGGTGGCCCATGGAAGGCTTCTGCAGAAAATGCAGATGTATGGGATGAGGGTGATTTAGCTAATTGGATTAGGAATTGGCTAGCAGATAGAAGACAGAGGGTGGTGGTTGATGGGAGATATTCATCGTGGAGTTCGGTTACAAGTGGTGTACCTCAGGGGTCTGTTTTGGGGCCCCTGCTGTTTGTAATTTTTATAAATGATCTGGATGAGGGTATTGAAGGATGGATTAGTAAATTTGCAGATGACACTAAAGTCGGTGGAGTGGTAGATAGTGAAGAGGGGTGTTATAGTTTGCAGAGAGACTTGGACAAGTTGCAGAGCTGGGCCGAGAGGTGGCAAATGGAGTTTAATGTGGAAAAGTGTGAGGTAATGCACTATGGCAGGAATAATAAATGTGTAGAGTATAGGGCTAATGGTAGGATTCTTAATAGTGTTGATGAACAGAGGGATCTTGGTGTGTATGTGCATAGATCCCTGAAAGTAGGCAGTCAAGTCGATAAGGTTGTTAAGAAGGCATACGGAGTCTTAGCTTTTATTGGTAGGGGGATTGAATTTCGGAGCCGCAACGTCATGTTGCAACTGTACAAAACTCTAGTGCGGCCGCACTTGGAGTATTGTGTGCAGTTCTGGTCCCCACATTATAAGAAAGATGTGGAGGCATTGGAGAGGGTACAGAGGAGGTTTACCAGGATGTTGCCTGGTATGGAGGGCAGGTCTTATGAGGAGAGGCTGAGGGATTTGAGGTTGTTTTCGTTAGAAAAGAGGCAGCTAAGAGGGGACCTTATTGAAACATATAAGATGATTAGAGGTTTAGATAGGGTGGACAGTGATAGCCTTTTTCCTAGGATGGAGAAAGCTAGCACGAGGGGACACAGCTTTAAATTAAGGGGTGATAGTTATAGGACGGATATCAGAGGTAGGTTCTTTACCCAGAGGGTGGTTAGGGAGTGGAATGCCCTGCCTGCGGCAGTTGTAGATGCGCCAAGTTTGGTGGCGTTTAAGAGGTTAGTTGATAAGTTTATGGAAGAGAAGGGAATGGTTTAGTTTGGAGGGTCATTGCTTTTTTCATAATTGGTCGGCACAACATCGAAGGCCAAAGGGCCTGTTCTGCGCTGTAATGTTCTATTTCTGGGTCAACAATTATAATTTAGCAGCAAGTACACTAATGCATGAAATATCCCACTGAAGCCTTACTAAAGGGAAAATATCTCATAACAGAATACTGCTTACAGAGCTACAATGCTACAATCAGCATATACAGCAGTGTGTTTGGATTTCCTCTGGATGCTCTGGTTTTCTTCCACAGTTCAAATGTGTATAGGTTAGATGAATTGGCCATGCTAAATTGCTCTTTAGTGCCTAGGATGTGTAGATTAGGGGGATTAGTAGGGTAAACATATGGGGGTTACAGGAAAGGGCCTGGGTGGGATATTAGGTCGGAGGGGCAGTGCAAACCCAGCCTCCTGTAGGGATTCTGTGAAAATATTTTCCCAAATACATCAGCATGACAAGAAAATTAGAACGCATGTTTGACATTACAAAATTTAAACATGTTTCACAGAACATTAGTGTACTAACAATGCATTGAGAATTTCACTAACATCCCTCATATTTTGAAATTAGAGTGACAAATAGTTCTAAAATTAACCCGAGCCATAAAGAATAATTCTTAGAACAAGTCACTTACTTTTGCCACTGAAAAATATAATGCTTTTAGGCCTCTTCACATTAACTTTATCAGATATCTGGAAATAAAATGAAAATTTACCAGGCCTGTCTTTGCCCGAACATTAAGCAAAAATCAGACATACAGAGCAAACGCAAAACTGCAATTCACTCCCATCTACTCAGTAAGAATTCTCACAACACCAGATTAAAGTCCAATAGGTTTATTTGGAATCAAAAGCTTTTGGAGCGCTGCTCCTTCATAAACCTTTAATATGGTGTTGAGAGATTTCTTGCTGTGCCCACCCCAGTCCAATGCCAACATCTCCACATCATATCATCTACTTAGTACAGAAAGAACTTAATAAATGCCAGTCACGTTCGTATGCACTCAAGGTGAGAGGGAGAAAGTTCAAAGGAGATGTGAGGGGCGGGTTTTTCAAAGAGTGGTAGGTATCCGGATAAAAGCAAATTACTGTGGATGCTGGAATTTGAAACCAAAAGAGAAAATGCTGAAAAATCTCAGCCAGTCTGGCAGCATCTGTAAGAGGAGAAAAGCTCAGAAGTTGAGTCCAGATGACTCAGATGTCACAGCTTTGACAAAGTGTCATCTGAACTCTACATGTCAGCTCTTTTCTCTCCTTACAGATCTTGCTGGACTTGGGAGATTTTCCAGCATTTTCTCTTTTAGTAGATGGCCAGGGGTGGTGGTATAGGCAGATGATATAGACATTTAAGGAGCTTTTAGATAAGCACATGAATATGCGAGGAATACAGGGATATGGACCAAGAGCAGGCAGAAGGTATTAGTTTAATTTGACATCATGTTTGGCACAACATTGTGGGTCAATGGACCTGTTCCTGGGCTGTGCTGTTCTATGTTCACACTCTTTAATGCACAAATGAACATTTGAAAAGGCGTAGAACTGGAACACCGGTAGACAGCTTCAAATTATTTTTGTTGTGTCATCTATGCTATTAGCATATAGTACCATTAAAAATTACGAACACACTCCTGGAGCAGCAATTGTTCCATTTTGGGATGGGGGAGAAGAAGAGAAAGACTTACCTTCCAACAGCTCATGGTTTGCAGAAGTGTGAACAGAAATTACACCAAATTGGAAACTCAGGGCATCAAAAACCAGATAAAGACTCAGCAGTTGTAGGACGCCTACAACATGAACTCCAGTGTCCATGAATTCTCATAGATTCAGGTCAAACCAGGCCAGAAAAAAATCTCCTGCTGATAACTATCCACAGTTCATCTCCACATTGAGCATCAGTTTTTGTTAGAAGCGAAGGCATAAAATGCACTTGGGATCTATTTTTGTATATTATGGAACATAAATTATGAAGTCTCAGATCTAAAGGCCATCTGTTATCCATTATCAAGTAATAATATCCAACCTTCTAGCTTCAAATTCCAAATCAGAGCATGGTAACAATGGAAGATCATTCCCCCAGATTGGATTTGTGATAATAGCTGTTTTAGCAACTAATATTTGAAGTATATCAGAGGGAAAACTAAAGTTGCAAATCTTAAGAATTCTCCAACATACTGCAAATGTTCAGTTGTCAAGGATGCTTAAAGGAGTAGATTTTGGGGAATTGGGAAGAGAAATACGGATAAAACTTGACAAGTGGAGCTGGGTTAAAAGATCAGCCATGATTTTACTGAATGCCTGAGCTGCTTTAAGGGTTGGTGTGGTTACTCCTGCATCTATTTTGTGTGTCCTTCAGCATCAGGTACAATGGTCCAGTGCATCGTGACTGGAGTTACACAGCAGGAGTTAGGAACATTCAATCCTGTGCTTCATGGCATCTTGAAGATTTGAGAAGGAGATTTCACTGAGCGACTACCTGCTGCCACCACAGAACAGAGATACCTCAGAAAAAATATATACTAAATACCAACCTGATAGAATACCTCTTCTTTAATGGCTGGTGGAGCACTAAAGAAATGGAGCATGTTGTTGGGCTTTTGGATTCGGTTTTTGGCCGCCTGTTTCATATTCGTGAACCGGTTGTTTCGGTTAGTTGAGTAATCCTTGAAGCTACAAGAACCATCCTCTAACTCAAATGACTGGCCAGGGACGATAACCTTCTGTTTTGATACACTATGGAAAGGGAGAAAAACAAACCTCAGCAAAAACACTCAAAGCAAAAGCAAAATTACTCAATCCAAGAAGCTCGCAGACGACACAAGTCTCTTACCACACGTTTATGTGCTGGCCAAACAGAAAGTTTTCAGTGTTTAGGCAGGTGAGGGCTCGGTCTACAGCAAATCCATCCCCCATCTCCACCATGGCAGCTCCAGGTTTACTTTTTAAGAATTTAACCTACAAATAGATTTACAGTCTTTAATGCACAAATGAACATTTGAAAAGAAAAGGCGTAGAACTGGAACACTGGTAGACAGCATCAAATTATTTTTGTTGTGTCATCTATGCTATTAACATATAGTACCATTAAAAATTATTGCATGTCTATGTATGCAAAGTACCTTTAAATGGGGAGGGGGGACTTTTGCGTAGTAACTTCCAGCTTGCTATACAGTGTCACAGCTTAGATGGAACTTTGCTCGTGGTACACTGATGCCACTAGCCACACTACCCTAAATCTGGGAAGCGAGAAAAAGACCAGGGAAATTGACAGCAGAACAGATTTCAGAATTCTCAATATTGGCCAATATTTAATGATCAACCATTAGCAATAATAGAATGACATCATGATACAGCGGTTGGCACTGCTGCCTCTCAGCGCCAGGGACCTGGGTGCAATTCCTGGCTTGGATCACTGTGTGGAGTCTGCAAGTTGTTCCCATATCTGCATGGGTTTCCTCCCAGTCCAAAAGATGTGCTGGCTTGGTGCATTGGCCATGCTAAATTCTCCCTCAGTGTACCTGAGCAGGTGCCAAAGTGTGGCGACTAGGGGGTAAGCCTACTTGTGACACTAATAAACAAACTAAACTTTAAATGAAAAACAGGATACATGGTTGTTTAGCTCACTGGGTATTGCTGAGTGCAAATTGACTACAACATTTCCCTAAACACACCAGCAACAGCTACACTTCACAGTGGTTAGCACTGTTGCTAGCACTGTTGCCTCAGTGCCAGGGACACACGTTCAATTCTGTCCTCTGTCTGTGTGGGGTTTGCACACTCTCCCGTGTTTGCATGGGTTTCCTCCAGGTGCTCCAAAGATGCGCAAGTTAGGATGATTGGCCATTGTAAATTGCTCTTAGTGTAAGGAGGGCTGGCAAGGTATAAGGCCTGGGTGGGATTGTGGTCAGTGCAGACTCGATGGGCCAAATGGTGGCCTTCTGCACTGTAGGGATTCTAAAAGTATATCATTACAAACTTGCCCAAAATCACATAGGATTAATAATATATAGAACATATTGCAGAATTTACTGCAGCTTTCTGCACTAATGAACTGAGGTGTCACAGCAGTGGAATAGAGACAGCAGTGCAATTTTAGAATTTTAAAGCCTCAGAAAATAGTGGGGAGGAAAGGAACTGCAAGCTTAAGAGCAAACAATTTCAAACTTTAAAAACATAGCCATACATCAATAGCAGTACAAACATACCTTGTGCACGTTGCCATAAAGACAGAAAATATTGAACACTCTGTCTGGATTCATCCTCTTGGTATCTAGCCCATACACAATCAGGACTGGACTATCAGCCAGAGGACCATAATCAGCATGTGCTAGAGGTGGCGGTGGTGGCGGCACTGGAGCACCATACTGAGGAGATGTGTAGCGCCGTGAAGGTGGACCCCTGCGAGGAGGTGGCGGAGGTGGAGCACCCATTCCCCTGCCTTCATAATGATGTGGTGGAGGATAGTCATCATCTTCATAAAAGCCATGGTATGATGAAGGAGGATAGCCATGACCTGTGCAAAGCAAACAAAAGCATGGTCAAGAACACTTAAGCAAGCAAAAGTAAGTGCCAATTAAAAAAAAATAAATCTCTACAATACAGGAGGCCGTTCGGCCCATCGAGTCTGCACTGACCACAACTTCACCCAGGTCCTTTTTCTGCAAGCCCTAATTTTACCTTGCTAATCCCCTTAACACTAGGATCAATTTAACATGGTCAATCAACCTAACCTGCACATCTTTGGTGTGTAGGAGGAAACTAGAACACCTGGAGGAAACCCACACAGACGACACAGGGAGAACATGCAAATTCCAGACAGACAGTGACCCAAGCCAGGAAGCAAACCTGGGTCCCTGGAGCTGAGAGGCAGATGTACTAACCGCTGTATCACCCTGCGCTTGACCCTTTAGGCTGGTTCTTTGAAACCACATTGCTAGTAGCTGTACCTAAATTAGGTAGCTACGGGTTTAAGCCCCACACCAGATTGAGGGTGCATAATTATACTAATACCAAGTTCTCTGTGTCTGCATGGATTTCCTCCGGTTTCCTCGCATAGTCCAAAGATGTGCTGGTTGGGTGGATTGGCCATGGTAAATTGACTCCTGCTGTCAGGAGGATTAGTAGGGTAAATATGTGGGGTTACAGGAATTGGGCCTGGGTGGGATTGTAGTCAGTGCAGACTTGTTTATGCCATGTGGCCTTCTTCTGTACTCTAGGGATTCTATAACAAGTATTGCGAAAGTGTGACATTGTCAGGTAGAAGATCCCACGGTACTTTCTTCCCTTAAAGAAAAGCAGGATACTCTCAACCAATCACTGATCTTGCTAGTATGAACTAGTGGTTCATACACTAGTTGCCTTGTGGTACCACCAATAAAGACACGAAGATACTTTATAAAATAAAATGAACAGAAATGCTGTTACATGCTGTATGAATTTCAGCCTTGATTTGACGGAAAGGTGGAACAAGTTCAATGGGCTGCTTTCATGTCCCTATGTATGTGCATGTGTATTTTTAATGCATAGGCAGGTATTTTGTTCATTCCCACAAGATGTGTAACTAAACCTCAGGGGCCAGCGAGGATAACAAATAACTTTATTTTTAAACTTACGAAGTAGCTTGATGCAGAAGTGATTCAAATTGGAACAAATCATTCAAAAGGCAAGAAAATATAACCCCTTGTATAAAATAGAAAACACAAAACCCATGACCTTCCTCTATGTAACAATACTAGCCCTTGGCTGCAATGTATTTTGGGGTGACTGGAGGACAATATTTAAAAAACTTTTTTTTAAACATCAGAACTCCACCTATACCTTCTCCTGACCGATCACCAAGCATGTGCCATACCAATCTGGTTACAGCATCACAATCCACAATGGAAGATAGCCACTATGATCCCCACCAAAAAATTTGGGACATTCAGATTAACATAGCTAGCCTTTTAGCTAAAAGTTAAAAGTCTGAACCGTCTACAAACAATTAAAAACTTGGATTCCAGCTGAAGTTTCAACCAAGAATTAGACTCAGTCAATTGACTAAGTTCTAGGCTCTGCACAACCTTGCAACAAAATATCTTGAGGGACTCTAGGAGTTATAGAACATAACAGCGCAGAACAGGCCCTTCGGCCTTCGATGTTGCGCCGACCAATTAGGAAAAAGCAATGACCCTCTACCCTAAACCATTCCCTTTTCATCCATAAACTTATCTACTAACCTCTTAAACGCCACCAAACTTGGCGCATCTACAACTGCAGCAGGCAGGGCATTCCATACCCTTACCACCCTCTGGGTAAAGAACCTACCTCTGACATCCGTCCTATAACTACCACCCCTTAATTTAAAGCTATGTCCCCTCCTGCTAGCTTTCTCCATCCTAGGAAAAAGGCTATCACTGTCCACCCTATCTAAACCTCTAATCTTCTTATATGTTTCAATAAGGTCCCCTCTTAGCCGCCTCCTTTCTAACGAAAACAACCTCAAATCCCTCAGCCTCTCTTCATAAGACCTGCCCTCCATACCAGGCAACATCCTGGTAAACCTCCTCTGTACCCTCTCCAATGCCTCCACATCTTTCTCATAATGCAGGGACCAGAACTGTACACAATACTCCAAGTGCGGCTGCACTAGAGTTTTGTACAGTTGCAACATGACGTTGCAGCTCCGAAATTCAATCCCCCTATCAATAAAAGCTAAGAGCTTTTATTTAATGAAAAGAGAGAATCAGTGTTCCACAAATGAATACCAATATCCAATTTTCATTAAAGACATTTTATGCCATATAATGGAAAATTAAGAAAATTTAATTGAGGATATAGGTGACGTTTTACATAATATTGAGAGGCATGGGGAGCCTGCAGTGGGACCAGTTTCGCCAGGACAGTATAAAGAGAAAATACATCAGGAGAAATAACACACCACACCAAGAGTCATAGAGCAATGCAATACGGAAACAGTCGCTTTGGCCCAACCAGTCCATGTCGCCCAAGGTGCCACTCAATTGCCTGCATTTGACCCATATCTCTCTGTTCTTTTCCCACCTACTTACTTATCTAAATGCTGTTTAGATGTCGTTATCATACCTGTTTCAGCCACTTTCTTCGGCAGCTATTCCATACACACACCACCCTCTGCATGAAGATTTGCTCCTCAGGTCTCTTAAAACTTTCCCCTCTCACCTTAAACCTGTTTCTATTTAATCCCCCTTTCCTGGGAAAGGAGCTGTGCGCTTTCATCCTATCTATGCCCTTCATGGTTTTATACACCTCAGTAAGGTCACCCCTCATTCTCCTGTGATCCAAGGAATAAAGCCCTATTAGCCTGGCCAACCTCTCCCCATAACTCAGGCCCACCAGTCCTGCCAACATAATTGTAAATCTTCTTTGCAATCTTTCCAGTTCATCAATGTCTCTCCTATAACTAGGTAACCAAAACTCTCAAAGATTTATTAAATCTCATTCAAGAAAAAGTACTCTGACTGCAAGACAATATTGACAAAACAATTCATCAAAACAGGATACAGCAATTGCCAGTCATGTAGCAGTGTTTGTAGGGCCAGTGAAGCCACGGATTTTGTTTTTTGCAGATGGAAAGCTAAAGGTAAGCATTAAAGTAAAAATTGGTCAGTCAGTTTTTGATCTTGCAAAATGGCTCTTCCAGTATCTGAAATTAAGAATCTACTGATGACCATGAAACCAGTGTCATTTATCAGAAGTAATGTTGTCCTTAAGGGAAGAAAGTCTGCTGCTCTTACCTGGTCTGTTCTGAACCCAAAAATGAAAAGAAAATGCATTCCATCCATTCTCTGTCCCTCCCAATATCTTTCATAAATTGTACAATACAACCAACACCAGTAGTTTGTGCAGCAAAGCAATGTGCCATAGAAGTATCCCCCCCCCCCCCCCCCCACCCCAGCAAATATCCTGCCAACTGTTAACGCCTGAGGAGCTAAAAATGGAGACAAATGGAAACACTTAACTCTACTACAGCATATAAATCATTTGGCAGAAGAATCATTTCAGAACATTGTGGTGCTCAGATTGAGAAGCGAGTGTTATAATACATAAATTTTGAAGATTTTAACAGGAACTGAACTGTTGATAATAACACGTGGCAGGGCTGTGTGCAAGTTTTCATCCAGTGCAGTTAGCAAGCCCACCTGCACGTGACAATGGTACGAATAGCACATCATTCCTCACTCACTCCCCCACTTGCTGCAACACCACCAAAGACGGGCAAACAACAATCCAAGAACTGCACACATTGATTTATTCAGCGAGGAAAAGGGCAATTAAAATGCACACTTGGAATACAAACTCTGTCCACAGTGATGGTTGTGTACGCAGTTTAAACTCAAGTCGGAAAAAAAAGGAGCGATTGAACAAGTGCACTCAACTTAAAGTGGAAACAATGAGCTTTTATTTTCATGTACTGTTACTCACCGAAGTTAGATGGAGCATCGCCTAGCAAGGCTGGCAATCTTGAACGTTTACTTGAAGGCTCTGGAATAGAAATAGAAATGCATCTTAATGAACAAATCACATCTGGTATGAATAAAAATGTTAGAAAAAAATTGTTGCACAAGGTCCCACTTTCAGAACTAGATTAAGTAGATTTCCCCAAGCACGTTTAGAGTTATTAGAAGGCAATTTAAAAAAGTATAAAACAACAAGACCATAGATTGCATAAAGGAAAACAGAACTAATACGTAAATGAATCTACTTACAGCAGCGCTAGGGCACAAGGTCCAAGTGAACATTATCTTACCACTTTTATGCCTCAACAGCAACAAATGGCAGTTTGAAAGATGGTTCTCCATCAAACATACGGTTGCAAGCTGACTCGACACAGGCTTGAAACTTCAATCCTGCATCATACATTTTACAGTAAATGAACACCATAGAAGCAAAAGATTACAATTAGAAAGAATTCTCTACACATCATAGTTCTTTATTTGCACTTTAAAGCTTACAGCACACAGATGAAGTTACAGAAGAAACACATTTTTAACACTGAAAGACTGCAGGTCAGAGCATGTGAGAAGTGACTTAAAAAAACTGTTCTTCTGTGTTTTGAACCCTCAAGTAGCAGCATTCCCAACATGCTGTTGGTTCATTTGGAAGTTTGTGTATACGTTTTCCATATTGGTGTCCTCTGTATACAAAGTGACTACTTATTTCCTTTCAAACTAAACTAGTGACGATAGCTTATGCAAATGCAAATACCCCCACACAGTAGACAGCAGACACTGTGGGCCATGTTTCAGAACAGGTTCCAGAAAGTATAATAGAGTTAGAAACTTGATAATGTATCTGTGTTGCTGGTTGGCTGATAGGACGTCATGAACAGGTCCGGCAATGATTAAACTTGGCCAGTGACCATATCTGAAGTATGTTGTTGAATTCAAGAACAGTCAAACCAAAACCACAAGATCAATGCTTTGGGAAGATTTCAAATGGGTGAACCAGTTCCACAGGGTCAATGCCCGTTTGCAATTAGTTTATTTTAGTTTGGACAGCATACTCAAGCTTGGGGAGTAGAAAGTATATCAGTCAGAGGTCTTACTCACCAATTTTCCCCTGCAACCTCTGTTAGAAATGAATAGGCGTTGGGCAAGGACAAGCTGCGAAGCCGCTGACATTCATGGTAGCTTTCAAGGCTCGAAAGCAAATAGCTACTTAGGGTAAGAAGCATACTCCAGGGTGTACCTGAGACTAATACAGAAGTGGGGAAACAGAGAAGTGGAAGGAGAAATATATGCCTCAAGCTTCCCCCTCCCCAAGACTTAAAATCATTTTCTGAACTTATAGATGAGCTACTATCCAAATATCTCGTATAAATTACATAAAAAGGTGAAATAGGGAATGATAAATATCATCACATCAATAAGCTAATAACACAAGAACATGTTACTAAAATAGGTTTAATATTTCTTCACTCCCCTGCCTACCAATACTCGAAGTGTCTTAGAGAGATACTAAGTTTGCTTAGTTAAGCCTATATGCTCCATTACAGATTGTCAGAACAGTTCTATATTGGAGGTCCACATCCCAGAACTGCCTGGCTGAACCAAAGGATTCAGTTCAGACAATGCAATATCACTGTGCAGCTTAATGGGAGCTTCATAATCTCAAAGCATCGAGACAGAAATGATTTGGGATCTAATCTAGCATTATAAATCACTAACTGGCTGCACTCTCAAGGATGGAACCTAAATACTTGCCACAAAACATGTACGGATTCCATTTCAGATTAGGTTCTCCCTCCGCCCCATTTAGCCTTGAAGGACACTTAAACATGCAGACTACACACAGTGACCCAAGCTAGGAATCAAACCTGCATCTCTGGCGCTGATGGGAATTATTTATTTCCCCATCGTCCCAACACATATTCTTGGGCTTCAACTAGCACCCACTCCATGCAAGAAGATGTAATAACTGCCCACTGACCAAGGTCCAAAACTCTGATTTGGTGAAACAGCAATTTACATCTACTTCATCCAAATCAGCACACAGTATTCATTGCTCTGCATCAAGGAAACCAGGGATCAATTCCTTGAACAATCCTGCTTACTCTCACTAATCAATGGCTATCTCCATGCTTCCGACGAAAGCTGCAAAAGTTCAAGAAGCAGCATTATATCTTTACTTAGGATGCTCCTATGCCAAGCAACTCCAGACTTTAAATACAGCTTCCTTTCTCTCTCTGCAACAGGTAATGGGATGGTGTACTAGCATTGATATTGCTGTGGAGAGCAAAGCAAGTCAATGCCTGGGTCAGGAATCACTGGAATAATGTTAGCGGCATTGTCCATCACACCATTATATATAGCAGAAGTTAGGCATTTCGGCCCATTGAGTCTGCTCCACATGGCTAAACTTCCCAACACCATTCTCTTGCCTTTTTCCCATAATCCCTTACCAAACAAGAACTTCTCTCTGACTTAAATTCATTCGATAACCTGGCCTCCACAGCCTTCTGTGGCAATGAATTCCATAGATTCACCACCCTCTGGCTGAAGAAATTCCTCATCTCGATTGTAAAGGGTCATCCCTTTACTTTGAGGCTGTGACTTTGGATCAGAGTCCCATCTACTAATGGAAACATCTTCCTTTTGGTATTCTAAGTTTCAATGAGATTCCCCCCCCCAACCATCCTTTTAAACCCCATTGAATATAAACTGGCTCCCAATATGCCAAGTTTTTCATTCCTGGGATTATTCTCATGAACCTTCTCCAGACATCCTCCAGGGCTAGCACAAATTCTTCCTTTAGGCACAAGGAGCCCAAAACTGCTGGCAATATTGTAAACATGGTCTGACCATAAGCTTATTAAGCCTCAGCAGTACATTCTTGCTTTTATATTCTAGCCTGCTACGCCCAGCTGTCCCCACTAAAATCTTGGACTACCACAATCTGCTTTAACGCTTTATGCTACCTGTCACGCGCCTCTCTCTCTCTCCATCCTTTTAGCTATTACCACTCTCATTTTTTATTTCTTCCATTATGTCTCCCAATGTCCCACGTACAAACCACATCAGACATCTAGCTGTGTCCTGTTTCTAAGCCTTTTGCATATAGTTTTCCCTCCATGTATCTGTTTTCTGGTCCCTCCCATTCTGTCTCCTTTTTAAATTCTCATTCTCTGAGAAAAAGAATGAAAGGTTAAAAAAATGAAAGTTGTTTGCTTTTTTGTTATAATAATTTAATGGATGTTGCAGTACTACTTTACACATTTCAAATAGTGCAAGTGCCTAAGCACCAGCTTAAAAATGTTTCTGGAAAAATTGGAGTTGTAATGGAAGGATTGTTGTTTAATCAACCTGCCTTTTTTCAGGAATCGGACTTCCAAACCATAGTTCTCAAACTATAATGTATAAAGTGACATGTTACCCCAAGTGAGGTACGAAAGCTTACAAACATAATTAAATCCAATGAGAAAACAGCCAGGATTTTATAAAAGTTTTGATTATTCATTTTCTTTCAGTATTTGATTTCTCTCGAGTTATCCTCACGTACCCTTAACACTGACTGGACGAGCACATAGATGACTTCTGTCGAGGTGACTGGTTCTGGCTGTAGAATGGTCTGCACAGTGGAAGGAACTTGTATCCTTCATAGATTCTCAATGTTTGGAGAACTTAAGCGGAAGATAGAATGCTGGCTTTCAGCACACACCAGGTAGAGCGAGAAAGTGTCATTTTTTTGTTGTTGTTGTTGAAGGTAAGGGTAGAAAAAGCTTTGAGAGGAATGATTTCAGTGTCTTCACCTTGTTAGAGGTTGGTGAGCAAGATTATGATATAATACAGGGCATATTTGAGGTGAAATTATTCAGGTATTTCATTGTTTCGTTGACAAGCCTCCTCATTCATTGTGTTTTCTTGTGAGTACAGTGGTGATCAGATGGGTTGTCCCTCTCCTTTTTGCACAGTACTAGCTACATGACACGTCCAGCGATGGTAACGATCATCATTGTAAGTGTGTATAGAAGTGAACATCTTGTGTTGTAGTCAGTGAATAGAGACGGTTGAGAAAAAGCTGAAGGCTTGGCTGTACGAAAAGGATAAGCTTCCAGCAACCTTCGATTTCTGGTTAGCACACTAGGAATGGCTGGCTCGTTTAAAGAAAAAATTCAAGATTCAGCATAACAATCAGCATAAACAAACCAGAAACCATATTAGGATCTCATTTCCAATTGCCAGGAAGTTTTCAGCAAGGATTTACAATATTAAAGGGACACTACAACTACGCCACAAACATCTAGCACCTTTGCTTTATTTAGTTGGTATAAAGTCATAACATCAAACAGAATGCAGCAGTTGCTTAATTCCCAGTCTTCCCAATCTTTATAGGGACAGAATTGCCATGTGATTGCAATTAAAGAACAGTGTAAACAAGGTGATCCAACCCTAAAATATGTGGCACACTTGTCTATGCAGAGAAACGTTCCTATGGCATGATGATGATTTGGTTCACTGAAAGAATCAATCTAGAGGAGCAGATTTTTTTTTAAAAAGATTAAACATCACTGTACAATCAGTATTATTGTGGGAACGTGGAAAGAGAGTAAGAGGTGAGGGAAAAAAAAATGAGATCTGAAGCTTATTAACTTCCTCAGGCAAAATCCACCTCGAATTAAAAGATGCTTCTGCAAAGCCTCAGCTTGTACATAAAGGGTAGACTGAAAATAGCATCATACACACATTAATTTATAGGTTATATTTTCAATGCAAAGTTCTTGAAAATGACTGTTGATAGGTCAGAGGTGAATACAGTAACATTACTATTGAAACAGTGTGCAGAGGAGTATCTACACTTTGAATAGCAATGAGGTGACAAGTTAGTGCGCTCACAAATTATGAACAAGGACCAGGAATCCATGAGGAAGTTGCTGCTCAGATTTCGTGAGAAGCAGCCTAGGAAAAACTGAGGTGATATTACTCACAGACCCACAAAATGAGCTCCCTCACTTCACAGTACAAGTGAAATGTTAGGAAGACAGGAACAGATGCTCACCAGATTGCTAGTTGTTAAATACCTCTAAGTATAATAACCACATTGACAGGGAGTTAAGGTTATTGTAGGGTTATTTTACGTTGCAACAATCAACGGCAGATTACTCAGAAGTTTATTACTTAAGTTTCAGATCAACACAGTTGTTAGTGAATCCCAAGTCTGACCAGCCCTGTGGAAATTGCAAACTTAGAAGAAATATCGCAACAGAGCTCCAGGCTATTAATATAGGATTAAAATTATCTAATCAATAGCTTTCCAATAGAAAGTATGTAGGGAGTGACAATCAGGCAGATAATACAACAAGACATATTACAAGCACAAAACTTTTGTATTAATACGTCTTGAAATCAATGCAATACATCAAGCTTAATTAAGTGGCAGATCTTTTAAAATTAATGGTAAAGTTAATAGCCAGTGCAATGATTTGAGTCTGATTTTGTAACTGCAGTTAATCAAAGGTTAAATCAACCATTTGTTGGGAGCTAAAGGGCAAATATATTAGAATACGCATTCCCACCCATGAAAATATTTACATTTTCATAGGTTCACAACTTTGAATCAGGTAA
The DNA here is from genome assembly GCA_024679065.1 of Sphyrna mokarran. Classification (NCBI taxonomy): domain Eukaryota; kingdom Metazoa; phylum Chordata; class Chondrichthyes; order Carcharhiniformes; family Carcharhinidae; genus Sphyrna; species Sphyrna mokarran. Next base: position 10,894,925 of record JAGIQG010000036.1, read on the forward strand.
ATATGGCAAAAAGGATTCTCCTGTGTGCCTTCGCGATTATCGCAAGGATGAGCCCAGTGAGGTGTATTAATTAATGTGTGCTAGAACTGCAGGACACATCATTGCAGAACTTAAAACCAAACAGATTCATGTGGTTAGCCTGGATCCCTTTTACTATCACCCCACCCTCCAAGAGCAACATTCTGCAGTATTGTCACAAAGATACCCACAATTAGTGAGCATGAAATGTTTCGACAAGCACCCACAAAAAAAATCTGCCTGGTCAAATCTGGGTTCCATCTATTGAACATTTCTCATTGAACATTAACCAGTGGTTATGAGCCTCACTGGCGGCTGTAGAGAAGAAACTTGAAGTTATAAATAAAGTGAAGTACAACAAGCCTATCAGCACAATATGCAAGTATATTGGTTTGTGTGTAATTGGGTGACAGCACCCAAGGGAGAAAACAAATGTATTAGCATATGGCTCATTAGCTGGGTGGGTCACTTTAAATGCAGTATAAGTATCTTAAAGGCCATGTTAGTGTAACTTCACTTGATTACAGTTTAACAGATATATGGAGTTGAAGATTGCTGTGAATATATGAAGTATAATTATGTACAAAAAGTTGAAAGGAGACTTAAACTGCTGTTATGGCGACACCAGAATGCATGAATGACAGCAATGTTATCACCTTGCTCACACCAATCCTCAACTAGGTCCCCCAAACGTGGTGAGATTGGGTAACTCCATTCCCAACATAGAACAGACCACCACGATTACTCTTAAACCAGGGTGCTGGAAGCTTAGCTGAGTGCAGATTTAAGGTGTGACCTTTGACCTCCAACCACTATTAAAGACTTTAGAGCCTGGGTTGTGACATCTTCGCTTGACGCACTAACTTCAAACAGCGGCACAGAGCAATTAAATTGATTGTACATGTGGAACAAAGATGCAGCATTGCTTGCTACTTATTTGAATAATATATCTAAACAGAATGAATCTAAATTTTTATATCATATATTCCAGGTAATGAACTAAAGATAATGAACTAATAAAGCAATCAATCAGGTTCCTTCTCTTGTCTCAGGAGGAGGATTAAAAGGAGAATAAAAAAACTAGGATCACATTCTCTGGATGTTAGATGGTCAAATCATAATTTTCAAGCTGTTAAGAGAAAAGAGTAGATAGAGGAAGTATTTTAACTGGTGGGAGAATCCAGGACTGTGGGGCGCAATCTGAAAAAAAAAGAGCCAGATCTTAGAATCCAAATAGTGCAGGAGGCAGCAATTTGGCCCATCAAGTCTGTATTGCCAAAGTATCTTACCTGGCCCACCCTATCCCATCTATCTAACTTGTACACTTTTAGACGCAAAGGGGCAAGTAAGCATGGCCAATCTACTTAACCTGCACCTCTTTGAACCATGGGAGGAAACAGGAGCACCCAGAGGAAACTCTCACAGACAAAAGGGAGAATGTGCAGACTCCACACAAAGTTACCCAAGGCCAAATTTAAATCTGGGTCACTAGCACTGTGAAGCAACACTACTAACTTTCAGGAGTGAAGTTAGGAAGCACTTATACATCTGTGGCTCAGTTTGCCGTGCTTTCTCCTCCCATTCAGAAGGTTTTGTGTTTGAGGCCCACATCGTGACTTCTACATGCACTCTCCACTGCCCTCAGAGCTGCTGTCTTTCAGATGAGAGGTTAAACCAGACAAACGTAAGAGATCTCACTACACTCTTTCAAACAAAATAAAAGGGAGTTATCCTCAGTGTCTGGACTAATATTTATCCGTTAAACATCACAAAAACAGAATCGCAATCATTGGCAAGCCACTCTTCCAAAACTTCAGTGATTATACTTCAGAAGTATTTCAGTGGCTCTGAAGCACTTTGGGTGATTGGTGGCCACGAAAAGCACTACGCAAATGTAAATGTTTCTTTTCCCGACAAAGCAGTAGAAGCTTGGAACTATTCTGTAAATAGGAACTGAATCTAGATCTGGCAAATAATTTTACATTAGAGATACTATATAAAAGCAAGTGTCACATCTTGGTCAAATGTGACAAATTAAATGCAGGAAGGCATAAATTCTCTACTCTGTCCCTTTCCTGTCTGCAGACACTGGGTTAGCAGATCAACCATGATCGCACTGAATGGTGGATCATGCGCAGTTATCGATTCCTAGTCCCAAATGCATTGCCTAACATAAGTCTGCATGTCTTTGGACTGTAAAAGGCAAGTCACAGAGACAAATGTGAGAACATGCAAACTCCACACAGAACCACTCAAGGCAGATTTAAACCGGGTCCCTTGTACAAGTTTGCATATACTTAAACTTTAACTTTAGCTAAAAAACACTAATTTATGTGTCCAGCTTGAGGAATTAACTAGAGCTAGAAATCTCCAGTTAGAAAAGTGATCAGAACACCAGCATTCACATTCCTGATCACTTAGCTGCACATATTAAAAGGCTGATAAAGAATAGATTGAAGTTATCGATGCTTAGCTGTCCAGTGCTGAACTCTCCCTAATTATTAGTAATATTAACTCCAGGGAGAGGGAAAACAAACAACATCCATTTGCAGGAGAAGCATCACCAATCCCAGAGATCTTGTAAACTATATTACCAAGTTCTGATGAAAGGTTATCGACATGAGCTCAGCTGCTCCCCTCAGAGCCACAAATACATGAGAAGGTGCTTCAACGAAATACCAAAACACCCTGCAAACACTGAAGTCACTGCCTATTTAAAGGAAAGGGACAGAGAAGAGAACTTCTCTGTCGCACACATCACTTTTGATGTGTTCGGCGCAACTTGTGGGCCGAAGGGCCTGTTTGTGCTGTAGTGTTCTAACTTCTTTCCTCCCTCCACTTAATTTAACCACAGTGTGACACTTGTATTTATATAGTGCCTCTAAGACGGAAAAACACGGTCCGAAGGGAATTCACCAATAATCAGATAGAGATTCACAGCACACCAAAGGAAGAGATTTTAGCAGGGAGGGACAAAAGAATTGGTCAAAAATATATAGTGTGGGATTCTCCATAAACAAATTTCTAAATGCCGAATTTGAGTAAAAACTGGAGTAAATGCAGCTGGTTTTTCTCAGCAGGATTTTCAAATGGAACCTCCCACACTCTAGCATCAGAATGCCTTAGTATGAATCACTTATTAAAAAAAATCAGTGGGGGGGTGTACCAGGCCCAGAGACTTCTGTCCCAAGCCCACTAATTACATGTAAATTTTCATTTCAGTAATTTATTCAGCTCCATACTGATTTCTGGCATGGAGCTGACAACGTCAGAAATCTGGCACCTAGTAGCTGTAATCTATTACAAAGAGTGGAGGACGAGGCATTGAAGGGATTTGAAACCACAAACATAAATCCTACAGTGCAGCAAGAAGCCATCCAGCCCACTGAGTGTGCAACCATCCTCTGAAAAAACATCCCACCCAATCCCTGCCCTATCCTGTAACCCTGAGCACTTATGGCAAATCCTCCTAACCCAATGTTTAAAGAGAAACTTATCGCCAATGCACCTAAGCTGCACAATTTAGGACTATGGGGGAACCGGAGCACCTGGAGAACATGCAAACTCCACACGCAAAGCCACCCACAGCCAGAATCAAACATAGGACTCAAACACCGTGAAACAGTGCAACCACTGTGTCACCAATGTGAGAATTCTAAAATCTTGAACACACTCCCACTCATCTGATAATCAGCAATGACAAACAACCACAAAGTCACCTCAGTTTTAACAAAATGGAAGGCTGTCTTAAAAATGAGGAACTAAAGATGACAAAGTTATAAAAAGGCAACCTTAAACTTTGTTCAGAAACCTCAGGTTGGCCATATTATTGGACTAAACCCATTTCAGATGCTTACAATCCTGTATTCCACATACACAATACACGGCACAAGATATCTTTAGAACAGCATGCTAATTAGGAGTGGCTGAAGGTCACAGGTTCTAGTACAGGTTTGCAAACAAGAAATTAAACTGAATAAAAGCAGAAAGCAAATGCAAATGTACCAGAAAGAAAAAGCAACAACAATATTTATGACCATACCTGGTCTACCTGGATTAGGGTTCACGTAATCCCAAGTGTCAGCATCATTCTTAAAGACATTCAAACGAGTTGGCTGCAAAAGAAAAAAGTTGCAGAGACTAACAAGTCTAGTTTGTAGAAGGGAACACAACACCCTGGCTCTAAAATAGCAGAAAATCTAGTACCTGTTGAAATGTTAATGAAATCAATGCCACTTGTAAGACTGAATCCTGCAGAGATGCTATGATTCCCTTAGAAAGCAACTCCAAGCAAAATTTGAGCTATTGGATTTCCGCTTTTTAGTGAACTGAATGGAAACAAACTAGATGAATTTTACATTAGTAAAACAAGATTTTAAAAAAGAAATCATGCTCGACATGCAAGTATCTTGCAGATTGTAACCACGGTTAGGCCTAAACATCACCATGAGGACCATATACAGTTATGTCCTGGAGCTGTGTTAAAGGCTGCATAATATTTATTAAAATGCCTTGTCAGGTACACCAAAAAGATTAGTTAATGACTATTACTAATTGCCCAAGAATCAAGTCCACTCAATTGGCTATGTAATTAACTGAGCAACAACATTTAGCATCAGCTACTGAGATTAATTGCCAATTCAGGTTACTGAAAGAATTAGCCGCCAAAATAGTTAACCCAAGAACAGTGGTTAATCTATTCTGCCAGCTCTGTGGGAGAAGCAGAATAGTACCATGCCACACAACCATGAAGTTTCAGAATCAATTTCTGCTATGTGCTGAATTAGTTGGTGCCTCTCAGAGCAAAAATTGGAGAGATGATGATATAGTGGTAATGTCACTGGACTAACAACCTGCCTGATTAGTAATCAACCACACAGGCTAATGCTCTGGGGGCATGGGTTCAAATCCCACCATGGCAGCTGGTGGAGTTTAAATTCAATTAATTAAAAAATCTTGAATATAAAAGCTACTTTCAGTAATGATGACCATGACAACTATCATCGATTGTCATAAAAACCCATCTGGTTCACTGACATCCTTTAGGAAGGAAAGTTTGTCGTCCTTACCTGGTCTGGCCTACATTGACTCCAGATCAAAACGTTTAATTAATTACCATTTGAAATGGCCTGGCAAGCCACTCAGTTCAAGGGCAATTAGGTATGGCAAATAAATGTTGGCCCTATCAACACACTCCAAAAGAATAAAAATTGGTCTCAGTAGAGTTGGGATTGAGTTTAAAAACAGGCAACATTTCTGATCATTGGCACTGTACATCAACCTGTTGAAAAGCATGTGCGACAGAGAGCAGGGTAAAGCTGAAGTAACTGTCACATGTTCTACAGTCGCACAGTCCGTCAATATCTACTGCCTAGGTTCAGAGACAGCAACATTCATTTGGGGAAAGCAGCTGGAAAGCTGCTCTTGAACCAGAACCACAAAGTAACAAACTTGAGAGACGTGGGGCAGTAAGAAGGAAAAATTAATAAATGGGGGTGTCGGAGAAGTAGTAAGGTGAATAGCATTGGAATAGTTTAGGTTACAGGGTCATAAAATTGGTTCCATTGGTCCGCGCAACATCAAGGGCCAAAAGGCCTGTACTGCGCTGCAATGTTCTAACAGAATAGATGCCAACAGGATCCCTGGAGTGCAGAAGCAGGCCATTCGGCCCATTATTCTGCACCAACAATAATTTACCCTGCCCGCCCTCAGTACCAATAGGCAATTTAGCCAATGGCCAATCAACCTAATCTGCACATCTTTAGACTGTGGGAGGAAACCACAGCACCCAGAGGAAACCCACACAGATATGGGGAGAACATGCAGACACCATATAGGCAGTCACCCGAGTCCAAAATTGAACATAAGTTCCTGGTGCTGTGAGGCAGCACTGCTAATCACTATGCGGCCCCAGATTCCAGAACAAACCAAGCACTTGAAGGCTGTATTGCAGTTTAACTAATGGCACATTTTCACGTACACAGGCTGTACTCTACCACATACACATACCTTGGCATATTCTATTTTCAAAGTACAACACCCCGAATAAATATCAGCACCATTAAGAGATGCTTTAGCCTTCTGTGCACTTTGAATGGAGTCAAATGTATGACGAATGAAGGAAAATACTTATGTACATATTCCCCCAAAATAAAAGACATGATTTAACATTTTCAGCAAGAATTTGAAGCTCAACAGCTCCCCTCAATGTTTTTGTGGGTAAATGCAACACAACAGTGTTCCAAGCGGATAATGAAATTCCTGCAGCATTCCAAATCGATGATCACTACTCTATAGATGTTCTAGAAGCTCAGCATCTGAGTGCTTTTTCTGGCATATCAAGTGCATTGTGACGGATTCCTCGTTAATAGGTTTAGCATTTTCTCAATGGCTGATATGAGGGTCACTGACCTGTAGTTTCTCTCTTTCTTGAAAGCTGTGTTGGATTCACTAATTTCCCGTGCCCATTAGAACCATTCTCGAATCTAGGGGACAGCGCAGACACCACGTCTGCAGGTATCTACGTTTAGAACCCTAGGCTGTCAAGCAATGTGGTTGACTCTGAACTGCCCTCCGGCAACTAAGGATGGGCAATAAATGCTGACCAGCCAGCAACACCACTGTCCCACAAATGAATTTTAAAAAGTCCCAGGATTTGTTGAGTTTTAATCCACTTACACTAATTTGTTTCTTTTTTTAGCTGATAGTTACTTTACATAGAACATAACAGCACAGAACAGGCCCTTCGGCCTTCGATGTTGTGCCGACCAAAATAAAAAGCAATGCCCCTCCAAACTAAACCATTCCCTTCTCTTCCATATACTTATCAATTAACCTCTTAAACGCCACCAAACTTGGCGCATCTACAACAGCTGCAGGCAGGGCATTCCACTCCCTAATCACTCTTTGAGTAAAGAACCTACCTCTGATATCCGTCCTATAACTCATACCCCTTAATTTAAAGCTGTGTCCCCTCGTGCTAGCTTTAGGTTCTTCTATTTCATTTGCCCCTTGGTTACCCCCCAGCTCTGATGTGTAAACTTCCCTCTTCTATCATAAAGACAGCCACAAAATATTTGTTCAATACTTCCACCATTTCCTAATTTTCTATGAAGATTTCTCCTGTCTCTGCCTCTCTAAGGCTCACTTTAGCCATTCTTCATGTGCATGCAAATGCTTTTACAATCTGTTTTTAAATCCTGGCTAGTTTACCCATTTCTACTGTTTGCCTTTTTTAATTTCCTTAACATTCTGCTTCAAAATTGACTTTAAAAGGATATTCCACCAATGCTTGAATTCCATTCTTTCTGAAGATCACAATTCTTTGAACAGGCCCACACGGGTTGCAAATTGTGTACAAAACATCCTGAAAAACAAGAAGGTTGTGAAGGGTGAATGCTTAAAATGCTCTGCCCACTTTTTAATTCCCTCAAGACTGCAATTAAAGCACTTCTCATTTCCCAGAAAGCAGACAGATAAATAACACACTACAGACAATTAGCGAGCTTCACATGATTGAGGGTGAAAATAAAACAGGGGAAACCATAATAGGATAAGGTCACACGGTCATTTACAGCACAATAGATCATGCAACCCATGAAGGCCCTGAGTAAAACATTCAGTTCTGTTTGCCTGTTCTATGTAGCCATACAAATATAAGAACAAAGAACAAAACAGCATGGGAAACAGGCCCTTCGGCCCAACGAGCCCGCACGCCACCTCAATATTCCCACTTCTACATGCGATCCCTGTCCATGTTTATAGAAAAACTTGAGTCATAGAATCCTACAGTGCAAAAGAAAGACATTTGGCCCATCAAGTCTGCACTGACCACAATCCCACCCAGCCCGCCACCATGTATTTACCCTAGCTGGTTCCCCTGAACTAAGGGACAATTTCAGTATAGCCAATCAACCTAATCCACATGATTTTGGGAGTGTGGGAAGAAACCCATGCATTCACAGGGAAAATGTGCAAACTCCACACAGACAGTGACCCAAACTGAGAATCAAACCTGGCAATATGAGACAGCAGTGCTAACCACTGTGCCATCGTTCCCAATTTGTCAAGTGCTAATTCAATTTTCTTTTGAAATCATTGATTATATTTGCTTCCATCATCTTCATAGGCGGCAAGTTCCAAGTCATCATCACTTGCTGCATGAAAAGATTTTCCCACACATTCCCTCTACATCTGTCAAATCTGTGACCTTGTACCATTAGCTAATAGGAAGTTTTCTCATCTACCTTATCAGGCCTTGCACACCTCTATCACAATCTCCTTTACTCCAAGAACAGTCACAGCTTTGCCAATCTCCGTACTTGGAGTTTAGAAGGATGAGGGGGATCTCACTGAAACTTACAGAATACTGAAAGACCTGGATAAAGTGGACATGAGAAAGATGTTTCCATTAATAGGCAGAGCCTCAAAAAGGCAACCCTTTACAATTGAGATGAGGAATTTCTTCAGCCAGTGAATGACGAATCAAAGGGATTTATTGCCCTAGAAGGCTGTGGAGGCCAGGTCACAGTGATTTACGACAGAGATAAATAGATTCTTGATTTCAAGGAGATCAAATGTTATGGGGTCGAGAAACTTATCATTCATGACTGAATGGTGGAGCAGACTTGATGGGGCCAAACAGCCTAATTCTGCACCTATATCTTAAGGTCTACCACTGCAGCTAAAATTCTCAACTGCCTAGAACCAAACTGGTAAATCTCCTCTGCACCCTCTCAGGGACTTACACACATTTCCATAGCAAGTAACAAGAAATACTTCCAGTAATAACTTGTTATGGCCCAGTCAGAGTTTCAGCCTAGCAATCTTGCCTTGTGTGTTTTTTTTAAGTCAGACAGGCACGTATCTGTGTCTTAGGGGCCAAACATAAAGTGTTGCCCATCATTCCAATTTATTGATTCAAACATTCTGATCTAGAACTAACAAACCAATTAGAAAAAAGCAGCAATAAGAAATAGAAGCGCAAGGATTTTAATACTGACAATTTGGACGGGCAGGAATTTGTAAAATGTGTACTGGAAGGATCGTTGGAGCAGTATGTGGCTAGCCCGACTAGAGATGGGGCTATATTGGATTTAGTTCTGAGTAATGACCCAGGGCAGGTGGTTGATGTTGTAGTAGGGGAACATGTGGCTAACAGTGACCACAATTCTGTCTACTTTAGGGTACAGATGGAAAGGATGCTTGTTGCCCTAGGGGCAGAATGCTGAATTGGGGGAAGGCTAACTACGGTCGGATTAGGCAGGAACTTACGGAAACTGATTGGGAACGGTTGTTCGAGGGTAAGTCCACGCTAGGCATGTGGGGCTCTTTCAAGGGAATACTGAAAATGTTGCAAGATAAATATGTGCCGGCCAAGAGGAAAGGTGGGAAAGGTAGGATTAGAGAGCCGAGGATTACTAGGGATATTGAGGACTTGGTTAGGAAGAAAAGAGAGGTGTATGATAGCTCAAAGTAGCTGGGAACGTAGACAGCGTTGAAGGAATATAGAGAGAGTAGGAGGGAGCTCAAACGGGGAGTTAGAAGGGCAAAAAGGGGGCATGAAATGATTTTGGCTGATAGGATTAAGGAAAATCCAAAGGCTTTTCACTCCTATGTTAGGAATAAAAAGGTGGTTAGAGGAAAAATCAGACCTCTTAGGGACAGAGGAGGGGAAACTGTGCTTAGAGCCTGAGGGAATGGAGGAAATTCTGAATAAATACTTTGCATCGGTATTCAGGGAGAGGGGCTTGTTGATAGCTCCTGTCTCTGAGGGAGCTGTGGACCAGTTGAGGGAAATATCCATACTGAAGGAGGAAGTGTTAGAGCTTCTAGGTAGCATTAAAACGGATAAATCTCCGGGGCCTGATGGCATTTATCCCAGGCTGCTTAGGGAGATGCGAGGTGAAATTGCTGGGACTCTGACACAAACCTTTGTCTCTTCTTTGGACACAGGTGAGGTCCCAGAGGACTGGAGGATAGCTAATGTTGTACCGTTGTTTAAAAAGGGTAGTAGGGATAACTCTGGAAATTATAGGCCGGTGAGTTTGACGTCAGTGGTAGGGAAGCTGTTGGAGGTGATTCTTAGAAATAGGATGTATAGGCACTTAGATCTGATTAGGGATACACAGCATGGCTTTGTTAAGGGGAGGTCATGCCTTACAAATCTGGTAGAATTTTTTGAGGAGATGACGAAAACAATGGACGATGGGTGAGCCGTTGATGTCATCTATATGGATTTTAGTAAGGCGTTTGACAAAGTCCCTCATGGGAGGTTAGTTGAGAAGATCAAGGCTAATGGGATACAAGGACAGGTAGCTAGATGGATAAGTAACTGGCTTGGTAATAGGAGACAGAGAGTAATAGTGGAAGGGTGTTCTAGCTGGAGGTCAGTCACTAGTGGTGTGCCGCAGGGCTCGGAACTGGGACCTCTTCTATTTGTAATGTATATAAATGACTTGGAAGAGGGAGTAAGTGGAGTGATCAGCAAGTTTGCAGACGATACGAGATAGTTGGACTTGCGGATAGTGAGGAGCATTGTCAGGCAATGCAGCAGGACATAGATAGGCTGGTAGCTGGGGCAGACAGATGGCAGATGGAATTCAGTCCTGATAAATGTGAGGTCATGCATTTCAGGAGAAAGAATGTAGGGGGGAGGTATATGATAAAGGGTAGACCTATTAATAGTATAGAAACGCAGGGACCTGGGGGTGCACATGAACAAGTCTCTGAAGGTGGCAGAGCAAGTGGAGAAGGTTGTGAAGAAAGCATATAATATGGTAGCCTTTATAGGAAGGGGTATAGAGTACAAGAGCTGGCCTTTAATGTTGCAGTTATATAAAACGTTGGTTAGACCTCATTTGGAATACGGCGTCCAGTTCTGGTCGCCCTACAACCGGAAGGATGTGGAGAGCCTGGAGAGAGTGCAGAGGAGGTTTACCAGGATGCTGCCTGGTATGGAACATCTGAGTTACGAGGAGACGTTAGGCAAATTGGGACTGTTTTCCTTAGAAAGACGTAGACTTAGAGGAGATCTGATAGAGGTGTACAAGATTATGAGGGGTATAGATAGAGTAAATAGGGTTAAGCTTTTTCCTAGGATGGACTCGAATAGCACGAGGCGTCACGGGCTTACGGTGAGGGGGGTAATGTTTAATTTGGATGCTAAAGGGAGTTTTTTCACACAGAGGGTGGTGGGGATATGGAATGCGCTGCTAAGTAAAGTGGTGGAGGCAGGTACTCTGGAGTTATTTAAGAAATACTTAGATAGACACATGAACAGAATGGAAATCTAAATCTAAAATCAATCAATTTAGATTGGTTTTCTAAATCAATAGAAAACTGATTTAAAATAGGGATCATGAGCCTTGGGAGTCCCTGGGAAGTGTGTAAATAGATGATGATATTGATGTACTTGTTTTATCCTACAGGTGCTTTGGTCCACCTTGTTGTCTAACAAGGGGCATACACGCGATGGGTCGTGAGAGGGCTGCTCTTGGATTTTTTTCGAAAGTATCCTAGTGCCTCACGTTGTTAGTGTACGCTTGACCAGGACCATTTGATGGGCAACACGACAGCTCAGTGACTATCGCTGTGCTGTGCAGATACATGGATTTGGGCCTGTGTCTGTGGAAGTTTGCGCATTCTCCCCGTGCTTGCGTGAGTTTTCTCCGGGAGCTCCGGTTTCTCCCACATCCCAAAGACGTGCTCTTAGACTAATTGGCAAAACAAATTCTCCCTAAATTGTCTCAAATTTGGTTTTTAATCCATAGATCTATAAACATGGTCAGGGATCACGGGTAGAGATGGGAACATCAGGGTGGCGGCGCGGGCTCGTTGGGCCGAAGGGCCTGTTTTCTTTGTTTAACTAAAACTAGCAGCTAAACCATTCTACAGCATCCCCCCCACCCCCGTCTCCCAAACCCTGAACTATATCACTGTTCCTTCACTCACTGGGTCAAAATCCAGAACACCTTCCATAACAGCGCTGTGGGCAGTATCATGGAGCACATTGCTCAAGACAGTGCTTGCTGTCTTGACAGGTGGTTGCTCACCACCATCTTCTCAAGGGCAATAGTTGCTAGCTTCACCAGCAATGTTCACATCCCACAAACTAATTAAAAAACAAATCCCTGGTCAAGCTCCTATAGTCTACCTTTTATAAGCTTAACTTATTACATGTCTTGTTCCTTTTCCAGCTCTGTGCCTATTTGTTTTCAACTCCATCTATGCTTTGCATCTCTATCTATAATCTCCTCTAGTCCCAAAATCCTTCAGATACTGGCACACCTCCAATTTTAATTGCTCTACCACTGGTGGCCAGATCTACAACTGCCTAGGTACAAAGCTCAAGAATATCCTTGGGAAGGCATATTAAACCTCCCTACACCTCTTCACCTCACTTTTTTGCTTTAAATTACTCCTTAAAACCTACCTCTTTGATCAAACCTTTGGTCAACTGACCTAATAATCTCTTTATGGGTCTCAGTATTTGATTTACAATGCTCCTGTGAAGCACATTAGGTTGTTTCATTGCATTAAAGGGTTAATTGCAAGCTCTCATTGGAAAGCTATTCAGAATCACTAAGCCAGAGTGATGAACACAGAGCTCATTATTCAGCTTCTGTTACACTTACTGTATTGATGGGATAGATAGAGTTAGCAACGTTAATCAGCAGGACATTGCTGCTCTTGGCATCGTCATCGTCTTCTGGCCTGGCAATTTTCTGGCTTGTGGAAAAGCAAACGTAGGCCAGCTGTCCAGCAACATAGATCGGGTTGTCCGCTGCATAGTTCACACAGCTACATGCGCCATCAATATCCTCAAACTCCACCAACGCTTGCTTTCTCCTTGGCATCAGCATGACACAACTGTAATGCAAGCATGGTTAACAGTGGGGTTCTGGAGCTTTGAAAAACATTGTCTTTGTGCAGCATAATGATAGCTCAGCAACATGCAACTGAAAGAGGCAGTAACTTGGGAAATAAAAAATTGCCAATCATTCAAGCACTGGCTTTCGTTCCAAACGGAGCACTACTGAACTGACAAACATCAACCACCCACATGATCAGCACTCATACTCTTAACATTCACATTTCTCAGAGAAGCAGTCATCCACTTAGATTCTTGTTTTAGCTTCATATTTTTTAATGCTTGCTCACACTCACTAGGAATAGCACGGTGGTACAGTGGTTAGCACTGCTATCTCACAGCTCCAGGGAACCAGGTTTGATTCCTGGCCTGGATCACTATCCGTGTAGAGTTTGCACATTCTTCCCATGTCTGCGTGGGTTTCCTCCAGTTTCCTCCCAAAGTCAAAGATGTGCAGGGGTTAGGTTGACTGGCTATTCTAAATTGCCCCTTAGTGTCCTGGATGGCAAAGGTTAGAGGGATTAGTGGGGTAAATGTGTGGGATGATAGGGATAGGGCCTGGGTGGGATTGTTGTCAGTGCAAACTCAGTGGGCCGAATGGCCTCTTTCTGCTCTGCAGGGTGATTTCTATGATTAAAGCATAATTCAGTTAACTTCCAGCATTTACCAAGTAATGTTCATTCCAATTAGAATTGATCAAAGATGAACCGACACCATGCCAACTCACTGTTTCAAATCCAGATGCTAAAACATCTGTGCTACTGCGTGCACACAAGCATCGTGCTTACATCGAACCAACGTCACTTTTTTTTTGTACAGTGTAAACTTTTGCAATTCACAGGGATCCACTTCTACCATGTGTGAAATCATGAACAACGAACTGCATCATGTATAGAATCATGACATATATAGTACATGCTTTGTGCATGTAAAGTCAGTGCAAACACAGGTCAACATACAGTTAATGTTTATTTATGAGTCGCAAGTAAGGCTTAAATTAACACCCTAATAAAGTTACTGTGAAATTCCTCTATGGGAAAGATATTCGAAGTGAGTGAGTTATGGAGCCATGAACCAAAATTATATGTACATTCTCAAAGGGTAAACAAATTTGCAATAGGGGTTATGACCAACCATAGTTTACTGTGCAGTGCACTGATGAAGGCACCAACATATGTAAGATACTATAAGCCCTTCAGAAATATTTAACATCAACATCTTTTCTTATTTACAATTTTGACTTTAACAGGATGCTCTTGATTGTAATTGTATCACCTCATGTGAAATTAATACTCAATATTACGTATAATGCATCAACTTTTAGCAGGCTAAAGAAAAAAAACTTGCATTTATAAAACATCTTTCTTGAACTCAGGTTATTCTAGACCATCGTATAGTGTTATATCATGGGAAACCAATGCTTGGATAGCAAGGTCCCATGAATCTTACTGCAATAAACAAGTAGATAATCCATTTTAGTGATATATGCTGACTAGCACACCCTGTGATTAAGTCATGTTATGGAATTTTCACATACAATCAAGAGGGCAGACAGGGCTTTGGTTTCATGTTTCACCTAGAAAATGGCACCTCCCCCTAACAGTGCAGCACACTCTCAGTACTTCACAACTGTCGCGTCTCGTGTACGTGCTCAAATCTCTGGTATGGAGCTGAATTATTGACTCCCTCACTCAGACGAGTGTTCCCAATGGATCAAGCTCAACACTTAACTATAAAAAAATGCAATCTTCAGTATAAAAAAAGAGAAAAAAATAATGCAGGGATCGGGGAAAAAAGTGTGGGCGAGCTTGAATAATTGGATTTCTCTTTGTAAGAGCAGGTGCGAACTCAATGAGCCGAATAGGCTCCTTCTGCATTGGACTGTTCTATGAATAGCTCCACAAAATGTTTAAAAAAAGCACAATGCTGAGATTTTGAATATCTGCTCTTAGCTAAGCAGAAAAACCACTTAAAAAGGAGAAAAATGGCCACTATGTTTAGCTTCTCCCTCCCCCCACCACCCTAAAAAATTCAGAAAAATGTATCAGCACTTGCTAGATTTCAAGTAGCAAAACTTGTATCTAATGTCAAGGCCACACATGCTTCCTATTGTTAATGCAGGAATTGGAAGTTTGGCAGCAGATATTTTACATCAGATCAGATATTTTACATCAGATCAGCATTCCACTTCACACTCTGTCCTTTGACAAACCTGATATTGCCAAAATCTTGAAGAGCTTCCAGAAGGTCAACTTCCACTACTCCATCCAGCAGCCCCCGGACATGTATCACTGCAGATGGTGATACCTTATTGAGGTCTTCAATGCCACCATCCTGAAGGAAAAATGGGTCAATAATCAATCATTT
The DNA here is from genome assembly GCA_024679065.1 of Sphyrna mokarran. NCBI lineage: Eukaryota > Metazoa > Chordata > Chondrichthyes > Carcharhiniformes > Carcharhinidae > Sphyrna > Sphyrna mokarran. The sequence continues at coordinate 10,910,181 of JAGIQG010000036.1, forward strand.
TAGTAAGGTTTATTTATTAGTCACAAGTAATAAACACTGCTTACATCAACACTGCAACGAAATTACTGTGAAATGCCTTAGACACCAACTCTGGTGCCTGTTCGGGTCAATGCACCTAACCAGCATGTCTTTTAGACTGTGGAGCAAACCAGAGGACACCCATGCAGACACGGGCAGAACATGCAGACTCTGCACAGACAGCAATCCAAACCAGGAATGGAACCCAGGTCCCTGGCGCTGAGAGGCAGCAGTGCTAACCACTGTGCCACCCACAGTACTTCACAGCAATTCAGTTACTTAATGAAATTGTTCTCCTCAATTAAATGGTTTACTGGATCACGTACAAACTGTAGTTATTCAATCCTTTTCAGTTTTGCCAATCAACATAACACTCAGAGGCAACAATTTGCCGATTACTGTCAAGCCGCTTCCTTCAAAGGCTTAGCTGGAGTCTGGTGGCAGCCACATGTCCCACCACAGAGTGATTGAGTTGGCTCGTCTTGGCAGAGGTATCAACAATCACTGGTGTTTAAATACAAGTGGGATAAAAATAACCTGCTTCCCCCACTCTCCACCCTTGTCACTAACATTTGTGCATACAAAATAAGCACAGTACTTTTGGCAAATAATTCACTGACTAATTGCAGATGAAAAATTGCCACTTGGACAAAAGGCAGGAGGGCTAAGTCGCACCCAATCTGCATCGTAGTACAAGCCAGTGGGAAAATTTGTGGATGAAGAGGCAAAGACAAGTAACTATCCACTTTACATTGCCCTGTATTGTAGGATTTACATACAAGGCCCCAAAGCAAATCTCCTCCTCCTCCTCCTCAAGAATAAGGATAAAGAAAACCAGAGAAGCCTGAACACCATTGAATATCATGACCAATCCTCAACTAACATTAACTTTCCACTCAATCTCTATATCCTAAATCCTTTATTGTGTCTATTGCTCTCAGACTTCAATATATTCAAGGCCTGACTTTCCACAGCCTTCAGAGATACAGAATTCATAACGTTACTCCTGGAGTGACAGAGGCTGAGGGGAGGTTTGACAGAAGTCTACAAAATTATGAGTAGATAGTGCATGGACAGAGTAGATAGTCAGAAGCTTTTTCACAGGGTGGAAGAGTCAATTACTAGGGGACATAGGTTTAAGGTACGAGGGGCAAGGTTTAAAGGAGATGTACAAGGAAGATTTTTTTTTTACATAGAGTAATGGGTGCCTGGAACTCATTACCGGGTGAGATAGTGGAAGTAGATACAGTCATCACTTTTAAGTGACATCTTGAAAAGTACACGAATAAGATGGGAATAAGAGGGATATGATCCCCGGAAGGATAGAGGGTTTTAGTTAAGTCGGACAGCATGATCGGTGCAGGCTTGGAGGGACGAAGGGCCTGCTCCTGTACTGTAATTTTCTTTGTTCTGAGAGCAGACATTTCTCACATCACAGCCCTTCATCCTGAGACTATGCGACAAATTCTCTACATTCCACCCAGGAAAAACAGCCATCGCAACTTCTCTCAGAATTTTCTCTCAATTAGTTCACTTATTTTAAAGCATCATAAATTATAGACCCACGTTACTTAATTTAGCCTGCTAAAACAACACCCTCTTCCCAGGGATTAAACCAGTGAACCTTTGTACATCCCATCTATGTATCCTATAGAGACCACATAACTCTCACATTAAGAGGAAAGGGTATTCTTAACCTAATTCATCAATGCTAATCACAATCATACAGACACAGCAAGATTAGCCTCTGTGTGCCTTTGAATTGAAAAAACCATGACTATTCAACACTGCTGAAAGATATGGTTTGCAAGGCAACGATAGCATTGGATTAGCCATATTTGACTTTAAAATAGAAAGAGGCCCTTCAGCCCTTGCTGACCATTAAGCACATATCTATTCTCATTCCATTTACCAGCACTTGGTTCGTAGCTTGTATGCTAATAGCATTTCAAGTGCTCATCAAGATGCTTCTCACTTCAACAATGCTGTCCAACATAACCAGACATATTCAAACCTTGCAGGTTCGTCTCCACAGCTTATAGCATAGCTTGGTGTCTACCCATGGGGCAGGCGGCCACAGAGCTGGGGGGGGTCTACATCACAGGGCTCAGGACCGGGAGAAACCTCTCTCTCAGATCCCAGCCCCATGGCAAATGAAGCTCTCTTCTGGCCCCCAGCCCTCTGGTGTACACCCCCCCTTCTCCCGGCCCTGTGGGGGTGTTCCCCCCCTCCAACTCCCGGTGTGTGTGTGTGTGTGTGTGTGTGTGTGTGTGTGTGGTGTGTTGTGTGTGTGTGTGTGTGTGTGTGTGTGTGTGGTGTGTGTGTGAGTGTGTTGTGTGTGTGTCCTCCCCCCACTCCGTCCCGTGGGTGTCTTCCCCACCCTCGCCGCATCGTCCCAGTTTACCGTGGGTGTCCACCTCCCCACTCCTCCTCCCATCCACCGACCGGTTAACATGGGTGTCTTCCACACCACCCAACCACCTCCCAGCCCCGTGGGTGTCTCCCCCCTCCCAGATCTGTAGCAAAGACCCCGCCCCAGCTCATAGCATAGACACCACCCCTCCCAGTTCCACATGTGACCTATCTCCCCTCCCCAGCCCATGGCATACATCCCACCCCCACACAGGCTACAGCCCAATGATCGTAGAATCCAACCAAGCTCCCAGGAGGGGTGGGGGGATGGAGGAGGAGGGGGGGGGGGGGGGGGCATGGAGGAGGAACGGGGGGGGGGGGGGGATGGAGGAGGGGGGGTGGGGGGGGGGGATGGAGGAGGAGGGGGGGGGGGGGGGGATGGAGGAGGGGGCGGTGGGGGTGGGATGGAGGAGGAGGGGGGGGGGGGGGGCTGGAGGAGGAGGGGGGGGGTGGGGATGGAGGAGGAGGGGGGGGGGGGGGGATGGAGGAGAGGGGGGGGGGGGGGGATGGAGGAGGAGGGGGGGGATGGAGGAGGAGGGGGGGGGGATGGAGGAGGAGGAGGGGGGGGGCTGGGGGATGGAGGAGGAGGGGGAGGTGGGGGGAGGATGCGAGGAAGGAGGCGGTGGGGGGGGGATGGAGGAGGAGGGGGGGGGGGGGGGTGGATGGAGGAGGATGGGGGGGGGGGGGGGGGGATGGAGTAGGAGGGGGGGGGGGGGGATGGAGGAGGAGGGGGGGGTGGTGGGGATGGAGAGGGGGGGAGGGGATGGCGGAGGAGGGGGGGGGATGGAGGAGGGAGGGGGGGGGGGGAACTGAAGGAGGAGGGGGGGGGGATGGAGGAGGAGGGGGGGGATGGAGGAGGAGGGGGGGGGATGGAGGAGGAGGGGGGGGGATGGAGTAGGAGGGGGGGGGAGGGGGGAGGCAGGGGGGGATGAGGAGGAGGGGGGGGGACGGAGGAGGAGGGTGGGGGATGGGGAGGAGGGGGGGGGATGGAGGAGGAGGGGGGGATAGTAGGAGGAGGGGGGGGGGGATGGAGGAGGAGGGGGGGGATGGAGGAGGAGGGGGGGGGATGGAGGAGGAGGGGGGGGGATGGAGGAGAGGGAGGGGGTATGGAGGGAGGAGGGGGGGGGATGGAGGAGGAGGGGGGGGGATTCGGTAGGAGGCGGGGGGGGATGGAGGAGGAGGTGGGGGGGATGGAGGAGGAGGGGGGGGGAGGAGGAGGAGTGGGGGGGGATGGAGGAGGAGTGGGGGGATGGAGGAGGAGGGGGGGCAGGATGGCAGGAGGAAGGGGGGGGGATGGAGGAGGAGGGGGGGGGGTGAGGAGGCGGGGGGGGGTGGTGGGATGGAGGAGGAGGGGGGGGGATGGAGAGGAGGGGGGGTGATGGAGGAGGAGGGTGGGAGGATGGAGGAGGAGGGGGGGGGGATGGAGGAGGAGGGGGGGGGGCGGGATGCGAGGAGGAGGGGGGGGGATGGAGGAGGTAGGGGGTGGGGATGGAGGAGGAGGGGGGGGATGGGGAGGAGGGGGGGGGATGGAGGAGGTAGAGGAGGAGGGGGGGGGAGAGGACAGGAGGGGGGGGAGGAGGAGGAGGGGGGGGGGATGGAGGAGGAGGGGGGGGGAAGGAGGAGGAGGGGGGGGGATGGAGGGGAGGGGGGGGGATGGAGGAGGAGGGGGGGGGATGGAGGAGGAGGGGGGGGAGGAGGGGGAGGGAGGAGGAGGGGGGGGGGGGAGGGGGGAGGAGGAGGGGGGAGGAGGGGGGGGAGGGAGGGGGGGAGAGGGGGGGGGAGGAGGAGGGGGGGAGGGGGAGAGAGGAGGGGGGGAGGGGGGGGGGGGGAGTGGAGGAGGAGGGGGGGGGATGGAGGAGGAGGGGGGGTGAGAGGAGGGGGTGGGAGGGGGGGGAGAGGAGGGGCGGGGGGGATGGAGAGGAGGGGGGGGGATGGAGGGGGGGGAGGGGGGAGTAGGGGGGAGGAGGGGGAGGGGGGGGGGGTGGGAGGGATGGAGGGAGGGGGGGGCAGGGAGGGAGGGGGGGGGATGGAGGGGAGGGGGGGGGATGGAGGAGGAGGGGGGGATGGAGGAGGAGGGGGGGGGATGGAGGAGGGGTGGAGGGGGGGGGATGAGGAGGAGGGGGGGGGAGGAGGATGGAGGAGGAGGGGGGGGGGGTGGGGAGGGGGAGGGGGGGGGAGGGGGGGGGGGGGGGATGGAGGAGGAGGGGGGAGGATGAGGAGGAGGGGGGGGGATGGAGGGAGGTAGGGGGGGGGGATGGAGGAGGGAGGGGGGGGGATGGAGGAGGAGGGATGGAGGAGGAGGGGGGGGGCTGGAGGAGGAGGGAGGTGGGGGAGGAGGAGGAGGGGGGGGGGATGGAGGAGGAGGGGGGGATGGAGGAGGAGGGGGGGGGAGTGGAGGGGGGGGGGGGGGTGGAGGGGGGGGTATGGAGGGGGGGGGGAGGGAGGGGAGGGGGAGTGGAGGGGGGGGGGGAGTGGAGGGGGGGGGGGGCGTGGAGGGGGGGGGGGAGTGGAGGGGGGGGGGGGAGGGAGTGGGGGGGGAGGGGGGGGGGGAGTGGAGGGGGGGGGAGTTGGAGGGGGGGGGAGGGAGGGGGGGGGAGTGGAGGGGGGGGGGGGGAGTGGAGGGGGGGCGGGGAGTGGAGGCGGGGGGGGGGAGTGAGGGTGGGGAGTGGAGGGGGGGGGAGTGGAGGGGGGGGGAGTGGAGACCAGGCGGGGGACAGGAACAGTAGATAGTGGAGGGTAGTATTGGAGAGAGAGAGATGGCAGAAAGTGGATGTAAGAGAAGTAGTGGAGAAGCTTAAGAGGAGAGAGTATGAAAGAGTAGAGGAAGAAGAGAGAGAGACAGAGTTGAGTGGAGGGGGGGGGAGTGGAGGTGGGGGGAGTGGAGGGGGGGGTGAGTGAGGGGGGGGGGAGTGGCAGGGGGGGGGAGTGGAGGGGGGGGGGGAGGGAGGGGGGGGGGGAGTGGAGGGGGGGGGGATGGGAGGGGTGGGGAGTGGAGGGGGGGTAGAGTGGAGGGTGGGACGGGGGGGGAGTGGAGGGGGGGGACGGGGGAGGGAGTGGAGGGGGGAGGACGGGGGGGGAGTGGAGGGGGGGGACGGTGGTGGGGAGTGGAGGGGGGGACGGGGTGGGGCGTGGAGGGGGGGGGGACGGGGGTGGGAGTGGAGGGGGGGGGACGGGGGTGGGGAGTGGACGGGGGGGGGGAGGCCGGTGGGGTAGTGGAGGGGGGGGGGAGGTACGGTGGGAGGGACGGGGGTGGGACGGGTGGGGGTAGTGGAGGGGGGGGGGACGGGGATGGTGGGAGGGAGCGGGGGACGGGGGGGGGGGGTGTGGAGGGGGGAAGGGGGGGGGGGGTGGAGAGGGGCACGGGGTGGGGGGGTGGAGGGGAGGACGGGGGGGGTGGAGGGGGGACGGGGTGGGGGGTGGAGGGGGGGAAGGGGGGGGGGGGGTACGGGGAGGGGGACGGGGGGGGTGGAGGGGGGCCGGGGGGGACGGGTGGGGGGGAGGGGGACGGGGGGCGGTGGAGGGGGACGGGGGGGGTGGAGGGGGGACGGGGGGGGGAGGGGGTTGCGGAGGGGGACGGGGGGAGTGGAGGGGGGTACGGGGGGGTGGAGGGGTGACGGGGGGGGTGGAGGGGGGACGGGGGGGGGGGTGGAGGGGGGACGGGGGGGGTGGAGGGGGGACGGGGGGGAGTGGATGGGGGGACGGGGGGGGTGGAGGGGGGACGGGGGGGGGGGTGGAGGGGGACGGGGGGGGGGGTGGAGGGGGGACGGGGGGGGGGGGTGGAGGGGGGACGTGGGGGGGGGTGGAGGGGGACGGGGGGGGGGTGGAGGGGGGACGGGGGGGGGGGGGGTGGAGGGGGGCTGGGACGGGCGGGGTGGAGGGGGGACGCGGGGGGGGGCGGGGTGGTCAGGGGGCACGGGGGGGGGTGGAGGGGAGGGGGACGGGGGAGGTGGAGGGGGGACGTGGGGGGGGTGGAGGGGGGACGGGGGGGTGTGGGAGGGGGACGGGGGGGTGGAGGGGGGACGGGGGGGTGGAGGGGGGACGGGGGGGTGGGTGGATGGGGGACGGGGGGGGGGGGGAGGGGGGACGGGGGGGGTGGAGGGGACGGGGGGGGAGTGGAGGGGGGACGGGGGGGGGGTGGAGGGGGGAGGAGGGGGGGGTGGAGGGGGGAGGGGGGGGGGGGGGTGGAGGGGGGACGGGGGGGGGGGTGGAGGGGGACGGGGGGGGGGGGGAGGGGGACGGGGGGGGGGGGGGTGGAGGTGGGGGGGACGGGGGGGTGGGAGGGGGACTGGGGGGGGGGGTGGAAGGGGGGACTGGGGGTGGTAGGAGGGGGGACGGGGGGGGGGGTGGACTGGGGGGACGGGGGGGGTGGAGGGGGACGGGGGGGGGTGGATAGGGGGGACGGGGGGGTTGGAGGGGGACGGGGGGGGTGGAGGGGTACGGGGGGGGTGGGGGGACGGGGGGGGGGGAGGGGGGTACGGGGGGTGTGGAGGGGGGACGGGGGGTGGAGGGGGGACGGGGGGGGGGGGGGGGGTGGAGGGGGGACGGGGGGGGGGGAGGAGGGACCGGGGGGGGGGTGGGGAGGGGGAAGGGGGGGGTGGAGGTGGGCCGGGGGGGGGGGGGAGGAGGGACGGGGGGGAGGAGGAGGGGGGACGGGGCGGGGAGGAGGAGGGACGGGGGGGGAGGAGAGAGGAGGGGGGGGGGGTGGAGAGAGACGAGGAGGGGGGGGGAGGAGGGGAGGACGAGGGGGGGGTCGGACGGGGGGACGGGGGGAGAGGAGAGTGGACGGGGGGGGAGAGGAGGGGGGACGGCGGGGCGCGTGGAGGAGAGACGGAGGGGGGGAGGGGACGGGGCGGGCGGAGGGGGACGGGCGGGGAGAGAGAGAGGGGGGACGGGGGGGGAGGAGAGAGGAAGGGGGGGGGAGGAGAGAGACGGGGGGGGCGGGGGGGAGAAGAGAGGAGGGGGGACGGGGCGGGGAGGAGAGAGGACGGGGGGGGGCGGAGGGAGACGAGAGGATGGGGGGGGCGGGGGAGAGAGAGGAGGGGGACGGGGCGGGGAGAGAGAGAGGAGACGGGGGGGGTGGAGGGGAGACGAGAGGAGGGGGGAAGGGGGGGGACAGAGAGAGGAGGGGGGACGGGGGGGGAGGAGGGGGGAACGGGGCGGGGAGGAGGGGGGACGGATGGGAGAGAGGAGGAGGGGGGGGCGGGGACGGGGGACGGGGCGGGGAGAGAGACAGAGGGGGAAGGCAGGGGAGGGGGGGCGGGGCCAGAAGAGAGGGGGGGGGGCGGCGGAGAGAGAGAGGAGGGGGGACGGGGAGGAGGAGGAGGGAGGACGGGGGGAGAGGATGGAGGGGGGAAGGGGGGGGGAGAGAGGGGGGGACGGGGGGGAGAGAGAGAGGAGGGGGGAGGGGCGGGGAGGAGCAGGAGGGGGGACGGGGGGGGAGAGAGGAGGAGGGGGGACGGGGCGGGGAGAGAGAGAGGACCGGGGACAGGGCGAGGGACGGGGAGAGAGAGAGGAGTGGGGACGGGGAGGGGGAGGAGGGGGGACGGGGCGGGGAGGAGGAGGGGGGGAGGGGGGGGAGGAGAGAGGAAGGGGGACGGGGGGGGAGAGGAGGGGGGGACGAGCGGGGGTGAGAGGAGAGGGGGGGGAGGAGGGGGACGGGGCGGTGCAGGGGGACGAGAGAGAGAGGAGGGGGGACGGGGGGGGAGAGAGAGACGGAGGGTGGAGAGGAGGGACGGGGGGAGAGAGGAGGGGGGACGGGGGGGGGGAGGAGGGGGGACGGGGCGGGGGAGAGAGACGAGGGGGGGGACGGGGGACGGGGGGAGCAGAGGAGGGGGGAAGGGCGAGAGAGAGGAGGCGGGAGGAGAGAGGAGGGGGGAGAGGGCGGGGAGAGAGACGAGGAGGGGGGACGGGGACGGGGAGAGAGGAGGAGGGGGGAGCGGGGAGAGAGAGAGGAGGGGGGACGAGGCGGGGTGGAGGGGGGACGCAGAGAGAGAGAGGGGGGGACGGGGCGGGGAGGAGAGAAGAGGGGGTAGGTGAGAGGAGGAGGGGGGACGGGCGGGGGAGAAGAGAGAACGGGGGGGGTGAAGGGCGAACGGGAGAGAGGAGGGGGACAACGGGGCGGGGAGGAGAGCAAGGGGGGGGCGGAGGAGGGGGACGGGAGAGAGGAGGGGGGAGGGGAGAGGAGGGGGGGACGGGAGGGGGAGAGGAGGGGGGAAGGGGGGGTGGAGGGGGGACGGGGGGGGTGGGGGGGGAAGGCGGGGGGAGACAGGAGGGGTGGATGATGGAGGAGGGGGGTGGGTCTTCTCCATGGGGCTAGTGGAGGGGGGGGGTATTCTCTGGGGCTCAGTGCAGGGGGGGGGATCTGATCCATGAGGACTAGTGGAGTATCACAATACTAACTCTACCAATAACTCTTACTCACACTTCTCGACCTAACACTAGCACTTATAGCCCTCGACTACCTCCACCCACAGTCCCCTGAGACGAAAACGTAACTTCTTACTCTGAAAACCCCTCTAATACTACCCTATACTCTCCACCTAATCCTACTCACATTTCTACACCAACCCCTCCACTACATCTCCCCTCCCTTCCCCCTCCTCTCCCTCCCCTAGACCTATGAATACACTCTCACCTCTTCACCTCCACTAGTGGGCTACTACACCTCTCATTACCTTTCTCACTCCCTATACTACCAATAAACCTACACCTACGCAACTACCTACTATGGAGGGGGGGGCCCGGTGTGGTCTGCTCCATTGGGCTAGTGGAGGGGGGGGGGGGGGGGTGGGTTGCTCCTGGGGCTAGTGGGGGGGGGGGGGGTGGTCGGCCTCCATGGGGATAGTGGAGGGGGGGGGGTGGTCTGCTTCCATGGGGCTAGTGGAGGGGGGGGGTGGTCTGCTACATGGGGCTAGTGGAGGGGGGGGGGTGGTTCTGCCTCCATGGGGCTAGTGGAGGGGGGGGGGTGGTCTGCCTCCATTGGGCTAGTGGAGGGGGGGGTGGTGTCTGCGCAATGGGGCTAGTGGAGGGGGGGGTGGGCGTGGTCTGCTCCATGGGGCTAGTGGGGTTGGGGGGTTGGAGTCCTACATCAAAAGGTTGTTTACATTGTGAGTGTTGGGGGCGGGGGGTTGCAGATGCTCAGACCAGGCTCCAACTGCAGGGTCAAATCCCAGGGCCTCAGGCCTCCTTTGTTCAGCCTCCCTTGGGGGACAGGGTACAGGAGGATTTGTGACCGTTAGCTCTGGCTATCCCACCTCCATCCCGGGCCGATGGGGACCACTTTGAAAGGGGCAGAGGATACTGGCCGTCACTCACCCGATCGAACCTGAAGCGCTTGGCCTGGTGTCTGCCCGCCATCACTGCTGCTATCACCGCCGCCGCTCTCCGGTACAGGCGCCTCGGCCGCTGACTGAGGGAATGAGGAGATGGCGAACAAAGATGGCCGCCGCCGCGCCGGCCTCCTCCCGCCACCCCGCCCGACGCGGTTACGTCACCGACCCACGTCTGCCCCGCCTCCCGCTCTGATTGGCTCCGACATGAGCCGGTGAAGCGCCTTCCCATTCATAAAATGTAGGCGTAGTAATCGCTGCCAGTGATGGAAAGGACCGTAATGTGCCGATAAACCTGCAGTCGGGTTTCGGTGCTAAATCATCCCTCAGTGTACCCGAACAGGCACCGGAGTGCGGCGACTCTGGGATTTTCACAGTAACTTCATTGCATTGAGCTACTTGTGACGCTAGTAAATATATATATATATATATACATAGAACTTTATATGCAGGCTATATAGTTTCTTATGCATATATAATATTATAGGTATATATACAGGGTTTTTATATATATATTTGGGCTTTAAGTGTATAAAATAGGCTGTAGCTAGCACTGCTGTTTCACAGTTCCAAGGACCTGGGTTCAATTCCTGGCTTGGGTCACTTTTGTGTGGAGTTTGCACACTCTCCTTGTGGGTTTTCTCTGGACGCACTGGTTTCCTTCCACAATCCAAAGATTGTGATTGATTGGCCATGCTAAAATTGCCCCTGGGTGTTCTGAGATGTGTAGGTTAGAGGGATTAGTGGGTAAATATGAAGGGATATGGAAGTAAGGAATAGGTGAAATTGTAGTTAGTGCAGACTCGATGGGCCAAATGGCCACTTTCTGCCCTGTAGGGATTCTATGATGATTCTATCTTTGGCACAGTGACGCAATATTTAGCACTGCTGCCTCACAGCACCAGGGACCCATGTTCAATTCAAGCCTCAGGTGGCATTTGCACTTTCTCCCTGTGTCTGCATGGTTTCTTCCAGGTCCTCTGGTTTCCTCCCACAATTTAAAGACATATGATTTAAGTTGATTGTAGGGTTTCTATGATTCTATGAACTCCTATAGTGCAGGAGAAGGCTATTTGGCCATCGATTCTACAGTGACTCTCCAATTTAGTAAGAAGTCTCACATCACCAGGTTAAAGTCCAACAGCTTTAGAATCATCAATTCAATACCAGCATCTCCATATGATGAGATATAGCACAATTTAGCACAGTCAATCCACCTCACCTGCACATCTTTGGACACTGAGGGGCAATTTAGCATGACCAATCTGGACATCTTTGGGTACAAAGGGGCAATTTAGATAAAGGCAAAATATTGTGAGTGCTGGAACCTGAAATAAAGACAGAAAATGTTAGAAAGTCTCAGCAGGTCTGACAGCATCGAACATTTGCGGCATCCTCTCTCTCCACAGATTCTGCCAAGTCCTCTTTCAAGATCAAACCAAATAGACAAACTCATATTAAATTAGGACAAAGTAAAAGGGGCAGTTCCCCGAAAGGAAGGGGAACAGCACAAACAAAAACAAAAGTGCAAAGGAAACTTAAGATACATCAAATCAAAATGTGATTGTCGGGGTCTATAACGCACCCCAGCCCCTGTGGTGCCCAACGGGCATGGAAGGTCTCGACTGTGACCACGGACGCTGCATGGTCCCTCTCCAGGGACACCTGGCCGTGAATGTAGCCGCAGTAGAGGAGCAGACAGTCGGGATGGACGACCCCGTTGATCGCCTTCTACCTGGACGTATTGATAACGCATCTAGATGCTGTCAAGTCTGCTGAGATTTTCCAGTGTTTTCTTTTTCGAAGGGCAATTTAGCATTATTATCCACTTAAACTACATAACTTTGGACACTAAGACGCACTTAGCATGTCCAATCCATTTAATCTTCACATCTTTAGACATCAGAAGGCAATTATCAAGGCCAATCCACCTAACCTGCACATCCTTGGACACCAAGGGACAATTTAGTAAGGTTAATCCACCTAACCTGCACATCTTGGGCAATTAAGGGGCAATTTATCACAGCCAATCCATCTAATCTGCACACCTTTGCACACTAAGGGGCAATTTAGCACGGTCAATCCACCTAATCTGTAGATCTTTGGACACAAAGAGGCAATTTAGCATGGCCAATTCCCCTAACCTGCACATTTTTGGACACCAAGGGGCAATTTAGCATGGCCAATCCACCTAACCTGCACATCTTTGGACACCAAGGGGCAATTTAGCATAGCCAATCCATCCAATTTACACATCTTTGAACATGTAGCCAATGCTGCGCTTTGGAAGTGTATCGCCAATGTGGTAAAGAAAAAGTAGCGAAGAGTTTGTGCACATCAAGGTCTGACAAAAAGTGATTAGATAAATGACTAGATAATCTGTCTTAGTGATATTGACTGAGTGATATTGGTCCGGAAGCCAGTATACAGTAGATAGATTGTCAGATGCAAACGTGTATGACACCAAGATAACTTAGCAGATAAGTAGTGACACTGGCCCCCAAAATGTTTTCCAGCTCCCCTTCCAAAGTTGCCGAAAAACTTTGCAGGAATCACCACAAAATGAACATGTGCGGAGTTTCTGAGCTGATGTTTAACTTACTTTCAATCACTTTCTGAAACTGTTGGGAGGAATTGTCTTGGAATCCTTGTTGTTTCTTTTCACATCACAGAGGCTAGGATCCACATTATACTATCTTCTCATGTTACTGAGAACTTGGCTTGAAGGCTGTAAACCATGACTGGATTAAGTGAGTGAAAAGTACAGAGAAAACATTCAGCAAATATACTGGAACCAGGACAGATTGTTATCTCTACAGCACAAAATCAGGCCATTCGGCCCTACAGATCCATGGTATGTTTTATGGAAGACACAATCTTCCTCTCAAACCTCTTCTTCTCATGTTACCAGTATAACATCATTATCCCTTCTCCCTCATTAGCTAATCTGGCTTTTCCTCCAATATGGAAGTGATTTGGGTTGATTCATTAGTGTCACATGTCTTAACGTACAATGAAAAGTATTTTTTTTTGCATGCTGTACAAAGCATGCCATTCGTAGAGAAGGAAACAAGAGAATGCAGAATGTGGTGTTATAATCATAGATAGGGTGTAGAGAAAGATCAACTTAATGCAAGGAAAGTCCATTCAAAAGTCTGACAGCAGCAGGGAAGAAGCTGTTCTTGAATCAGTTGGCATGTAACCTCAGACTTTATATCTTTTTCACCAAAGGAGGAAGGTGGAAGTGAGAACGTCCAGGTTTCGTGGGGTCCTTAACTATGCTGGCTGCTTTGCCGAGGCAGCGGGAAGTGCAGACAGAGTCAATGGATGGGAGGCTGGTTTGTGTGATGGATTGGGTTACATTCACAACCTTTTGTAGTTTCTTGCGATCTTGGGTAGAGCAGGAACCATACTAAGCTGTGATAGAACAGAAAGAATGCTTTCTATGGTGCATCTGTAAAAGTTAGTGAGAGTCATTGCTGACATGCCAAATTTCCTTAGCTTTCTGAGAAAGTAGAGACATTTGTGGGCTTGCTTAACTGTTGTGTTGGCATGGGGGGAGGGGGAGGGGGACCAGGACAGGTTGAGGGTGATAAAAAATAGGAACTCTTGACCCTTTCTACTTTGTACCCATTGATGTAGACAGGGGCATGTTCTCCTTTACGCTTCCTGAAGTCGATGACAATCTCCTTCATTTTGTTGACATTGAGGAATGTTATTATTGCATTATTGTTGCAGCACCAGTTCACCAAATTCTCTATCTCATTCCTGTACTCTATCTTATCACTGATTGGAATCTGACCCACTATGGTGGTGTCATCAGCATCGGATCAAAGGGAAATTTGGCTGCACAGTAATAGGTGTATAAGGAGTATAGTAAGGGGCTGAGAACACAGCCTTGTGGAGCGCTGGTGTTGAAGAGGATCATGCAAGAGGTGTTTTTGCCTATTCTTACTGATTGTGATCTGTAAGTTAGGAAGTTCAGGATCCAGTCACACAGGGAAGTCTCAAGGCCAGGCCATGGAGTTTGGAGATGAGTTTTGTGGGAATAATAGTATTGGAGGCTGAGGTGTAGTAAATAAATAGGAATCTGACATAGGTAACTGGAATTCTGCAGTCTAACCATTCTACAGGACAAAACGCTACTTCTGAACTCCCCATTGTTTTTTTTTTGAGTGTCTACCTTCGCTTTGTACCTCCAAGCCCCAGCCTCACCAGTCAGTGGAAACAACTTCTCCACCCCAATTCTATAAAACCTTTTAGAGTCACAAAGTCATCCAGCTATCCTGGAGAAAAGCAGATCCAGTCTTCCCAACTGGAACTCCTTGTATCTGCGTGGGTTTCCTCCGGGTGCTCTGGTTTCCTCCCACAATCCAAAAGATGTGCAGGTTAGGTTGATTGGCCATGCTAAAAAAATTGCCCCTTAGCGTACCAGGATGCTTAGGTTAGTGGGATTAGTGGGTAAAATATGTAGAGATACGGGAGTAGGGCCTGGATGGGATTGTGGTCAGTGCAGACTGGATGGGCCGAAGGGTTTCTTTCTACACTGCAGGGTTCAATGATTCTAACATCCAAGTTCAGCTATTGTTCCAATTGAATCTAAGTTTATTTTTTGTGTCACACTGCACTGAAATTACTGTGAAAATCCCCAAGTCACCGCACTCCTGTGCTTTTTTGGATACACTGAGGGAGAATTTAGCATGGCCAATGTACCTAACCAGCATGTCTTTCGGACTGTGGGAGGAAACCAGAGCACCCTGAGGAAACCCATGCAGACACAGGTAAAACGTGCAGACTCCGCACAGACAGTGACCCAAGCCAGGAATTGATCTTGGGTCCCTGGCGCTGTAAGATAGCAATGCTAAACGTTGTGCCACCGTGCCACCTCTGTCCTTCTCCAGTATGTTAAATGCCAGGCCAAAGATTCCAAAGTTATTTGTGAAGTTTAGTCTCTAAGTTTTATATTTGATTGTGACATTGGTGAGCATAAGATGTTTCACTTCAGGTATGGTTCAAGTGACCCATGAGGGAGCTTTTATCAAACAACGTTTATTTAAGAAAACAGTTAGAGAATAACAAAAATATTTAGCATAACTTCTACCAATTACAAGACTTAAACAGGACAGAGTATAATTCTTAACAGCTAGCTATCTCTGTTGTTCCAAGCTGACATACATAGACATACACTCTTCGTCAGACATGGCACAGAAACAAGTATACTCACGTGATGCTGGACTTTCAGCTTTGTAACACCCATGGATAGAAATCCAGGCTAGCAGTTTTCCAAGAAGGGTGTATCTTCAAAACCCCCAAACTTCAGATATAAACTTAATCACTGACAACTTCCAAAAACAGCCACAGAGAAAACACAAACTCCAGAGAGCAAGAAAATACTGCAAAATACTCCCAGCTTCACGACATCTCTGAAAATAAAACTACAAACTGAAATGCTATGTGGAAAATAGCTGTCCCCAGGCTTAACAGCATAAGATATATGAATAAAATTAGGCCATTTGACCCATCAAGTGTGCTGTGCCATTCAACGATATGATTCTCATTCCCATTTCCTTTCTTTCCCTGTAAACCTTGATCCCCTTATTAATCAAAAATCTATCTATCTCTGTCTTAAAGACAGTCAATGTTCTGGCCTCCATAGCCTTCTGCAGCAAAGTGTTCCACAGATTCACCACTCTCTGGCTGAAGAAATTCCTCCTCATCTCAGTTTTAAAGGAATGTCCCTTCACTCTGAGGTTGTGCTCTCGAATGTTTAGTGTCTTCCACTAGTGGAAACATACTCCCCACATCCACTTCATCCAAGCCTCTCAGTGTTCTGGAAATTTCAATTAGATCACCACTCATCCTTCAAAACTCTGAATGAACACCACTCGACAATCACCGGGCAAGACTGTTCTCAAATACTTCAGCGGTCACGGGCATTCGGCCTCTGATCTTCGGGTGAGCGTTCTCGAAGGCGGGCTTCACAACACGGGAAAGTGCAGACTAGCTGAGCAGAGACTGATAGCCAAGTTCCGTACACATGAGGGTGGCCTCAACCAGGATCTTGGGTTCATTTCACACTATCTGTGACTGCCTGGGCTTGCAAAACCTCACTAACTGTCCTGGCTGGAGACCTTAATGCTATCTCCACTCACATCGTCTGTAGCTTTAAGACTTGATTAGCTCACATTCCAATCATTAGTTTGTAAATCGAGTTTGTGTCTTTATATGCTCTGTTTGTGATCAGAAGTCCCACTCACCTTTTGAAGGAGCAATGCTCCGAAAGCTAGAGACGTTTGCTACCAAATAAACCTTTAACCTGGTTTCATGAGACTTCTTACTGTGTTCACCTTCTCCCAGAAGAATGTCTTGCAGCCACCGTGATGTCCTTGAGCCAGGGAGGCAATATACCATCTCCGAGTCACATCGACAATCTATTCCCTAACTGATGAATTCCCTGGCACTACTGCCTTTCCCTGTCCTGCGTCCCCTGCTTGTGGCTGAACTGCCCAAGCTGTTGTGAACCTGGCTCTGATTGTACCCCTCCAAGGAATCAAGGTGAGCGGGACCTCAAGGGGACTTCTCCACTACCCTTGGGCTGCCAGGCATCCATGAAGATAGAACATCACCTACTCCTGTGCCCAATCTTTAGCCTATGCCCTCTGAATGCTGGCTAACCTCAACTGGACTCTCAGCAGGGGGCACTGCGAGACTGATCTATATTTCAGAAGTCAACACCAACCTGTGAGAATGCTACATTTTGTGAGTTAGTTTCTTGTGTTAATATTAATTAGGAAAGGGCAATAACGGCAGGCCGAGCCAGCACGGTAAACAGATTTTTTAAAAAATCAAGACAGAGTCTTGGCTCTTGTAGTTTATGGAACCGGGGTGGCATGGTGTAACAGTGGTTAGCACTGCTACCTCACAACACCAGGGACCCTGGGTTTGTTTCCAATCTTTGGGTCACTGTTTGTGTGGAGATTGCACCTTCTCTGTGATGGTTTCCTCTGGGTGCTCAAGTTTCCTCCCACACTCCAGAGATGTGTAGGTTAGGTGGATTGACCAAGCCTCTTGGCATCCAAAGATGTACAGGTTAAGCGGATTGGCCATGCTAAATTGCTTTTAGTCTCCATAGATGTGCAGGTTAGGTGGACTGGCTGTGGTAAATTGTCACTTAGTGTTCAAAGATGTGCAGGTTAGGTGAACTGGCCATGCTAAATTGCCCCTTGGCATCCAAAGATATGTAGGCTAGATTGGCCGTACTAAGTTGCCCCTTAGTATACAAAGATGTGCAGATTAAGCAGATTGGCTATACTAAATTGCCCCTTAGTGTCCAAAGATATGCACATTAGGTGGATTGGCCATGCTAAATTGCCCCTTAGTGTCCAAAGATATGCAGGTTAAGCAGATTGGCCATGCTAAATTGCCCCTTAGTGTCCAAAGATATTTAGGTTAAGCAGATTGGCCATGCTAAATTGCCCCTTAGTGTTCAAAGATATGTAGGTTAAGCAGATTGGCCATGCTAAATTGCCCCTTAGTGTCCAAACATGTGGGACTACCAGAATAGGGTGGAGGAAAGGGCCATGTTTAGGTACTGTCTCAGAGAGAGTTGGTACAGATTCAATGGGCTGAATGGCCTCCTTCTGCACTGTAGTTCTATTTAATGGAGCCCACATTTGCATGCCTTAACTACTCATTAGCGGGAAATGTCCTATAATTATATCCTAACTTCAGATAGGGCCAGCAGCATCAGAAGATCTCAGAATACCCAGTTCTCGTTCTGTAAAAGACAGATCATGCCTTACGAGCCTGTTAAAGTCAGATCATGCCTTATGAGCCAAAGGCTTTCTCAAAGGCAGATCGTGCCTTACGAGCCTGGTTGAGTTTTTTGAAAATGTGAGTAAACACATTGAAGAAGGAAGAGCGGTGGATGTGGTTTATATGGACTTCAGCAAGGAGTTCAATAAGGTCCTCCATTGCAAAACTTATTGAGAAAGTGAGAGGCCATTGGGTCCAAGGGGACGTTGCTTTGTGGATCCAGAATGCTTTCCCCACATAAGGCAGAGATGGGTCTTCTTCTGCATGGAGGTCGGTCACCAGTGGAGTGCCCCAGGGATCTGTTCTGGGACCCTTGCTGTTTGTGATTTTTATAAATGACCTGGATGAGGAAGTGGAGGGATGGGTTGCTAAGTTTGCCGACGACACGAAGGTTGGAGGTGTTGTGGATAGTTTGGAGGGATGTCAGAAGTTGCAGCGTGACATAGATAGGATGCAAGACTGGGCAGAGAAGTTGGAGATGGACTTCAACCCGGATAAATGTGTGGTGGTCCATTTTGGCAGGACCAATGGGATGAAGGAATATAATATTAAGGGTAAGACTCTTAGCAATGTGGGATATCAGATGGATCTTGGGATCCAGGTTCATAGAACTCTCAAATCGGCTTTGCAGGGGGAGGATATGGTTAAGAAGGCGTACTGGCCTTCAGCAATTGAGGAATTGAGTTTAGGAGTTGGGAGGTAATGCTGCAGTTGGATAGGACCCTGGTCAGACCCTACTTGGAGTACTGTGCCCACCAACAACACAGACAGTAACCCAAGCCAGGAATTGAACCTGGTTCCCTGGCGCTGTGAGGTAGCAGTGTTAACCACTGTGCCACTGTGCGCCCATCTAGACAAGGCATCGAAGAAGTCGGATATTTGGCAGCAAAATTGTGGCCGTGATTCAGACCCTCCCATTTTGAAGCTGAACTGTATCATCTTTTAAAATCCTTTCTCAGAGCCACAATGTGGGGATGGGGCAAGCCTCTAATGGGCACCTAGACTCCATCTCCATGGGCCGTAAGATTGAATTCGGGTTTGTTCACTAACCATGACGCCATGAATAAGGTTAAATATATTTAATCCCCCCTGAATATTTCACAGGGAGGTATAGAAAATGCTTCATCATTTATATAATAATGGAACTCTCATCAACTTCAAATGGTTAAAGACAAAAGAAATATTGATGGCTTGGACACAGATGAAGCTCGTGGGAGAAATTGGCCCTTAGTGTCCAGGGATGAATCATAGAACCCTACTGTGCAGAAAGAGGTCCTTTGGCCCATCGAGTCTGCATTGAACACAATTCCACCCAGGCCCTATCCCCAAATCCCTACATGTTATACCCACTAATCTCTCTAACTTACGCATCCCTGGACACTAAGGGGCAATTTCTTAACACAGCCAATCAACCTAACCCACACATCTTTGGACTGTGGGAGGAAACTGGAGCACCTGGAGGAAACCCACGCAGACATGAGGAGAATGTGCAAACTCCACACAGACAGTGACCCGAGCTGGGAAGTGAACCCAGGACCCTGGAGCTGTAAAGCAGCAGCGCTAACCACTGTGCTGCCGGGCAATGGTTTCATAGTCACCAGTAGATTAAATAAGTTACACAAAATAGAAAAGATGGCCAGAATTCTCCTGTCCCATCCATTTGGGAATTGTAGCGGACGGTGGGAAAGGGTTTTGGGGGTGGAGGCGGGGGGCAGGTGCGCAGACCATGCAAAAATCCATTGAGCTGAGACGGGATTTGAGGTGAGTGCGGCTGGGGAATCCCACCTGAGGAATTTAGCAGGACTTTAAAGGATGTTTCGAATGAAGCTGGCTGAATCTGATGGATTCTTAAAGGGACCTCACGTGGCTCCAAAAGGTTGCGTTGTTCCATTTCAATGAACTCACGTAAGGTTTTTTTCCCCCTAGGCATGTACTGTTCCCTGGCAAGTTTAGGGGGCAGCAAGGGCTGATCGGAACTGTTTTTCTGTACAAAGCGTGCCCTGATTAATGATCCGTTCACTTTGTACTTGTCTGTACAAAAACAAAAGCTTGAACAGAGGAGACCCAAAGCCTCCATTCCAACAACACCCGTTTGGGGAAACCCCCGCCTGTCTCCATTCCACAATTGTCGGGTTGTATAGACCTTGTTGACCTTGATGCTTTGACCCAGCCCTCTTGCACTGAGGCGCCTTTCCTGATTGGGTGAGAGTAATGCCAAAGTTCATCACTTCCAACAGTCGCGTTGCCTCCCTCTCGAGTGTTGCTAAGGGCTGGTGCTGTAGCCATGGGTTGTCATGGCAGCCGGTTGCACATCACTAGGGCTCTGTGTAGGCCAGAGCTGGAGCCTTGAATGGCTGTTTATAGGAAGGAGACAAAGGCTTCAGTATCTCAGCCTGGCATGCTTTCAATTATTCCATTCAGACAAAGAAATCCAACACAGCTCTGGAAAAAACTAAACCACACTCCGACTAAATATCACTTTGGCCACTCACGATTGTTCCAATTCCTGGCAAAGCACCCACAGGCTCAACGAAATTCCACTCCTGAAAAATTTGCAACGTCGTTGTCGTATCTTCGGGCACTCTTCCTGGCAAAGGCCCGTGAGGTAGTGGATTAATCCTCAGGCTGATTAACAGTCTGACAGGCCCTGAATCATTGCAGAGAAAGGCCC
Source organism: Sphyrna mokarran (assembly GCA_024679065.1). Classification (NCBI taxonomy): domain Eukaryota; kingdom Metazoa; phylum Chordata; class Chondrichthyes; order Carcharhiniformes; family Carcharhinidae; genus Sphyrna; species Sphyrna mokarran. The sequence goes on from JAGIQG010000036.1 coordinate 10,930,425, forward strand.
TTCGGCCCATCGAACCAACAACAATGCCACCCATTCCCTATCGAGATAACCCCACGTATTTACCCTGCTAATCCCCCTGACTCTAAAGGGCAATTTTAGCATAACCTGCACAAACTGTGGGAAAAAAACCAGAGAATCTGGAGGAAACCCTCATGGGGAGAATGTGCAAACTCCACACAGACTGTGGCACGAAGCCAGAATTGATGCTGAGTCCCTGGTGTTGTGAGGTAACTGTGCCATCCCAATGTGAATGCTCCTTTTGCACGCACAGCCAGCTAAGAGGGTGCTTGGATCGACACGCTCCAAGGTTTCAACAAGTACCCACGACCCCCATACGTGAGCGGGTTACACTCACATGGGCAGGGTATGCCCCGCTGGGTGTCAACCCACTGACCCCGTTCACGGCAGAGTTTAAATTTTGTACCTTCGAATCAAAGATGGAAATGTGAGCAATGGAGCTGAAAGCGTGCTTTTACTGGATTACAAGTTCAGATCCTTGACACACACAAAGCAAAGCAGATGGAGTTTAATTTAGATGCAGGTGCTTTGGTCCGCCTTGTTGTCTAACAAGGGGCATACACGCGATGGGTCGTGAGAGGGCTGCTCTTGGATTTTTTTCGAGAGTATCCTAGTGCTTCACATTGTTAGTGTACGCTTGACCATTTGATGGGCAACACGACAGCTCAGTGACTATTGCTGTGCTGTGCAAATACATGGATTTGGGCCTGTGTCTGTGGGAGTTTGCGCATTCTCCCTGTGCTTGCGTGGGTTTTCTCCAGGAGCTCCGGTATCCTCCCACATCCCAAAGATATGCTCTTAGGCTAATTGGCAAAACAAATTCTCCCTAAATTGTCTCAAATTTGGTTTTTAATCCACAGATCTATAAACATACACAGAGATCATGGGTAGAGGTGGGAACATCGGGGTGGTGGCGCCGGCTCGTTGGGCCAAAGGACCTGTTTCTCTTGCTGTTTTGTTCTTTGTTCTTCTTTGTTCTTTGTAAATGTGAGGCAATGCATTTTGGTAGATTGAACCAGGGCAGGACTTACTCAGTTAATGGTAGGAGAGTTACAGAACAAAGAGATCTAGAGGTACATGTTCATTGTTCCTTGAGAGTGGAGTCACAGATGGACAGAGTGGTGAAGAAAGCATTCAGCATGCCTAGATTCAGAACATTGAATACAGGAGTTGGGATGTCTTGTTGATGTTGTACAAGACATTGTAAGGCCATACTTGAGATACTGTGTACACACTTCTGGTCACCCTATTATGGAAAGGGTATTATTAAACTAGAAAGAGTGCAGAAAAGATTTATTAGGATGTTATTGGTACTTGACGGATTGAGTTATAAGGAGAGACTGAATAGACTGGGACTTTTTTCTCTAGAGTGTAGGAGACTAAGGGGTGATCTTATAGAGGTTTATAAAGTAATGAGGGGCATAGACAAGATAGATAATCAATATCTTTTCCCAAAGATAGGGCCGTCTAAAACTAGAGGGCATAGGTTTAAGGTGAGAGGGGAGAGATACGAAAGTGTCCAAAGAGGCATCTTTTTCAGACAAAGCAAGGTGAGTGTTTGAAACAAGCTGCCAGAGGTGGTAGTAGAGGCGGGTACAATTTCATTTTTTAAAAAGCATTTAGGGAGTTACCTGGGCATGATGGGCATAGAGGGATATGGGCCAAATGCGGGCAATCAGGATTAGGGGCTTCAAACTAAAAGGGCGGAAGTTAGGCTGAAGGGTCTGTTTCCATACTGGAAACCTCTATGACTCTAAGGCTTGCATTTATATAGCAATTTTCACAGCCTCAGAACATACTTTACAGCCAACTAAATACAGTCGCCGATATGATGTAGCAAACACAGCTGTCAAGTCCACAGTTTCCCACTGTGCAGGAGAGGCCCTTCGGCCCATCAAGTATGCATCGACGCATAAAAGGCCCTGACCTGCCCACCTAATCCCACTTGCCAGCACTTGGACCATAGCCTGGAAGCTGGAGGGACCAGTTCTTCTTCAGACAAGCTGTCCATGAGGCCTTTTCTAACCAACCCCCCCTTCCCCAGTGGGAGCAAATAAGGTCTGATGCATCTTATTCTTTCATGGATGTGGGTGTTGAGGCAGCATTTAGAGAATAGACCGTTTAAGACAGAGATGAGGAGAAATTTCTTCACCCAGAGAGTGGTGAGTTGTGGAATTCAGCACCAAAGAAAGTAGTTGAGGTCAAAACAGTCAATGTTTTCAAGACGCAGTTAGGTGTAACTCTTGGGGATCAAATGATCTTGAGGAAAGGCGGGATCATGCTATTGAGTTGGATGATAAGCCACGATCGTAAAGAATTGCAGGGCAGGTTGGAAGGACCGATTGGTCTCCTCATATAACCAATTTCTATTTGTTCCTTAGTGTCCTTGAACTGAGTGTCTCGTTTGGTCATTTCAGAGGGCAATTGAGAGTCAACCACGTTACTGTGGCTCTGGAGTCAAGTGTTGGCGAGGCTGGGTAAGGACAGCAGATTTCCTTCCCTGAAGGGACATTAGTGAACCAGATGGGTTTTTACGACAATTGGTCATAGTTGCTCCGGTGGGATTTGATCCCAAATCATTAACCCAGGCTTCTGGAATCTAATCCAGAGGCATTAACGCTATGGTACAATCACTTGTAAGATGGCGGGCATGATTTTCTTGGCTCACTGTGCCACTGGGAGGGAAATCCCATTTCAAAAATGGGATTTGCAACTGGCGCCGGCTGCCCACGGTCTTTCCATTTTTCTGTGGAACAGTGCGAGGCCGATTACCATACACAGAAGCTGCTCTGCATCTAGTTAGCGATTCTGGGACTAAGTTGTCTGGGCTCACTAAGATTTCTGACTGGTCCACACCAATGGCAATCATTTATGGTGCCCATTTGGGAGACTGGCACATGCGCAATAGCTCCCTTTGCAGTCCAATGTTGGCTTAGAATCAGAGAATCCCTACAATGCAGAAGGAGGCCATTTGGCCCATTGAGTCTGCACCGACCACAATCCCAACCAGGCCCAATCACCTTAACCCTATGCATTTCCCCTAGCTAGTCCTCTGATACAAGGAGGTAACTTAACATGGCCAATCCACCCAACCCGCACATGTTTGGACTGTGGGAGGAAACCCACACAGACATGAGGAGAATGTGCAGACTCCACACAGACAGTGACCCAAGCTGGGAATTGAACTTGAGTCCCTGGTGCTGTGAGACGGCAATGCTAACCACTGCTAACTCTATGCCAGCTTCTTGGATTAGGCTCCACTTTCCCCTCCAACTGGTAGAAACCCCCTGATGGTGCACAGTGTCATAAATTCATTCATTTAAGCTCACTGCTGTATGAGGAGAGATTGTCTCGGTTAGGATTGTTTTCGCTGGAGTTCAGATGAATGAGAGAGGGTCCCACAGAGACTCACAAAATTCTAACAGGACCAGACAGGATAGATGCAGGGAGGATGTTCCCAATGGTGGGGGGAGTCCAGAACCAGGGGTCACAGTCTGAGGATTGGGGGTAGACCATTTAGGAAGGAGGTGAGGAGACATTTCTTCACCCGGTGAGCCTGTGGAATTCACTACCACTGGAAGTAGCTGATGCCAAAACACTGAATGTATCCAAGAGGCAGCTGGACATAGCACTTGGAGCAAATAGGATCAAAGGCTATGGGGAGAAAGCAGGATTAGGCTATTGAGTTGGACAATCAACCATGGACATGATGGATGGCTTCCCAGGCTCAAAGGGCCGAATAGCCTTTTCCTGCTCCTATTTTCTATGTTTCTGTGTAATCGACAATGATTTCATGGTCATCAATGATTTCAGATTTTTTAAATTGAATTCAAGTTCCACCGTCTGCCATGACGGGATTCGAACCTGGGTCCCCAGAACATTAGCTGAGTTTCTGGACTAATGCCCTAACAGCTTATTCTGCCGTTCAATTGATTCATCGCTTTTTCCCACTGGTGAAAATCCCGCTGGCGTGAACAGCCAGATAATTCTACCCAAAGTACAAGACTAAGAGGTCTACCTTATAAGACAGAGATGAGGAGGCATTTTTCTTTCCCCTCAGAGGGTCAGTTACACATGGAATGAGTTCTCTTCCCAGAAAACAGTGGATACGGGGTCAATTCAAGGCTATGTTAGAGGGGTTTTTGATAGAACGATGGTCGAGGATCATGGAGAGGTCAGGAAAAGGGGAGTTGAGACCATAACCAATCAGCTGCTATCTTATGGTAGGGCAGGTTTGGAAGGGCCGAAAAGCCAAAATCATAGATCACAGAACCCTACAGTGCAGAAAGAGGCCCTTCGGCCCATCGAGACTGCACCAAACACAATCCCACCCAGGCCTTAACCCCATATCCCTACTCGCTAATACCTCTAACCTATGCATCCCTAGGGACTAAGTGGCAATTTCTTAGCATGGCTAATCAATCTAACATACCTTTGCACTGTGGGAGGAAACTGGAGTACCCAGAGGAAACCCACGCAGACACAAGGACAACATGCAAACTCCCGAGTGACCTGAGCTGGGAATCAAACCCAGGACCTTGGAGCTGTGAAGCAGTGGTGCTAACCACTGTGCTACTGTGCGGCCAAAACTTGCCCCTAAATTCCATATTCTTTATTCTGGAGTGGATTCTGAAAAACGTTGGGATATTTTCAAGAAACAGCCAGTAAGAAGTCATAAGGAACTTGTGCAACCATGGTGCAGAAAGCATAGAGTTTAACAAAACAGTTGGGGCTGATGATAACATGTATGAGCATTAATGGAACCCTCCCTCGCTCCACCATGCCAACTGAACACTTATAAGACTAAACCACTATTGGAGACAGCTACTTGTTAAAGTAAAAATGTGCATGAGTGGCTTTAACTAAAACTTTGGGGTGGGATTTTACGTCTTCACTCACCCTGAAACCCTCCTGAGGTCAACGGATTTGCCCATTGTCCACCCCTCCTCCGCCCACTCCGATTCCAGTGACAGACGGGAAAGTAAAATTCCAGCCTTGGACTTTGATGCTAATTCATGTGAGGTCACAGTGTCAATATTTCATTTCAGTTTGAGGATGCAATTGGATATGTTCCCTTTTAAGGATCTGACAATGCCTCAAAGTCGCTTTGATACAGTCTGCAGTTCTGCAGAGCAAAAGGAATTGTATAATCAAATGTTGCTAAATGAACCTTGGACTCCAAAGAAGCCAATGACAAATTCTAAATAAGATTACTTGGCTGGTTCGGGACTGGATTAGAAACTGGAGTTAAAATCGTAGAATGCCTACAGTGCAAAAGGAGATCTTTCAGCCTAACAATCTTGCATTGACAACAATCTCAGCCTGGCTTTATCTCTGTAACCCCAGATAAGGAACAAAGAACAAAGAACAAATCAGCACGGGAAACAGGCCCTTTGGCCCAACGAGCCCACGCCGCCATCCCGATGTTCCTACTTCTACCCATGATCCTCTCTATGTTTGTAGATCTATGGATTAAAAACCAAATTTGAGACAATTTAGAAAAAATTTGTTTTGCCAATTAGCCTAAGAGCACATCTTTGGGACGTGGGAGGAAACCGGAGCACCCGGAGAAAACCCACACAAGCATAGGGAGAATGCGCAAACTCCCACAGACACAGGCCCAAATCCATGTATCTGCACAGCACAGTGATAGTCACTGAGCTGTCGTGTTGCCCATCAAATGGTCCAGGTCAAGTGTACACTAACGACGTGAAGCACTAGGATACTCTCAAAAATTCAAGAGCAGCCTTCTCACGACCCATCGCGTGTATGCCCCTTGTTAGACAACAAAGTGGACCAAAGCACCTGTCGGATACTTACCTACCAATCCCACTGACACTAAAGGGCAATTTAACATGGCCAATCCATCTAACCTGCACATCTTTGGACACTAAGAGGCAATTTAGCGTGGCCAATCCACCTAACCTGCACATCTTTAAACACTCAGGGGCAATTTAGTACGGCTAATCCACCCAACTTGCACATCTTTAAACATTCAGGGGCAACTTAGTATGGCTAATCCCACTAACCTGCACATCTTTGAACACTCAGTGGCAATTTAGCATGGCCAATCCCCCTAACCTGCACATCTTTGAACACTCAGGGGCAATTTAGCATGGCCAATCCCCCTAACCTGCACATCTTTGAACACTCAGGGGCAATTTAGCATGGCCAATCCATGGAACCCACACATCTTTGGACTGTGGGAGGACACTGGAGGAAACCCACTCAGACACAAGGAGAACATGCAAACTCTGCACAGACAGTTACCCAAAGCCTGAATTGAATCCAAGTCTCTGGCAACGTGAGGCAGCCGTGCTAATCACTGAGTCACTATGCTACCCTTAAGGTTACCAACTCTTTAGGCCACATTGCCTAAAGGTTTCATTGGATAACCCGCTGCCTCCAACTAGCCTAACCGCCATGTTCCAGCGATTGGTCACCTGTCATGTCTATCTTCACAATGCCCCACCTCCTAAACCAATTATATATTGAACAGAATTCTCTGCGACCAGAATTCTCCAATCTCACCTGGGATTATCCAGTCCCACCGCCGTGAATGGAGATTTGTCTGAGCGCCAAGTTCTCCATTCTCGCTGGCAGCAGCAATGGAATGAGCAAGACCAGAGGTTTCCAGCCTTCATCATCTGAGTGTATAATTCTTGACTGTCAATCACGGGGAAAGAAGATGGCCTAGTGGTATTGTCGCTACACTATCAATCCGAAAACTCAACTAATGTTCTGGGGAACAGAGTTCGAATCCCACCACGGCAGAAGGTTCAATTTGAATTCAATTAAAAAACTCTGGAATTAAGAATCTACTGATGATCATGAAACGATTGTTGGAAAAACCCATCTGGTTCACTAATGGGAAGTAATGGATCCCTTTGCTTTAGGGAAGGAATCTGCCATTCTTACCCGGTCTGGCCTACATGTGACTCCAGAACCGTAGCAATGTGGTTGACTCTCAACTGCCCTCCAAAGGCAAGACGGGATGGGCAATAAATACTGGCCCAGCCAGTGAACCCCATGTCATAGAATCATAGAATCCTTTCAGTGCAGAAGGAGGCCATTCAGCCCATTGAATCTGCACTGACAACAATCCCACCCAGATCCTATCCCCATCACCCATGAATGAATAAAAAAAATCTCCTCCACCCCCACATCCAACATTATTATAATTAATTAACAGAATTGTTCCAAAAGATCTTTCAAATGGTTAATTTTTCTTTATCCCCCAATAATTATTCCCTTGCATTATTCAGTAGGTGGGTCTTTATTTCTGGGAGACTCCAGGAGAATCTTGGAGATTTGCTGCACCATATCAACTCTCCTTGGCGCCAGCTTTTGAAGTTGTGACTCGAGCTCAGAACTAGAGGGCACAGTCTCAAAATAAGGAGGGGGCAGTTTAGAATGGAGTTGAGGAGGAACTTCTTCACTCAAAGGGTGGTGAATCTCTGGAATTCTCTGCCCATTGAAGCAGTGGAGGCTACCTCGCTGAATATATTTAAGTAGATAGATTTCTGATAGACAAGGGAATTACGGGTTATGGGAAGTAAGTGGGTAAGTGGAACTAAACAACTATCAGATTAGCCATGATCTTATTGAATGGCGGGGCAGGCTCAAGGGGCTGGATGGCCAACTCCTGCTCCAATTTCTTATGTCCTTATGTAATGTTCCAAACCACAATGTGACTGAACTGGAGTGGACTTTGACTGTGTAATCTATGTATCTATCTTTCTGATATACAGCTTTCCTTCACCAATTAGAAAGCACAAAGACTCATTACCCGATTGCATACAAAAGTCTGAGATCACGTATCAATACACTCCAGAACGGTTTCCTCCCGGCTGCCATCAGACTTTTGAATGGACTTACCTAATTAAACTGATCTTTCTCTGCACCCTATCTTTGACTGTAACACAAGGGGAGGCAGTGGCTCACTGGTATAAGGACTAAACTACTAATCCAGAAACCCAGCTAATGTTCTGGGGACCTGGGTTCGAATCCTGCCACAGCAGCTGGTGGAATATGAATTCAATTTTAAAACAAAAACCTGGAATTAAGGATCTACACTGTCGGAAAAACGCATCTGGTTCACTAATGTCCCTTTAGGGAAGGAAATCTGCCATCTTTACCCGGTCTGGCCTACATGTGACTCCAGAGCTCCGACAACTAGGGATGGGCAATGAACACTGCCCAGCCAGTGACACCTCTATCCCGCAAATGAATGAATAAAGTAAAAGAATTCTGCACTCTCTCTCCTTTCCTTCTGCTCTGTGTACTCTATGAATGGTATGCATTATCTATCTAGCGCACAAGAACCAATACTTTTCAATACATGTGACAATAATAAATTCAAATCCAATCAAAAGTTAGCCAAAGCATGCCTCCCTCTTGCCATTTTTGAATATTTTTAAAATCTGGTAAAGAAAAATGTTCAGAGCAAATGACAACAAAAGCAATCTCTTTGCATGTCCTGGTGATTTTTATCCAGGGTCGCACACAGCAGTATCCTGGAGACTGATGTTCGATTCCAGGAGACCTCAGGCCCAGACAAGAGGGTTGGCAACCCTGCTATAGCAAGGAGGAAAACAGTAGTTTGCAAAAACCCTTTGGAAACTTTTAGAAACGTTTACAATGCCTTTTTGTGGACTGGGAGGCAGGAGATGAGTCAGGGGATCTGGATCCTGACTCAACAGTAAGCTCACCGATTCTCCTGAAATTAACTCCCACATCACTCCGGTTTCTGCAACACTGCTGTGCCTGATTAGGTGCTGAGTCAAGCCTTCATCTTAGCACCCGGTCAGAATGCAAGGCACACAAGAACGGGTTATCTTTGAGCACTGTCACATGATACACCAATCATGTTCACATGACCGCACTCACCAAACTCATTAACATTTCTATTTTTATCAGTTGATCTGAAATCTCTGTAGTCTCATGACTCAAGGCCTTTGTCTTACCTTCTACATTAATTACCCACAGGACACTGAAGGAGGTGATCTGGCCCATCAAAAGTTCCATGCTAACTCTATGCTTATGGAAATCCTCTCCATCCGCATGGGGAATTCTCAACCCTGTTCCAAAGCTGAAACTTATCTCGTCTTTTTTTTTTCGAGGCTTAATTGACGCAGAACATCCTTGGGAATTCTCCTATTCCAACATCAAAGGATGGTGCGGTGGCACTGTGGTTAGCATTGCTGCTTCACAGCGCTAGGAACATAGGTTCCATCCCTGGCTTGGGTCTACATGTTCTCCCCATATCTGCGTGGGTTCCTTCCTGTGCTCCGGTTTTCTCCCATAGTCCGAAAGACGTGCTGGTTCGGGTGCATTGGCCGTGCTAAATTCTCTCTCAGTGTTCCCGAACGGAAGTGTGGCGACTAGAGGGATTTTCACAGTAACTTCATTTCAGTGTAAACCTACTTGGGACATAGAAAAATAAGCTAAACTGGCTCTCAATTTTGGTGGACATGTTCTTAGCTGTTTCATCACCTGACCTTCCAACGCATGGCCTAGGAAGGTAGTGGAGGCCAGGAATCTTACAATATTTAAAGATTATTTGGAAGAGCATTTGAAATAACATTCAAAGATATGGGACAAGTGCAGGAAGTGGGATTAGTCATCTTTGATGGTAGTTACTGCCAGTGCAGACTCAATGGGCTGAAGGGCCTTTTCCATGCTGCTTCACGGAATACAGGTTTGATTCCTGGCTTGGGCCACTGTCTACATGTTCTCCCCATGTCAGCGCTGCATGAGTCTATGGCGATGACTCGATGATCTTTCCATCTCCAACTCCTTCCCTCTGATCAAGCCACTTCCCGTTACTGGTTAATGCAACTCCAAGGACCCAGGGTTTGACTCCGGCCTGGGGTGACTGTCAATGTGGAGTTTGCACATCCTCCCCGCCTCTGTGTGGGTTTCCTCCGGCTGCTCCGGCTTCCTCCCACGCTCTGAAAAAAATGTGCAAGTTGGTGAATTAGCCGTGGTAAATGCGTGGGGTTACGGCGATAAGGCAGGGGGAATAAGCCAAGTTAGAACGTTCTCGCAGAAAGTCAGTGCAGGCTCAATGAGCCGAATGGCCTTCTTCTGCACTGTAGGCATTCTATGATTCTATGCCTAATGCAAGAATTAGATATTGAATCCTCCATGTCCCCAGAATTTCACAAAATACTTCCATCACCACGAATATACTCTGAAGTATAGTCACTGTTATATAGGCAAAAAGAGCTGACAATTATTGTACGACCAGATCCCATAAAGAATAAATAAAATGAATAACCAACTAATTTATTGTATTGGAGTCAGTTGAAAGCTAAATTTTGGCCAGGGGAAACTGCCTCTGCTTCTTTGAAGACTAAACGCAGTAAGAAGTCTCACAACACCAGGCTAAAGTCCAACAGGTTTATTTGGTAAAAATGCCACAAGCTTTCGGAGCTCTGCCCCCTAAGTCAGGTGAATAGGGAGTTCTGATCACAGACAGGACATATAAACACTCAGTTTACAGAATACTGATTAGACTGCGAGTTTTTACAGCTAATCAAGTCTTAAAGGTGCAGACAATTGAGTGGAGAGAGCATTAAGCACAGGTTAAAGAGATGTGTATTGTCTCCAGACAGGACAGTAGGTGAGATGTTGCAAGCCCAGGCAAGTCGTGGGGGTTACAGATAGTGTGACATGAATCCAAGATCCAAGATGAGGCCGTCCTCATGTGTGCAGAACTTGGCTAATAACAAGATCCCTCAACTGGGATCTTGGGTTCATGTCACACTACTTGTAACCTCCATGACTTGCCTGGGTTTTCAACATCTCACCTACTGTCCTGTCTGGACATCTCTTTAACCTGTGCTTAATACTATCTCCACTCACAGTGTTTGCATCTGTAAGACTTGATTAGCTGTAAAGACCCGCATTCTAATCAGTACTCTGTAAACTGCTCGTGTGCCTTTATATACTCTGTCTGTGATCAGAACTCCCCACTCACCTGACAAAGGAGCAGTGCTTCGAAAGCTAGTGGTGTTTGTTACCAAATAAACCTGTTGGACTTTAACCTGATATTGTGAAACTTCTTACCGTTTATCCCAGTCCGACACCAGTATCTCCACATCACTGAGTGCAGTACGGCAGCACAGTGGTTAGCACTGCTGCTTCATAGCTCCAGGGACCTGGGTTCGATTCCCAGCTTGGGTCACTGTCTGTGTGGAGTTTGCACATTCTCCTCATGTCTACGCAGGTTTTCTCTGGATGCTCCGGTTTTCCTCCCACAGTCCAAAGATGTGTGTGTTAGGTTGATTGGCCATGCTAAACTTGCCTCTTAATGTTCTGAGATGTATAGATTAGAGGGATTAGTGGGTTAAATATATAGAGATACGGGAGGGGTAAGGCCTGAATGGGATTGTGGTTAGTGCAGACTCAATGGTCCAAATGATCTCTCTCTGTATTGGGGGGATTCTATGATCTTTGAAGGGTGCCATGAGATTTTGACATCCCCCCAAGAGGGGGTGGACAGCAATCCAGTTTAATGTCCCATCTTTAAGATTACGGCCAAGATTTCACCTCCACACCCCTGCAGCCAATGAGCAGTTTGTAAGCTTGTCATCCCACAGCCTGGGAACTGCCGCAAGAGGCAGGAGTTGGGGGGTGGAGTTGGGGGGAGTGGGGGGAGGGGAAGGGAGAGCATTGCCTTTGGCAGGAAGTGCAAGAAGGTGGCGGGAAGGGTTTGGAAAATCCCACCCTGTGCCTGTCAAAAAGGTGAAAGACATGTTGGTTAGGCACATTAGCCATGCTAAATTCTCCCTCAGCGTACCCGTATAGTCATGCTAAGAAGTCTCACAACACCAGGTTAAAGAGCTGTGAAGCGGCCTTTTTTCGAACCTGTGCATAAAGATGTTGGCATATTGAGGTGCAAATTTGGTCCCCATGGCTGTTCCGTGTGTCTGGGTGGAAAAACCCAGGAAAAACTGGGTGGTTGTTGAAGGTGAAGACATTGTGGTCCAGGATGAAGTGGATGAGTTGTAAAATTGCATCTGGATATTAGCAGTTGTTGGTGTTGAGTACTGAGACAGTTGGAGCAATGTCATCATCGTGGGGAATGCTGGCGTAGAGCGCCAATACATCTATTGTGATGAGGAAAGCTCCTGGTTCAACTGTCCATGTTGGAAGTCCGTAGTGTCGCGACAAAAGCTGGATACAATAGGTTTCAGGATGCCCTTGATGTAGCCAGAGAAGTTCTCACACAGGATCCCATTGCCTAATATAATGGGATGGCCAAGCGTAGTGGCCTTGTGTATCTTCGGGAGACGGTAGAGGTCTCGGGGAATACATGGGATGAAAGCACAGAGGGTGCTCTGAAGATTCGGATCAAAGCTCTCGATCGGTCTGTTGAGTTGACGGGTGTCTTTGGTCGGATCTTGGGTAACTGCTCCTCGTTGTTCCTGTAGTGTTCCTCACTGATAGCCAAGTTCCGCACACGTGATGATAGAACATAGAACATAGAACAATACAGCACAGAACAGGCCCTTCGGCCTTCGATGTTGTGCCGACCAAAATAAAAAGCAATGCCCCTCCTAACTAAACCATTCCCTTCTCATCCATATACTTATCAACTAACCTCTTAAACGCCACCAAACTTGGCGCATCTACAACAGCTGCAGGCAGGGCATTCCACTCCCTAATCACTCTTTGAGTAAAGAACCTACCTCTGATATCCGTCCTATAACTCATACCCCTTAATTTAAAGCTGTGTCCCCTCGTGCTAGCTTTCTCCATCCTAGGAAAAAGGCTATCACTGTCCACCCTATCCAAACCTCTAATCATCTTATATGCTTCAATAAGATCCCCCCTTAGCCGCCTCCTTTCTAACGAAAACAACCTCAAATCCTTCAACCTCTCTTCATAGGACCTGCCCTCCATACCAGGCAACATCCTAGTAAACCTCCTCTGTACCCTCTCCAATGCCTCCACATCTTTCTTATAATGTGGCGACCAGAACTGCACACAATACTCCAAGTGCGGCCGCACTAGAGTTTTGTACAGCTGCAACATGATGCTGCGGCTCCTAAATTCAATCCCCCTACCAATAAAAGCTAAGACTCCATAAGCCTTCTTAACAACTTTATCCACTTGACTGCCTACTTTCAGGGATCTATTGACACATACACCAAGATCCTTCTGTTCCTCAACACTATTAAGAGCCCTACCATTAGCCCTATACTCTACACATTTATTGTTCCTGCCAAAGTGCATTACCTCACACTTTTCCACATTAAACTCCATTTGCCACCTCTCGGCCCAGCTCTGCAACTTGTCCAAGTCACTCTGTAAACTAAAACACCCCTCTTCACTATCTACCACACCACCAACTTTAGTATCATCTGCAAATTTACTGATCCATCCCTCAATACCCTCATCCAGATCATTTATAAAAATTACAAACAGCAGGGGCCCCAAAACAGACCCCTGAGGCACACCACTCGTCACCGAACTCCACGATGAATATCTCCCATGGCCTCAACTGGGATCTTGGGTTCATGTCACACTATTTGTAACCCCTACAACTTGCCTGGGCTTGCAAAATCTCACTGACTATCCTCGCTGGAGAGAATTCACATCTCTTTAACCTGCCCTTAATGTTCTCTCCATTCACATTGTCTGTTCCTTTAAGACTTAGTTTTCTGCAAACACTCACATTCCAACCATTATCTTGTAAATTGAGTTTGTATCTCATAGAATCATTGAACCCTAGTGCAGAAAGAGGCCCTTCAGCCCACCGAGTCTGCACCGATCCCACCCAGGCCCTACCCCCATATTCCTACATATTATACCCACTAATCCCTCTAACCTACACATCCCTGGCAATTTCTTAGCATGGCCAATCAACCTAACCCCGCACATCTTTGGACTGTGGGAGGAAACCGGAACACCCAGAGAAAACCTGCACAGACACAAGGAGAATGTGCAAACTCCACACAGACAGTGACCTGAGCCGGGAATCGAACCCAGGACCCTGGAACTGTGAAGCAGCAGAGCTAACCGCTGTGCTACCGTGCTGCCCCTACTGTACATGCAATTATATATGCCCTGTTTGTGAACAGAACTCCCACTCACCTGATGAAGGGGAAGTGCTCCGAAAGCTTGTGGTTTGTGCTACGAAATAAACCTGTTGGACTTTAACCTGGTGTTGTGAGACTTCTTACCCCCAGTCCAATACCAGCATCTCCATATCCCGAATAAGTGTCAGAGTGTGGTGACTAGGGGATTTTTCACAGTAACTACACTGCAGTGTTAATGTACGCCTGCTTGTGACACTAATAAATAAACTTTAAACTTCAAAGTCATGATGCAGCAGTCCCTCAGTAACTGGAAGAAACTGTCAGCACAGATTATGGGTTAAATACCAGGCTAGATGTTTAAACCCAATGCCCCTTCTAAACCAGAGTGCTAACAGATATAAATGAAACAGTTTAACTTTAAACTGAATTTCTTATGGTTCCTAAGGCTGGCTCATTGTCCAGAGGTACTGACTCCTGCTGGGATACACGAAGCATGTTGGGTAGCTTCAGAGAATACGGATTTCACTGAATGAGCTGTACAGAGGGAGCAAACGTTGTGAACAATAAAATCTTTCGTGATCCACGTTTATTTCTTCAAATATTCTTGCTTCAGATAACCTGGTTCTCTGTGGTTGGTAGGTGGGGCAGGTGGTTAAATAAACAGACACATTGCCCTTTCCATTACTATTGGTTTGTCTGACAGCGCCAGGGAGCCAGGTTCAATTCCGGCTTCAGGTGACTGTGTGGAGTTTACACATTCTCCCTGTGTCTGTGTGGGTTTCCTCCAGGTGCTCCGGTTTCCTCCCACGCTCCAAAGAGGTGCAGGTTAGGTGGATTGGCTGTACTAAATTGCCTCTTAGTGCCCAAAGATGTGCAGTGAGGTGAATTGCTCATGCTAAATTGTCCCTTAGTGTCCAAAGATATGCAGGTTTAGTGGATTGGCTGTGTTAATTTACCCTTTAGTATCCAAGGATGTGCAGGTTATGTTGGTTGGCCATGCTAAAATTGCCCTTAGTGTCCCTGAGATGCATAGGTTAGAGGGTAAATATGCGAAGATATCGGGGAAAAGACTAGGTGGAATTGTGGTCGGTGCAGACTTGATGGGCCAAATGGCCTCTTGCTGTGCTGTAGAGATTCTGTGTTCTATGTTCTATTGGCCATGCTAAATTGCCCTTTAGTGTCCAAAGATGTGCAGGTTAGGTGAATTGGCCATGCTAAATTGCCCCTTAGTGTCCAAAGATGTACAGGTTAGGTGGATTGGCCGTGCTAAATTGCCCCTTAGTGTCCAAAGATGTACAGGTTAGGTGGATTGGCCATGCTAAATTGCCCCTTAGTGTCCAAAGATGTACAGGTCAGGTGGATTGGCCATACTAATGGTAAATACAGAGCTGCGGCCTGGGTGGGATTGTCGTTGGTGTTGGCTCGATGGGGCAAATGGTCTCTTGCTACACTGAGGGATTCTGTGATTGTATGAACTTACATTGTAATTGCTAGGTGGTCAAGCCAATTTCTAAGTGAAGTCTCTTTCTCTGCAATTTCCTGGAAGTTGAGAATGCAGGAACAGTGAGCTGGAGGAATCAAACTTCCAACTTTGTCACCAGAAGCTTTCTGTGTGACAATCTTTGGATGTTTTTCTCGGTAACGTGCTCTTGGAAGAGATAATGTGATCAGAATGCTTTAATTAGATTATGTGTGGCGACGCGATGGTTTGCTTCTGGTCGCTATTCTATTATTAACTCATGGTGAATAGAGAAAGACAGTGAAGGTGGAATGACAGCATCTAGTAATGATCTTGAATTCCCGAGACTGAGCAGTGAACAAGTGGGAACTGCTTTCTACCCACTGCCTGTGCAGGAGGTGATGCCCTAGTAGTATTATCACTCAACCATTAATCCAGAAACTCAGCTAATGTTGTGGGGATCCGGGTTTGAATCCTGCCACGGCAGATGGTGGAATTTGAATTCAATATAATTATATGAATTAAGAATCTACTGATGACCATGAAACTATTGTTGGAAAAACCTATCTTGTTCCTTTAGGGAAGGGAATAGAATCCCTCCCGTGAACCTGCACCAATAACAATCCCACCCAAATCCTATCCCATATATTTATCCTGCTATTCCCCCAGACACTAATGGTCAATTTAATCATGGCCAAGGGTCTTTAAAGAAACTTTTAGGTAAGCAGATGGAACCTGGTAAAATAGAGAGTTATTGTAATCTGTAATCTGTACGTTGGGATGTGTTCAGCACAACTTTTGTGGGCTGAAGGGCTTGTATTGTGCTGTAGTTTTTCTACATTGCTAATCCACGTAACCGGCGCATCTTTGGACTGAGAGGAAAATGGAGCACCCAGAGGAAACCCACGCAGACATGGGGAGAATGTGCAAAACTCCACACAATCCACAGGATCAATCCTGGGTCCCCAGCGCTGTGAGGCAGCAGTGCTAACCCACTGTGCCACCATGCCACCCCCATCTGTCTTCCTTACGCGGGCTGGCTTACATGTGAGCCACAGCAACGTGGTTGACTCACAACAGGCTTTGGGCAACTAGGGATGGCCAGATAAATGCTGGCCCAGCCAGCTAAGCCCATGTCCCATGAGTGATAATTTTTTTAAAAAAAAATCCCAGTGAGAAAAGGGACAATGTTTACAAATGAGATTTTCATTCTTTCTTATTCCAATATAGGCTGGTGTTAGCTACGGTTCAATGAATAACACTCTCACCTCTAACTTGGAAGGGTTAAATCCCATCCTAGATACTTCATTGCAGGATCTAGACTGCAGTGCAGCCCAGAGAGAAAGCCACACTGTCAGAGGTGCCTCAACATCCTTGTAGACGCACTGGAGAGAGTATCACAAAGATTTGCAAGGACTGTACCAGAATTGAGAGGTTACAGTTATTGGGAAAGATTAGATATGTTGGCATTTCTTCTCCTTTAGAAAGCTTAAATCTTAGAGGAGAGAAATTTTTAAAATTATGGGTGGGATTTTCCAGTCCTTCCTGCCAGTGAGATCTTCCAGTCCCGCCAGTGGCATCCTCCAGTCCTGCTAGTGGGATCTTCCAGTCCTGCTGAAGGTGACCCTCCCCCCTTCCCCTGCACCTGGCACAGAATGGGCAAGTATTGCACAATACTCATAGACATCGGCGGGCCTGGAAGATCCAATGGTGAACCACCTCCACTGTTGGAAAACATGCCGCAGCAGAGGTGGGGTTGAATGGGTTGGATAGGGTGAGTGCGAGGAGAATGATCAGGAACTCCAAAACCAGGAGGTTTAATTACAGAATAGTTACTAACAAATCCGATAAAGTTAAAAGTTTACTTATTAGTCACAAGTAAGGCTTACATTAATACTGCAAAGAAGTTACTATGAAATCCCCCAATCCAGTGCCTATTTGGATCATAAATGACCTGAATGAGGAAGTGGATGGATGGGTTAGTAAGTTCGCCGACGATATGAAGGTTGGTGGTGTTGTGGATTGTCTGGAGGGATGTCTGAAGTTGCAGTGAGACATAGATAGGATGCAAGACTGGGCGGAGAAGTGGCAGATGGATTTCATTGCGGATAAATGTGTGGTGGTCCATTTTGGCAGGACCAATGGGATGAAGGAGTATAATAGAACATAGAACATAGAACGTTACAGCACAGAACAGGCCCTTCGGCCTTCGATGTTGCGCCGACCAATATAAAAAGCAATGCCCCTCCAAACTAAACCATTCCCTTCTCTTCCATATACTTATCAACTAACCTCTTAAACGCCACCAAACTTGGAGCATCTACAACTGCTGCAGGCAGGGCATTCCACTCCCGAACCACCATTTGGGTAAAGAACCTACCTCTGATATCCGTCCTATAACTATCACCCCTTAATTTAAAGCTGTGTCCCCTCGTGCTAGCTTTTTCCATCCTAGGAAAAAGGCTATCACTGTCCACCCTATCTAAACCTCTAATCATCTTATATGTTTCGATTAGGTCCCCTCTTAGCCGCCTCCTTTCTAACGAAAACAACCTCAAATCCCTCAGCCTCTCTTCATAAGACCTGCCCTCCATACCAGGCAACATCCTGGTAAACCTCCTCTGTACCCTCTCCAATGCCTCCACATCTTTCTTATAATGTGGGGACCAGAACTGCACACAATACTCCAAGTGCGGCCGCACTAGAGTTTTGTACAGTTGCAACATGACGTTGCGGCTCCGAAATTCAATCCCCCTACCAATAAAAGCTAAGACTCCATATGCCTTCTTAACAACCTTCTCGACTTGACTGCCTACTTTCAGGGATCTATGCACATACACACCAAGATCCCTCTGTTCATCAAGACTACTAAGAATCCTACCATTAGCCCTATACTCTACACATTTATTATTCCTGCCATAGTACATTACCTCACACTTTTCCACATTAAACTCCATTTGCCACCTCTCGGCCCAGCTCTGCAACTTGTCCAAGTCCCTCTGCAAACTATAACACCCCTCTCACTATCTACCACTCCACCGACTTTAGTGTCATCTGCAAATTTACTAATCCATCCTTCAATACCCTCATCCAGATCATTTATAAAAATTACAAACAGCAGGGGCCCAAAACAGACCCCTGAGGTACACCACTTGTCACCGAACTCCACGATGAATATCTCCCATCAACCACCACCCTCTGTCTTCTATCTGCTAGCCAATTCCTAACCCAATTAGCTAAATCACCCTCTATCCCATACATCTGCATTTTATGCAGAAGTCTTCCATGGGCCACCTTATCAAACGCCTTACTAAAGTCCATATATACCACATCAACCGCCTTACCCCCATCCACCTCTTTAGTCAATTTTTCAAAAAACTCAATGAGGTTAGTAAGGCACGACCTACCCTTCACAAAACCATGCTGACTATCTCCAATCAATTCATTACTCTCTAAATAACTATAAATCCTATCCCTAATTATTCTGTCCAATACTTTGCCCACCACAGAAGTACGACTCACTGGCCTATAATTCCCTGGAAGGTCTCTCTTCCCCTTCTTGAACAACGGGACCACATTCGCTATCCTCCAGTCCTCCGGAATCACACCCGTAACCAACGACGACCTGAAGATCAGAGCCAGAGGCTCTGCAATCTCCTCTCTTGCATCCCAGAGAATCCTAGGGTAAATCCCGTCCGGCCCAGGGGACTTATCCAACTTCAAACCCTCGAGAATATCTAGCACATCCTCCCTATCTATTTCAATACTTTCCAGTTTGCTACCCTGTACCTCAGTGTTCTCCATAACTACATTTACATCACCCTGAGTGAATACCGAAGAGAAATATTTATTCAGTACCTCTCCAATCTCCTCAGGCTCCACGCACAACTTCCCACTGCTGTCTATGACTGGCCCTAATCTTGCCCAAACCAATCTTCTATTCTTAACATATCTAAAGAAAGCTTTAGGATTCTCCTTAATCCTATCAGCCAAAGTCTTCTCGTGTCCTCTCTTAGCTCTCCTCAATTCACTCTTTAGCTCCCTCCTGGCTAATCTATAGCTATCCAAAATCAAGGGTAGGAGTCTTGGCAGTGTTGAGGAGCAGAAGGATCTTGGGATCCAGGTCCATAGGACTCTTAAATCTGCCCTGCAAGTGGAGGATGTGGTCAAGAAGGCATATGGTATACTGGCCTTCATTAATCGAGGGATTGAGTTTAGGAGTTGGGAGGTAATGCTGCAACTTCATAAGATCCTTGTCAGACCCCACTTGGAGTACTGTGTGCAGTTCTGGTCGCCTCACTATAGGAAGAATGTGGCAGCTATTGAGAGGGTGCAGAGGAGATTTACAAGGATGTTGCCTGGATTGGGGGGCATGCCTTATGAAGATAGGTTGAGAGAGCTTGGTCTCTTCTCCCTGGAGAGACGAAGGTTGAGAGGCGACCTGATAGAAGTTTATAAGATGTTGAGAGAAATAGATAGAGTGGATTCTCAGAGGCTATTTCCCAGGGCTGAAATGGTCGCTACGAGAGGACACAGGTTTAAGGTGCTGGGGAGCAAGTACAGAGGAGATGTTAAAGGTAAGTTTTTCACTCAGAGGGTGGTGAGTGAATGGAATCGGTTGCCGTCAGTGGTGGTAGAGGCGAACTCGCTGGGGTCTTTTAAGAGACTCCTGGATGAGTACATGGGATTTAATGGGATTGGGAGTTACAGATAGTTCTATGGCCTGGTAGGTACTGATATGATCGGCGCAACTTGTGGGCCGAAGGGCTTGTTTGTGCTGTAGTGTTCTATGTTTTATACACCTAATCAGTATGTCTTTCAGACTGTGGGAGGAAACCGGAGCACCCGGAAGAAACCCACGCAGACACAGGGAGGACGTGTAGACTCCGCACAGACAGTGACCCCCAAGCTGGGAATCGAATCCAGTTCCCTGGAACTTTGAGGCAGCAGTGCTAACCATGGTGCCACCGTGCCACCCAATAAGGAAACAAGAAGAGATTTCTCTCCTCGGAGAGTGGTCCGAATTTGAGAGCAGCCCAATGCTTAGCACTGCTGCCTCACAGCGCCAGACACTCAGATTCAAATCTGCCTTGGGTGACTGTCTGTGAGGAGTCTGCATGTTGTCCTTGTGTCTGCATGGGTTTCCTCCGGGTGCTCCGCTTTCCTCCCACATTCCAATGGTTAGGTGATAAATTGTCAGGGGATTAGTACACACAGTTCTCTGTTCTTCGCTGATTTCTTTTTATCTCACTTCCATTCCAGCTTCTTCTTCCTCTTTACATTGATGAACAGGGTGATTCAACGTGCAGAGGCTGGCTTTGGTGCCTAGTTCCGTTGGGTTTCATCTCTCTCCCCTCCCCCACAATCCCAGTCTACCCCAGGAACCAAGCACTGGGATCCAGGAAGTTCCAACCTCGCAGTTACTAGTCAATAATGGGCCAATATCCAACACCCTCCAGAAACTGCTCCACCTATTGCATGTTACTTCACCAGAGTGGCTGTGTGCGTGAGACCAATTTGGCTTGCCTACTTCCCCCGGACAAGAATGGAACAATAAGATCATTGATCATAGATCACAGAGCCCTTCAGTGCAGAAAGAGGCCCTTCGGCCCATCGAGTCTGCACCGAACACAATCCCACCCAGGCCCTACCCCCATATCCCTACATATTATACCCACTACTCCCTCTAACCCATGCAAAGAGGCAATTTCTTAGCATGGCCAATCAACTTAACCCTCACATCTTTGAACTGTGGGAGCAGCTGGAGGAAACCCACGCAGACACGAGGAGAATGTGCAAACTCCGCGCAGACAGTGACCCGAGCCGGGAATTGAACCCAGGACCTTGGAGCTGTGAAGCAACAGTGCTAACCCACTGTGCTACTGTGCTATAAGAGTGGGAGATTGGTGTTATAGCACAATAGGTTTCAGGACAGTACGAGATGGGGCTGAGAGCAATGATCTCCATAGGCATGGTAAATACTTCCCCATACTGGGTACTAATTAATATTCCAGCGCATTCACTCCCGCTCCCGCCTATCCGGTTTCTATTATTCATTCATGGGATGTGAACATCACAGGCTGGGCCAGCATTTATTGCCCATCCCTACCTGCCCTCCATTTCAGCAGGCATTTGAGAGTCAACCACATTGCTGTGGCTCTGGAGTCACATGTAGGGCAGACAGCTAAGGACAGCAGATTTCCTTCCTTGAAGGGAACCAGACGAGTTTTTTTGCAACAACTGGTCAGCAGTAGACTTTTTAATTCAAGATTTTTGTTGAATTCAAGTATCACTATGTGATAATGGTGGGATTTGAGCCCGGGTCCCCAGATCTTGCTCGGGGTTTCTGGATTACTAATCCGGTGACAATACTGCTATGCCACCGCTTCACCTGGAGAAAGAAATGTGCCCCTTAGTGTCCTGAGATGCTTAGGTTTGCACTTAACCCAGCACTTAAACATGGGGATTTCCCAGGATGGTTCAGCACCCCAACACATGATGCAAAGTAGAACATTGCAGTCTGAATATACATCAAACTTGAGATCTGTTTTTAGATTGTCTATGGCATTTTGATGCATTTTGGGGTCTTAAACAGGAGCAGTGAATCTATAATCTTTAGCTTCAGTAACAAGAATACTCTGCAATAACGCTCAAAAACTTACAAAACTGGTCATACAACTCGGGAAGTTGCATCAGTTTGAGTTCAGAGGTAACAGTTTGCCTTTGTCTTTCACAGATTAAGGTAGACTGCAGTCCAATAGAATCGTAGAATCTCTGCACTATAGAAGAAGACCATTCGGCCCATTGAGTATCTACTGACAACACTCCCACTCAGACCATATCCTTGTAGCCCCACATAATCCCCCTGACATCAAGGGGCAAAAGCACCTAGACCTGTTCACCGTAACCCCAACTATTTACTAATCGCCCTAACCTGCACATCTTGGACACTAATCAATCTAACCGGCACATCTTTGGAGTATGGGAAGAAGCCCAGAGCACCCAGAGGAAACTCACACAGATATAGGGAGAATGTGCCAACTCTACACAGACAGTTCTCCTCGTGTCTACATGGGTTACCTCAAAATGCTTTGGTTTCCTCCCACAGCCTAAAAGATGTACCTGCTAGATGCATTGGCCGTGCTAAATTCTCCCTCAGTGTGCCCGAACAGGTGCTGGAGTGTGGCTACAGTAACTTCATTGCTGTAGTTAAGTCACAGCTTACTTGTGACTTAAATAAACTTGTTGTGAAAGTTTAAAAAGCGAATATCTACAGGAGTCCTGATCGAGTTTCTTTCTGAATTATGAAGGTATTGGACAGGGTAGACATGGAGAGAATGTTTCCACTTGCTGGAGAATCCAAACTAGGTGCCATGAATATAAGGGTCAGAATTTTCCTACCTCACACACAGCTGGGATTCTCCAGTCCCGCTGCAGTGAATGGAGTTTTGATTAAGCGCCAGATTTTCCCCTCTCGCCAGCCGGGATGGTGGTCTGTGTGAGATCGCAAATTCAAGATCGTTATGATAAATCAAATCATCATAGAACCCTACAGTACAGAAAGAGGCCATTCAGCCCATCAAATCTGCACCAACCATAATCCCACTCAGATTCTATCCCCGTACTTTACCCGCTAACCCTTCTAACCTAAGCATCTTAGGACACTAAGCGGTAACTTTACAAAGGCCAATCAATCTAACCTGCACATTTGGGAGGAAACCCTCGCAGACACGAGGAGAATGTGCAAACACCACCCAGACAGTGACCCAGTTGGGGAATCGAACCCAAGTGCCTGGAGCTGCGAAACAGCAGTGCTAACCACCGTGCCACCGTGCTTTCACATGGGAAATGAGGAGGAATTTTTTCCCACCGGATTGGAAGTGGAACTTGCAACCACAAGAAGCGATTGAGGCAATTTATTATTGTTGAGGACTGATGTGGAGATACCAGCGTTGGACTGGGGTAAACACAGTAAAAAGTCTCACAACACCGGGTTAAAGTGGAAATAAACCTGTTGGACTTTAACCTGATGTTGTGAGAATTCTTATATTGTTGAGGGCTCCCAGGACAATTCCCAA
The DNA here is from genome assembly GCA_024679065.1 of Sphyrna mokarran. Lineage (NCBI taxonomy): Eukaryota > Metazoa > Chordata > Chondrichthyes > Carcharhiniformes > Carcharhinidae > Sphyrna > Sphyrna mokarran. The sequence goes on from JAGIQG010000036.1 coordinate 10,954,031, forward strand.
TCACAGTGCCGCCCCCCACCCCCCCCCCTGCCACCGTTTCTGGCTCTCTCCTGCCAATGCGATAGGGATGCCAATCATGTTATTTGGGGCATTAATAGTAAGACATGATTTCATGACTGTATCAGGCTGTTACTTGAATAGACTGTGAGACAGCTCTCTCAATTTTGGCACAAGCCCCCAGACGTTAGTAAGCAGGACTCTGCAGGGTCGACAGGGCTGAGTTTGCTGTTGTCTGGCACTTAGGTTGATGCTGGATGTTCAATCTGGTTTAATTCGTGTTGGAGTACACCTGATCTCAATGGCCCCTTTCTCTATTTTATGCAATTTTATGAAAGTATTTAGTCACCCATCCTAATAGCTCCGTTTTCATAGAATCCTACAAGAGCAAAAAGAGGCCCTTTGGCCCATCGAGTCTGCACTGACCACAATCCCACCCTGGCCCTACTCCCGCATCCCTATATATTTTACCCGCTAGCCTCTCTAACCCAAGCATCTTAGGACACTAAGGGGCAATTTCTTGGGCTAAATGCTGGATGATCTTTCTCTACATCCTAGCTATGATTGTAACGCTACATTCTGCACCCTCTCCTTTCCTTATCTGCGTGTGGAATGCTTTGACTGTATAGCACGCAAGAAACAATACTTTTCACTGTCCATACGTGACAACAATAAATCAAATCAAATCAAATTGTCTGATTGTAGGAAGGTGGGTATTATTGCTAGAATATTAATCCAGAAACTCAGCTAATGTTCTGGGGGACCCGGGTTTGAATCTGAATTCAGGTTCACCACCTAACCTAACCCCACACTCCAGCCATTGGCTACCTGTCATATCCATCTTCACACTGCCCTGCTTCCTTAAACCAATCAAACATTGAACAGGCTCTTCAGCCAGAATTCTCCAATCTCACCTGGGATTATCCAGTCCCGCTGCCGTAAATGGAAATTTGTCTGAATGCCAAGTTCTCCATTCTCGCCGGCAGCAGCAATGGGATGAGCGAGACCGGAGAATTCCAGGCTTCATCATCTGAGTGTATAATTCTTGACTGTCAATCAAGGGAAGGAAATGGTCCAGTGGTATTATCGCTAGACTATTAATTTACAAACTCAACTAATGTTCCGGGTACCTGGGTTCGAATCCCGCCACAGCCGACAGTAGAATTCGAATTCAATAAAAAAAATCTGGAATTAAGAATCTGCTGATGACCATGAAAACATTGTCGATTGTCGGAAAAACCCACCTGGCTCACTAGTGTATCCTTTAGGAAGGAAATCTGCCATCCTTTCCTAGTCTGGCCTACATTATGAGCGGCATGTGGGCTACAATCAAGTGTCGGGGGTGACACAGTGGTTAGCACTGATGCCTCACAGCGCCAGGGACCTGAGTTCAATTCTGGGCTTGGGACACAGTCTGTGTGGAGTGTGCACATTCTCCCTGTGTCTGCATGGGTTTCCTCCAGGTGCTCCAGTTTCCTCCCACACTCCAAAGATATGCAGTTAGGTTGATTGGCCAGGATAAACTGCCCCTTGGTACTAGGAGGGTAAAGATGTCAGATTCCAGGTGATAGAAGCTGGGTGGGATTGTTGTTGGCGCAGACTCAATGGGCCAAATGGCCTTCTACGATTTCTATAATGTGACTCCAGAGCCTCAGCAATGTGGTTGACTCTCAACTGCCCTCTAAACAAGGGCAACTAGGGGTGGGCAATAAATGTGGGTCAGCCAGTGACGCCCATAAATGAATAAAATTAGCTCCTATGAAGCGCCTTGGGGAGTTTAACTTGCATTGGAGGTATTAAATAAATAGGAGTCGGTGCTTCCCTACTGCAAACTTCCAGCATTTGATCTCTCCTCTGTCCTGTTTCACCGTGGAGAGTTTTGGAGGTTTGACTCAATGTAACTGTGGTACCCTCTCTGCTCCTGGATCCTGGCCTTTGTCCTGCTTGCCTTGTCTGTGGTGTGTATTCCTGTCAATTCTTATAAAGTGACACACAGACAGCTGTGAGACACACTGACAGTGTATGACAAACCCTGCTCTACATTCATCCTCTGCCTTGGCCTGTCTTTTTAACTCCAAATAGATTGCACAAATTGTACAACCACAGTCACTTTTTCCAATAAACAAAAGATTCTAGTGTAAACTCTTGGCCGCAGAATAAAATTGGCACAATTTTAGGAGCCATCTTCCATCGATAAGCGTTAGCTTAACTGCCCGTGACTGCAGAGAGAAGGTTCATTTGCTCCGTCGCAATAATGTGCTTTAATCACAACCTCCTGCTGCATCGGTATGGATTTTTCCACTCCCAACCTCTTTACTGCTTCTCAAATTGAGGTTGTTCAATTTAAGCCAAACTGTGGGATGTTCTGTGCGGATGCCAGGGAGTCCGTGGGGAATGGGGTGATGCGTTCAGTCGAGAGATCTCCCATTGCAGTTTGCAGTTGTATTGCATTAACCCACGGTGTTACCTGGCTCCCAGTTTACTGACCCATCAGACTACACAGCAGGTTAACACAATTGCCCCTTAGTGTCCAAAGATGTGCAGGTTAGGTGGATTGGCCATGCTAAATTGCCCTTCATGTCCAAATATGTGCAGGTTAAGTTGATTGGTCATGCTAAATTGCCCCTTAGTGTCCAAAGATGTTCAGGTTAGGTGGATTTGCATGTTAAACTGCCCCTTAGTGTCCAAACATGTGCAGGTTAGGTGGATTGGCCGCGCTAAATTGCCCTTCATGTCCAAATATGTGCAGGTTAAGTTGATTGGCCATGCTAAGTTGCCCCTTAGTGTCCAAAGATGTGCAGGTTAGCTGGATTCGCATGTTAACCTGCCCCTTAGTGTCCAAACATGTGCAGGTTAGGTGGATTGGCCATGCTAAGTTGCCCCTTAGAGTCCAAAGATGTTCAGGTTAGTTGGATTGGCCATGCTAAATTGCCCCAAAGTGTCCAATGATATGTAGGTTAAGTTGATTGGCAATGCTAAATTGACCACGAGTGTCGGGGAGGATTAGCAAAGTAAATATGTGGAGTTACTAGGGATAGGGTCTGGGTGAGATTGTATGATGATTGTATGATGTAGGGATTTTATGATGCTATGATAACCAATCTTGAAGTGTAGTCTGAGTTGTAACATGGGAAGCTACCACAGATAGGTAATGGTCAGGTAATCGCTATATTGATTGAGGGTTAACTCTTGGCCAAATCACCCTGGAGGACTCGCCTGCTCTTTTTCAGAATAACATCATAGAATACAAAGAACAATACAGCACAGGAAACAGGCCCTTCAGCCCAATGAGCCTGCACTGCCATTTTAACATTGTGAGTGCCCTCCTCGTGACATGACCTTTGTCTACACCTATTGGGGAACGTTGAGGGAAGACTAATTTAGGGACAATTTGTTACACCAATCAACCTAAGAGCACGTTTTTGGGATGTGGGAGGAAACTGGAGCACCCGGAGAAAACCCACGCAAGCACAGGGAGAATATGTGCAAACTCCTGCAGACACAGGCCCAAATCCCATGTATCTGCACAGCAATCAGTGGTAATCTTTAACGAATGCCCATGTTGGCAGATAGAGGTGGCTCATTTAAAATATGGTACTTCTGACCGTGCGGCACTTCCTCAGTACTTCACTGGATATCAGTATCAATTTTTGGGCTGAAACCTCAGAGTGGAACTTGAACTCAAAGTCTTTGGGTCTCAGAGGCAAGACTGAATTGAGCCACATCCCGTGTCTCCCATTACCGTCCAGTTCACTGTGTCTTTACCTCCTCTATCCTTGCTTCACCCCTCCCTCGTTGTCCTTTCAGATTTTAGATTTTAACCTCCTCCCCTCTCATTCCCCAATTGGCCTTCCTCCCCTTCTCCATACCCCAATGGCCCTTTTTCTCGCTCCCTGTTTCCAAACCACATCAGTTCTCCTCCCCCGCCTCCACTGCTCTCGTCGGACGGGAACTACAAATTAACCTTCAGGACGTTAGACACACAGAGAGATCTGGGCGTGAAGGTCCACAGATCCTTGGTGGAAAAGCTGGTGGACAAAACAGTTGGCATACTTGCCTTGATCGGACGGGGCATTGAGTATAAAAGTTGGCAAACTACGTTACAGTTATACAAAATTAGGCCGCATTTGGAATACTCTGCTCAATTCTGGTCACCACACTACTAGAAGGATCTGGAGAAAAGGTTTACTAAGATGTTGCCTGGTTTGGAGGGCATTACCTAATGAGGCAAGGTTGGAGAAACTTGTTCTCATTGGAAAGATGGAGGTTGAGAGGGTAACCCGATAGAAGTCTATAAAATTGATGGGGCACAAGTTCAAGGGGAGAAATGTTCAGTGGACATGTGCGAGATGAATTTTTTACACAGAAGATGGTGGGAATGCACAGCCAAGAGAGATGGTTGGGGCAGACTTATTAGCGACATTTAAGACTTACCTGGATAGACATATGAATATTTGGGGAACAGAGGGATACAGGCAGTAATTTAGACAGGACAATGTGATCAGCACGGGCTTGGAGGGCCAAAGGGCCTGTTCTTGTACTCTACTGTACTGTTTTTTGTCCTTTGGCATCCCCCTCTCAGTTTCCACTGGCTCCCCCCCACCCACAAATTCCAGCAGACCCTACGAGTTCTCCACCCATTCCCCACTATTTCCATTGACCCCCCCTCCCCGCCCCCCACATGTTCATATCCACACTGAGCTTCATGTTCACAAATCTCTGAAGTTTGCCACTCAACTGGATAGAGCCGTGAAGAAGGCCTATAGCATGTTCGCGTTTATTAATAGGGTTTGAATTTAAGAGCCGTGAGGTTATGCTACAACTGTATAGGACCTCGGTGAGACCACATTTGGAATATTGTGTGCAGTTCTGGTCACCTCCCTATAAGAAGGATGTGGAAGCATTGGAGAGAGAGCGCAGAGGAAATTTACAAGGATGCCGCCCTGTCTTATGAGGAGAGGTTGAGGGAGTTGGGGTTTTTCTCTTTAGAGCAGAGGAGGTTGAGAGGAGACTGAATAGAGGTTTATAAGATGATGAGAGGGATAGATAGAGTGGACGTTCAGAGATTATTTCCTTGGATGGATGTAGCTGTTACTGGGGGGCACAATTATAAGGTTCACAGTGGGAAATATAGGAAGGATGTTTGAGGTAGGTTCTTTCTCGGAGAGTGGTTGGGATTTGGAATGGACTGTCTACTGTGGTAGTGGAGTTGGACATTTTAGAAACTTTCAAGCAGTTATTGGATAGACATATGGGGTACACCAGAATGATAGGGAATGGGATAGCTTGATCTTGCTTTCGGACAAAGCTTGGCACAACATCAAGAGCCAAAGGGCCTGTACTGCACTATGATCTATGTTCTATGTCCCACTTGACCTTCTTTTCCCTCCAACCAGCATCCCCCGCAAACCCCTCCCCCTTCATACTGACCCACCACCCCTTCCCTTGTTTCCATTGGCCCTCCAACACAACACCTCCCCAATTCCCATTGGCCCCTGTTCTCTTCCCACAGTTTTCCTCATCCCCCTCCCCCACTCCTCTCTACATTCCCTCATCCTCTCTCTCTCTCTGACATAAAAAGGGCCAGCTTAGATAGTATGTGGTTAAATATCCAGTTTTGCTGCATTTTTGGAGAGATTTGCAAAGATTACTCCAGAAATGTATTAATCCTTGCACTAGGGCTGAGTCAGCAGTTCAAGAGGGTTTGCATAGCTTAACTCTGACACTTCCGGCTATGGGCAAGCTTAGTGTCTTAGTGCGTCTAATGAGCTGTGCCATGTAAACTCCATTGTGCCCTTGATGCCCAGTGCCAGCAGGAAGAGGTGACCCATATAATGGAATGGAAAAGTCAGCCTCATTCCGACCACTATTAGTGGAACTGACTCCCCTGTGTCTTGGGCAGGCAAGTGGGGACTGGTTCATGAACTTCCCCAACAATTCAAAAGGTTAAGATGCCACGCGGAAGCAGAAAATCATTTTGAAAGCAGGAAGACAATGGGATAAGAAGTGAAAAATGTTGGTGGGCACCGCTGCCTCACAGCACCAGGGACCCGGGTTCAATTCTGGCCTCGGGTCACTGTCTGTGTGAGGTTTGCATGTTCTCCCCATGTCTGAACAAGGAGTAAAGAAAATTACAGTGCAGGAACAGGCCCTTTGGCCCTCCAAGCCTGCACCAACAGTGTGCATGGGCTTCCTCCGAATGCTGTGGTTTACATTCCAAAGGGTTAGGTGGATTGGCCATGCTACATTGCCCTTTAATGTCAGGGAGACTAGCAGGGTGAGTGCATGGGGTTGGAGGGGTTTAGAGCCAAGGTGGGATTGTCGTCAGTGCAGACTCAATGGGCCAAATGACCTCCTTCTGCACTGTAGGGAGTCTATGACGTTGACCTCATTCTAAATAGTGCATGTGGATGGGAAGAGTTGCTTTGATAAAGGATCAGAGGCACCTTGGTTAGCACTGCTGCCTAAACAGTGCCAGGGATCCAGGTTCAATTTCGGCTTTAGTTTGCACATTCTCCCATGTGTCTGTGTGGTTTTCCTCTGGGTGCTCCGGATTCCTCCAATACTCCATGGCAGTGCAGGCTCATTGGGCCGAAGGGCCTGTTTCCCGTGCTGTTTTGTTCTTTGTTCTTTGTTCCAAAGACGCGCAGATTAGGTGGATTGGCCATGCTAAATTGCTCCTTAAGTGTCCAAAGATGTGCAGGTTAGGTGGATTGACAATGCTAAATCGCTCTTTAGTGTCCAAAAATGTGTAGGCTTCGTGGATTGACCATGCTAAATTGCCCCTTAGTGTCCAAAGATATGCAGGTTAGGTGGATTGGCCATGCTAAATTGCTCCTTAGTGTCCAAAAATGTGTAGGTTAAGTGGATTGATCATGCTAAATTGTCTCTTAGTGTCCAAAAATGTGTAGGTTAAGTGGATTGGCCATGCTAAACTGCTACTTCGTGTCCAAAGATATACAGGTTAAATGGATTGACCATGCTAAATTGCTCCTTACTGTCCAAAAATGTGTAGGTTAAGTGGATTGGCCATGCTAAATAGCTCCTTAGTGTCCAAAAATGTGAACATTCAGTGGATTGGCCATGCTAAATTGCTCCTTAGTGCCCAAAAATGTGCAGATTAAGTGGTCTGACCATGTTAAATTGTCTCTTAGTGTCCAAGATGTGTGGGTTAGATGTGATTGATAATGCTAAATTGCTCCTTTGTGTCCAAAAGGTATGAGGGTTAATGGGATTAGCAAGGTAAATACGTGGAGTTACAGGGATGGGCGTGGATAAAATGCTTAGTCAGAGAGTCGGTGCAGACTTGATGGGTTGAATGTCCTCATTGTGCGCTGCAGTGATTCTATGACTCAAAATGTTGGCTCTATTCTCTCTCCACAATTGCTGTCAGACCAACTGAGATTTTCCAGCATTTTCAGTTTCTGTTTCAGATTCCAATATCCCGCAGTGTTTTGCCTTTATGTTGTTAAGTAAAGTGTTAAATGGTTATGTTAATGAGACGATGATGTTAATAGTGGATTAAGCGTGACGTCAGTCAGATGACCAAGAGAGTGAGACACAGAACAGCTTGTGTCCAGAGGAACAATGTACTTGCGGTAAGATTTTGGATGTAAGTAGTTCCAATAAAAAGCTTAAGAAATTCTAAAAGCTGACTATCTCCCAGCTCAGAGAGTTGGCGAAAACTGAAACATATTTCACCCATTAGAATACTGTACAAGGCAGTAAATCAGAAGAGATTTTCTCCATTGAAATCCTAGGTAAAAAATATTTAAGTTTTTAAATTTATATATTAGTGTCACAAGTAAGTTTACAGTGCAATGAATCAACGCAAACAAATTCTCAGAAGGATCACAGTAGCCCCAGAGTGCAGAAGGAGGCCATTCAGCCCATCGAGTCTGCACTGACCATAATCCCACCCAGGCCCTACACCTCAAATCCCTACATATTTACCCACTAATCCCTCTAACCTACACATTTCAAGACAATAATGGGCAGTCTTAGCATGCCAACTAACCTAACTCGCACACCTTTGGACTGTGGAAGGAAACCGGAGCACCCGGATGAAATCCACGCAGACACGGGGAGAACGTACAGTCTCTACACAGACAGTGACCCAAGCCGGGAATCAAACCCAGGTCCCTGGTGCTGTGAGGCAGTAGCACTGTGCCATCATGCCAATGAAATGGGAAGTTCAACCGTGGGAATTCACCACAGTGGGGAATGAATTGGAAACAATTTTTGCATTGGAAATCTGTCCAATAAGAATGAATGGGAAAGGTATTGGAATCTTAGACAAACGAAGTGACTCGAAAAGTATTTCCTTCATTGAATCTTATGCGATGGGAGTGAATAAAAAGGGTGTTCAGAATCCCTACAGTGCAGAAGGTGGCCATTCAGCCCATTGAGTCTGCATCAACTCTCCTCCAGAGCATATATCTAGTTCCACATTCGCTGCCCTATCCTACACATGTAGCCCGCAAATCCCCTAACCTTCACAACTTGGGATATTAAGGGCAATTTAGCATGGCTAATTCCTCTAACCCGCACATCTTGGGTCACTAAGGGGAAATTTAGCATGGCTAATCCAATTAACCTACATAATTAAAGGCAAATTACTGCAGATGCTGGAATCTGAAACCAAAAGAGAAAATGCTGGAAAATCTTAGCAGATCTGGCAGCATCTCTAAGAAGAGAAAAGAGCTGATGTTTCGAGTGTAGATGACTCTTTGAAAAACCTAACCTACACATCTTTGGAAACCAAAGGGAAATTTAGCATGGCCAATCCACCTAACCTGCACAGCTTTGGACACTAAGGGGCAATTTAGCATGGCCAATCCACCTAACTTACACATCTTTGGACACTAAGGGGCAATTTAGCATGGCCAATCCACCTAACCTGCACAGCTTTGGACACTAAGGGGCAATTTAGCATGGCCAATCTCCCTAACCTACACATCTTTGGACACTAAGGGACAATTTAGCTTGGCCAATCTCCCTAACCTGCACAGCTTTGGACACTAAGGGGCAACTTAGCATGGCCAATCTCCCTAACCTACACATCTTTGGACACTAAAGGGCCATTTAACATGGCCAATCCACCTAATCTGCACAGCTTTGGAGCGTGGAAGCATCTGGAGGAAACCCACGTAGATGTGGGGAGAAGGTGTAGATAGCCACCCAAGGCTGGAATCTAAAACGGGTCCGTGGTGCTGTGAGACGGCAGACCTAACCAGTGTGCCACCATGCCACCCTCAGAACTCTACAATGGGACTGAATAGGGAGAGATTTATACAACAGGGCTCGATTGGAAGGGATTTCCTCTTTTGGAATCTTGCACATTGGGAGTGAATGTTGGAATCTCGCTATGTAATTACTATCTGGCAACGATTGCTCCCGTTAAATTAGTTGAAAGGAGGTACATTATAGCATTGAGGACAGCTGCAGTTAAAACAGTTGCAGTGAGTGGAACTTGCCTGATAGTTCCCGGGACATGTTCCGACCTACTTTGTGTTATGTAATGACGCTGGAATGGAGAGAATAATTACTGAGTAGCAGGCAGTCCCAGTGCCAGAGTGCACTAATTAGCTGCCTGTCCCACTGTATAATCAAGGAGCTGTTTTTCTGTAATGGGCTCAGAGTCAGCATAAACTGAATGGGATGGCCCAGTCTCCAGCAAAGATAATGATCTGCATTTAAATTCTCTCTCTTAAAGGCTGCATTGTCATCTTTGTATGTCAAATACAGACCTGTGAATAATTACTTCAATTTGGATTGAGATAGGCGGATTGGATACACACACTCACTCACACACACACACATACAAAGGCTGTGTGTGTTGGCAGGTGTAAGAGGAGTTCCCTGACTCTGGCCAATTAGTATAGTTCCAGCACTCCCTGGAATCGTCCCTGATTTTTTTTTAAAAGCGTATTTATTAGTGTCTCACGTAGGCCTACATGAAGTTACTGTTAAAAACCCCCTAGCTGCCAATCCACCTAATCTACACATCTTTGGACACAAAGGGGCAATTTAGCATGGCCAATCTACCTGACCTGCACATCTTTGGACACTAAGAGACAATTTAGCATGGCCAATCTACCTGACCTGCACATCTTTGGACACTAAGAGGCAATTTAGCATGGCCAATCTACCTGACCTGCACATCTTTGGACACAAGAGGCAATTTAGCATGGCCAATCCATCTAATCTGCTCATCATTGGACACTAAGAGGCAATTTAGCATGGCCAATCTACCTACCTGCACATCTTGAACAAGGGGCCATTTAGCATGGCCAATCCATCTAATCTGCTCATCATTGGACACTAAGAGGCAATTTAGCATGGCCAATCTACCTGACCTGCACATCTTTGGACACTAAAGGATGATTTAGCATGGCCAATCCATATAACCTACACATTTTTGGATACTAAGGGGCAATTTAGCATGGCCAATCCATCTAACCTGCACACATCTTCCTATGGGAGAAAATCGGAGCACCCAGAGGAAACCCATGCAGACACGGGGAGAATGTGCAAACTCCACACAGTCACCCAAGGTGGGAATGGAACCGGGTCCCTGGAGATGTGAGGCAGCAGTACTCACCATCGTGCCACCATGCTGAGAGGCGACCCCATTGAGACATATCAGATTTTCAGGCGTTTAGACAGGATGAACACTGAGAGGTTGTGGGACCAGAGGGCATCATCTCAGAGTGAGGGCGTCACCCATTGAAGAGGAACTTCTTCTCTCCAAGGGGAATGAATCTGCGGAATTCTTTCCCGCAAAGGGGTGTAGAAGCTGGGGTGGGAGGTATGTTCAAGACAAAGATTTTTAATCAGTAAAGGAATCGAGGGGAACAAGGTGGGAAAGTGGAGTTATAGAATACCTACAGTGCAGAAAGAGGCCACTTGGCCCATCAAATCTACACCAACAACAATCCTACCCTATCCCTGTAATCCCAGGTATTTACTCTGCCAACCCTACAACACTAAGGGGCAATTTAGCATGGCCAGTTCCCTAACCTACACAGCTTTGTACACTAAGGGGCAATTTAGCATGGCCAATTCCCTAACCTACACATCTTTGTACACTAAGGGGCAATTTTGTATAGCCAATTCCCTAACCTACACAGCTTTGTACACTAAGGGGCTATTTAGCATGGCCAATTCCCTAACCTACACATCTTTGTACACTAAGGGGCAATTTAGCATGGCCAGTTCCCTAACCTACACATCTTTGTACACTAAGGGGCAATTTAGCATGACCAATGCATTCAACAGCATGTCTTTTGCACTGTGGGAACAAACCAGAGAACCCAGAGGTAACCCACACAGACATGGGGAGAATATGCAAACTCCACACAGACAGTGACCCGAGGCCAGAACTGAATCTGGGGTCTCTGGAGCTGTGAGGTGCCAGTCCTAACCACTGTGCCACCATGCCACCCCCTACTTCACATCAGATCAGTCACGAATAGTGGAGCAGATTTAATGGGCCGAATGACCTACTCCTGTTCTGTTTCTGATTTTTTTAATTATTGCCAATGGCAGGACTGACAATCTGTAAATGAGTGTGTCAGACACCTCCTCAGCGTTAGGGCAGAATAACTTGTTTAAAGTGCACTCCCAGAGCACCTTAACTCCGCCTTGTCTTCCATTCACGTAAGTTCAGGTAGACGGCCTCTTGTTGGCTCCAGAAAGTGCAAACTCACAGTTTCTGTTTGCTTCCTGTGCCACTGACCTCAATACTGAGGGTTACCTGATCAGTCAGTGTGTGCCCAGTTCGCGAGCTGCTCATATAGCACCCAAAGGCACATTATTGCAGCGTTCTACGGCAAAACCCCAAGCCACAGGAGAAACTCATTGGGTTGGGAGGGAGAAGTTTGCAAGAGCTTTTTTTGAAGCAGGAAGGTGTGGCTGTTTGGGCAGGGAATTCCAGCATTTTAGGCCTAGCCCGCAATGGCCACCAATAATGGAGCGATTAAAATCGGCCAGAATTGGAGTGGCTGGAATCTTGGAATCCTTCTAGAAGGAGGCCATTTGGCCTCTCATGTTTGCACTGACTCTGACACAGCATCTTACCCAAACCCTCTCCCCACCCTGTCCTGTAATGTCACACATGGCTAAATCATTTAATGTATACATTTCTGGACACTAAGGGACAATTTAACATGGCCAATCCACCTAACCTGCACATCTTTGGACACTAAAGGGCAATTTAGCATGGCCAATCCACCTAATCTGTACATTTTTGGACACTAAAGGGCAATTTAACATGGCCAATCCACCTAACCTGCACATCTTTGGACACTAAAGGGCAATTTAGCATGGCCAATCCACCTAATCTATACATTTTTGGACACTAAAGGGCAATTTAGCATGGCCAATCCACCCAATCTGTACATTTTTGGACACTAAGGGACAATTTAACATGGCCAATCCACCTAACCTGCACATCTTTGGACACTAAGGGACAATTTAGCATGGCCAATCCACCTAACCTGCACATCTTTGGACACTAAAGGGCAATTTAGCATGGCCAATCCACCTAACCTGCACATCTTTGGACACTAAAGGGCAATTTAACATGGCCAATCCACCGAACCCGCACGTCTTTTGGTCTGTGGAAGGAAACCAGAGCATCCGGAGGAAACTCACCCAGATACAGGGAGAATGTGCAAACTCTGCACAGACAGTGACCCATGGTCGGAATTGAACCCGGGTACTGTGAGGCAACAGCGCTAACCACTGTGCCACCGTGCCGACCATCCTGATGTAGTAATCAGCGACAGAATGGAAAAGGAATTTCAATTTTATTTTGGGGTACAATTTAATGCAACACGACTAATCTGATTTTGTTTAATATTTCATTTGTCTTTTCCATTGCCGATTGTAATCTGTGCAGGATTCTTTGATAAGAATGCAGCATGAACGGTGAGAAAGTAAAGGCAGTGTTTGTACAGTTGGGTTGGGCTGGGTAGAGAAACAGCCAGTGTGACAGGCTGGGATGGGTTTCTTTGGGGCATATTTATGATTGATCTCACTGGAAAGGTGAAGGCAAGATCTAGAAATCCTAGGAATTGGGTATTCAAGGACATTCCAGAATCAGACAACAGGAAATCAAAGTCTATTGAACCATAGAGTCCCTAAATGCAGATAGAGACCATTCAGCCCATCAAGTCTACACTGGCTCTCTAGAAGAGCAACTTATCCAGGACCATCGCCCCATCCCCACAACCTCGCGAATTTAGCACGGTCAATTCACCTAACCTACACATCTTTGGCATAGGGGAGGAAACTCACGCAAGGAGAATGTAGAAACATAGAAGATAAGAGCAGGAAGAGGCCATTCAGCTCTTCGAGCCTGCTCTGCTATTCATTACGACTAAGGCTGATCGTCCAACTCAATAGTCTTGTCTATATGGAGTTTGCACATTCTCCTCGTGTCTGCTTGGGTTGCCTCCGGGTGCTCTGGTTTCCTCCCACAGTCCAAAGATGTACGGGTTAGGGTGATTAGCCAGGATAAATTGCCCCCTTCGTGTCGGGGAGGGGTAAATATATGGGGTTATAGAGATAGGACCTGGGTGGGGTGGTTATTTGTGCAGGTTCGATGGGCCAAATGGCCTTCTTCTGCACTGTAGGGATTCTACGGTGCTATGATTCTCATTCAGAATCACCTCAAACCACCTTTCCCTTACATATACTCACAGATTGATAATAAAACCTAAAGCCATATTGGATTAGTTGAGTGATAAAAAACAGATTAGCTAATAGAAATTCATAAAGAAGAAATGTGTTCTAACGGTGGAAATCCCCTTCTCAATGAGAGGCTGGAAAGAAGTGGGAGGGGAATTCTCCAACTGAATCATATTTCGGGTTAATTGAAGTGTCAAGTCACTCACTGACCTTTTGAGAACGTTACGATGCTTGAAGTAAAACTGTGAGTAGGTGACATAGCCAGAGAGGGACGATGCAGAGAAAGGCTCACTGCTACTTGTTCAAAAAAAATTAACCAAGTTAAAAGTTGAAAAACTATCATAGAATCACTACAGAAGGGGCCATTCAGCCCATCAAGTCTGCACTAACTCTCTGGCAGAATATATTACCCAGGCTCTCTCTGCCAGCCTATCCCTGTAATCCCATACATTAACCATGGCCAATCCACATAATCTGCACATCTTTTGGACACTAAGGGGCAATTTATCATGGCCAATCCATCTAGTTTGCACATCTTTGGACACTAAGGAGCCATTTAGCATGGCCAATCCACCTAATCTACACATCTTTGGACACTAAGGGGCAGTTTACCAAAGCCAATCTACATAATCTGTGCAAGTTGGGACACTAAGGGGTAATTTAGCACGGCCAATCCACCTAACCTCACATCTTTGGACACTAAGGAGCAATTTAGCATGGCCATTCCACCAAACCTGCACATCTTTGAACACTAATGAACAATTTAGCATGGCTAATCCACCTAACCTACACATCTTGGTACGCTAAGGGGCAATTTAGCACAGCCAACCCACCTTAACCTGCGCAAGTTTCGACATGAAGGGGTAATTTAGCATGACCATTCCACCAAACCTGCACTTCTTTGGACACTAATGAACCATTTAGCATGGCCAATCCACCTAACCTACACATCTTGGGCAATTTAGCTAAGGGGCAATTTAGCATAGCCAATCCACATAACCTGCGCAAGTTGGGACATGAAGGGGCAATTCAGCATGGCCAATCCACCTAATCTACACATTCTTGGAGTGTGGGTGGAAACTGGGATACCCTGAGGAAAGCGACACAGACATGGGGAGAATGTGCAAACTCCATGCAGTCATCCAAGGCTGGAATTGAACCAGGTCCCTGACACTGCAAGGCAGCAATGCTAACCACAGTGCCACTGAGGTCACCCAGCAGAAAATGAAGAAAGACGTGTATATCTAATTGGTCTCAGAGTGCCCTGAATGCTTCACAGCTTGTGGCGTACACTTTGATGTGTAGAAATCATTGGATTCGTTGGCTGCGACTCAGTCAGTACTATCACCTCTGAGCAGGGTTCAAATCCTGCTCCAGAGGCCTGAGCACAAAAATCTACACTTCAGCAGAGCACTGAGGGGGTTCTGCAGTGTTCAAGCTGATGGATGGGACGTCCAACTGAGGTCCCATCTGCTTGTGAATGAATGTAAAAGATGGTGCCAGGAGTTCTCCCTGGTGTTCTGTCCAATATTTATCTCTCAATCAAAAACCAGATTCTCCAATCATTATCACATTGCCGTTTTTGGGAGCTTTTTTTAAAATTAATTCACAGGATGGTCGGGCCAGCATTTATTGCTCATCCCTTGCTTGGGCATTCGCAAATCATTTGAGTAAGCCAGACTGGGTAAGATTTCCTTCCCTAAAGAGATATTAGTGAATCAGATAGATTTTTCAACGTTTGCTTCATGGTCATCAGTAGATTCTTAATTTTTATTGAATTCAAATTCCACCATCTGCCGTGGAAGGATTCGAACCCAAACATTAGATAATTTCTAGATTAATAGTCTAGTGATTTTACTATTAGGACATTAGAGGTTATTAATTTTGGGACATCTTTTCAAAGAAGCCAATCCTTTATCTTGCTTTTAAAATGCAGCTGGTCAGATCTAGATAATTTAATTAAATTAAGAAGTTCCATGTATTTCTCCAGTATTATTTCTAAAACAAATTTAATCAGGTTCCTCATTCTCACTGTGCTCTTGGTTCCCTATTACTTCTAGAAAACATTTTCTCCACCCACAGGGAATAAATCAGATATGTGACGGAATATTCCCCACTCGAGAAGCATGGGGGATTGGCAACTCATTCAGCACCTTAAAGATCCACTCTCTACACCATTGTGGTTACAGTGTGTACCATCTACAGCTGTTTGCCAAAGCTCCTTCAGTATCACCTCCTGTTGTATGGCGTATCCTCAGTACATCTCATGAAGAGGTTCTGAGCCTTATATGGTTGAACATGAAGGCTAGAATTTTACCACTCTGCCCACCGTGAGCGGGTGAGGGCCCAACAATGGAAAGGGATTGTTGACAGGCGGGATTTTACAGTTTCAGGATGAGTGCGGACATATTGATTGCTGTTACATAACTACGCACACGTTTACAGGCCAAGTCTCAACCTAACTCCGTGCTTGATTCTATACAAGTCTCTGTTCACTCTACAGTTGACTCTGCTCATAGGTCATGTGTCTCTTTACATCACAATGTGGGCGGTATTATTTCCCAGTTATCTCTAATATGCAGAGAAAGTTATTTGGCCCACCGAGTCCACACTAACTTTACTCAGAATCTCTTTCCCATCCTTCTCCTATAACCCCACAAATTTAACATGGCTAACCCATCTAGCCTACACATCTTTGGAGTGTGGAAGGAAACTGGAGCATCAGGAGGAAACCCTCGCACTCATGGGAAGAGTGTGCAAATTCCACACGAAGAGTGACCCGAGGCCGGAATTGAACCTGGATTCCTGGAGCTGTGAGGCAACTACACCTCCCAAATTCATGATTTCCACCATCTACAACGCCAGTAGATGCTTGGGAGTATCTATCAAGCTCCACTCCAAATCTTACAATTTGGATGTGTTATTTCTTCAGCATCCCAAGATCAAAGGGACGCCTGCGTGGAATTTGCACATTCTCCCCGCGTCTGTGTGGGTTTCCTCCGGGTGCTCCAGTTTCCCACAGTCTGAAAGACGTGCTGGTTACGGTGTGTTGGCTGTGCTAAATTCTCCCTCAGTGTACCTGAACAGGAGTGTGCTGACCAGGGGAATTTCACAGTAACTTCATTGCAGTAATCCTTTGTGCCTAACAAACAAACTTTTAACTTTAAAATTTTGCAACTCCTGCCCTAACACCTGCATGGGGTGACTTTCATTGGGACTGCAGTGACACAAGTAGAAGTTCAACACACCTTCTCAAGGCCAGCTGGGGGTGAGCCCCTTGTGAAGTAGTATCCACATCCTGGGGAGATACACACATATCATCACACTAACACACAAGGAAGCTGAGAAACACTACCCAGACGTGTGTGGGAAAAGAAACTGACAGATATATTTGTCAGATGATATGTATTTGGATGTATTTGTTTTTATCCTACAAGTATTTCGGTCCGCCTTGTTGTCTAACAAGGGGCATACACGCGACGTGTCGTGAGAGGGCTGCTCTTGGATTTATCGAGGTACTTCACTTCGTTAATGTGTGCTTGACCTAGACCATCTGATGGGCAACACAACAGCTCAGTGACTATTGCTGTGCTGTGCAGATACATGGATTTGGGCCTATGTCTGTGGGAGTTTGCGCATTCTCCCCGTGCTTGCGTGGGATTTCTCCGGGTGCTCCTTCCTCCCAAATCCCAAAGATGTGCTCATAGGCTGATTGACAGAACAAATTCTCCCTAAATGGTCTCAAATTTGGTTCCAATGCATAGATCTATAAACATAGACAGGGTAGAAGTGGGAACATCAAGGTAGCAGCGTGGGCTCGTCGGGCCGAAGGGCCTGTTTCCCGTGCTGTTTTGTTCTTTGTTCTTCTTTGTTCTTTTATGTTAAACCTCATAACGCAAATGCTCAGGAAACTCTGACAGTTATTTTTAACCCCTTGTGTTCTGCACCAACACAGAGCACTTGAGAAAAATGAACAAAACTGACACTCCAAAATAAGTTGGATTCGGTTTAATCCCTCGGGCACAGAGCCCGGCACAAGAGTTGCTGTGCCATAGTCAGTTAGAAATAACCTTCCTGCAGATGTATTTTACTTGTGACCCTGTTCCAAATGTCCAAATGTGCTGATTCTCACCGGGTGCCAGGGGCACCAGATACCTTCGGTAGGGTGACGCAGACAAGGAGTTTCCACTTGTGGATGAAACCAAAACTGGAGGGGCTACAAAATATAACAGCTTCTCGCCCAGAGGGAACTGAGAACGTGTTCGGAATGCAGAAGTCACTTACCCACATGAGACAATGGGGTCATAGAGGTTTGCAGCATGGAAACAAGACTTTTAGCCCAATTTGACCGCACTGCCTTTTTTTAAAAACCCCAAAGCTCGTCCCAGTTGAAAATCACAGTGGAACGTGGTGCAAATTTCATTAGAAAATCTGGTCAAATAGTGCGGCGACAATAATCTCTTCCTCAATGTCACCGACTTCAGGAAGCGTAGTAGGGAACATGCCCCTGTCCACATCAACGGGGATGAAGTAGAAATGAACCTCGAGCTTTGGAACCTCGAGCACTTGGAACCCCCTGTGGACTTGGGAACCCCAATGCACCGAGCCAGCACGTCTTACAGACTGTGGGAGGAAACCCGAGCACCCGGAGGAAACCCTTGGGGAGAACGCACAGGCAGTATCCCAAGCTGGGCATCGAACACGGCTCCCTGGCGCTGTGAGGAAGCAGTGCTAACCACTGTGCCACCGTGCCGCACACAAACTCCCTGAAATGATTCCCCTAAAGTTTATTTATCAGTCACGGATTGGCTTACACTGCAATAAAGTTACTGTGAAAATCCCTTGCTCTCTGTTATTGGATTTAGGAGAATGCGGGGGGGGGGGGGGTGGTTTTCGGGGGGGGGGGGGTGCGGTGATGTCAGCCTATCTTTGATGTGGGAAGAAAAGGCAAGTTACTTTCTGACTTTGTGCTGTTAAACTCACACTTCCTGTGAGACAGCCGCAGCGGTGACTTGCTCACTGCCAATTCGACCGAGTTAAAAATCAGTGTAAGAATAGTACACCCGACAAACACCCCACCCTGAGGTGTGAGGTGCGCAAAAGGGGCAGGTTACGCGTACGAGAGGAAATGCTGCTCATTTTAGAGACTGCGAAGTGACAGAAGTTGTTTGGCCGCGTTTAGGTACCGAGATGGACCGGGCTAATCAGTGGAAAGCAGAGGTTGCATTTAGGTAGAGCCTTTTACCACTTTGGGACGTCCCAAAGCACTTTACAGCCAATGAGCCCCTTTCAAAGTCTGGTTGCTTCTCTGCCACCTCTTTACATCCACCTTAGCTCGCTGTGGTTAACATTGCTGCCTCACAGCAGCAGGGAACTGGGTTCAATTCAATTGGATCTGTGTGTGTGTGTGTGTGTATGTGGAGTCTGCACGTTCTCTTGGTGTCTCTGTGGGTTTTCTCCGGGTGCTCCGGTTTCCTCCCACATCCTAAAGATGTGCTCTAAGGCTGATTAGCAGAACAAATTCTCCCTAAATTGTCTCAAATTTGGTTTTTAATCCATAGATCTATAAACATAGACAGGGATCACAGGTAGAAGTGGGAACATCGAGGTGGCGGCACGGGCTCGTTGGGCCGAAGGGCCTGTTTCCCATGTATTTTGTTCTTTGTTCTTAATCCGAAAGACGTGCTGGTTAGAGTACATTGGCTGTGCTAAATTCTCCCTCAGTGTACCTGAACAGATGCCAGAGTGTGGCAACTAGGGGATTTTCACAGTAACTTCATTACATTAAGCCTCCTTGTGACTAATGACTAAACTTTTAACTATTCAGACAAAGCCTTGGTTTAATGTCCCTTCTGACAATACAGTATCTCCTTATTGTCTTTTTCTGCATGATGGAAAAGTTTTTCTGTCAGTGAGGAATAAAATATGAGCAGAGCACATGTTTAGAATCCCATACTGTTTCTCGAAAAGGATTTTGTTTAGAAGGCAGCAGGAACAGTGCTCCTTCACTGTCGCTGGGTCAAAATCCTGGAGCTCCCTCCCTCACGGCACCGGGGGTGTACCCATGCCACATGCAACGGTTCAAGAAGACAGCTCCCACCACTATGGGCCACTGCCAGGGATTCAGGTTCAATTCCAGCCTTGGGTCACTGTGTAGAGTCTGTACATTCTCCCCATGTCTGCATGAGTTTCCTCCGGGTGCTCCAGTTTACTCCTACACTCCAAAGATGTGTAGGCTAGGTGGACTGGCCATGCTAAATTGCCCTTTAGTGTCCAAAAATGTGTAGGTTAGGTGGATTGGCCATGCTAAATTGCTCCTTAAAGTCCCAAGAAATGCAAGTAAGGTGGATTGGCTGTGCTAAATTGCCCCTTAGTATTCCAAGATGTGCAGGTTAGGTGGATTGGCCATGCTAAATTGCTCCTTAAAGTCCCAAGAAATGCAAGTTAGGTGGATTGGCTGTGCTAAATTGCCCCTTAGTATTCCAAGATGTGCAGGTTAGGTGGATTGGCCATGCTAAATTACCCCTTAGTGTCCCAAGAAATGCAGATTAGGTGGATTGGCCATGCTAAATTGCCCCTTAGTGTCCCAAGAAATGCAGGTTAGGTGGATTGGCCATGCTAAATTGCCCCTTAGTGTCCCAAGATGTGCAGGTTAGGTGGACTGGCTATGCTAAATTGCCCCTTAATGTCCAAAGATGTGAAAATTAGGGAGATTACCAGGCTGGATTACAGGGATGGGGTGGGGGAGAGGGCCTGTGTGGGATATTATGCCAGAGAATCAGTGCAGACTGGATGGGCCAAATGGCCTCTGCTGATCTGTATGGAATCTATGATCTTGCACCCATAGCTCAGTAAATATTCAGCGTTTCAAATAAAGAGGATCTCTTTTCTCTCCTGTTCTTCTTCTTGTGACTTGCATTGATGTAGCACCTTTCTGAATTACAGGATGCCCCCGAGCACTTTCCAGAAAGGAGGGGTGGTTGGAGGATGAGTTTGATCAGGTTGGATTGGTTCATTATCACTGCCAGCAATTGCTGCGATACCTGGGATTCTGCACATTCCTAACCAAGTCTGTAATACGCTCAAATCAAACTGACTAAAACACCAATTAAAACAGTTAGAAGAGGTGAATCTCACAGCTCAGTTCAGGGTTTATTTGGGATGTATTAACTGGAATTAAATTCAATACCTCAGACAGAAAGGGACAATCTTCCTGTCTCCCCGCTCACAGACTGGTCACCTCTCTTTCACAGAGGCCTTGGTGACAGTAACTTTTTTTTTATTAGCGTCACAAGTTAGGCTTACATTAACACTGCAATGAAGTTATTATGAAAATCGCCTGGTCCGGCGCCTGTTCGGGTACACTGAGGGAGAATTTAGCACGGCCAATGCACCTTAACCAGCACGTCTTCTGTGCACGACTGTGGCAGGAAACTGGAGCAAACCCACACAGTCAAGAGGAGAACATGCAGACTCCATACAGATAGTAACCCAAGCTGGGAATCGAACCCGGGTCCGTGATGCTGTGAGGCAGCTGTGCTAACCATCGTGCTAACATGTTACTTTTTGCATTGGGTTTCCCTCTTGCTGGGTAATCCAAACGTTCTGACAGAGTAGTGCGGATTAGTGATGTGTGTGTGTGTGTGTGTGTGTGTGCATGTACAGTGAGCTGTGCGCACTGAACATGTGCAGTGAACGTGTGTGTATATGTGTGTACAATGAGCATGAAATGAGGTGTGTGCAGTGAGCTGTGTGCAGTGAGCGTGTGTGCAGTGAGCGTGTGTGTATATGTGTGTACAGTGAGCGTGCGTGCAATGAAGTATGTGCAGTGAGCTGTGTGCAGTGAATGTGTGTGCCACGAGCATGTGTGCATATGTGTGTGTGTGTGTGTGTGTGTGTGCGTGTACAGTGAATGTGTGTGCAATGAGGTGTGTGCAGTGAGCTGTGTGCAGTGAACGTGCTTACAGTGAAAGTGTGTGCAGTGAGTGTATATGCAATGGGATGTGTGCAGTGAGATGTGTGCAGTGAGTGTCTGAGTAATTTCACAGAATACAGAAATGAGGAGTGTACTGAGCTCAGACTGACTTGGGTCAATTGCATTTTTGATTTTATTTGATTTATTACTGTTACATGTAACAAGATACAGTGAAAGTATTGTTTCCTGTGCGCTATACAGACAAAACATACTGTTCATAGAGTAGAGAAGGAAAGGAGAAGGAGCAGAAGGTAGTGTTCGCTAGGGTGTAGAGAAAGACCAGCTTTTGCAAGGTAGGTCCATTCAAAAGTCCGACGGCAGCAGGGAAACTGCTCTTGAGTTGGTTGGTACGTGACCTCAGATTTTTGTATCTTTTTCCCAACGGAAGAAAGTGGAAGAGAGAATATCTGGGGTGCGTGGGGTCCTGGGTTATGCCGGGCTGCTTTTCCAAGGCAGCAGGAATTGTAAATGGAGTCACAGGAAAAGAGGAGTTAGGAGTGACAGTGGGTAAATCATCACTTTGAGTTGAATTCGCCATTCCACATGATCATGGCTCATCTCCAGCTCTAACTCCATTCCCTATCTTTTCCCCATAATCCTTTATCCCACTTTTGATCAAATCGATTCTGCATCCGCTGCTGTCTGGGGCAGTGAGTTCCATAGATTCAGAACCCTCGGTGAGAGGTTGCTCCTCCTTATCTCTGTCTTGAACCTCCCCCTCTTACTCTGCAACTATGACCTCTTGTCCTAGGCTGTTGTAGAAAGGGGAACATTTGGTTAACATTTACTTTATCAATTCCATTGAGTGTTTTATAAACCTCAGTGGATGGGAGGCTGGTTTGAGTTGGGCTATGTTCACAACCCTTTGTAGTTTCCTGTGGTCCTGAGTCAGAGCAGGAGCCATAGCAAGCTGTGAAACATCCAGAAAGGATGTTTTGTAGGGCGTGGCACAATGGCTCAGTGGTTAGCACTGCTGCTTCACAGTGCCAGGGATCTGGGTTTGATTCCTGGCTTGCGTCACTGTCTGTGTGGAGACTGCACGTTCTCCCCGTGTCTGTGTGGGTTTCCTCCGGGTGCTCTGGGTTTCCTCTCACAGTCTGAAAGACGTGGCTGGTTAGGGTGCATTGACCCCCAGTAGGCACTGGAGTGCGGCGACTAGGGGAATTCTTTTCACTATATCCCAACACATGCGACAGTAATAAATCAAATCAAAATAAAATCAAATGGACCCACAAACCCTTTAATTTAAAGAAATGTGATGTACAAAGCTTTATCCTCTCTCCCTAGTCACCATAAGGACAGCATGGTGGCATAGTGGTTAGCATCGCTGCCTCACAGCGCCAGGGACCTGGGTTTGATTCCTGGCACAGGTCACTGTCTGTATGGAGTTTGCATGTTCTCCCCGTGTCTGTGTGGGTTTCCTCCGGGTGCTCCGGTTGCCTCCCATGGTCAGAAGGATGTGTGGGTTAGGAGGATTGGCCATGCTGAATTGCCTCTTTAGTGTCAGGGGGGACTAGCTAAGATAAATGCACGGGACTGTGGTAATACGGGCTGGGTGCGATTGTGGTCAGTGCAGACTCGATGGGCTGAATGTCCTCCTTCTGCACTCTAGGATTCTAACCTAAATGCGCCTCATCCTATATCAAGGGATGGCTGTGTCGAAACATTCATGGTAAACTTGGCCTTGTCTGATGGTGGACTATCCCTTTAAGACTGCTGCCATGGCTCCTCCAGTGGTTCCTTGTGGAACTACACGTTTTGAGCATTAAATTTCTTTTATACATTCATTTTTTTATCAGAGTCACATGTAGTCCAGATCAGGTAAGAATGGCAGATTTCCTTCCCTAAAGGATATTAGTGAATCAAGTGGATTTTTAAATTTTTAATTCCAAATTCTTATTGAATTCAAATTCCAAAATTTTGAGCTCGTAATCTAGAGGCCTAGGGTAGTGATGTGGTAGCCCAGCTTCAAAAGCCCATCTGATTCACTCCAATACCCCTTTAGGTCCTTACCTGGTCAGGCCTACCCATGACGCTCGATCCATAACAACCTGGTTGACTCATAAATGTCCTTAGGGATGGATATTGAATTCCTGGCTCAGCTAGCGATGCCCATGTCACACGAACAAACAAAAAAAAGTCAACATGACTTGGATGAAGGAACAATCGACAATGGTTTCATGCTCATCATTAGACTTTTAAGTCCAGATTTCTATTAAATTCAAATTTCGCCATCTGCCATGGTGGGATTTGAACCCGGGTCTTCAGAACCTTACCCTGGGACTAGATTACTAGTCCAATGGCAACACCATTATGCCACCGCCTCCTCTTAGACTTGCGTTGGTAATTAGAACCTCACCCAGCCAGACAATAAACCAAGAATTCTGGAGCCCCTAACACTGACCCACTCCCACAATGAACCATTTCATCCTTTTTTTTAATTGATTCATGGGATGGGCCAGCATTTATTGGCCATCCCTAGTTGCCTTTGGGACGATGGTGGTGAACTGCCTTCCGAATCATAGAACATAGAACATAGAACATTACAGCACAGAACTGGCCCTTCGTCCTTCGATGTTGTGCCGACCAAAATAAAAAGCAATGTCCCTCCAAACTAAACCATTCCCTTCTCTTCCATATACTTATCAATTAACCTCTTAAACGCCACCAAACTTGGCGCATCTACAACAGCTGCAGGCAGGGCATTCCACTCCCTAATCACTCTTTGAGTAAAGAACCTACCTCTGATATCCGTCCTATAACTCATACCCCTTAATTTAAAGCTGTGTCCCCTCGTGCTAGCTTTCTCCATCCTAGGAAAAAGGCTATCACTGTCCACCCTATCTAAACCTCTAATCATCTTATATGCTTCAATAAGATCCCCTCTTAGCCGCCTCCTTTCTAACGAAAACAACCTCAAATCCTTCAACCTCTCTTCATAGGACCTGCCCTCCATACCAGGCAACATCCTGGTAAACCTCCTCTGTACCCTCTCCAATGCCTCCACATCTTTCTTATAATGTGGCGACCAGAACTGCACACAATACTCCAAGTGCGGCCGCACTAGAGTTTTGTACAGTTGCAACATGATGCTGCGGCTCCTAAATTCAATCCCCCTACCAATAAAAGCTAAGACTCCATATGCCTTCTTAACAACTTTATCCACTTGACTGCCACTTGAATCACTGCAATCCATGTTCTGTGGGTTGATTCTGTTAAGGAGGGAATTCCAGGATTTTGACCCAGTGACTGCGAAGTAATGGCCTATATACTTTCAAGGCAGGCCTCTGACCTGCTCTTGTAGCCACTGTGTTTAAGTGGTGAGTCCAGTTGATTTTCTGATTAATGGTCACCCCAAAGATCTTGACAGTGGGGAATTCAGTAATGGTAACACTGGAGGGGAACTTGGTGGTGTTCCCATGTATCTGCTGCCCTTGTCCTTCTAGATGGAAGCGGTCCTGAGTTTGGAAGGGTGCTATCTAAGGATCTTTGGTGAATTGCCGCAATGCATCTTGTAGATGGTACACACTGAGCATCAGTGGTGGGGGGATTGAATGTTTGAAGATGTGGTGCCAATCAAGCGGGACTGCTTTGCCCTGGATGGGTGTCAGAGCTTCTTGTTGAGCTGCACCCATCCAGGCAAGTGGAGAGTATTCCGTCACACTCCTGACTTGTGCCTTGTAGATGATAGAAGGGCTTTGGGGAGTCAGGAGGTGAGTTACTCGCCACAGTATTCCTAGCCTCTGACCTGCTCTTGTAGCCACTGTGATGAGTCCAGTTGAGTTTCTGATGATTGGTAACCCCAACTCAGACCTTCCATACCAGGCAGCATCCTGGTAAACCTCCTCTGCACTCTCTTCACATCCTTCCGGTAGTAAGGCAACCAGAACTGGACTCAGTATTCCAAAATGAGGAAAGCCCTACAAACTCTTGAAAGTCTCCGTGCAATGTTTCATTCTCATTTCTCCCTGATTCCCTTCTCCCCACTATTGGTGACTTGCCTCCAGACATCAGGGGGTGGAGGGGGGGGGTTTATGCCTTCACTTCTAAAAGCGAGACCAGAAATTTTCACCCAAGGTCAACAGACATTTCCATTGATCTGCTCCCTCACGCACCCCAATTCCATGGTGGGCAGTAGAATTCCGGCACTGGACTTTAAGCTCCAGAATCCTCTCCCCAAATCTCTGCTCATTTAAGACAGTCCTTGAAATCTTATCTCTTTACCCAAACTTTTTAGTCATTTCTCCAAAGACTTCTTGACGTGAACCAGTGTCAGATTGATAAGGCCCCTGCAAAGAATCTTGAAATTTTTCAATTCATTAAAGATACCAAAAAAAATGGCAGGCTGTTATTGCTGATTAAATATTTGGCTTGTTACCCCTCAGCTAACAGTGGTAACTGAAAGTGATAAATGTGTCATTTTCAGGTTGGCAAGATGCACCAAACATGGGCAATTGGGCATCATGGTCAGCATGGGCTAGTTGGGCTGAAGGGCCTGTTTCCATGCTGTGTTGCTCTATGACTCTATGTGACGAGTGGAGTACCACAGTGTGGGGGCCTTAATGAAGTGAGACATTGGCATAGTGGTATTGTCATTACACTAATAATCCAGACACCTATGGGTGGCACAGTGGTTAGCACTGCTGCCTCACAGCGCCCAGGACCCTGGTTCGATTCCCGGCTTGGATCACTGTCTGTGTGGAGATCTTCCTGTGTCTGTGTGGGTTTCCTCCGGGTGCTCCGGTTTCCTCCCATAGTCTGAAAGGTTAGGGTGCACTGGCTGTGCTAAATTCTCCCTCAGTGTACCCGAATAGGTGCCGGAGTGTTGTGACTGGGGGATTAACACCGCATTGAAGTTACTGTGAAAATGTAAATCTACTTGTGACACTATTAAAAAAACTTTAATGCTCTGAGGAGCCAGGTTCGAATGTCACCACAACCAATGGTGAAATTTGAATTCGATAAAAATCTGGAATTAAAGTCTAATGATGACCATGAAAAAAATTGTTGTAAGCACTCACCTATTTTACAAATGTCTTTTAGGGATGGAAATCTGCTGTCCTTACCCAGTCTGGCCTACATGTGACTCCAGAGCCACAGCAATGGGGTTGACTCTTAAAATACCCTCAGCAATGGTCACTAAATTACTGGCCCAGCCATGCCCACATCCCACTAATGGATGAATTTTAAAAATGTTGCACTTTATATTAGCGGATGAAGGGACTGAACCCATGATTGATAAACTTGATGAAGACAGCAGCAAAAAGGTTTGAAGAGGACGTACAGAATCTGTAAAGGGGACGTAGATAGCTCAATTGACTGGGCAAAAATTTGGCAGACGGAGCATAACGTGCGAAAATGTTGTCCATTATGAATTGAAAAACACTATGTTACTTAAACAGAGTGGGATTGCAAAACGCTGAGGGAAGGCAGTGATATTATCACTAGATTAGCAATGCAGAGACCCTTCTGGGGATACGGGTTCAAATTCAAGAAAAATCTGGAATTCAATGAAATTATTGCCGATTTTTGGTGTAAACCTCTCTGGAAATCTAGGGGGAGGGAATAGAGCCAACATTGAGTGTAGAGCTCTGACAAAGGGTCACCTAAATGCAAAATGTTGGCTCACTTCTCTCCCCACAGATGCTGTCAGACCTGCTGAGATTTTTCAGCATTTTCTGTTTTTGTTTCAGATTCCCAGCATCTGCAGTATTTTGCTTTTATCGGTCTGGAAATCTGCCTTTCTTACCCAGTCTGGCCAACTTACGATTCCAGACCCACAGCAACGCTATTGAAATTGGTCAATACACCAAAGTTCCAGAGCAATTACTGATAGGCAATAAATGATATCCGATGAACGTTTAAAACGTACAGAGGGGTTTGGGTGATATACGCATCACACAATGTTAGTGTGCCCAGACAGCATGTAAAATTAAAGTTTATTTATTAGTCACAAGTAAGGCTTACATTAACACTTGCAATGGAGTTACTATGAAATTCCCCTAGTCGCCACATTCCGGCACCTGTTCGGGTCAATGCACCCTAACCAGCACGATTTTCGTACTGTGGGAGTAAACCGGAACACCCGGAGGAAACCCACACAGACACAGGGAGAATGTGCAGACTCCACACAGACAGTGACCCAAGCCAGGAATTGAACCCAGGTCCCAAGCTCTGTGAATCAGCAGTGCTAGCCACTGTGCTGCCCATGTGATTTGGAAGGCAAATGGAATATTGTCATTTATTGGAAGAGGAATATGCAAGTAGGAACATAAGGGATGCAAGTGCATTAGAAGTCGTTCAAAGGAAGTTCACTCAACTGATACCTAGGCTGGGGGGGTGGTTGTGATTGTCTTAGAAGAGGGAAAGGCTGGGCCTGTACCAATTTGGAGTTGAATTGAGAAGAATGAGGGGTGATCTTTGAATCATAGAATTCCCACAGTGCAGAAGGAGGCCATTTGGCCCTTCAAATCTGCACCAACAACAACCTCATCCAGGCCCAATCTCTGCAACCCCATGCACTTACCCCACTAATCCCTCTAATCTTTGCATCCTGGGATACTAAATGGCAATTTAGCATGGCCAATCCGCCTAAACTGCACATCTTTGGACACTAAGGGGCAATTTCGCATGGCCAATCCATCTAACCTGCACATCTTTGGACACTAAGGGACAATCTAGCATGGCCAATCAACATTACTTGCACACCTTTGGACACTAAGGGGCAACTTAGCATAGCCAATCCACCCAACCTACACATCTTTGGACTGTGGGAGGAAATCCACGCAAACATGGGGAAAACGTTTAAACTCCATGTAGAGTCAGCTGAGGAGGCTGGAATTGAACCCGAGTCCCTAGTTCTATTATTCTAAACCTGTAAGAATCTTGGTGAGACCACTCTTGTAATACTGCTTATAGTTCTGGTCAGCATAGAGAGGCATTGGAGAGGGTGAAGAGAAGATTAATAAGAATGGTGCCAGAAATATGTGGGTGATTCTATCAGGAAAGGATTGATAGGCTGGATCTACTCCCTTGTACAAAAAAGTGACCTAATCAAGGTCTTTAAAATGATGAAAGGTTTTGATAGTGTGGATAGGGAGTGAATTAAGTCTAAGTTTATTTACTAGCTTCACAAATAGGCTTACATTAACACTGCAATGAAGTCACTAATCCACTCAGGCGCCTGCTCGGATACACTGAGGGAGAATTTAGCATGGACAGTGCACCGAACCTGTTTTTGGATTGTGGGAGGAAACCAGAGCACCCAGAGGAAACCCACGCAGACATGGGGAGAACGTGCAGACCCCACATTGACAGTGATCCGAGCAGGGTATCGAACCTGGGTCCCTTGTGCTGTGACGCAGCAGTGCTAACCACTGTGTGCCACCGTGCTGTTTTATTTCCTCTTGTGGGGAAGAATATAACTGGAGAGCTTCAATATAAGATAGATCTTAAAGAAATCCAGTAGGAAGTTCAGAAGAAACGTCTTTACCCAATGAATGGTGAGAAAGTGGGACTTGCTAGCACAAAAAATAGCAAGGACTGGTTTGACTACATCGCCTGTTTTAGTGCAGTCATCAATTTCATATTTTCACCAATACACTGAACAAGTTTCTCCTGCCTTGCTTTAAAAACATAACTGGACCTTCAACATAGCTCCCCCATTTAATAAGGTCATGGCTGATTCCTTCCCACAGATTTTACTTCCCTTCCTTATCCCCTAATAGTTCTGAAGAAGTTAGAATGGACTCACATTAACTCTGTTTCTCTCTGCCGTTCTTACCTGGTCTGGCCTACACGTGACTCCAGAGCCACAGCAACGTGGTTGACTCTCAACTGTCCTTGGGCAACTAAGGATAGGCAATAATTGCTGGCCCAACCATGCCAGTGACAAGTCCACTTTACAACAATAACTATTGCTTTGCATCCCATACAAGTGGAAATACCTTCTCTAAGTCTCCCCTCTCCCTCATAACTTTAAGCTACTCTTTTCTGGGGTGGGGGGTGGTGGGGAGCACCCCAGCTTGTTAACTCTTGACCGTACATCTGAACCAATCCCATCACATCTCTGCTGAAATGGCAGGGAGGTGCTACACAGCAACATTGGAAGGGTCAGGGGTTTTTTTTAACGTTAGTGAGTGTTGCTGTCAGATGACACTGGAGTGACGAATTCCAGTCTACGTACCACTCGTGACTCAGATCACATTAGGATAGCGATGAATCAAGGTTAATTATTTGACTCATTAAGAGCAATCAGCATGAGCCTGATATTTCTCGCTGACCTATTGCTCACGTTAGGACAGGTCTATAATTAAAAGAGGCTGTTATTTTCCTAAATAATGATTTTGTGCCTTCCACCCACTCCCCAGTGCTTTCCCTCTCTGCTCTAAGGCACTACCTCGTGATAAGAGGCAAGCAAATCCTCCAGACACACTGTGGCTATTCCTCCACCGCGCACGCGTGCACGCCGTGTTGTGCGCGCACGCCGTGTTGTGCGCGCACGCCGTGTTGTGCGCGCACGCGTGCACAGGCATGTTCGTCACAGTGACATGACTCTATGACTTCCAAGCCACTGGTCTGCCGCCAACAGGCGAAAAAACTAGGCTGATGTCTCCAGCCTCTCAGCCTAGACGTAGCAGAGGTAGACCATTCAGCCCATCAAGCCTGCTCCACCACTCAATGGGAGCATGAATGGTGTGTATTGGAAGCATGTGGAAGTGTATTGATTGCCAATCAGGAGCAGGGGTCCTGGCTTATCCAACCCCCTCTCCCCTCAAAACAGATACCTTGGTTGGCTTCCTTATCACCTAAAAGGGAAATTTTCAAAGTAAAAATGTCACAATGATACAGAAGTCATGGAGATTGCTGCACAGGAGGAGGCCAAGTTGCCTATCGTACTGATACCAACTCAACATGTCCACTTCAATCCCAATCATATTTATGGGCAGCACAGTGGCACAGTGGTTAGCACTGCTGCCTCACAGCGTCAGAGACTCCAGGTTTGATCCCCGCATTGAGTCACTGTCTGTGTGGAGTCTGCACATTCTCCCCATGTCTGCCTGGGTTTCCTCCGGTTTCTTTCCCAAGTCCAAAGATGTGCCGGTCAGGTGGAGTGGTCATGCTAACTTGTCCCCCAGTGCTCAAAGATGTGTAGTTTTGGTGGATTGGCCATGCTAAATTGCCTCTTAGTATCCAAAAATGTGCAGGTTAGGTGGTTTTGGTAATGTTAAGTTGCCCCTTACTGTCCAAAGATGTGCAGGTTAGAAAGAAAATTGCCCCTTAAAAGTTTATTTAGTCACAAGTAGGCTTACATTAACATTGCAATGAATAGTCTAGTCGCCACACTCCAGCACCTGTTCGGATATATCGAGGGAGAGTTTAGCATGGCCAATGCACCTTAACCAGCACATCTTTCAGACAGTAGGAAGAAAGCAGAGCACCCGGAGGAAAGCCACGCAGACACAGAAAGAATGTGCAAACTCCACACAGACAGTGACCCAAGCCCGGAATCGAACCCAGATCCCTGGCACTGAGAGGCAGCAGTGCTAACCACCATGCCCAGCAATCCTGTCAAATACACTACATTGGCTCCCACCTAATTTGGGATGTTCTGAAGTCACGAAAAGCTCCGCATGAATGCAAATTTTAAAATTCTTCATCCTATTTGTCAAGTGGTTTGAGAGGTACCTGCATTCCCCTTCTCTTCCCCAGCCTGCTCCTCCAGCCCTAGTTGTGTTCACTGAATCCCTAAAGTGCAGAACGAGGCCATTCAAGCCATCGAGTCTGCACTGACTCTCTGACAAGAGTATCTTACCCAGGGCATCTCCCAGCACCAGGGACCTGGTTCGATTCTGGCCTTTGGTGACAATCTGAGTGTGTCTATTCTCCCCATTTTTTTTTTTGTGGGCCAATCCAGCTAACCCTGCACATCTTTGGACATTAAGGGGCAATTTAGCTCGGCCCAATCAACTCAATATATCTTTCTACTCTAGGAGGAAACCCCACACAAAAAAAAAATGGGGAGAATAGACACACTCAGATTGTCACCAAAGGCCAGAATCGAACCGGGTCCCTGGTGCCATGAGGTAGCGATGTTAACCATGCGCCACCCTCTTTGATTTGCTAAAAATAAGACTCAGTGTGTTTGTCTCAGAGGTAACTGCTCTCTCTCTCTCGGTTATAAGACTTACTGAAGGAGTGCTGCATTGTTGGGGGTGCTGTTGCTTAGCTCCGATGTCAAACAAAAGCGTCTTCTGCCCTCCTCATGTGGGCTGAAAAGAATTAATGACATTAACCTTAAAAACTAGAGTTCCTTCCCCTGGCTTTGCCCTGAATATTCAAGCCTTGACCACTGGAACTGATGATCTGGTCATTTATCACATTGTGGGATCGTGCTGTGCCCGTCACGCTTGCTAAATTAAAGCTTCCCAAACGTACTTCACTGGCTCTCAGTGTCCTGAGTGTGCAAAAAGTGCTACAGAAATACAAGCTGATATTTATTGTGACAAATGGCGGAGCAGGCTCGAATGGCCTCCCTTCTGCACCTACCTGCTATGTTTAACCCTTAAGACTTAAATTGTAATTGTGCAAGTCTTGAACTGGGTTTAAAGTGGAGGCTCAGAGTAACAGGCAATCCAATCACACACAATGGAAGGGAACAGAAGGTGAGATTGAACCAGAGAGCTGGAAACTGTTTGAGGTCCAGTTAGGGTTAGGTAAACTCATAACTAGAGCACTGTTATAGAATCATTGAATCCTAAAGTGCAGGGGACCATAAGGCTTATTGGGTCTACATCAAACACAATTCCTCCCACATCCCAACCCCATCATCCCATGCATTTACCTTAGCTAGTCTCCCTGGCACTAAGGGGCAACTTAGCACAGCTAACCCACACTGTGAGGGGAAACTGGAGCACCCAGAAGAAACCCCATGCAGACACGGGGAGAACGTGCAAACTCTGCTCAGATAGTGACCCAATCGAACCCGCTTCCCTGGCACTGTGCAGCAGCAGTGCTAATCACTGGGCCACTCCAATATTAGGAACACAACTGACTTCAGTCCCCCAATGGAGAGTGAGGAGGTGGTGGGATCATTCAGCCATCCCCCAAACAGAGCGTGCACGCTCTCACACAGCCAGAGCAGAGGGGGAGGAGGCGTTAATGCAATCGAACAGCCTGTCAGTGCTCAACATTCAGCTTTATGCATGGACAATTGCCCCTTGGGGCAACATCAGAAAAAGCAGCTGATGCCTGGGGAAGGAGATCAAAGCTTTCTATAGACTTCTGATAGAAATCAAAGATTGCTGATAGACAAGGGAATTAAAGGTTAAGGGGAGAAAGCGGGAAAGTGGAACTGATCCACTATCAGATCAGCCGTGATCTTATTGAATGGCGGGGCAGGCTTGAATGGTTTACTCCTCCTATTTCTTATGTAAAGCTTTAAGAGAAAGTGCAGTGGTAAATGGTCCCAGGGGTCCATTTAGACTTCAGTTCTAAGGAGAGGTGATGGGCTAGTGGTATTACTACTAGATTACTAATGCAGAAATTGAGCTGGTGTTCTGCAGACCACGGCAGATGGTGGAATTTGAATTCAGTTTAAAAAAAAAATCTGGAATTAAGAATCTACTGCTGGCCATGAAACCATTATTGAAAAAAAATAACCCCATCCGGTTCATTAATGTTCCTTCAGGGAAGGAAATCTGCCATCCTTACCTGATCTGGCCTCTATGTGACTCCACAGCAATGTGATGAACTCTCAAGTGCCCTCCAAGGGCAACTAGGGATGGAAAATAAATGCTGGCCCAGCCAGCGATGCCCATGTCTCATGAATGAACAACAAGAAACTAAAGAAAGGGTCAATCTCCTTAAAACAGAGATTGAGTTGAGATTTGACAGATTTGCTGAGTAGATACTTGAGTACCCACTATCCTAAGGGTCAGTAACCCAAGGTTGCAGATTTAAGGTGACTGACAAGAATCAGAGGGGAGGTGAGATTTCCTTTCAAAAAACAGGTGAAGTAACTTCAATAGTAACTGATGAGGGGCATAGATCAGCGAGATCCTCAACATCTTTTTCCAGGGTAGGGAAGTCTAAAACTAGAGGGCATAGGTTTAGTTGAGAAGGGAGAGATACAAAAGTATTCAGAGGGTTTCACACAGAGGGTGGTGAGTGTCTGGAACAAGTAGTAATAGAGGCAGGTACAATTTTGTCTTCTAAAAAGCATCTAGACAGTTATTTGGGTAAGATCGGTACGGAAAGATACGGCAGCAATTGGGACTAGCATTAAAGGAAGAGACAGCGTGGACAAGTTGGGCCAAAGGGCCTGTTTCCATATTGTAAACCTCCATGACTTGAGCATCTGATATGGATAGCAATCCACGCAAACAGCATCTGTGCACAACAGAATGGAATAAAACGCCCAGATTCAGTGATTTTAGTTTATCCCGAGTTGGATACCTCTTTCCAATTCTATAAGATCCTTTGGGAGAAATCCAAGTTTCGAAAAAATAGCTTACCCAATTCTTCTTTCTCTTCCCACCCCACCTTCTTCTTGCTAATGTTACTTGTTTCTGCTCTTAACAATCCCCTGTTGATCAGTTCTGCACTATTTAGATTAAATAAATGCAAGGCCAGTTCCAAGTGTCTGTCCGAAGCAACGTTATGGTGGCACTTACTAATCAAACCACTTCTATAACTGGTTTGATTAGTAAGTGTGCAGACAATATAATGGTTGGTGGATTTGTAGATAGCAATGAGGACAATCAGAAGATACAGCAGCATATAGATCAGCTGGAGATTTAAGTGGAGAGATGACAGATGGAGTTTAATCCAGACATATGTGAGATAATGCATTTTAGAAGGTATAATACAGATAGAAAATGTACAATAAATGGCAGAATATTTAAGAGTGTTGATGGACAGAGGGATCTGGTTGTACAAGGCCACAGTTCAATGAAAGTGGCAACACAGGTGAAGAAGACATAGGTCGATGAAGGCAAGCATGCCATAAGTATTGAGTTTAAAAATTGGCAAGTCATATTGCAGCTTTGTAGAACCTTAGTTAGGTCACATTTGGAATATGGTGTTCAATTCTAGTCACAATACGACCCGAAGGATGTGGAGACTTTGAAGAGGGTACAGAAAAGATTTATCAAGATGTTGCCTGGTATGGAAGTCATTAGCTATTAGGAGAGGTTGAAGAAACTTGGTTTGTTCTCATTGGAACAATGGAAGTTGAGGGGAACCTGATAAAAGTCTACAAGATTATGAGGGGCATAAGACAGAGTGGATAGACAGAAGCTTTTTCCCAGAGTGGAAGAGTCAATTACTAGGAAACATAGGTTTAAGGTGCGATAGGCAAGATATAAAGGAGATGTAGGAGGCAAGTTTTTTCTTACACTGAGTGTGGTGGGTGCCTAAAATCCATTGCCAGGGAAGGTAGTGGAAGCAGATACAAAAGTGACTTTTAAGGGGTATCTTGACAAATACGTGAATAGAGGGATTCAGTACTCAAAACAGAGTTTTTGTTCAGTCTGGTAGCATAGTCAGTGTAGGCTTGGAGGGCCTGTTCCCGTGCTGTAATTTTCTTTGTTTCTTGCAATGCTATACAAACAAAGCGTATTGTTCATAGGGTATATGGGGAGAAGGAAACGAGAGGTACAGAATATAATGTTACAGTTATAACTAGGGTGTAGAGAAAGGTCAACTTAATGTAAGGTAGGTCCATTCCAAAGTCTGTTGGCAGCAGGGAAGAAGCTGTTGTTCTTGATTCATTTGGGGTATATGATTTCAGACTTTTGTTTCTATCAATGGTAGAAATGAAAGAGCGTGTGTCCAGGGTGTGCGGCGACCTGGATTATGCTGGCTGCTTTTCCAAGGCAGCGGGAAGTGTGTATGGTGAAAGAACTGAAAAGGATGGTGAGGGTGAATGAAGAGGGGAACAGCAGTGGGGATGCCAAAAGCAAATGCAGCATTACTTGACATCAAAATTGGGTTCTTAACTCATCTATATGTAAAATCGCCTTTCTGCCTCGAGACAACCATCCAACTATCTTTTCATTACCTAAAGAATTCCTCTTCCCAAAAATCACATTCCCAATCTGAAGATTCACCATTTTTTAAATGTTATTTTTATCAATAGGTGAGAACAGCACCAAGGGAGGTGGGGAATCCCCATTAATGACTCTCTACCAGACAGCAAAACAGTTTGTCCACTCTATAATAAGTTAGATCATCTTCCCACTGTCTACAGCTCAAAGATAAGGGTTGCCAACCCTCCAAGGCTCTCCTGGCACCTCCACAAATTGAGAATTCTCTCCTTGGAAGCAATGAGAAAATAATATTGCGGCAAGGTGGTTAGCACTGCCACCTCACAGAGCCAGGATCTGGATTTGATTCCCAGCTTGGGTCACTGTCCGCATGGAGTTTGCGCATTCTCCCCGTGTCTGTGTGGGTTTCCTCCTGGTGCTCTGGTTTCCTCCCACACTCCAAAGATATGCAGATTAGCCAGATTGGCTATGTTAAATTGCCCCTTAGTGTCAGGGGGACTAGGTCTGGTAAATGCATGAGGTTATGAGGATGGGGCCTGGGTGGGATTGTTGTAGGCGCAAGGGGGCGAATGGCCTCCTTCTGCACTGTAGGGATTCTACGATTCATTAAAACAAAGATTAATACTTGTTTGTTCGTTAGAAAACGTGTCGAGATGTGAAGGGGGGGGGGGGGGGGGGGAGGACATGGGATCACTCCTCAAGAATCATCCAATCAGATGATAGCATTCAGCACGGTTGGCACCCAATGAGAAGGGACATGAGAGTAGAAGAGGATGTGGTTAAAATTCCCAGGAATGCATCCAGGTGGAGCTGGGCACCTTACTCTTGAGCGTATCACTTTCCTTCAGGAGAATTAGCGGGATAAATACACGTGGTTATAGGGATAGGGCCTGGATGGGATTGTTGTCAGTGCAGACAATGGGGTGAATGGCCTCCTTCTACACTGGAAGGATTCTATTCTATAATTCAGGGTCATTCAGAGAACAATTGATTGCGGAGTTACCAGGCCACATTAGAATCACAGAGAGTCCCTACAGCGCAGAAGGCAGTTATTTGGCCTATTGAGCCTACACCAATAATAATTCCACCCTATTGCCACATGCCCACAGATGTACCCTGATGTTAAAGGGTCAATTTAGCATGACCAATTCCCCCTAACCCGCACATCTTTGTGGAGTGTGGAAGCCAATCAGAACAACCTGAAGGAAACCCACACAGACACAGGGAGAATGTACAAACTCCACTCAAACATTCATTCACCCCAGACCAGAATCGAACCAGGGTTCCTGTGAGGCAGCAGTGCTAACCACTGTTAGCAGAACATTAGAGGGGAAGGGTGCAGTTCCACAGAGAATCCCCAAATGGTCATCAGAAACTTGGCGGAAACGCACGTCAAACAATTCAGGGTGGCTTCTTTGCACCCCCCCCTCCCCAAACAAACGCAAGCTCACCTACCCCTCACCCCAAACTTAACACCCAAACTGCACCAAGCGATAACAGAATCCCGCAGAAATTAACTGGTGCAAGTCTTTATTGAGGCTAAATTTACAGCAATTCATCCCAAAACCTCCAATTTGTTTTCCTTTTAGCATTTTTTTTATGTTCCAATGTGGTGCTGCAGAATTTACATACCAGTATCAGCATCCAGAACTTATGAGGCAGGTACAGTAAAAGTTATGTGCAAAGTAAAAGTTCCATCTACACTCCCAGGATAGGGCACAGTACAGAGTGTGGCTCCTTTTACATTGTCCCATCAAACAAACAAAAAAAAAGTTCCCGAGTCAGGAACAGCACAGGTTATTCACTCCACGTTCTGCCGTCAAAAACTCCCAGGTCAGCGATAAGTTACATTCCCTCTACCCTAAAAAAAAACTGTGCTCCGAAGGGTAGGTGTTACTGCACCAGGGTTGCCTTACACTTAAAACATTTCACAGATCAGTACTGTCCATTTAGTGCTCACTTGGGCAGCATTGTACTGCCATTAACCCCAGGTGACGCCCCCCCCCTCACTTTATTGCACTGGTTTCAAACACAACTTCCTTCCCTGATGTTTGTTGCAGTCCCTGCTTGCAGGAGCTTCACGCGTGCGTAAGCCAGATGGGACTGGGCTGTTGTGTGTTTTTTTTTCCTGAATGTCATTTCGAAAAGAAATTTACACCCTCGCCACCGTCAACAGTTCAGTGCAGGTTGCAGAACTGGGCAAGGCTGTCGTGCAAAGTAGCTACCAGCGTCCCTTCAAGGCAACAGGTCACCCAGTGCTTTATGGAGCAGGCGGACTGGCAGT
The DNA here is from genome assembly GCA_024679065.1 of Sphyrna mokarran. Lineage (NCBI taxonomy): Eukaryota > Metazoa > Chordata > Chondrichthyes > Carcharhiniformes > Carcharhinidae > Sphyrna > Sphyrna mokarran. Next base: position 10,992,030 of record JAGIQG010000036.1, read on the forward strand.
GAGGGGGGAGGAACACATAACAATCTCACTCTTGCGCCCCTGTTGAGAACATCAATCTGTAACTTTCAATAAATTAAGAGGCCGGGTACCTCAGAAACATTGTGTCACCTATTTTGGCACAATCTTGAAATGATACTGATGAGAATCCACCATGTGACATTAAAGAGGAATGTAAAGACATAAAATGTTCCGTTAAAACCAAAAAATAAATCCATTTTAAACACCCTGACTTTCCATCTCTTTTTTTTTCCATCATAAGCAGGTCGGGTAACTGACCTACAGTGCACATTCTCTCATTCAGGGCTGACGCAGACTAAATCAATCTTCACCGCCACCGCTGGGTACACCCAGGGACTGAGATATCCTGCTAAAGGTCAGCGGGCTACTTCTCGCAGTGTTGTCCCCCCACCCCCGCCCCGCCTCACCCCACCATCAAAAGCCTTGTACACAAAAAAAAACACTAAAGGCTTCAAAATAGAAAACTGACAAATTTTTGGAGTGGAAAGCCCCCTTTTCAATGCACGAACATTAAATGTATCCACAGTGCGGACCTAACATCTCCCACTAGGTGTCGATAGCAACAGGCTCAGTAGTGGCACCTACTGGCATTCAAACAGTACTGCATGGGCACCACTCCTCATTTCTTCCCCCCTTCCTTGTAATATTTCACAGGCCAATGTAAAAGGGATTCTGTACTGGACACTTGAATCTATCAGAGCAGGTTGTTGGGGGGGGGGGGCAGGCGGGAGCTGTAAATACCAGTAAAGTAAAAACAGGTACCAAAAGGAAGAGAGGGGCCAGGAGGATGGCACCCCTGTGCCACCTGTGGGCTCCAAGTCAGCGAGCTCTGGAGGCATCTCATGTACACCACACAAGATGTCTATGGGGATCGCATTACAGTTTCTTCATTCTCCCCCCCCACCCCCATTACTCTCACCCCTCTTGGTACCGAAAATCGCCAGGATCCACAGGCTCCGGTCTTCTTCTGGGAGGGATTCCCTTCACCCGAGAGCACGCGGAAGCAGAATTGGGCTTACAAAAATTTTCCAGGTCCGTCTCCCAGAAGGTCAATAGCAGCAGTCCCGCCGCAGTCCTGCACTGGGACCAGCGGCTCGGAATCAATACAGGTTGTGCCCGGCCTCTGGAGGGAAGGCCGGTCCTGCCAAAGGACGGCCCCTGAGTGAGTGAGTACCTTCTGAGTCAAGTGAACGATTCCAGCTTTGAGTACCACATCCTAAATTCTACTGTAATAGCGCAGGAAAGTGACCCAAAGCCACCTTCTTAGAATGCAGAACTCATTCGAAAAACTTCCTCTTCGGAATACAAGTAATATCTGAAATAATCCTGAAAGCAGCTTGCATCCCAAAACCCTGTCGCCCAACGTCAGCGCCCAAACCTTTTAGCCCCAACCCCAGAGGAGTGTTCCACCTCGTCAGGGACGGGCACAGTGCTCCTCAGCCCTTTCAACATTTGATTTCCCCCTTTACTGACAAGTGTGCACTAAACGCCCACCCCAATCTCCCTAAAAAGGCCCGAAAAATTGAGTGTGTTGGACAACAGGGAGCGTGACAATGGAGGTCTCCCCAGGCCTGAGGATTCATACACGGGCGCAGATTCCATTTTCGGAAGGGATGGGGAAGAGGCAGCGATAGGGAGCAATGAGCTAGTGCCGTACTGATCAACGGGATCACGTTTACAACCTGGTAATGTGTTCAACTGGGAAGACGGATTGCATAATCTTGGGTTTTCACTCCAAAGTTGGGGGGGGGGGGGGGGGTCAAAGGGCGATTCGATTAAGGTCTTTAAAAGGTTCAAGGGATTGAATAGAGTAGGAACCTCCAGAAGGGAATGCAGTCCTAAAATCCGGAACTAGGCAATGCAGGAGAGAGTACAGAAACAGGACGGGGAGGGGAAAAAAAAAAAAAAATCAGATAGCGCCCACAAAAAGATTGTGCATCTATGGAACTCGCTCCCCCAATGACACTGGGTCAATTGGCACTTTCAAGGATCCGTTAACTAGGCAAGGCTGTCAAAGTGGCAGTCATGTGACAGAATGGGGTGGGAGGAACAGGCTCAAGGTTAAATGGCCTCTTCCTGACCAAAGTTTAAGGTTAAAGTTCACTTATTAGTAGGCTTACGTTAACAACGCAATGAAGTTACTGTGAAAATGCCCGACTCGCCACACAGGTACGCTGGGAGAGAATGTAGCACGACCAATGCCACTAACCCAGCATGTCCTTTGGAGGCTGGGAGGAAACCGAGGTTCGGGCGGGTCTGGGGGGGAGGGGGTCACGCATACATGGCATGGGGGGGGGGGGGGGGGTGGGGGGAACGTGCAGATTCCACACAGGTGATGACCCAAGCCGGGAATCGAAGCTGGGTCCCACACACTGTGAGGCAGCAATGTTAATCACTGTTAAAAGGTTGTGATGCAAGTGCTCAATCATTTATTATTGGGGATGGCTAGCGAATATCCCACTCTTTAATTTAAGAAAGGAGGAAGGAGAGACAATGTTCTTAAATTTTAGGCCTAGGTGGGCCGCCATGCGTTCAAAGGGCCGAATGGGGCACAGGAAGTGACCAATGATTCAACAGATCAAATCAGAAGCAGCAAATCTTATTCCAATTTCAATCACCCTCCCCTGCCTCCGCCCTCACCCCTTCTGGGCTCCCACTCCCGCTGTACTTCACTAAGGATTCTATTTCTTCCCACACGTTTGGAGAGGGGGCCACAACAGAATGGTGCTCTGCCTCTCTCAGGACGAAGGCAAACCACGACCAACTCGAAACAAAAATGACCCCAAACTCTAATCAGCGACACTCCCCAATTTAATTTGGGAGGGGAAGGGGTGGGGAGAAAGGAGGGAGGGGGGATGGAATCTTGCTGGGCCTCCCCGCCCCCCAAGTCCTCAGCCCCACCCCAGCTTGGCAAGACATACTCCTTTATATAAATCTGTTAGAAAAATAACTTTGAGCCAGCTACCTCCAGAATCGCTCTGGATTTGTAGAGGCGCTGTCCACCCAGATTTAAGAGCTGATCCACTAGATTAAAAGAGAGAGGGGAAACAGGCCCACTTGATTGATAGAAATTGTGGCGAATTGCAATAGGGGACGAAGACCAGGAAGCAATTCCCAGTGAAACTGTTCCCACACACAAAAAAAAACCACATCTCTCTTGCATAGCAATGATGTGTGGGGCATGTAATGAAACTTAAAAAAACACATACACTAAAAAAAGACTGATGTGAGAAATGTTGTCACAAACTACAATAATTTAAACCGTGTGTGTGGGGTGGTGGGGGGAGAAAGTGGAGGCAGAATTTTTCCTACCATTGCATAGCCTGTATTGATATGATCCCTCCCTCCTTCTGTTTATTCTCTCTCTCCACTGCAGGTCGTGTCTGGCTTATGCCAGAGAGAGAGACATTAAAAAAGAAAAAAGGCCCAGGAAAACCAGAATGAGCCGGTTGTGGAAGTCCTCTTTAACCATCTTCCCCCCCCCCCCCCCAAAGCAACCAACAAAAGGGAGGAAATTTTTTTTTCATTAAACTTTGTGTCTGGTACCAGTTCTAATCGAAAGGTCTGAACCCCACCCCCCCCTGCCCCCCACCACCAAATGCCATTCAGGCCCGGGCAGAATCCAAGCAGGGCGTGGCCGGGAGTTAGGATTTGTAATTTGAATTCAGCCAGGTAAGTCCCTCATGGAGTCCGTCTCCGGAGGTGGCACAGGACGGCTGCACGTACCAATTTCTGTCCCTGATCCTGGTCAAGCCCAGCTTTTCCTGGATCTCGTGGGGTTTCATGGCGTCGGGCAGGTCCTGCTTGTTGGCGAAGATCAGGATGATGGCATCCCTCATCTCGCGGTCGTTGATGATCCGGTGCAGCTCCTGCTTGGCCTCGTCGATGCGGTCGCGGTCGGCGCAGTCCACCACGAAGATCAGCCCCTGCGTGCCCGTGTAGTAGTGCCGCCACAGCGGCCGGATCTTGTCCTGGCCGCCCACGTCCCACACGTTGAACTTCACGTTCTTGTAGGTGACCGTCTCCACGTTGAAGCCCACCGTGGGGATGGTGGTGACCGACTGGCCCAGCTTCAGCTTGTACAGGATGGTGGTCTTGCCCGCCGCGTCCAAGCCCAGCATCAATATCCGCATCTCCTTGCTGCCGAATATCTTAGCGAATGCGCCGCCCATCTTCGGTGCCCGGCTTGGGGAGGGGGGGGGGAAAGGGGGTAAGGTGAGGGTAGTGAGAGGGGAGGGGAAGGGGGGGGTGAGGTGGGGTGGGGTAGGACACACACAAATTCCCCGGCTGGAAAGGTGCAAATGAAAGGGGGGGGTGGAATTGGGGTCGCCGGCGATCAATGGAACGTTGTGCGTCCCAAATGGAACGTTGTGTATTTCAATGGAACCTTGTGTGTTCCAAATGGAACGTTGTCCGTTTCAATGGAACGTTCTGTGTTCCAATGGAACCTTGAGTATCGACTCCTTTGATACACAAAAAAAGTATCCAAATTGTAACCAGCGCCCCGATTCACAAATTCACCCGTCCGCTTCCGCACTGCTGCTGCTCTCCCCACGCCTCATCTCCACCGCATTGCATCCCGCCGGCCTCTAGCTGGGCCTCCTGTCCCCGGAGCTGAAATAAAAATGATATTTCCGACATCTACAGTGAAACTCAACTCCCGGCCAGGAAAGGGCGCGGATGTGGATTATAGCAAGCCACTGGGCATGCGCTCTCTCTCTTTCACTCACCTCCCTCCCTCCTCCCTTCCTGCAACTTTTAAAATGGCAATTCCCCTCCCTCTCTTAAGGTGGCTCTTGCTTCCTCTCATCGCTTAGTGTATTTCTCAGGTGTTTCATTTGTGCATTTCTCTGCTGTGTCCCTGTATTTACCCCTGCTGTGTCCCTGTATTTACCCCTGCTGTGTCCCTGTATTTACCCCTTTGATGTGTTCCTGTATTTACACCTGCTGTGTTCCTGTATTTACACCTGCTGTGTTCCTGTATTTACACCTGCTGTGTTTCTGTATTTTCCCATTTGCTGTGTTCCTGTATTTACCCCTTTGCTGTGTTCCTGTATTTACCCCTGCTTGTTCCAGTATTTATCCCTTTGCTGTGTTCCTGTATTTACCCCTTTGCTGTGTTCCAGTATTTACCCCTTTGCTGTGCTCCTGTATTTACACCTGCTGTGTCCCTGTATTTACCCCTGCTGTGTCCCTGTATTTACCCCTGCTGTGTCCCTGTATTTACCCCTTTGATGTGTTCCTGTATTTACACCTGCTGTGTTCCTGTATTTTCCCATTTGCTGTGTTTCTGTATTTACCCCTTTGCTGTGTTCCAGTATTTACCCCTTTGCTGTGTTCCTGTATTTACCCCTTTGCTGTGCTCCTGTATTTACACCTGCTGTGTTCCTGTATTTACCCCTTTGCTGTGTTCCTGTATTTACCCCTGCTTGTTCCAGTATTTATCCCTTTGCTGTGTTCCTGTATTTACCCCTTTGCTGTGTTCCAGTATTTACCCCTTTGCTGTGCTCCTGTATTTACACCTGCTGGTTCCTGTATTTACACTGCTGTGTTCTGTATTTACCCCTTTGCTTGTTCCTGAATTAACCTGCTGTGTTCCTGTATTTACCCCTTTGCTGTGTTCCTGTATTTACCCCTGCTTGTTCCTGTATTTACCCCTTTGCTGTGTTCCTGTATTTACCCCTGCTGTGTTCCTGTATTTACCCCTTTGCTGTGTTCCTGTATTTACCCCTGCTGTGTCCCTGTATTTACCCCTTTGCTGTGTCCCTGTATTTACCCCTGCTGTGTCCCTGTATTTACCCCTTTGCTGTGCTCCTGTATTTACACCTGCTGTGTTCCTGTATTTACCTTTGCTGTGTCCCTGTATTTACCCCTTTGCTGTGTCCCTGTATTTACCCCTGCGTGTCCCTGTATTTACCCCTTTGCTGTGCTCCTGTATTTACACCTGCTGTGTTCCAGTATTTACCCCTTTGCTGTGTTCCTGTATTTACCCCTTTGCTGTGTTCCTGTATTTACCCCTTTGCTGTGTTCCTGTATTTACACCTGCTGTGTCCCTGTATTTACCCCTTTGCTGTGTCCCTGTATTTACCCCTGCTGTGTTCCTGTATTTACCCCTTTGCTGTGTTCCTGTATTTACACCTGCTGTGTTCCTGTATTTACACCTGCTGTGTTCCTGTATTTACCCCTTTGCTGTGTTCCTGTATTTACCCCTTTGCTGTGTTCCTGTATTTACCCCTTTGCTGTGTTCCAGTATTTATCCCTTTGCTGTGTCCCTGTATTTACCCCTGCTGTGTCCCTGTATTTACCCCTGCTGTGTCCCTGTATTTACCCCTGCTGTGTCCCTGTATTTACCCCTTTGCTGTGTTCCTGTATTTACCCCTTTGCTGTGTTCCAGTATTTACCCCTTTGCTGTGTTCCTGTATTTACACCTGCTGTGTTCCTGTATTTACCCCTGCTGTGTTCCTGTATTTACCCCTGCTGTGTTCCTGTATTTACACCTGCTGTGTTCCTGTATTTACCCCTTTGCTGTGTTCCTGTATTTACCCCTTTGCTGTGTTCCTGTATTTACACCTGCTGTGTTCCTGTATTTACCCCTTTGCTGTGTTCCTGTATTTCCCCCAATCTGTTCCTGTATTTACTCCTGGTCTGTTCTAGTATTTATTCCTGCTCTGATCCAGTTTATATCCCTGCCGTGTTTCTGTATTTACCCCTGTTTTGTTCCAGTATTTTCCCCTGCTCTATTCCAGTATTTACCCCTTTGCTGTGTTCCTGTATTTACACCTGCTGTGTTCCTGTATTTACACCTGCTGTGTTCCTGTATTTACCCCTTTGCTGTGTTCCTGTATTTACCCCTTTGCTGTGTTCCTGTATTTACACCTGCTGTGTTCCTGTATTTACCCCTTTGCTGTGTTCCTGTATTTACCCCTTTGCTGTGTTCCTGTATTTACACCTGCTGTGTTCCTGTATTTACCCCTTTGCTGTGTCCCTGTATTTATCCCTTTGCTGTGTTCCTGTATTTACACCTGCTGTGTTCCTGTATTTACCCCTTTGCTGTGTTCCTGTATTTACCCCTGCTGTGTTCCTGTATTTACCCCTTTGCTGTGTTCCTGTATTTACCCCTTTGCTGTGTTCCTGTATTTACCCCTGCTGTGTTCCTGTATTTACCCCTTTGCTGTGTTCCTGTATTTACCCCTTTGCTGTGTTCCTGTATTTACCCCTTTGCTGTGTCCCTGTATTTACCCCTTTGCTGTGTCCCTGTATTTACCCCTGCTGTGTCCCTGTATTTACCCCTGCTGGTCCTGTATACTTGCTGTGTCCTGTATTTACCCCTGCTGTGTCCCTGTATTACCCTTTGCTGTGTCCTGTATTTACCCCTTTGCTGGCCCTGTATTTACCCCTTTGCTGTGTCCCTGTATTTACCCCTTTGCTGTGTTCCTGTATTTACCCCTTTGCTGTGTTCCTGTATTTCCCCCAATCTGTTCCTGTATTTACTCCTGGTCTGTTCTAATATTTATTCCTGCTCTGATCCAGTTTATATCCCTGCCGTGTTTCTGTATTTACCCCTGTTTTGTTCCAGTATTTTCCCCTGCTCTATTCCAGTATTTACCCCTGTTGTGTTCCTGTATTTCCCCTGCCATGTTCCTGTACCCCCGGCTGTATGTTCCTGTATTTACCGTTGCTATGTTTCTATATTTATCCCTGTTGTGTTTCTGTATTTATCCCTGTTGTGTTTCTGTAATTATCCCTGTTGTCTTTCTGTATTTACCCCTATTGTGTGTTCCTGTATTTACCCTTGTTGTGTGTTTCTGTATTTACTTCTGCTGTGTTCCTGTATTGTCCCCCTGCTGTGTTGCAGTATTTTAACAGAATCCTAACGGTGCACTTGAGTTATAAGGAGAGGCTGGATCAACTGGGATTTGTTGCTCTGGAATGTTGGAAACTGAGGGGTGATCTTATAAAACTCTATAAATTAATGAGGGGCATAGATAACTAAATAGTCAATATCTTTTCCTAAAGGTAGGGGAGTGTAAAACTAGAGGGCATTGGTGTAAGGTGAGAGGGGAGAGATACAAATGTGCCAAAGGGACAATTTTTTTACACACAGGGTAGTGAGTGTCTGGAACAAGCTGCCAGAGGTAGTAGTAGAGGTGGGTGCAATTTTATCTTTTAAAAAGCATTAGACAGTTACATGGGTAAGATAGGTATAGAGGGCTAAATGTGGGCAATTGCAATTAGCTTAGGGATTTTAAAAAAGGGGTGGTATGGACAAGTTGGGTTGAAGGGCCTGTTTCCATGCTGGAAACCTCTATGACTATGATTCTTTGAGTGCAGAGTTTATTTAGTAGTGTCACAAGTGTAGGCTTATATTAACACTGCAATAAAATTACTGGGAAAATCCCCTAGTTGTCACACTGCGGCACCTGTTCGGGTACACTGAGGGAGAATTAACACAGTCAATGCACACTAACCAGAACATCCTTTGGACTGTGGGAGGAAACTCATGCAGACAATGTGCAGACTCTGCACAGATAGTGACACAAGCTGGGGATTGAACCCAGCTCTCTGGCACTGTGAGACAGCAGTGCCAACCACTGAACTACTATGCTGTCCTAACTAACAGCTAATCCACCCAGGCCCCTAACCTCCATGCATATACCCTAGTTAGTCCCCTAGGGGCAAATCAACATGGCCAATCCACCTAATTAGCACATCTTTGTAGTGTGGGAAGAAACTCATAAGAGGTCTGACAACACCAATTTTAAATCCAACCAATTTATTTGATAGTAAACTTGCTAGCTTTCATCTGACGAAGGCACAAAGGCCGAAAGCTAGCAAGTTTACTATCAAATAAATCGGTTGGATTTAAAATTGGTGTTGTCAGACCTCTTACTGAGTTTACCCCAGTCCAATGCCGGCATTTCTACGTCGTGTGGGAAGAAACCCAGAGGAAGACCAGGCAGACATGGGGAGAATGTGCAAACTCTACACAGTCACTCAATTGAATCCGGGTCCCTGGCGCTGTGAGGCAGTAGTGCTAACCACTGTGCCACCATGCTACCCCCCCCAAGGCTGCTTTGTTCCTGTATGTGTGTTCTGGCTGTGACCAACGGTCAATGTTGGTTCTATTCTCTCTCCACAGAGGCTGTCAGACCTGCTGAGATTTTCCAGCACTTCTTGTTTTTGCTTCAGATTCCAGTATCTGCAGTACTTTGCTATTATCCTATATTTTCCATCTCTAGGTCGTACACACATGGTCAGGACATATTCTGTTTCATTCACACAGCCATGACTAATGCAGTTCTGATTATAAATGGGATTTTGAAATATTGTAACTGTTTACAATATTTTTTAAAAAAATTCTGCTCCCCCCCCCCTCCCTGTTCTGAAGGGCTTTGTTGGGGGTGTGTTTTCACCCACTGGTCCCAGCCTCCACATTCAATAAGACAGTGGTTAGTGCTGCTTGCCTCACAGTGTTTAATTGGGTGACTGTCTGTGGGGAGTTTGCATGTTTTCCCCATGTCTGAGTGGATTTCAAAGAACAAAGAAAATTACAGCACAGGAACAGGCCCTTCAGCCCTCCAATGCTGCCTGACTGAACTAAAATCTCCGACCCTTCCGGGGACCATATCCCTCCATTCTCACCCTATTCCTCTGGGTCTCCCGCTCACCTGCCACTACCTCCCACCCAACTCCAACGATTGTAGAATTTCTACAGTGCAGAAGGAGACCATTCGGCCCATCAAGCCTGCAACCGACAACAATCCCACCTGGGCCCCTATCCCCATAACCCCAACGTCCATTACCTTACTAATCCCCCTGACGCCAAGGGGCACTTTGGCATGACTAATCATTTTTGGACCTGCAAGTTAAATAGATTGGCCGTTGCCCCTTAGTGTCCCAAGGTTAGGGGATTAGCAGGGTAAATATGTCAGGTTATAGGATAGGGCTTGGGTGAACCAAATGGCCTCCTGCTGCCCTGTAGGAATTTTACAATTTGATTGTAACCTCAATTCCACATTCCCACCTAACCTTTCTTATTTATCAAGAATCTGTCTAGCTCTGTCTTAAAAATATTCAAAGACTCTCGTTTCACTGCCTTTTGAGGAAGAGAGTTCCAGAGTCTCACCACTCCTGAGAGAATAAAAATCCCCAACCCTGCCTTAAATGGGCAACCTGTTATTTTTAAACAGTGACCCCTAGTTCTAGATTCTCCCACAAGAGGAAGCAACCCTCGCCGCACCCACTCTGCCAACACCCTGCTATCAGGATCTTGTATGTTTTAAGCAAAATGCATCTTGTTCTACTAAACTTCAGTGGATCCCACTGAAATACATTTAGAGGAAACAATAGCCTAGTGGTATTATCACTAGACTATTAATCCAGAAACTCAGCTCTGGGTTCGAATCCCGCCACACTAGATGGTGAAATTTGAATTCGATAAAATATACGTGGAATTAAGGATCTACTGATGACCATGGATTCTCGGAGTCTATTTCCCAGGGCTGAAATGGTCGCTACGAGAGGACACAGGTTTAAGGTGCTGGGAAGTAGGTACAGAGGAGATGTCAGGGGTAAGCTTTTCACTCAGAGAGTGGTGGGTGAGTGAAATCGGCTACCATCAAAGAAAAAAGAACAAAATTAGCACGGGAAACAGGCCCTTCGGCGCAACGAGCCCACGCCACCAACCTGATGTTCCCACCTCTACCCATGATCCCTGTCAATATTTATGGATCTATGGATTAAAAACTAAATTTGAGACAATTTAGGGAGAATTTGTTTTGCCAGTTAGCCTAAGAGCACATCTTTGGGATGTGGGAGGAACTGGAGCGCCCGGAGAAAACCCACGCAAGCACGGGGAGAATGCGCAAACTCCCACAGACACAGGCCCAAATCCATGTATCTGCACAGCACAGCGATAGTCACTGAGCTGTCGTGTTGCCCATCAAATGGTCCGGGTCAAGCGTACACTAACGACATGAAGCACTAGGATACTCTCGAAAAAAAAATCCAAGAGCAGCCCTCTCATGACTCATCGCGTGTATGCCCCTTGTTAGACAACAAGGTGGACCAAAGCACCTGTAGGATAAAAAAAGCTCTATCTGCCACCTCTCCACCCAAGTCTCCAACTGACCTTTACCTTGCTGTATCCTCTGATGTTCCTCATCGCTATCCGCAAATCCACCAACCTTTGTGTCATCTGCAAACTTAGTAATCAATCCAGTTACATTTTCCTCCAAATCATTTAAATATGTTGTTATTTGTCCACTGTTGTTCATCACTGTCCACTGATGAGGGCCTTCATAACCGTTAGTCATTATGAGGTGTGTCCGAAGATGACTGATCAGGCCAATTCGGGCACGGAATGTCCTGGGACATACTGGACAGACTTGTGTAGACACTGTAGTTGTTGCGCTGGTGGCTCTGGACTTGCACAGTTTGTGCTTAAGTTGTGCTTCAGCAATACACTTTGCTTCGTGAGCTTGACAGCCTTTGTAGATGAGGCAGTACAGGTAGGATGGTTTTGTGCCAGCATTCCCCAGGCGGTCATGTCAATATCAAGCGACTTCAGGGAGGCTTTAATTGTCCATCGGTGGTGATGGAGGTGAACTCATTGGGGTCTTTTAAGAGACTTCTGGATGAGTACATGGGATCGACAGTTATGGATAGGCCTGGTAGGTAGGGATATGATCAGCGTAACTTGTGGGCCGAAGGCCCTGTTTGTGCTGTAATGTTCTAAACCATTGTCGATTGTTGGAAAAACCCCATTTAGTTCATTAACATCCCTTTAGGGAAGGAAATCTGCCCTCCTTACATGGTCTGGCCTACATGTGACTGACCCCAGAGCTACAGAAATGTGGTTGTCTCTCAACTACCCTCCAACTATGGATGGGCAATAATTGCTGGCCCAGCCAGCGACACCCGTGTCCCATGGATTAAAAAAAGGATGCTGGAATCTGGCAGAAAGTGCTGGCAAATCTCAGCAGGTCTGACAGCATCTGTGGAGAGAGAATAGAGCCAAGGTTTCATGTCTTGCTGCATGGCTTATTTGAGTATCTGAGAGGAGTCATGAATGGTTCATTTGTGCAGTCATCAACGAACTTATGATGGAAGGAAGATGATTGATGAAGCAGGTTGGGATTACGGTGTATCCTGCATATCCAGAATCTCACCTCCTCTGCATGCTCAAGGTGGCTTGAGGTGGGGAAGAGACTGTCACCCAGCTCCTTCCGAAATGTGTCTTTGCAAAGCAGCTCTGGAAAGAGACTGATTTCTTTTTGAGGTTCACCCCGAGTGAACTGGGCGTTCTGGTGCCTGGGAAAAATCTGTAGAGACCGCCATTTAAACTTCAGCTGCCATTGGAGGACGGGGAAAGGTGCTCTTTGACATGCCTGAAAGGTGTTGGTCTCCCAGAGTAAAGAGTTGGCTGGCTTGGTGTTCAGCCTGGCTCCAGGTCCAGGACTGAGTGCTGGGGGACGTACTAAACCTTGGAACAGGTGTTGCAAAGGCTGAATGGGAAAGAGACCAATGTGTAAGGTTGTCCTACTGATGAAAGGAAACCGTTTAAAACCCTTCAGGCTGTATACGCCAGGGCATATTTGACATAAAATGTAAATGTGTATTGTAAATATAAACTATTTACCACCAAATGTTGCAAGGTAGCTTAGTACGTGTTGGCTGGGTGCATTGGCTGTGCTAAATTCTCCCTCAGTGTACCTACGTGCCAGAGTGTGGCGAAAGGGGGATTTTCACAGTAACTTCCTTGCAATATTAACCTACTAAGAAACAAACTTAAGCTTAAAACTTAAAATAATACTGGAGTGAAAAAAATTGGTCAGTGTTGCACTTTTGTCAAATTTGACCAATTTGTAAGCTGTTTTTCCTCATTTTATGAAGAAAATATACTTTTTGGAAAAAAAAATCTCTAATTGCTTAAAGCTTGACTGTACTACTTAGGTAGAGGAGGGCTGTGGTTACGCTATGGGATAAATAATCTAGAAAATAATGAAGCAGGAGGAGGCCATTCAGCCCTTCAAGTCTTTCTACCATTCATTATGAGTATGGCTGATCATCAAATTCAATATCCTGATCCCCTCTTCTCCCCCCCCTCCCCGCCAGTATCCCTTGATCTCTTTAGCCCCAAGAACTACATCTAATTCTTGAAATCACAACATTTTGGCCTCAACTACTTTCTGTGGGAATGAATTCCACACATTCACCACCCTCTAGGTGAAGAAATTTCTCCTCAGCTCAGTCCTAAAAGGTTTGCCCCTTATCCTCACAGTTCTGGACTCGGGAACATTCTTTCTGAATCTAATCCTGTCTAATCCTGTTGAAAATTTTATAAGTTTCTGTGGGATCCCCTCTCACTCTCCCAAACTCCAATGGATGTAATCCGAACTGACTTTGCCTCTCCTCATCTGACAGGTCTATAGAATGATTAATCTCAATCAAGTTATGAACGTGACTTTACAAATTTATTTACTGGAAATAAAAGACTGCTATCAATGAGAGTGACCTTGAAGCAGGTAGATGCTACAAAAACCCAATTGGTTTGCGATTGGGAGTACAAGGGTCTGTCACATGTAACGTGGGACTGTGTACAATACTGGTCACACAGTGCTGAAAGAGAACACATCACCTGCACTTAGAGGTCAGCCCAGTGTTGGATAGAGTTGAGTGTACAAGCAAGCATGGAGTCAGTTCCCAGCTTGAATCATTTACTTCCATATGTACATAGTTCTCATAAATATACTTAATATATAAAATATACTTAATAAATATACTTAAGATTATGAAGACTTCATTAAAACCTACTGAATGTTATCAAAACCCTGCAGCACTGTTCTTTAGCAATGGAACCCTACCATCTTTACTACAAAATGTTTCATTTACTGTACCTTTATAGTGAGGGGGATAGAATATAAAAGCAGGGCAGTCTTGCTGCAACTGTACAGGGTACTGGTGAGGCCACAGCTGGAATACTGCGTGCAGTTTTGGTCGCTGCATTTGCAGAAGGATATATTAGCTTGGAGGGAGTGGAGAGAAGGTTCACTAGGCTGATACCGGAGATGAGAGTATTAGCCTATGAGGAGAGATTGAATAGACTGGGTCTGTACTCATTGGAGTTTAGAAGGCTGAGGGGGGATCTTCTAGAGATGTATAAGATAATGAAGGGGCTAGATAGGGTAGAGGTAGAGAGATTCTTCCCGCTTAGAAAGGATAGCAGAACTAGAGGGCACAGCCTCAAAATAAGGGGGGGGGGCAGTATAGATCAAATTTGAGGAGGAATTTCCTCACTGAAAGGGTGATGAATCTCTGGAATTCTCTGTGGTGGAGGCTACCTCGCTGAATATGTTTAAATCACGGGTAGATAGGTTTCTGATAGACAAGGAAATTAAGGGTTATGGGAAAAAAAGTGGGAAAGTGGAATTGATCCACTTCAGATCAGCCATGATCTTATTGAATGGCGGGGCAGGCTGGAAGGGCTAGATGGCCTACTCCTGCTCCTATTTCTTATGTTCTTATGAATAAAAGTTGGAATCACCCCATTGTCTGGAGGGGGCCCCAGTTACGTTACCATCCGCTTTGCACCTGAGCTAAACCTTCAAAAAAACACAACTGGACTTTGTTTGTATGCTGGCTAGTCTGACAATTCTGATTTTAGTTGGGAATACACCAGTTTACAAAATAAAATAGTCCAAGGTGTCCTCTCAAACTTTGAATACATATACGTTGCATATTTTAATAATGATAAAACACAGACCTTGCCAGTGAGAATGGAGAATTTGGCGCTCAGCCAAGTCTTCATTCACTGCAGCAGGATTGGGGAATTCTAGCACGGACACGATTGGAGAATTTGGCCCTACATTTTATTGGTGGAAGTAAATAATTTCGTTTTGGCCTCAGTATGTGTGTGTGTGTGTGTGTGTGTGTGTGTGTGTGTGTGTGGCAATGGGACAGTGGTGTAACTGGACTAGTAATTCCGGTAATGCTTGGGGGAGCCAGGTTCAAAACTCACTACCGGAAGTAAAAATCTACTGATGACCATGATGTGGAAATGCCAATGTTGGACTGGGGTGGGCACAGTAAAAAGTCTCACGACACCAGGGTTAAAGACCAACAGATTTATTTGGTAGCATGAGCTTTCGGAGTGTCACCCCTTCATTCAGGTGAGCCAAATGAGTTCAAGCTACCAAATAAACCTGTTGGACTTGAACCTGGTCTCGTGAGACTTCTTACAAAAGCATTGTTGATTGTCATGAAAATGCATCTGCTTCACTCATGTCCTTTAGGGAGGGAAATCCGCCGTCTTTATCTGGTCTGACCTACGTGTAATTCCAGATTCAATTCAATATGGTTGACTTTTAAATACCATCAGAGAGTGGACAATAAATGCAGAAGCAATAGTGATGTCCACATCTCATGAACAAATAAAATACATCACCTGTGACCCAACAAGGCATTGAAGAAGATAGTTAAGTGTCGACCATGTAGTTTAAAGTTTATTTATTAGTGTCACAAATAGACTCATATTAACATTGCAATGGAGTTGGGGAGGCAATGGCCAAGTCGTATTATTGCTAAACTATTAATCCTTAAGACCATAAGATATAGTGAGAATTAAGGCCATTTGGCCCATCAAATCTGCTCTGCCATTCAATCATGTCTGATATGATTCTCACCCCCATTTGATCAGGAACCTATCTATCTCTGTCTTAAAGACATTCAATGACCTGGCCTCCACAGCCTTCTGTGGCAAAGAGATCCACAAATTCACCACCCTTTGGTTGAGGAGTTCCTCTTCATCTCAGTTTTAAAGGAGCCCCCCCCTTCACTCTGAGGTTATCCCTCAAGTTCTGGTCTCTCCCACTAGTGGAGGGCATGGGTTAAGGGTGAAGGACAAAAAATTTAAAGGGAATATTAGGGGCGGGGGGGGGGGGGGTTTCTTCATGCAGAGAGTGGTGGGAGTGTGGAATAAGCTGCCAGATAAAACAGTAAAATGTGGGTCACTTTTAACATTTAAGAACAACATGGATGGGTTCATGGATGAGAGGGGTGTGGAGGGATATGGTTCAAGTGTAGGTCAGTGGGACTAGGCAAAAAATGGTTCTGCACAGACAAGAAGGGCCAAAAGGCCTGTTTCTGAGCTGTAATTTTCTATGGTTTCTATGGAAACAGCCTCTCCACGTCCATTCTATCCAGGCCTCTCAGTATTCTGTAAGTTTCAATTAGATCCCCTCTCATGCTTCTATAATCCATCGAATATAGGCCTAGACTCCTCAACTGCTCCTCATATGACAAACCCTTCACTCCTGGGATCATTCTTGTGAACCTTCTCTGGACCCCCTTCAAGACCAGCATGTCCCAAAATCCAGAAACTCAGCTAATGTTCTGGGGAACCCGGGTTCGAATCCCGCCACGGCAGATGGTGGAATTCGGGTTCAATAAAAGATATCTGAAATTAAGAATCTACTGATGACCATGAAACCATTGTCGATCGTTGGGAAAACCCATCTGGTTTCCCTTTGGGAAGGAAATCTGCCACCTTAACCCGGTCTGGCCTACATGTGACTCCAGAGCCACAGTGATGTCTCAGCTGCTCTCTGAAATTAGGGGGTTAGAGGAATAATAGGTTAGAGGGATTAGCGGGTAAATATGCAGGGATATGGGGATGGGGTCTGCGGGTGGGATTGTGGTCAGTATAGACTCAATGAGCCAAATGGTCTCTTTGTGCACTGTACGGTTTCTATGATAAATAGCCTAGCAAGCTATTCAATTTAAAGGCAACTTGGGATGGGCAACAAATGTTGGCGGAGCCAGCAATGCCCATGAATGAATAAAGATAGTCCTGAGAAATAGCTCAGCACAAACTTGAGCTGGGAAAAATAATTTCTGGCAATACAAAATCATAGAACGAGGCCATTCAGCCCATCATGCCCAAACAAGCATTATGATTCTCTTGTATCTGAGAATGAACTTGAAACAAAGCCAAAACAGTGTTCTCCCTTCCCCCAACACTTCTAATATTTTTAGAACTAATTAAAAAAAAGAGAGTTAAAAGAAAAATGAACCTACGTGCACTTTACCTAAAGCAGTTATAGATTTCTTTTCTTCTGGGTTACTTTGAATAGTGTCTTTCATTTCCTCGTAATCCAAGCAGTTTCATCATTGCAAGTTAATGTCTTCACAACACAAAAAAAAATAGATTTTGCATTGATTTTGCATGCAGAATTGTTTCTGATGATTGAAATCGGTGATGGGGAAAAAAGCAGATGGAGTGAGGAATCCAAGCTTTTGTTGGGGCTGGTTTGTGTTTCGCACACTGCTCCATAAGCTGGCATCTTTTTATATCAATCAACTTAAGCTACTCATTGTATCGGATCAATCAGCAAGATTGGAGTCCCACAACTGAAGGTTGCCTGAGGGAGGTGGGTGACAGCTGGAGGAGAAAAATAGGATCCATGATGGGTCGGATTGAAGGGGATAAGTAAAATAAAATAAAGCTTATTTATTAGTGTTGCCAAGTAAGGCTTACATTAACACTGCAATGAAATTACTGTGTAAATCCTCTGGTCACCACACTCCAGCACCTTCAGGTCAACACACCTAACCAGCACGTCTTGGATTGTAGGAGGAACCCGGAGCGCCCAGACAAATCCCACACAGATACGGAGAGAATGTGCAGATTCCATACAGACCCAAGCTGAGAATCGAACCCGGGTCCCTGCGCCGTGAGGCATGATACAGAGATGCCGGTGTTGGACTGGGGTAAACACAGTAAGAAGTCTCACAACACCAGGTTTAAGTCCAACCAGTTTATTTGATTGTAATCCTTTCAGAAACTGTAAACTGTATTCTGTAAACTGTGTGTACCTTTATTTGCTCTTCTCTGACCTGAACCTTCTACACATCTGATGAAGGAACACCATTTCCGAAAGCTTTGTGGGATTACTGTCAAATAAACTGGTTGGACTGTAAACCTGGTGTTGTCAGACTTCTTGCTGTGAGGCAGCAGTGCTCAACAATGTGCCACTGTAACACAGAGTGAGATCATTGGGAAAGGTTGGCCAGAAGCGGGTGGACTTCATTTCACTGAAGAACAAAGAACGGCAAGATAGGGACTGTAACACTGAAGTGTGAGGAGGTGGACATTAACAATGGAAGATTACAGATAGAAGGAAAAATACACAAGTTACTGAGAAACTGTGTAGTCATTGCAAGACTGCCAGAGCTGACAGGTGAGATAGCCAGCGAACATGAGTGAGATTCTCCACCCACTCTCCCTTCCCTCCCCCACTGGTTGGGATGGAGAATCCAATGGGATACCCCAAATGTCTTTCACCCGGGCAAGATTTCCCATTCCCATTGTCTCTGCCCCCTGCCAATGATGCAACGGGATTCCCACCACAAAAAGTCAGGAACCCCAATGCCATACATTTATATATTGTACAGTCTATTCTGTTCCTCAGAATAAACTTAAGCAAGACCGGTGAGAAGTCCTTTATGAAGGGTTCTTTATAATTAGCATTTTACAAAGTGAAGGAGATTAATTTTACTGGTGTGTGAGAGAGAGAAGAGAGGTCTTGCCTCAAAAGATTGTACAGCATTCAAAACAGCAACTGAAGTGGGATACAATATAGTTATTAACAATATAGTTTTTTCAGTTATCTGTGTTATTAAAGAGCTGGGTACAAGGAGTCTCTAACTGCATAAATATTTGGTTTTGAATTGATTTATTATTGTCACATGTATTAACATACAATGAAAAGTATTATTTCTTGCACAGTACACAAACAAAACACATCTTCATAGAATAGGAAAGGAGAGAATGCAGAATACAGTCATAGCTAGAGAAAGATCAACTTAATGCAAGGTAAGTCCATTCAAAAGACTGATAGCAGAAGGGGAGAAGCTGTTGGTACATGACCTCACTCTTTTGTATCTTTTTCCAAGAAGGTGGAAGAGAGAATGCCCTGGGTGCATGGGATCCTTAATTATTCTGGCTGCTTTGCAGAGGCAGCAGGAAATGTAGACAGAGTCAATGGATGGGATGCTGGATTGCATCATGGATTGGGCTACATTCACGAGCTTTCGTGGTTCCTTGCAGTCTTGGTTAGGAGCCAAACCAAGTTATGATAGAACCAGAAAGAATGTTTTCTATGGTGCATCTGTAAAAGCTGGTGAGAGTCATAGTGGACATACCTATCTGGGAGGGTCGTAGAGATGGGTTGTCTCACATCCTTTAAAAAGTACCTGGATGAGCACTTGGCACGCTGTCACACTCAAGGCTATGGGCCAAGTGCTGGCAAGTTGGATTAGGTGGGCAGGTCAGGACCTTTCATGTGTCAGTGCAGACTCAATGGACCAAGGGGCCTCTTCTGCACTGTAGTATTCTGTAATTCTGTAAGCTGGTGAACACTCCCTGCTAGGAGCATAAGGGGCAAGCACAGCATCTGAGGAGAGAGGGTCATGTCCCCTGGCTTAACATCTCCTTACCTGACTTGGCATCAAATTATATTTGATATGGCTCCTCTGAGGAGACTTGGGGTGTTTTGTATGTTAAAGATGCTATATAAATGCAAGTTGTTGTTGTTTTACTTGTTTTCTGCTCTCTCCTGTGAGGTGGCTGGTGACAGGGCTGGGAGGGCAGAGGGTACTTTCGATAAATATTGAAGGAGAACATTTTATTTTTCGAGAATTGGTGAAGAACAGTGTCGTGGAGCTAGGCTTACGTAGAGAATTCAAGTCAGTTACTGCTTCGAAGCGGCAGAGGGAACCTTTCTCTCTCTGAAGGTTGGAGACTGGGATCTGCTAGAGTCTAACCTTATTTCTCTGAAGTTCTGCTATTTGAGATATATACATCTCTGGAAATTGCTGTATAGGAATCAGAAGGCAGGTGTCTCTTTGTATCTGTCCAGAAAGGTTGAAAGGCTGGAAATCATAGAATCATAGAATCCTTATATTGCAGAAGGAGGCCATTTAGCCCATCGAGTCTGTACCAACAATAATCCTGCCCAGGCCCTATTCCATCACCCCACATATTTACCCTGCTGTTCCCCTGACACCAAGGGGTGATTTAGCATGGCCAATGCACCTAACCTATGTATCTTTGGAGTGTGGGAGGAAACCCACGCAGACACAGGGAGAATATGCAAACTCCACACAGACAGTGACCCGAGGCCAGAATTGAACCTGGTGCTGCAATGCTAACCACTGCGCCACTGTGCTGCCCCAAATCTAGCATCCACGAGAGCATGACTATTTTTGGCGCTAACTTCAGAAGTAGGATTTATTTTTATGGGGATGTTGCTTAAATTGGAACTGTAGAGATAGTTAAGAATTATACTTTGTTTAAGTGTTTTAACTGTTAAAAGTTATGCTAATTATTTTTGTTATATTCTAAATGTGTTCTTAAATAAAGCTTGTTTTGGTAAAATTGGGCCAATTGAGTCATATCTGGAGTAAAACACCTTACGCTCACTCTATTGCCAAAATCAACAAAAGTTAGGATCTAGGCTAACTTCATGATATACCTTCGAGTTTCTGATCTGTTGCATAACAGAGGGCACAGTTTCAGAATATGGGGATTTGCATTGAAGACTGAGATTAGGAGGAATTTCTTAGCTCAGGTTACTTTTGGAAATCTCTTACACTGAGGACAATGGAGATGGGGTCGTTGAAGATTGCCAAAGCTGATTTTTCTGATCAGTTACCGTGATCTCGTTGAAGTGGCCCTTGCATGCTCAAGGGCCAAATGGCCTACTCCTGCTCCTGTTTCTATTGATCTTGCTTTGCTTAGCAGATAAGAAAGGGAAAGAACAGAAAATGCCTGTAGGTCTGAGCACAAAGGAGAAAGGAAAGATAAACAGAAAGTGTTTGCACTTAAATGGCGTGTTTCGCAACCTCGGGATATTCCAAAGGACTTCACAGCCGATGAGGTTTTTAAGTTGATTTATTAGTGTCACAAGTAGGCTTTCATTAACACTCACATATGAAAATCACCTAGTCTGGCACCTTTTCAAGTATACTGAGGGAGAACTTCGCACGTCTTAGAGTCTTTCGCATTGCGGGAGAAAACCCATGCAGACACGGGGAGAATGTGCAGACTCCACACAGTCACCCAAAATCAGAATTGAACCCAGCTCACTAGCACTGCGAGTCAGCAATGCTAACCATTGTGCTGCCGTGGGTAGGGTTGGGTACATGTTGTGGAGGACACTTCTACTTCTTCAAGGAGTGTGGCAGGACCCTTACAAATCACAAAAAGCCGGCACCTTTGACAGTGCAACATTCCTTCTGCATTGCCCTGAAGATGATGTGGAGATGCTGGTGTTGGACAGGGGTAAACACAGTAAGAAGTCTCACAACACCAGGTTAGAGTCCAATGGGTTTATTTGACAGTAAAACGTCACTAGCTTTCGGAATACTGTTCCTTCGTCAGAAGGTCCACTGACCTGACAAAGAAACAGCGTTCTGAAAGCTAGTGGTGTTTACTTTCAAATAAACCTGGTGTTGTGAGACTTCTTACTAGCCTGAAAAGGTAGCCAAGGCTCTGTTGTAGGGCTGGAATGGGAGTGCATGACCTTCTGTTAGGGAGGCGGGAGTATTACCAGTAAGCCAAGGGAACATCTTAAATGTGACATTGGCAGCAACTCTGCAGCTCTGCGATGAAATGCTCCCCCTTAACAGCAAGTTTCAGCAAACAGCTAATTTAGGGAATTGGTTATTGGGGGTAGAATTTTATGGAGGCGGGGACCATAAAATCTTACGACTGTTCAAAAGTCCATTAATGTCGGCGAGACTAAAAAGAAACCACCAATGGGAGGAGCTGGAAAATTCCACCCAAAGATTAGGTAGTTGGTTTGTAGAATTAGTCATTAAAGTTATTATTTGATATTGGAATAATCTTCAGCCATAGGGTTATTTTTGCTGTCTGGTTGTGACTCAGGATTCATTCAAATTGGGCACTGTCTGAGATTCATGGTAACTAGAGTATTATCTTCTAGGATATTCCTGTACCATCCAGATCAGTAAAATTATAAATAGCTTTCCCCAGCTGATGATTAACTAATTTCTTCTCAACATTTTGGCTAACTTTAAGCTTATTTATTACTGTCGATTGTCGGAAAAAACACATCTGTATGAAGCAACAGCGAAAGAAATCTGCCGTCTTTCCCCGGTCTGGCTGCACGTGACTCCAGAACCCCAGCAATGTGGCTGGTTTCAACTGCCCTCTGAAATGGGCTAGCGAGCTACTCACTTTCAAGGGCAACTAGGGACGGTCAATAAATGCTGACCCAGCCAGCGTTGTCCCACGGATGAATATGGCAAGAAAATCAGTGGCAATCTGTGTGCCTTGCCCGTCCTGCTGCTGGGTAACTGGCAGTGTGGGTGGAAGTTACCGCCAGTGTGACGGGCATTCCATCCATAGAGAACAAACCGTTTAGTCAAGATATCCCAAGGGGAGAGAATAAAAGAAAAGACTTTGCACTTACATCGCGTTTTCCAAACCCTCACTACGTCCCAAACTGCTTTACAATCAATAAAGTACTTAACTGTTGAAATGTGGGAATTTTTATTGCACTCATTTGTGGAACCT
Source organism: Sphyrna mokarran (assembly GCA_024679065.1). NCBI lineage: Eukaryota > Metazoa > Chordata > Chondrichthyes > Carcharhiniformes > Carcharhinidae > Sphyrna > Sphyrna mokarran. The sequence goes on from JAGIQG010000036.1 coordinate 11,014,648, forward strand.
GAGTGTCGCTGGCTGGGCCAACATTTATTGCCCACCCGCAGTTGCCTGAGGCAGTTGAGGGTCAATCACATTGCAGTGGCTCGGGAGTCACGTGTAGGCCAGACCGGGGTAAGGGCGGCAGATTTCCTTCCTTAGTGAACCACGTGGGATTTTCCGACAATCGGCCATGGTTTTATGGTCCTTGGTAGATTCTTAATTCCAGATATTTTTAATTGAATTCAATCCCATGGGGGGATTCGAACCCAGGTCTCCAGAACATTAGCTGAGTTTCTGGATTAATAGTCTAGTGATAATGCCCATGGAGTCACATTGTAGATCAGACCAGGTAATGTGGCAGCCAATCTACACTCTGTAAATCCCACAAAAAAAGCAATGTGATAAGGAGCAGATTTTTGATTTGTTCTGGGGATATATTCTATCAGAATCACCCTGAGAGTCTGAGTTATCTGCTCAAATCTCTGGACAGGAACCTGAACCCATGATGTTCCCAGTGCTACCCATTGTTACATCAATCCCAAACCTCAGCCCCTGCCTTGTGTGCTAGCATCCCAATCCCCACGATGTCAGCTATTCAGTAGAAGCATAGAATTCATACTGGGCAGAAAAGGACATTCGGCCCATGAGGTCTGCACCAACTCTCTGACCAGGTATCTTACCCAGGCCTGCTCTCCCCCACAACCACCTCCAAAACCCCACACATTTAGTGTGGCCAATCCACCTAACCTGCACATCTTTGGACACTAAAGAGCCAATCCATTTAACCTACGCATCTTTGGATACTAAAAGGCAATTTAGCATGACCAATTCACCTAACCTGCTCATATTTGGACATTAAGAGGCAATTTAACATGGCCAATCCACCTAACCTAGACATCTTTGCATTCTAAGAGGCAATCCACCTAACCTGCATACCTTTGGACACTAAGGGGTAATTTAGCATGGCCAATCCACCTAACCTGCACATGTTTGGACACTAAGGGACAATTTAGCATGACCAATCCACCTAATCTACACATCTCTGGACATTAAGGGGCAATTTAGCATGGCCAATCCACCTAACCTGCACATCTTTGGACACTAAGGGCCAATTTAGCAAGGCCAATCAACCTAACCTACACACCTTTGAACTCAAGGCAGCAATTTAGCATGGCCAATCCATCTAACCTGCACATGTTTGGAGTGTGGGAGGAAACTGGAGCACCTGGAGGAAACCCATGCAGACATGAGGAGAATGTGCAAACTCCACACAGTTTACCCAAGGTCAGAATTGAACCTGGCTCCCTGGCACTATGAGGCAGCCATGCTAACTACTGTGTCACTCAGTGATGTAGAGTTCGACTGGAGGCCCAGATTTGAAGTTCAAACAAGGGAGGAGGGATAGGGAAACAGTTCACAAGTACCTGCTCACTGTCAGGTGTTGATGTGGGACTGTGAGGAGGCCCACAGTTTACTACCTGGGGAGCAGGTGCACGTAACCCAGCCTGACATGGAAGTTTTCAATGCCTGCCGCAACATGTACTATGGAGGTCAAGCAACGGAGGTCATGCGTTACAGAGGTCACACAGGTTACCAAGGTCACATGCAGGTCACACACTGCAAAACGCACATCACGGGGCCTTGTTTCAATGTGATTTACCAAAACATAATTCCTCAATTTCACAGTTGCCGGCAAGCAAGTTGGCAGTTTGAACAAGAATTCCAAGCACCTAGACATCTGCACACTTCCCCCACTAATAATAATTAACCTGTACTTGTCCTTGGAACTTAGTTTGATCAAATTTTTGCAAGCAAGGCCTAGGCAAAGAGCTGTAAAGGCACAGGACAATCAACAACAATACAGAGTCATTACAGCACAGGAGGCCATTCAGACCATTGAGTCCATGCTAGCTCTCCATATAGAACAATCCCATTCCCTTATCTGTCACCGCATGCAATTTTATATGCTTCAAGCACCCAGCTAACTTCCTTTTGGAATCATCATAGAATCATAGAACCCTACAGTGCAGAAAGAGGCCCTTTGGCCCATTGAGTCCACATTGAACACAATCCCACCAGCCCCTACCCCCATATCCCCACATATTATATCCACTAATCCCTCTAACCTATGCATCTCTTGACACCAAGGGGCAATTTGTTAGCATGGCCAATCAACCTAACCCGCACATTTTTGGACTGTGGGAGGAAACCGGAGCACCTGGAGGAAACCCACGCAGATATGAGAAGAATGTGCAAACTCCACACAGACAGTGACCCAAGCCGGGAATTGAACCCAGGACCCTGGAGCTGTGAAACAGCAGTGCTAACCCACTGTGCTACTGTACCCTAGAGGTTAAATCATTTAACCTCTGCACTTCCACTAACTTCGGCCAGAGTGAGTTCCAAGTTATTATCACTTACTGTGTAAATCGTTCTTTCTCTCTTTGCCCAGAGCCTTACATCTGTGTCTCTCTGGTCCTTAAGCCATCAGTTACTGGGAACAGCTTCTCTGTGTCCACCTGCTCCAAACATATCATAGTCTTGAACCCCCCTATCAAGTATGAACATATGGAATAGGAGCAGGAGGAGGCCATTCGGCCCCTTGAACTTACTCAATAAGATCATGGCTGATCGTTTGTGTTGAACCATAGAAAATTACAGCACAGAAACAGGCCTTTTGGCCCTTCTTGTCTGTGCTGAACCATTTTTTGCCTAGTCCCACTGAAACCTGCACTTGAACCATATCCCTCCACAACCCTTTCATCCATGAACCTATCCAAGTTTTTCTTAAATGTTAAACATGAGTCCGCATTTACCACTTCATCTGGCAGCTCATTCCACACACCCACCAGTCTCTGCGTGAAGAAACCCCCCCCCTAATATTCCCTTTAAACTTTTCCCCTTTCACCCCTAACCCTTGCCCTCTGGTTTTTTTTCTCCCCTAGCCTCGGTAGAAAAAGCCTGCTTGCATTCACTCTATCTAAACCCATCAAAATCTTATACACCTCTATCAAATCTCCCCTCATTCTTCTACGGTCTAGGGAATAAAGTCCTAACCTATTCAATCTGTCTCCATAACTCAGCTTCTCAAATCTGAGCTCTACTTTTTCCATCAACTCTGATAACCTTTGACCCTCCTTGCCCAACAAGAATCTATCTCTCTCTGTCTTAAAAATATTCAGTGACTCATGCCCTCCATCGCCTTTTGAGGCAGAGAGTTCCAAAGAGGCACAACCCCCTGAGAGAAAGAAATTCTCCTCATCTCTGTCTTAAAAGGGTGACTCATATTTTTAAGACAGTGCCCCCTGGATCTGGATTCACCCACAAGAGGAAACATCCTTTCCTCATCTACATTCAGGATCTTAATTCTTCAATCGAGTCTCCCCCTAGTAAGAAGTCACACAACACCAAGTTAAAGTCCAACAGAATTATTTGGAATCATGAGCTTTCGTTCCGTCGATCCTTCATCAAATGAGTCACGTAAGGAAGGAGGAGTGCTCTGAAAGCTCACAATGTGAGGGTGGAAAGATATAATTTGGATGCTAGAGGGAGTTTTTTCATACAGAGGGGGGTGGGAGTATGGAATGCGCTGCCAAGTAAAGTGGTGGAGGCAGGTACTCTGGAGTTATTTAAGAAATACTTAGATGGGCACATGAACAGAATGGGAATGGAGGGGTATAGAAAACTGATTTAAAATAGGGATCATGAGCCTTGGAGTCCCTGGGAAGTGTGTAAATAGATGATGATATTGATGTACTTGTTTTTATCCTACAGGTGCTTTGGTCCACCTTGTTGTCTAACAAGGGGCATACACGCGATGGGTCGTGAGAGGGCTGCTCTTGGATTTTTTTCGAGAGTATCCTAGTGCTTCACGTCGTTAGTGTACGCTTGACCTGGACCATTTGATGGGCAACACGACAGCTCAGTGACTATCGCTGTGCTGTGCAGATACATGGATTTGGGCCTGTGTCTGTGGGAGTTTGCGCATTCTCCCCGTGCTTGCGTGGGTTTTCTCCGGGAGCTCCGGTTTCCTCCCACATCCCAAAGATGTGCTCTTAGGCTAATTGGCAAAACAAATTCTCCCTAAATTGTCTCAAATTTGGTTTATAATCCATAGATCTATAAACATGGACAGGGATCACGGGTAGAGGTGGGATCATCGGGGTGGCAGCGCGGGCTCGTTGGGCCGAAGGGCCTGTTTCCCGTGCTGTTTTGTTCTTTGTTATTTGTAAATAAGGAGAACAAAACCGCACACAATATTTGAGATATAGGGTGGGAATTTACGGCCTCATTCATCCCGAAACCTGTAAAATCCCGCCTGAGATCAATGGAATTTTTCATTGTCTGCCCCTCGCCCACTCCGATTCCCGCAGGTTGGTAAAATTCCGGCCACAGTCTCACCAGTGACCTAACCTCCCTTCAAATTCCATTCGGAACAACACTTAACCTCTCCAACCTAATTTCCTGACTGAAGTCCCTCTTCTCTGGAAGCGTTTGGGCAGATCTCCTCAAGAACTCTCTCAAGAAATGTCACACCCCAAAAAAAGTAATCAAATCCCGTGTCCAGGTTGAGCAGTTAGTTAACTTGTGATAATCCAAGTGGGCGATTTCTCAGATTTCGTTCAGAGTGAAGTACAATGCAATGGAGCCCTGTAACTCTCTACCTAATGCCTCTTGGCAGGGATTCCAGAGAGGTACCCAGGCAATTAAATGGGGGACCGCTCCAAATAGGTTTGTAACACTGATGGGTTTCCCACACTTAAGGCAGAATTTGAAGTCTGCCAAAGTCAAAAAAACCAGTTTAAGCCCAAATCTAGAAAATCATGCCCAGTGGGTTAAGAGTTCAGACCTAGGGTTCTTGAGAGGAAGAGCTTGCATTTATAGAACACCTTCAGGGTGGCTGAAGAAGTACTTTTTTCCAAGCATGGTCACTGGGAAACTCAGCAGCTGGTTCTGTGCACAGCAGGATCCCACAGACAGAGTCAGATCTGAAAAGGGCCAACACTGATTGTACATCAGTCCCTTCAGTAAGTAACTCACTGGAACGTCAGCTGAGAGTCTGTGCTCAGGTCTCTAGGTAAAGGCCTGTTCATATTGTTTGAATATGAACAGCTATTGTTCCTGGACATTAAGAGGAGAAAAGTACATGAGAAGGTTTATTTAAAAAAAACCACATTGTTGGCTTTACTGGTGAAAATATTGTTAAACGGCCTTAGCACAAAACACAGTTCTTAAGACCCGACTTCAAGGTGACCTATTAGTGTGGCCTAACTCAGAACATTGCCACCTGCTGGATACAGCAGTGAACATCAACCATTACAGTCATCATGCATCTGCAACAACAGCGACTTGCATTCGTATAGCACCTTCATCAAAATGAAGTGTGCACTTCACAGGAGTTTTACAGAATCGAACGCACCTATTTGTTGTTGTAATAAGCAGGCTTACTGCAATGAAATTACTGCGGAAATCCTCAGTTACCTATTCGGGTACACCAAGGGAAAATTTAGCACTGCCAACGCATCTAACCAGTACGTCTTTCGGGATTCAGGAGGAAAACGGAGCACACAGAGGAAACCCACGCGGACATGGGGAGAATGTCTAGATTCGGCACCTGACCCAAGCCAGGAATCGAACCCAGGTTCCTGGCACTGTGCAAACCACCATGAGTTGTACATGCAGAGAATAGATTTGAGGATCAAAGAGGTGGCTTTTAAGGAGCGTCTTTAAAGAGGGAAGGGAGGTGGAGGGATACAGAGAGGGAATTCCAGCAATTAGGATAGAGGGAGCTGAAGGCCGTGATTAAAATGGTGAATTTGCAAGAGAAGCAGTATTGGCGGAGCGCAGAAAGCTAGCGGAGTTTGTCGGGCTGATGAAGCTAAAGAATATGGGCATGAGGATCCATCACAGTTAGAGTACAGAGTGTCAAAACAGAACCCGATTCACGACTTGGAGTTACAGAAATTAGATACACAGCATTGAAAGGTGGAGGTGAGGTTTTGTAGTGATATTGTCACTGGACTAGTGATCCAGAGAGAAAATATTGTGTATGTGGGAATCTGAAACAAAAACAGAAAATGCTGGAAAATCTCAGCAGGGCTGATGGCAACTATGGAGAGAGAATAGAGCCAATATTTCCAGCCTGGCTCCAGACTTGAAACGTTAGTTCTATTCCCTCTCCATTAGACGTGCTGAGATTTTCCAGCATTTTCTGTTTTAGTGATCCAGAAAGGCTGGGTAATGATCTGGAGACCTGGGTTTGAATCCCAGGTGGTGACATTTCAATTCAATAAAAATCTGGATTGGAAACTCTAACGATGACCATTGTGGAAGCACAGGATCCACAGCAATGTGATTGACTCTTAAGTATCCTCTGAAATGGTCCCAGCAAGCCACGCTATTCAAGGAAATCAGGGATGAGCAATAAATGCTGGCCCAGCCAGCGATGCTCAGATCCCATGAATGAATATTTTAAAAATTGATTAGTGAAGACTCTGGCAAATGGATTTTAATATAAATCAGTGGGTGGGCAATCTGCAGCCTGGGGGGGGTGGGGGGGTGCGGAGATCCCATCTGGTGGGATTCACACATGGAACAAGAACAAGTGGAGTGAGGTGCGTACTGATCGCTCACAACACTGACTGTGATAGCCATGTGCTCCCTCTGTGTCCAAAGCGTCAATATTGTTTTAACCATTTGAAGTTGATGAGAGTTCCATTGATAGATAAATGATTAAGCATTTTCTCTAACTCGCTATGAAATATTTGAGAGGATTAGTCTTATTCATGGGGTCCACGGTGAGTGAACAAGCCTGGTTTCAATCTTGAGGGCTCCTGAGACGAAGGAGGGACACTCACGTAGCTCACTCATTAGCCTAGGTTGTCCCAGCAGTAATGTAGATGAATTTGAAATCATTCACTTTGGATCTAAAACACTGGCACAGCGATTAGCACTGCTGACTCACAGTGCCAGGGACCCAGGTTCGATTTCGGCCTTGGGTGACTGTCTGTGTGGAGTCTGCATGTTCTCCCTGTGTCTGCGTGGGTTTCCTCCCACACTCCTAAGATGAGCGGGTTAGGTTGATTGGCCATGGTAAATTGACTTTTAGTGTCGGGGGGACCGGCAGGATAAATACGAGGGGTTACGGGGATGGTGAATAGGGGATTTTCACAGTGACTTCACTGCAGTATTAATGTAAGTGTACAAACCCCTGGCACATGGAGTATTGTGATCAGTTCTAGAAGGATATATTAACCTTGGACAGAGAACAGTATGGGTTTACTAGAATGTTACTGTGCTCAAGCGTTGAGCTCTGGGGATAGAGATAAACTAGGTTTGTATTCTCTTGAATTTAGAAGGTTAAAGGAAGATTTGATTGAAATTTTCAAGATATTCAGGGGGAAGAGAAAGAGAGAGAGATTATCTCTGCTAGCGGGGTGTTTGAGGCTATGGAAATTAGTCTAAAGGTTTATATTTTAGAAAAACCTGGACAACTACATGGGTGTGAGGGATATGGACTAGGTGGAGGTCAGTGGGACTAAGCAGAAAAGTGGTTCTCTACAGCCAAGAAGGGCCAAAAGGCCTGTTTCTGTGCTGTGATGTTCTATTGTTCTATGATTTAGATTAGCGTCAGACCTTTCAGGAGTGAAATTAGGAAATATTTCTTACCACAAAGGGTGAATCAGGTTTGGCACTTTTTCTTTTGCAAGGAGCTTTTGATGCCTGGTCGTCTGTCAGTGTAAAACTGTATTTTTGTAATCCAAAGACATCCAGGAACACAGGGCAAAGATGTGAGTTGGGATTCCATTAAACAGGTTCAAAGGGCTAAATGGTCTCTGCTTGTCCCTGTCTCAGAATCCCTACAGTGCAGAAGGAGGCAATTCGGCACTTTGAGTCTGCACCAACTTTCTGAAACAACATCAACCCATCCCCCCCACAACAGCACCATCATACATTCCCATAACCCTATGCATTTATCATGGCCAATCCACCCAACCTACAAATCTTAGGACAATAAGGGTCAAGTTAGCACGGCCAATCCACCTAACCCGCACATCCCTGGACACTAAGGGGCAATTTAGCATGGCCAATCCATTAACGTATACACCTTTGGACACTAAGAAACAATTTAATATGGACAATCTACCTAACCTATACATCTTTGAACATTGATGGGCAATTTAGCATGGCTCACCCACCTAACTACACATCTTGGGACACTAAAGGGCAATTTAGCAAGGCCAATCCACCTAACCTATACATCTTTGGATACTAAGGAGCAATTTAGCATACCTCATCCATCTAATCTACACATCTTTGGACTCAAAAAGGCAATTTAGCATGGCCAGTCCATCTAACCCGCACATCCTTGGACACTAAAGGGTAATTTAGCATGGCCAATCCACCTAGCCTACACATTTTTGGACACTAAGGGGCAAGTTAGCATGGCCAATCCACCTAACCCAGACATCTTTGAACACTAAAGGGCAATTTAGCATAGCTAATCCACCTAACCGACACATCCTTGTACTGTAGAAAGAAACCTGAGCACCCGGAAATGGGAAGGACTGTCTCTCCAGCTGGTGCCCAGAATTGAAGATAATGCACCGACTTATATCCTTCCCTTCCTATAGTTTACATGTTAGAGGCCCCATAGAATCCACTTTGAGAGACTGGCATTTCCTGGGGTCAGCAATGATGGGACTGGTGATCAACAGATACAGCATTTGTGACAGCGATATAATACTCACTGTCTCAATGGGGTAAAGTCCTGTTCCCAGAATCAACTGTTCAGGATCAGGCATGGAGCTGGATGGATTAAGAACTCATTTCGAATTGACATCTGTTACAGTTCAGATCTTTTCCCCAACATTCACTCTCAGTGCTTGTTATTGCATTAGTTTCCACAACCGACGTATGATCCTTATTCTCTATGTGTATACCCAGATGGCCCAGTGATATTATTGGCAGGCAATTACTAGAGGACATAGGTTTAAGGTGCGAGGGGCTAGGTTTAAAGGAGAGTACAAGGCAAGTTTTTTTATACAAAGGGTGGTGAGTGCCTGGAACTCGCTGCTGAGGGAGGTAGTGGAAGCAGATATGATAGTGACTTTTAAGGGACATCTTAACAAATACACGAATAGTATAGGAATAGAGGGATATGATCCCCAGAAGATATGGCTTTTAGCTCAGCATGGTCAGTGCAGGCTTGGAGGGCAGAAGGGCCTGTTCCTGTGATGTAATTTTCTTTGTTCTTTGTAACACATGGAGGATGCACGTACACTTCAAGGGAATTTGGAGAAGATAGATAGGATAAAATTTGGCAAGTTGGCACAGTGGTTAGCACTGCTGCCTCACACAGCACCAGGTACCCAGGTTCAATTCCAGCTCCGGTCACTCTCTGTGGAGTTTGCACATCCTTCCCGTGTCTGCATGGGTTTCCTCTGGTTTCCTCCCACAGTCCGAGAAACATGCCGGTTAGGGTGCATTGGCCGTGCTAAATTCTCCCTCAGCGTATCCGAGCAGACGCCAGAGCGTGGCGACTGGGAGATTTTCACAGCAACTTCATTGCAGTGTTAATATAAGCCTTACTTGTGACACTAATAAATAAACTTCAAACTTTAAAGAAATGTCATGTCAGAAAAACAGAAATGTAGAATATTTCTTAAATGGAGAAGAAGGGGTTGGGAAGTGTGGAATTCTGAATGTGTACTTGTCCATGAGTCACTGAAAGGTAAAGCAAGGGAAATTGTATTGCAAAACAGTGGCTCCCAACCTTTTATTTATCATGGCACACCTGGAAACTATAAAAAGACTCTGACACACCTCTTACTTCCCCTGCCTTCTTCCCATGCTGGGAACTTTGTAACTCCTCCCTCTCCTCTGGCCTTTTTTTTAACCCACTCCCTGTCTCTCTTGCTTCATGGAGTGAACTCTCCATTCACCTGACAAAGAGGCAAACCCCGAAAGCTTGCGAGTTTACCATCAAATAGATCAGTTGGACTTAAACCTGGTGTTGTCAGACTTCTTACGGTCCAATTCCGGCACCTCTATATCATCTCTCGCTTCTCCCAGTGTCGCTGCACCCGTTTTGAGCTGTTGCTTTTCATGCGGGCACTAATGAGACTTTATCTTCAGCTCCAAGTCTTGTTGGTCAACGCACATGGGGCCTGACCAACATTCAAAAATGCGTGTGCTGCTCTTTCCCAGCCGACACATGCTCAGGAGGCCCAAGATCTGTCGGGTCTTGGAAATGCCGACCATAGAGCTGAGGACAAAGATTAGCTTCAGTTTCATTACAGGAATTTTTGAACCGTTTTGAATCTTTTCTTGTGAAACACTGTGCGGGCTCTTCACAGCACCCCCTTGTCACGGTGCAGTGCGGAAAGAGGCCATCCGGCCCATCGAGTTTGCACCAAATATCCGAAAAGTGTCCCACCCAGACTTTGCCCTCTGCCCTATCCCACACATTTAACTCATTAGTCCACTTAACCTGTACATCTTTGGACACTAAGGGGCAATTTAACATTGCCAATCCCCCTAACCTGCACATCTTTGGATACTAAGGGGCAATTTAGCATGGCCAATCCATTTAACCTGCACATCTTTGGACACTAAGGGATAATTTAGCATGGCCAATCCACCTAACCTGCACATCTTTGGATACCAAGGGGCAATTTATCATGGTTAAACCACCTAACCTGTACATCTTTGGACATTAAGGGGCAATTTAGCATGGTCAATCCACCTAACCTTCACATCTTTGGATACCAAGGGGCAATTTATCATGGTTAAACCACCTAACCTGTACATCTTTGGACATTAAGGGGCAATTTAGCATGGTCAGTCCACCTAACCTGCACATCTTTGGTCACTAAGGGACAATTTAGCATGGCCAATCCAACTAACCTGCACATTTTTGTATTGTGGGAGTATACCGGAGCACCCGGAGGAAACCCACACAGACATGGGAAGAATGTGCAAACTTCACACAGACGGTTACCCAAGGCCGGAATCAAATCTGGATCCCCGGCATTGTGAGTCAGCAGCGCTAACCACTATGCCACCCACATCATTATTCATTCATGGGATGTGGGTCAGCATTTATTGCCCATTTCTAATTATCCTTGAACTGAGTGGCATGCTGTGCTAGTTCAGAGGGTAATTACAAGTCTGGAGTTACAAGCAAGCACAGGACATTGTGGATTTTTCTGACAACGACTTTTGATTCCAGACTTTTTATTGAATTCAAATTTTGCCATCTGCCAAGGTGGGACTCGAACCTGGGTCCCCAAGGAATTACCCTGGGTTTCTGGGTTATGGTCCAGTGACAATAATGCTAATGCACTGCTCTGCCCCCCACCCCTCTCCCTCCCCTCCACTGAAAATGGTGGAAAATCTCAGTAGATCTGACAGCACAAACCCAATATTTTGAGTCTGGAAGACTCTTCATCAGAATCCAAAACCAGATATTCATTTCAGTGCTCCTTGTAGGTGCTTGCTGTGCACCAACCAGCTGCTGAATTTCCTGCATTACTGGAGTGACTACATGGCAAAACTCCTTTATTGACTGTAAAGCACTTTGGGATATCCTGAAGTTATAAAAGGTGTTATAAGAATGCAACTGATGAAAAAAAAATTCCCATGCAATTTCAAATCAAATAAAATTAATTTCCTTCACCCACCCCTCCACCCAAAAGGCTAATTTATCAAATTTATATTGTAGGGGAAGCAGTGGTATTATCACCAGACTAGTAATCCAGACACTCGGGATAGTGCTTTGGGGTCCTGGATTCAAATCCTACCATGGCAGATGGTTAAAAAAAATTACTGGTGCATGGTAGCACAGTGCTTAGCACTGCTGTTTATAACACTAGGGACCTGGGTTCAATTCCTAGCTTGGGTCACTGTCTGCGTGGAGTTTGCATGTTCTCCCTGTGTCTGCATGGGTTTTCCCCAGGGTGCTCTAGTTTCCTCCCACAGTCTGAAAGACGTGCTGGTTAGCTACATTGACTCAGATTGTGGTGACTAGGGGAATTTTAACTTCATTACAATGTTAATGTAGACATTACTTGTGACTAATAAATACAAGTTAACTTTAAAATCCAGAATTACCAATGACCATGAAACAATTGTTGTAAAAACCCACCTGGTCCCTTTGGGGAAGGGAATCTGAAGTCCTTACCCAGGCCTAGATGTGAGTCCAGATCCACAGCAAATGTGGCTGAACCTTAAACATTCTCTGAAAGGGCCGAGCGAGACACACAGATCAAGGGCAAATTAAAGGTGAACAACAAATGCTGGTCCAGTCAACATTGCCCACATCCCATGAGTGAAAAAAAAACAGAACTGCTTTCTCAAAAGTAAACCCTAACAGGGAACTGCAAAACTACCAGGGTTTGAACCTTTGACAAACTAAAGTTGCAGAATCCTTAATTCAAGGGGGCAGCTTCAGAAGCACAGGCTATGGTGGGACTGAGTATTCCGTCCCTGTCACTCACATGCAGTCCCTTCGGATCAAGAATGTTCTGCTTCCAGTTTGGTTCTGAAATGGCTGATAAGTTCAAAGCACAATTTGCAAGCTTTGCTACGAGTTACAATCCCAGCTGATGTTACTGCTGGACAGACAGGTCCCCAAAACAGAACCCTGGCTTGATAAATCATAACTTCAATTTTATTTTTGTTCAGCGATGTGGACGAGCTGCCAAATTTTCAGTAAAAGAATAAAAAAATTATTAAATATGAAAAGGTTAACTATAATACTTCCATTACACCCCATATACCCTCTCCTGTCCCGGCATTGTAATTTGTTAGCACTGCTGCTTTGCAGTTACAGGGACCCGGGTTCGATTCCAGCCTCAGGTTACTGAGTGGAATTTGCACGTTCTCCATGTTTCATTAATTTCTTCCCACATATTTTATGGCTCATCTGTCTTACGTTTGAGCTTCTGAGGATCTTCTGGGAATTTCTGTATAAGCTATGTATGTCTACTGATGTTTTTTTTTACATCCACAGGTGATTCGGTCCGCCTTGTTGGTCAACAAGGGGCATACACTTGTTGGATCATGCGAGGGCTACACTTGGATGTTGCTTCGAGGGTTGCCTAGTGCTTCACGTCGTTAGTGTACACTTAAACTGGACCAACTGACGGGCAACACAACAGCTCAGTGACTGTCACTGTTTGCTGTGCAGATACACGGTCCTGGGTCGGATCTCCAACTTGGGAGTTTGCACATTCTCCCCGTGCTTGCGTGGGTTTTCTCCGGATGCACCAGTTTCCTCCCACACCCCAAAAACGTGCTTTTAGGCTGATTGGGTTAACAAATTGTCCCTAAATTAGACTTCCCTTAATCTGGTGAATTCTCTAAATTTGCATTCTTTATTTGGAGTCCAAGAGGTGTAGACAAAAGTTGTAGGTAGAAGGAGGATTGAAATGAGGCACTCACTGAATGTTCAAATGCGTGGGCTTGTAGGGCTGAAGGGCCTGTTTCCTGTGCTGTATTGTTCTTTGTTCTTATATGTAGGTTAGATGGATTGGCTGTGCTAAGTTAGGTGGATTGGCCAGGTTAAATCGCCCCTTAGTATCCAAAAATGTGTAGGTTAGATTGATTGGCCATGGTAAATGTGTAGGCTTACAGGGAAATGGCAGGAGGTGGGCCTGGATAAGATGCTCTGACAGAGTTGGTGCAGACTTGATGGGCTGAATGGCCTCTTCTGCATTGTAGGGATTCTATGATATTCTATGATATCATTATATATGCTCAGGGATTTACAAGGATAACACAAGTCGCAAAAGATATCTTATATTCAACCTCATCATACCATAGTCAACCAATTTGCGATTGAATCCAGGACAGTAGAGTCTTACTAATTTTCAGGTTCCTATTAGTGACAATGAAATTATTGCTGATTGACAGAAAAACCCACCTCGCTCACTACTGTCCCTTTAGGGAAGGAAATCTACCATTCTTTATCTGGCCTGGCTTACATTATCACAGCAATGTGATTGACTCAACTGCCCAACTAGGGATGGGTGATGACATTGCTGGATGGCCAGCATTTAACGTCCCACAAGTGAATAAAAAAGTGGGGTGGAAGTAGAAAGGTATAGGTGGGAGAATTCCAGAACTTGGCTTCAGCAAATGAAGACACAACTAGCAATGAGGGAGCAATTGTAATTATTTAGAATTGGAGCACTGAAACTAAACTCCACCTTAAATATAAGGAAACTATTATTTAAACAGTTGAAAAAAATTGCAGCATGCTGCTGTGCAGAGATCTGAGTGAATCACAAAAAACTGGTTTGCAGGTGCAGCAGGTAATTAAGAAGGCAAATGGAATTTTGTCCTACGTTAAAAATAGCAAGATTTGTTGCAGCTGTATAAGGTACTGGTGAGGCTGCACATTAAATAGCTGCATACATTTTTGCTTTCCTTATTCGAGAAAGGATATACTGGCACTGCAAGGGGAGCAGAGGAGATTCACTAGATTGATTCTGGAGTTGAGAGATTTGGCTGACAAGAGGAGACTGAGCCTGTAATCACTGGAATTCGGAAGAATGAGGGGAAACACATGAGATTATGAAAGGAATAGATTAGAAGCAAGGAAGTTGATTCCACTGGCAGATGAAACTAGAACTAGGAGGCTATAGCCTCAAAATAAGGGGGAAGAGATTTAGGACTGAGTTGAGGAGGAACTTCTCTACACAAAGGGTTGTGAGTCTGTGGAATTCCCTAACCAGTGTAGCAGTTGAGGCTACCTCATTGAATGTTTTTAAGGCAAGGATACATAGATTTTCAAATAGTAAAGGAATGAAGGGGGTTATGGTGAGTGGATGAGTAAGTGGAGCTGAGTCCACAAAAAGATCAGCCGTGATCTTATTAAATGGCAAAGCAGGCTTGAGGCATGGGATGACCTACTAATGAAAACACAATTCTGGGTTGCAAGATCCCTTGGAATGATGCCTGCATTTTCCTCAGCCTGTTAACTTTTGAATTGCCCATACATTTTGTTTGGCTTTCAGTTCATAAACTCATCTGTTACCAGCAGAAAAAAAAACGCTGTATATAAAAAAACCCATTAATAGATCTGTAGCAGGGGCTGTTACAGCTGGATAGGTCTGTGAGTTTGTTGTTTTTTCTAACAGTTCCCTAGACAGTGCAGAGGAGGTTTACCAGGATGCTGCCTGATATGGAAGGTCTGAGTTACGAGGAGAGATTAGGCAAATTGGGACTGTTTTCCTTAGAAAGATGTAGACTTAGAGGAGATCTAATAGAAGCGTACAAGATTATGAGGGGTATAGATAGAGTAAACAGGGTTAAGCTTTTTCCTAGGATGGACTCAAATAGCACGAGGGGTCACAGGGTGAGGGGGGTAAGGTATAATTTGGATGCTAGAGGGAGTTTTTTCACACAGAGGGTGGTGGGGTATGGAATGCACTGCCAAGTGGTGGAGGTAGGTACTCTGGAGTTATTTAAGAAATACTTAGATAGGCACATGAACAGAATGGGTATGGAAGGGTATAGAAAACTGATTTAAAATAGGGATCATGAGCCTTGGGAGTCCCTGGGAAATGTGTAAATAGATGATGATATTAATGTACTTGTTTTTATCCTACAGGTGCTTTGGTCCACCTTGTTGTCTAACAAGGGGCATACACGCGATGGGTCGTGAGAGGGCTGCTCTTGGATCTTTTTTGAGAGTATCCTAGTGCTTCACGTCGTTACTGTACGCTTGACCTGGACCATTTGATGGGCAACACGACAGCTCAGTGACTATCGCTGTGCTGTGCAGATACATGGATTTGGGCCTGTGTCTGTGGGAGTTTGCGCATTCTCCCCGTGCTTGCGTTGGTTTTCTCCGGGTGCTCCGGTTTCCTCCCACATCCCAAAGATGTGCTCTTAGGCTAATTGGCAAAACAAATTCTCCCTAAATTGTCTCAAATTTGGTTTTTAATCCATAAACATGGACAGGGATCGTGGGTAGAGGTGGGAACATCGGGGTGGCGGCGCGGGCTCGTTGGGCCGAAAGGCCTGTTTCCCATGCTGTTTTGTTCTTTGACATCCAGGCTACAAAGCTACCTCAAGAACTGTACAAGAGATTCATTTGAAATAAGCTTAGAAATGAATCAATTGTGCTAACGAGCAACTTAACCAATATAACTGAGAAATGGAATTACTGAGTCTACAACACAGGCTCTTTTTAGTCCACAAAAGTGTTTGTACTCCACAGTCTTCATATCTCAGGGTAAATTAATGAAATTCAATGTATGCATGAATGTCGTATTGAGACATTTAAAATGATTAATCAACAAAAGACATTTTTCTTTTCAATAATGGCAACCCCCAGAGTATATAATCAGATTTTTTTTCCTCATTCAACTAATCACCAAGGTATCTTAAGGATTCAGCCTTTATATTCCTATTAACCAACATCTTGATAATCCAGATGTATGGGAGGCAGTGGTATTGCTGCTGCCTAGTAATCCAAAGATTCAGGTTCAAGGGATCTGGTTCGAATCCCACTATAGTAAATGGTGAGATTTGAATTCAATGGAAATCTGGAATTAAAAGTCCAATGATGAAAGCTTATCAACTATTGTAAAAATTCTTCCAGTTCACTTATATCCTTTAAGCAAGGAAACCTGCCATGTGTAGAGCTCTGAACTACACATGGAGAAGAGATTTTTGGGGTCAGATGGAGAGAGAACATATCCCTTTTCTTCGTGCTCTGCCACTTTTCTTTTGGGTCACATCCAACCCTTGTTGCTTCCTGTAATGCGCTGCTCTTATCTTGTGGCTTGTTACCTTCTGGGCCGCCTTCTTAAAAATTATATGTTATATTTTGTATTAGTTGTCCTTTAGGTAATGAAATTCATTGTCCTTGCTTAGTCTGAGCTACATATGAGGGGAGAGTGTAGTTATAGAGGCACTACTGCCTCATGGCACCAGGGACCTGGTTCAATTTTGGCCTTGGGTGACTGAGTGGAGTTTGCACTTTCTCCTGTCTGCTTGGGTTTCCTCCGGGTGCTCTGGTTTCATCCCACATTCCAAAGATGTGCAGGTTGGGTGGATTGGCCATGATAAATTACACCTTATGAGTCCAGGTGATTAGGAGGACAAATACACAAGGTTATGAGAATGGGGTCTGGGTGAAATTGTTATTGGTGCAGGCTCAATGGGGTGAACGGCCTCCTCCTGCACTGCAGGCATTTTAGATTGGATGATTTCTATCCTGAAGATCCCTTTGCTTAGTTTAGTTTTTTTGTTTATTAGTGTCATAAATAGGCTTACATTCACATTGCAATAAAATTACTGTAAAAATCCCCTAGTCGCCACACTCCGGCGCCTGTTCGGGTACACTGAGGGAGAATTCAGCATGACTAATGCACCTAATCATAGAACATAGAACATTACAGCACAGAACAGGCCCTTCAGCCTTCGATGTTGCGCCGACCAATATAAAAAGCAATGCCCCTCCAAACTAAACCATGCCCTTCTCTTCCATATACTTATCAACTAACCTCTTAAACGCCACCAAACTTGGCGCATCTACAACTGCTGCAGGCAGGGCATTCCACTCCCGAACCACCCTTTGGGTAAAGAACCTGCTCTGATATCCGTCCTATAACTATCACCCCTTAATTTAAAGCTGTGTCCCCTCGTGCTAGCTTTTTCCATCCTAGGAAAAAGGCTATCACTGTCCACCCTATCTAAACCTCTAATCATCTTATATGTTTCGATTAGGTCCCCACTTAGCCGCCTCCTTTCTAACGAAAACAACCTCAAATCCCTCAGCCTCTCTTCATAAGACCTGCCCTCCATACCAGGCAACATCCTGTAAACCTCCTCTGTACCCTCTCCAATGCCTCCACATCTTTCTTATAATGTGGGACCAGAACTGCACACAATACTCCAAGTGCGGCCGCACTAGAGTTTTGTACAGTTGCAACATGACGTTGCGGCTCCGAAATTCAATCCCTCTACCAATAAAAGCCAAGACTCAATATGCCTTCCTAACAACCTTCTCGACCTGACTGCCTACTTTCAGGGATCTATGCACATACACACCAAGATCCCTCTGTTCATCTAGACTACTAAGAATCCTACCATTTGCCCTATACTCTACACCTTTATTATTTCTGCCATAGTGCATTACCTCACCCTTTTCCACATTAAACTCCATTTGCCACCTCTCGGCCCAGCTCTGCAACTTCTCCAAGTCCCTCTGCAAACTATAACACCCCTCTTCACTATCTACCACTCCACCGACTTTAGTGTCATCCGCAAATTTACTAATCCATCCTTCAATACCCTCATCCAGATCATTTATAAAAATTACAAACAGCAGGGGCCCCAAAACAGACCCTGAGGTACACCACTTGTCACCGAACTCCACGATGAATATCTCCCATCAACCACCACCCTCTGTCTTCTATCTGCTAGCCAATTCCTAACCCAATTAGCTAAATCACCCTCTATCCCATACATCTGCATTTTCTGCAGAAGTCTTCCATGGGCCACCTTATCAAACGCCTTACTAAAGTCCATAATCAGTATGTCTTTTGACTGCAGGAGGAAACCAGGACATCCAAAGCAGACAGGGAGAACTTGTAGATTATGCACAGACAGTGATCCAAGCTGGGAATCAAATCTGGGTTCCTGGTGCTGTGAGGTAGCAGTGCGAAACACTATGACACTATTTTCTCTAATGGCCTTATCCAATATTAAAACAAAATGAGTCAAATGTTTCTTCAGCTTAATGCTAGTAAAACTGATGCCATCTTTTTGATGCTACTACCAGCTTTTTCTTCTGGCTTCATTCTGCAGGATAGTGAATCTTGGGATGGTACTCCATCACAAATTCTATTATTTATAGAGGTTACCAAGACAATGCACCTGTCTCCACAACACGCCCATCCTACATGCTACTTGGTGGGAAGCTTCACACAAAACATTAAGATGGACATTTGAAGTGCCACAGCATATAAGGCCATGGAACAAGCGCTGGAAAGTAGGGTTGATGACCAGCACAGACATGATGGGCTGAAGGGCCCCCTTTTGTGTGACAAATGCTCAACCCGCAGCTTAAACGGTCCAAATTCACAAGCATCCATCTTCAACTTACCTAATACACTGCAGCCCATGAACACCAGGTCCATCTGTCTCCATTGCTTCCAATCTAGGGCCACTGGCTTCATGTGTCTAAATTCTATCTTTATATTCTGATAACTCAATGGATCAGCCATTACACTGATGGCCGCTTTACTCCTGTTTTATGCAACTCCACAACCCACTTTCTCTACTTACCTCCTGTCAGAAGTCTCATTGCTATTCTCTCCTGGCGTGCTTTCAATTCTTTTGCACTTATCACTTCCTACTCAACACCTGATGTGGACCTCAATAAAAAGATGCTAAAGCGTCAATTGCATACAAGTGTGACAAGCAGTTGTTGGTTTAGTCTGACCTTTCTAGATGCTCCCTTGCCAAGAATGCAACTTGCCCTCAAATTCAGCACAACTCCAGCCAGTAAACATGAAGTACTGACTAAGGTCATAGAGGTTTACAGCATGGAAACATGCCCTTCAGCCCAACTTGTCCACGACACCCTTTTTAAAAAACTGTAACCTAGTCCCAATTGCACGCATTTGGCCCATATCCTGCTATACGCATCTTACCCATGTAAATAGAGGTGATGCAAATTAAGCCATCCTGGGGAATTCACTATCTATCTCACTCTTGCCAACCTTATACCATCTCAACCATACATTTGAATACAGAGCAAATACTTGAGTTACATTTTAAGCCTTTTTTATTGGGAACTGGAAGGAAAAACTGTAGAGACAAAATAGTTAACCAGTTTTGGAAGCTTTAGAAATTTGCAATTGTATAATTTTTATGACATTACCTAGCACGCTCTGCGACAAATTCACTGAAGCAGAATCTCTGTACTTTGATAAACTTGTAAAATTTAATACAAAGAAACGCAAGCATTTTTACTGAACCCTGCCAGTTAATGAGAAAGCTCCATAGAACAAGCTGTACAGTTTGTTTCACAACATTCAATTAATAACATTTACTCGTGCTAAGTGAACAGTAGTAACACTTTTCTGTGGAATGCATGCATGTAAAAAGGCACTAAAACATCTAGGTTAGTTAAAATGTGGTCAGATGACGAGGGCCCCGCTGCTCTGCTATTCACAAGGTCTTCCCATTTCAATCATCTTCTCGAGGACTTGGGCTCTTCCGAGAACTTTCTGAAGGGGAACGACTGAGGGAGAAAGAGAGAGTCAAAACAGTAGCACATGGACTCAACCCCTTTTGTGTTCAGTCCATTCAGGTAAAATTGCAGAGTGAACAAAAAAACTTGCAAAGAAACCAGAAACTAATTTAAAATAGAATATAAGCTAATATCCATCACATAACCTTATCTGTCCATTAAAGAGTAAATTGTGCATTGTGGAGCAGTGGTCACATGTGGATCAGTGGACAGTTTGGGGTGTTCATGACAATCTCACAGCTTACTCTGGCATTTACTGGCACCAGTTGGGCCTCATCTGGAGTACTGTGGCCAGTTTAAAATCCAACAGGTTTATTTGTAGCAAACTAGCTTTTGGAACTGGCTATACCTTTGTCAGGTGGGTGAAAGTTATACTTGAGGAAGGGTGTGGAGAAGTTGGAGAGATTACAGGGGAGATTCACAAAAAGGATTCTAGAGATAATCAACTGCAGCTATAATATGATTGGAGAAGTTGGGTCTGTTGTCTAGGAGCAAATAAGGCTGAGAGAAGACTTGAAAGAAGCATTCAGGTTCCTGAGGTGGATACGGACAGGTAAATAGTGAGAAACTATTCCCTCTCAAGAAAGCATCAAGAATTAGAAGGCCACAGATTCAAAAGAGTGGGGAAAAAGAGTAGAAGTGATGAGAGGGAAAGATGTTTACACCCAGAAGGTGTCAGTCCTTAATGATGAGTTATTGAATTCAATTACACAAGTAGCCAAAGTGGGATTTGAACTGTTGCCCATCCAGTATCATAACCTTGGTTTCTGTAACATCCCTGGGAAATTCCTACTTGACTTCTCAAGACCACCATTTGAACAAAGTGGCTACCCACAGTTCAGAGATCTCAGCTCAATCAGGATTTCAAAGATGGCTTTTCACTCTCAGCTGGTTTTTTTAGCCCAGGAACAAAAGTCTGGCAAAATAAATGCCTTCTGATATCTATATAGCTCTACAGATTTTGATAGGCATGATCTCTACTTCCACCACTCCCATCCATCTCAAACAACCATCAACCAGACTGCTCTATCCCTTAATCTTAAAAGCTTCAAGCCAGATCCTAACTAAGCTTGAGTCTTGTGAAATGAATAACCTCAACTGCTGGAGTCCATCCTTACAATCGAGTTAAGATGTCCATCTAATTTACGACTGCAGCAACGTCCAGCCAGCACAAAGCCTGCTGCAATCCCATCATTTCAATTACAGACAGTTATGGCTCCCTGGGCAATAAGCTCTCTCTCTCTCTCAACTGCAGGCACTCGATTTCAGTTTTCATATAAAAAGGACAGTGTACCTCAGGTCTAAAGCTTGATTTGAGCCCACCCACCTTTCACAAGGACAAAGGGCAAACACATTTGCTGCCATCTCATGTTTAATTACTGACAATACCAGACTGATGGATCAGAACCAAAACGTTAAGCTCCTCTCTCAAGTTGTCTTTTTAGTGTCAAGAGAAAGTTAGGGAAAATACATTAGTGTTAATTGAGCTGGAGGTTAGTGTACAATTAGCGGATAACACTGGAAAGATAGAATCACCAAACATTGAACTGCAGATTAACTGAAGCAGTAGGGAGCTTTGTGCTTTCCACTCTCTCTACTTGCCATGTAAAGTTTTACTCAATCACTGCTACTCACAGTCGACACCCACCTTCAAAACCCTCACCTTATGGGCTTTCAAATCCCCCTCCCCACATCCAATTTAAATGCAAAGCTACTGGTCTAAGTTCTTTTATACCACTACCCCTCCCTATCCCAGTACATTGACTAATTGTATTGTATCTGTCCTCTCGATTTACAGCTTGTTGGGCGGTTGCAGAGTGAAGACCAGAATGGCAACTGGCTTCACATTCATTTTTCTGATTTACACCTCAAATCCTTTTGGCTGAGTCCTAACTCAAAGGCATCATAAAGAACGCAACTTGTTGTTTCCCAGAATGGAAGGGACTTACCTTTCCTGTTTAATGGAAAAAGACCTTGACCGAGACCGTGATCTTGAAGGGCTGAACACAAAGAGAAATTTTAGAGCAACCAGTGTCCAGCTCCCACCATATCCCAATTAAAGTGATAATTGCCCCGGATATGCCCCAACCCGGGCCCCTCACTGCCCCAGGCAAGCCCCAACCCAGGCCCCCTCTCTGCCCCAGACACAGCCCAACACAGCTCTCCTCGCTGCCCCAGACACATCCCAACCCGGGCCCCTCTGCTCCGGACGCACCCCAACCCAGCCCTCTCACCGCCCTGGACATGCCCCAACCCGGGCCTCTTGCTGTCCCGAATGCGCCCCAACTCAGCCCTCTCGCTACCCTGGATGTATCCCAACCCGTTGGGCAGAAGGGCCTGTTTCCCGTGCTGTGTTGTTCTTTGTTGTTCAACCCAGGCCCTTCGCTGCCCCGGACAAGCCCCATCCCAAGCCCACCCCGGGTCTCTCGCCGCCCCAGACATAGCCCCCTCACCACCCCGGACACACCCCATCCCAGGCTCCTTGCTGCTCTGGTATCACACCCCAACCGAATATCCTCGCTACCCAGGCACACCCCAACCCAGGCCCCCTGGCTGCTCTGGTATCACACCCCAACCCAAGACCCACGCTGCCCCAGACACAGCCCAACTCAAGACCCTCTCCGCCCCGGACACACCCCCAACTACAAACCGCACAGCTCTGGTCACATTGCAACTACTCAGGTTTTGAGCCAGGGTATTACAATGTCTGTAGTGATAAGCTGAATCTGGTCAGATTTTCTCTTCAAGCCATGAACCCTTCAGTTATCAAGAGGCCATGCACTGTCTGAACCAGGAACACGTGTTGTGTACACAGTGATTTGCTGTATCCCTGACCCACAAATTATCATTCCTGCCCCCACTTTTCCACATTCTAATGTACAGTTGAACTGGAGTTTAAAAGTCAGGTGAACAGCCTACAGTGTATCCATTACTCATTAATAGTTGTTAGTCACGTTGCGTGACTTATTTAAACAGGAAAAGTATACAACCCTTGCCACTTTACCCATGGTGGCAAATGGTGGGTGCAGAATGACCCATAATAGACAGTCTCCAACATCTCCAGTTTAGGGAAGATTAACACTCCTGATCACTATCCAGCGAGCCTAGCAAGCAGACAGGTTTAGCTATTCTTTTCTAGCCACACAGTTGACAAAGCACAGGGCCACCCCCTCAGTCTCTGCAGGTAAATGTTCAAGTACAGGTCAGGATGTTTAGGAAAAGGGAGCAAAGAAGACATATACTTCAGCATACTATGCATGCAATCATGGATTACACAAGAGCAAATTTACCAATTTGCCACTTAAGACACTCACCAAGAAGTCAATCAAGACATCTCCTGTTAAAATCGATTTCATGACCATATCTGCAGGAACGCTGCATTGTAAAGTATGCCTCAGGCATTTTAAAAGAGATGCCTAGATTTTTCTGAGGCGCTAACTTGTTGTTCCTGGCTGCTTACGTGTCACTAGAGGTTTAGTTACGAGGCAATACATTTGTGCAGCAAGGTACTGCCTGATACATGTCACTAAGCTCTCCTAGCTCAATGCTGTTGGATCATTGGAAGGTTTCAACAACTCGCCTAACTCCTTTAATGCAGTAAAACACCCCAAGGCACTTCACAAGAGCAGTTATCAAACAAAACTCAACACTGAGTTACACAAAAGTAAAAATACAAAAGATGATCAAAGATGATGCGTATGAAGAGGAGGAGAGGGGTAGAGATGCAGAATGTACAGCAAGACTATTTCGGGGCTGAGAGCATTGGCAGGCAAAGGCACAGGAGCCAATGGGTGAAGCAACTAAAACAGAAGATGTCCAAAAGGCTAGAACAGGAGGAGTGCAAAGGCCTTGCAAATTTGTATAGCTGGAGGAGGTTACAGAGCTTTTAATGAGAGTGAGGCCCCGAATACAAGGATGGGCATTTTAAAACTGATGGCTTGTTGGACTGGGAGGCAGCATAGGTCAGCATGTACAGGCCGATAGACAACCAGCACTTCGATAAGTCAGAATAAGGGCAACAGAGCTGTGGGTGGGCTGAAGTTCACATATTATTGAAGGAGGCCAGCTGGGAGAGCACTGGAACAATCAAACACAGACAGAACAGGGCATGAAAAAGCATTTCAGCAGCATGAGCTGATGCTGGGTTGGAGTTTGGCGACGGTATAGAGATAGAAATAGATACTCGGTGTTGGTGGGACATGTAGGTGGTCGACAGCTCATTTTGGAACTCCCCCCCCCTCCCCCTCGTGATTTCCTTCTTGCCTGCCATCATACAATCCCCGCCAGAAGTGACAGGATCAGGCTCGGACGCAATGCCTCCTGCAGTCAAATAGTCTATCAACATAAAGACAAGACTCTCAAAAATAAAGTGTTACTTACGCATTCATCAGGCATCAAGTGGTAAGAGCCTTTGGAGAGATGGGGATAAGGTTGGTGTGGGAAAAAAAGTTCTAATCATTTGTGCCCTTAAAAATCTACTTTTGACCAAACATTTAGTCACCCCGACATCATTTTTTGGGTTAGTGGTGAATTTTTGTCTGATTGCACTGCTTTGGAGTGCCTTGATTCAATGTTAAAGGTGCTATTTGTTGCTGTTAAATGACTATGCATATCCAGATAATTACATTTACCTGGCAAAGCTACATGAAGCCTTAATGAAAAAATGCTTCTAGCCAATTGTTTCCCCTCCTTTTGATGTTGCTTGCACCATCCCAGTACCTGGCCGTACTGAGCACCGATCATCTGGACCTTAAATGCTGACGGCCAGAAGGATTAACAGCTGACTGGATTCTGGTCTCTAACATGCAAACGGGTGGAGTTCTACCAGGAGAGACTGGATAATGATCAGGAGATACAAATCTTCCCCCCCACCAACCCAGGAACACAGAGGTTAAATGAAGGACCCACACCACAGCAATCTTGATTAAGATTGCCTAACTCAGCACAGACCAGATAATGAACTAAAACTTGCTTGTGCTGACGTGCATGACCTATTTATTCACTGAGCAGGAGCCCCTAGGGAGAAAGTTTACTCTCCTCTACATGGCCCCTCTTCTTTCAAGAAAATGGCCATTTTCATCTGCCCCTTTCACAGTAATTTGCAGACAACTTTTCCAACATTTTTGAGCTGCTGTTTACTCTGAGCAGAAACAAAATTCCACCTACCTCCTTCGAATTGGAGATCTGGACTTGGACCTCATTGGAGTGAGAGATCTGCAGAGAGAAATTTTGCAATTTAAACTCCATTACATACTAGTCACTTTACTGTCATTTCATTTTATACTGCAGTAACCTTAATATTTTCACAGTAACTTCATTGGAATTAATGCAAGCCTATTTGTGACACTAATAAATAAACTTAAGACTTAAACTATGGTGAACTGTTTCTGTCCATGCAATCTAACAACAAATTGCAACATGTCAGAGAATCCCTACAGAGCAATGGGACACTGTTTGGCCCATCAAGTCTGCACAGGCTCTCTGACAAGAGCATCTTACCCAGGCCTCGTAAGCCCATGCATTTATCCCGCCAATTCCCCTAACCTACACATCTTGAGACATTAAGGGACAATTTACCATGGCCAATCAACCCAACCTGAACATTTTTGGACTTTAGGAGGAAACTGCAGCACCTGGAGGAAACCCACACAGACACGGAGAGAATGTGCAAACTCCACACTGACAGAGTCACCCAAGGCTGGAGTTGAACTTGGGTCCCCGGCACTGACAGGAAGCAGAGCTAGCTACTGTGCCACCACACAAAGCCATCAATAATTAATCTTGGGTCATACCAACAGCATGACTCAATTTGAAGCTATTGGGCCAAAAGGCCACCTAGTCCAACTAGCTCACTAACATTCTCACTTTGTACTTTATCTAACCCTTTGTTATTATGTTCTCTTCTTCTTCAGGGAGTTCCCCAGTTTCTCCCTATGATCTTTACCTCAACTACACCAATCCCATCCTGTCACACTAACTAGCAGTCAAGAATAAAAGAATCTTAAGGATCACAAGAGGCACTTAACAGTTAAAGTCTATCCTCTGTCTTACAATGGATCAAGCCCAACTGCTCACTATGTTCGTTCATTCTTCTTTTTACAGATGTATAAAACCGCCTCACCCTTATTTATACTGATGGCTACAATGCCCTTCCTTGGTAAATTTATTCTTTTAGCATTCCAACTCATTTTTCTGTTTATGCTCAAGCGTTTTTCTAAAAATGATAAAACTTGCAACCCCTGGTATTTTCACACTCAAAGCCCTAGCCCAATTAAGCATGTTTGGTGATCACATCAGGTGAACCCCATCACATTTAGTCATGGGTGTCAGTGAGAAAACTTGAGCGCAAGCACCAGAGAGCTTCAAATCCCCTCATGGGAGCAAGTCCCACCATTCAATTAGATCCAGATAATCTTCACCTCAACTCCACCAACCTGCCTTTGCTTGATACTCCATAATATCACCAACTAACAACCTGCAACCTCAGTTTTGAAATTTTCAACTCATTGAATCAACATTGAATCCCTACAATGTAGGAGGCCATTCAGCCAATTGAGTGTGCACCGACTCTCTGACAGTGTTCTTAACCAAGCCCTTTGCCTCACCCTATCCTTGTAACCCTGCACATTTATCATGGCTGATCCACTAACCTACATTCTAGAACACTAAAGGGCAAATTAGCATTGGCCAATCCACTTAACTTGCACATTTTTGGACTGAACTCAGTAAGAATTTAGCAACACCAATTATTAATCCAACCAATTTATTTGATAGTAAAAAAGCGAGCTTTCAACACTCCCGTGTCTTCATCAGGCAAGTGCAGTGTTCTGGTCTGACCAGAACACTGCACTTGCCTGATGAAGACACGGGAGTGTTGAAAGCTCGCTTTTTTACTATCAAATAAATTGGTTGGATTAATAATTGGTGTTGCTAAATTCTTACTGAGTTCTTACCACTCCAATCCAACGCCGGCATCTTTACATCATTTTTGGACTGTGAGAGGAAACCCATGCAGAAAGGGAAAAATGTGCAAGCTCCACGCAGACAGTTACCCGAGGATGGAATTGAACCTGGGTCTCCAGTGCTCAAGGCAACAGCGCTAACCACTGTGCCACCCCAAATTCAAAAGCATTTTGGAAGTAACATTTCTACCAGCTTTGTATGAGGAAGCGCTTCCTGACATCAACCCTGAATAGCCCGGCTGTCAATAATTTAAGAGTGTTGATTGCCACTCACCGACTTCTCCTCTTAGAATACGAAGGAGACCGGGACCGGGATCGGCTGCAATGGGAAAACAGAAATCATTTCCAGAACACTCAAGCCGAAAGAAAGGAGAAGTCTTTTCTGTCTTAAGAAAGCTCAGACTCTGAAGTCAAGTTCATTTCACTCACCGATCGCGGCTGCGACTTCGCGATCTGGTGTAACGACGCCCCCTTGATCTGGATCTCGAACGGGAACGAGACCTAGACCGTGATCGACTAAAACAGAAGAGAATATAATGAGCTCGGGCAGTGCCAGGGCACCTGTGACAGCTAGCCATGCTGCACAAAGTGTCAAAAAAATTATTAAAACGGTTACTTTTAAAAAGTTAAACGTGGATTCATATAGCCAATTTATTGAAGCGTTAAAAAGTCACATTAAAATTAAATACTTTTTTATAAAAAAAGGCTTGTAAAATTAAAAACTACTCCTGATAAGAAATTAACCTTTACAGAACAGATTAGCCGTCTCTGCCCCCAGAGAGATCTAGAAGATCTAGAAGACGCAGGTTGGTCTAATTATGTTCATTTCTCGTTGTGTCTAGCAGATCTTCCAAACACAGAAAGCCCAAATCAGGATACATGTGGTGCTTGATTGTGGAATATTTGAGGGGAGTTTGGACTAGGACGGACTAAGTTGGACGCTCCTCTAGCAAACCGGAGAGCCTGATTAGTTGGCTTGATGGGCGTACTTTAGCGTTACATCTTTTAAACTGGCCAATTTTCTGTATCACAAAGACCGTAGACTGAATTTTTTTAAGGCAGGACGAAGCAGAACCTCAGGTAGAGGTATATGCGCACAACAGAAGATCTGAACCCGCAGTGGCCAATGTTTGCTAGAAGGCCCGGTTGCCATGAGGGTCAGAAGATCATTAATCATGGCGACAGACTCAAATGCAGCAACCTGAAAGGTTGGATCAGGTGAATCGTTAGCCAAAGAATTATCACACCAGAAACATTGTTAACAGCCCTTGAAAAACACAGCAAAACTGGTGGTTAGGGATGAACAATAACAGGATTGGAATTGTGTGACTGAAAACAAATCACATCAACATTTTAGATCTATAAAATTATCCCCCCACTCTCCAGCCCACCCCACTTCTGAAGGCCCATTGCAAGCACCACACTGTGAAGCACTAAGGGTCAGAGATTAGAGGATCCCGTATTCAATTTCCAGTTGCACCGAGTTATTAGCTGAGGCCACCATTAAACTGGCCTCAATGCCACTTGATCGATGGTACTGGAGGGCAAGGAATGTGTTAAGAGAGGACTTTTGCTGGAAAATGCAGGAAGCAAAGCCAAGCCACTTGACTCTTATGCCCTCCACCAGTTAAACTCTCAGATTCAGAATAGCCAATTGTACAAGCTGTTAGAGAAAGCCCACTCCAGGAGAACCACATGAGTGGAGGAGTTAAAAATGGTTTCTCCATCTGGCAATTTGCCACAAGAGAAGCAGAGGGTTAGAGGTTATAGTCAATGTGGGCACTGGGCAATCATTAAAAATAATTATTGTTTCATCCCTACCACCAAACAATTAATATATTCCCCAAATCTAGAAATATCAGTAGCTGCCTGGACCTGCTCTCACTATCACACTGGCCTAAACCTGCACCTAATAGCTGACTTTCAATCCCTTTCATAGCAGGTGAAATCTGTTCATTTGGACAGACGAGGCACGACCTTCTTCAGAATCAAACTGGTCCCGCCTGGAAGTCCCAATTAACAGGGTTCAACTGCAGAGTACAGGTACAATGCATAGCAAAAGCTTATATACAGATAATTTTTTTAAAAAAGAGCAAAACATTTAAACATGTACATATTATAGCGTTTAAACAGAAGATAGGTCAGACATTTAACGTACACGTGCAAATTAAAACAGATTAAAAAACATCTAAACTTCTAAAAGCTAAAGTATAACATTCTGGGTACCTTAATTACCAAATTCAGTTACCTACAGCCTAGAAAAATTCAACAGAGCAACCTAAATGTTGCACTGGTTTTTCTTTTGGTAGGAGGAGGGAGAAGGAAGTGGGATGCAGAGGCAATGTTATCTTCTAAAGCTGTAGGTAATGGGACTGCCTGAATGCTACTCTGTGCTAGAACAGAACCAAGTTGAGCTTTACCAGTCGCAGTGAGGCTGTTAGAACAGCAGTTTCAGTGCTTTGGATTCAAAGTCAAGTTTGAACAAATAATATAGTGCAAACTGAATCAGAGAGAACAGTCAAGAAAAAGCTTGCGCTGCCATCTCCTAATGAAACATTAGTGCCAGAGCAACACTGAGCTGGTAAAGTTTATACAACCTATCTTGCTTCTCCCCCTACAATTTTTATACAGCATTTCCCCCAATTTTTCCCCAAGATTTTTCAAGGGCCAGTTACATAAATAGCAGTTTCTTCCCAAGACTCATGCTTATCCCGCTGACCAGACGACACTGATACCCCCTGCTTTCCAATCAGCGTGGCCTCGGCAGCTTACCTGATGCCGCGCCTTCTCTTGCTGTAACGGTAGCAATCGTAGGCGTAGTGGCCACGCTCGCCGCACTGATAGCAGCGGTCATTGGGGTCAAACTGGCGACGAGCAGGGGGACGGCCATAGCGCGATTTGCGTGACATCCCATTAGACAGCTCGACTCGCACCCTCGATCCACATAGAACCCTGAGAGAGAGAGAGAGATATTAATGCTTCTAAAGAGAGAGGAGGCAATAGTGACTCACAACATAGACAGCTGCACATTCACTTCAAATGCTTAACCCCTGTGGTGAAGTAGTCAGTCGTAGAGTGCAGAAAAGGTCCATCGACTCTGCACTGACAATACTGACCTCTAAAAGCACACCTTCCTGCAATTGTCCCATATCCCTAAATGTTATGATATTTCAAGTGTTTATCCAAATTTTTTTTTTTAAAGTTTATAAGGTTTCTGGCCTCCACTATCTTCCCAGGCAGTGCACTCCAAATTCCCACCACCCTCAGTGAAACAATTATTTCTTTAATCCCTTCTGAATCTCCTGCCCCTTACCCCAACACTATGTTCCCTCGTGATCAACCTCTCAATCAAAGGGAACAGCTGCTCCCTACTCACTCTGTCCATACTCCTCAACTTTGTACACTTCAATCCTGTCCTGCTGTCAGCCTTCTCGGCTCTAAAGAAAATAATCCAAGCCTATCCAGTCTCTCTTATGGGTTGTATACTGTACATTCTAAGCAAGATGAGGGGGTGATATAAAACATGGCACAAGTGAGCAGCCAGATGGCAGCAACGTGCACGAGCACTGAACAGAGCAACAGCTTCGGAGAGGTGACTGTAAATTCAAGACACAGTGGAGAGTGGCGGATCTAAGGTGACGAGGCTTACATCATTGAAATTCAACGCTGTCCTTTCCCACTAATGTTCCTGCCGGCTGCCACGTGACACCAGGTCGCTGTATACTCAGCAAGGCGCCATGACATCTAACTGGGTCAGATCAGGTGATGGCAGTGACTTATCAGTGGGGCGGCCATTTCAAAGGACAGTCCACCTCTTGGCCGATCAGCCAGGGGGACCATTCCCAGAGAATCTTCAAGCTGAGAGAGGGTGCACATACTGTGGCTATTTTGGTCAGTCAGTGTCAGAGAAGGTGCTGAAATCTCAGCACCTGGTTCGGGAGTGGAATGCCCTGCCTGCAGCGGTTGTAGATGCGCCAAGTTTGGTGGCGTTTAAGATGT
This sequence comes from Sphyrna mokarran, assembly GCA_024679065.1. NCBI lineage: Eukaryota > Metazoa > Chordata > Chondrichthyes > Carcharhiniformes > Carcharhinidae > Sphyrna > Sphyrna mokarran. The sequence goes on from JAGIQG010000036.1 coordinate 11,045,863, forward strand.
TAGTTGATAAGTATATGGAAGAGAAGGGAATGGTTTAGTTTGGAGGGGCATTGCTTTTTATATTGGTCGGCGCAACATCGAAGGCCGAAGGGCCTGTTCTGTGCTGTAATGTTCTATGTTCTATCTCCAACCTCGGTCCTGCTGATTAGTTGCGGTATTTTCAATATCCTCAGTATTTTGCATTGTAAGATGCTAGAAAATTTACTAAAAGACCAGGTAATGAAGTGATGGAAAGAAAATAAAAAACTAGGGATGGGACCTGGGATTGTTGTGATTGTTTACTTATGAAGGTAATTTACTTTCCAAACTCAAGACATCAGGGATTTCTAATGAAATGAAATATTGTGCCCATTTTGGGAGCGTTTCCTAGATACTCACTTGCCATCCATCCCACGCACAGCATCCTCTGCATCTCTTGGGTCTTCAAATTCCACAAAAGCAAAGCCTGGGGGGTTCCGTGCGACCCACACATTCCTCAAAGGGCCATAGTAGCTGAAAGCTCGTTCCAGCTCTCCTTTAGCAGCTCCTGTTCCTAAATCACCGACATAGACCTTACAGTCCGAAGCTCTGGAGCTTCTGGAGTAATACGACATTCTTCAGCCCCTTGAAAAGGCAAAAAAAAAATCAATTCCAACAGAAGCAATCACTTTCTTCCCTTAAATAATCATTAACCACTTTTGATGTTTCAAACTATGTCTGGAGTTCATTCATTTACATAAAACAGTACAGCACAGTACAGGCCCGTTGGCCCTCGATGTTGTTCCCAGCTATGTCCAAATGCATGATAAAGCTATCCCACTCCCTATTATTCTGGTGTGCTCCACGTGCCTATCCAATAACCGCTTGGAAGTTCCTAAAGTATCTAACTCCACTATCACAGCAGGCAGTCTATTCCACACCCCACCCACTCTCTGAGTAAAGAACCTACCTCGGACATCCCTCCTATATCTCCTACCATGAACCTTATAGTTATGCTCCCTAATAACAGCTACATGCATTCGAGGAAATAGTTTCTAAAATTTCACATGCTTGAAATGCATGGTTCTATAATAGCTATGGCTTTTAGAGCACTTCGACACCACCATTTTCAAACACTGCTATTAATTTTGACCAGGTTTTGCAAAGCTAACTCCACTGAAGAAACATTTAATTGAGAAACTTAACACAACAGTGCGGTATAAAACATCTCACTGGTAAGTAATATTTGCAAACTTTAAGAGCTTTATGTCCTTGCATAGCTACACTATATTCATTTGAGGGATGGATATGGATATCACTGGCTAAGCCAGCATCTGTTGCCCATCCCTGAACTACCCTTGTGAGGCTGGTAGTGACCACCTTCTTGGTTTGGGTTATGGCTGTGTGGAGTTTGCATGTTCTCCCCATGTCTGCGTGCTCCAGTTTCCTCCAGTGCAAAAGACATGCTGGTTAGGCACACTGGTTATGCTAAATTCTACTTCTGTATACCTGAAAAGGAGTGTGGCGACGAGGGGATTTTCACAGTAACTTCATTGTAGTGTTAATGTAAGCCTACTTATGACAATAACAATAAACTAAACTAACGTGTTTGCATCTATATCTGGACATCTGCTAGCGCTGGAGTAGGTTGTACAGCAGGAACACAAGCCGTTCAAAAATATGCGGGTTAGGTTGATTGGCCATGCTAAAAATTGCCTCTTAGTATCTTGGGATGTGTAGATTAAAGGGATTAGTGCTAAATGTGTACAGGTATGGCGACAGAGCCTGGGGGATTGTAGATCCTGGGGGATGCAGACTCGATGGGCTGAAGAGCCTGTTTCTGCATTATAGAGTTCTATGATGATTCAGTGCAGCACTCCAAATATCTGACAGGTCAGAACTTTTACGCAGACACAACAGGTTTTCCTCTCCCAACATATGTTCCAGAGGGGACAGTTATTTTATTTAATATCACTGTAGTGAGGGAGTAACCAAAATCCAGCAATGTCTCTTTCCATCATTCAAGTAGCCTCCCATTTTACACTTACATAATCACACCAGAATTTCTGATTCTCTCTAAAGTAATGCAAAGCCGGACCAATATGGCAGCATACAATGTGCTAATGCAGTATTATACGGAGTCGCACAGTGGCTAGCATTATTGCCTCAGACAGCACCAGTGACCTGGGTTCAATCCTTGGCTTGGGTCACTATCTGTGCAGAGTCTGTAAGTTCTCACTGTGTCTGCATGGCTTTCTTCTGGGTGCTCTGGTTTCCCTCCACAGTCAGAAAAGATAAGCTGTTAGGAGGATTGGCCATGCTAAACTTTCCCTCAGTGAACCCGAACAAGCACCAGAATGTGGCGACTAACTTTACTGCAATGTTAATATAGTGGAATATGCTTGGTATGTAGTGTTCAATTCTGGTCGCCAAGTATAGAAAAGATTTACCAGGATGTTGCTCGGTATGGAGGGCATTAGCTATGAGGAGAGGTTGGAGAAAGTTGGTTTGTTCTCACTGGAACGACAGCATGCATAGTCAGAACCTTTTTCCCAGGGTGGAGGAATCAATTGCTAGGGGACACAGGTTTAAGCTGTGAGGGACAAGGTTTAAAGACATACAAGGCAGTTTTTTTTTTCATATATATACAGAGGGTGGTGGATGCCAGGAACTCGTTGCCAGGGGGCGGTAGCAGAAGTGGTTACGCTAGTGACTTTTAAGGGGTGTCTTAACAAATACATGACTAGGATGGGAATAGAGGGATATGGTCCCCAGGAAGGGTAGCAGCTTTTAGTTAAGTCAGGCAGCATGATTGGTGCAGGCTTGGAGGGCTGTGCTGTAATTTTCTTTGTTTTAATGCAAGCCCAGTTGTGCCACTAATAAATAAATTTAACTAAAACAGTCCAGCTTGCAAAAAAGAAAGTAGAAACTCAAAAAATTAATTCAGAAAAATATTTTCCGATATACAGCAAACACCATTAAATAAGAATTATGTTTCCAGTTGTGTAACAGATTTGGTTCTCTGCAATCTCTTTTAGGGAGCAGGTGGGTTTTTTTTAAAAAGCCATTTCAACTTTGTTTTCTAAAAAAATTACACAATTTCTCATACTCCCCATCTCATGATGACCAATCTTTGTCAAGGACAACTCAAGGCCACAATGTGCAGCTGATCATGAGGCTGGCACACCTAGGCTGCATAGGCACTGCAGAGACACTGAGAATGAGAAATTGACTGTGCCTTAAATTTTAAAACAAGATGGCTTCTGAGTATATTTTTAGTGTGGCTGATTAACCCGCGAGCAGCTGGTTCATATTTGATTGCCTTTTCCTGGAATAATCCAAATAGGCAATTCAGTACCTTTCTGCAGATATGGGGTGTAGAAGGGACCTGCGACATTGAACTGCTCGAGGCATTCTGGAAAAACATTTTCCCTTCAGTCATCAGGTGTTTTGGCAACAATAACTCCTCACAAATGGAGATAGTGCAGCAAACAAACAAGAACTAGTTTCAAGATTGTGCATTTTCAGTTGCAAGCACACCTACACTTAATTTCTAGGTCAACTGCTGGCTCTCAAATTAAGAGGCATACATGCAGAAAAGTGCTTTGGTTGGTTGTCTTGAAAGTTTAGATGCATGAACCAAAACCAACCAGGTTTTCAGATAAAACATAAACCTCTGAAAATCTCCATGAGAACAAGAGGTAGGCATTTATAGAACCTCAGAATCCCTACAGTGCAGCAAGATGCCATTTGGTCCATTAGGCCTGCATCAACAACCCCATCCAGACTGTATTCCCATAACCCAATATATTTACTCTGCCAATTTCCCAGATGTTAAGGGGCAATTTAGCATGGCCAATCAACCGAATCCACACATCTTTGGATTGTGGGAGGAAACCCACACAAAAACGAGAAATCCATGCAAACTCCAAACAGTCACCCAAGTGAGGAATTGAACGCAGGTCCCTGGTTCAGTGAGACAGCAATACTAACAACTGTGCCACCTTGCCATCAACAGTTAGTCAATTCAAATCAATTAGATCATGTCTGAACTGAATCTCAACTCTATTTACTTCATGCCCAATTAATCAATCAATCTCAATTTCGAAATTTTCAATCATCCAGCCTTCAGTCCAACATAAGCACATCTTTGCATTGAAAGTAAGAGCACATGCACTACCGGATAGATAAGGATGGCTAAAGGAAGTTTCTCAACATACCATGCGTAGAGTCACAGCTGAGATGATAGATTTGTACAAGAAAGCTCATGCTAGTATTAGAGGAACTCCTGTTCACATAAAGAAGCATAAGAGAGAAGCCCAGCAACAGAGATGGAATTTTCCCAAGATATCAGCATGATGGCAGTGTTTAGCACTGCTACCTCACAGTACCACGGACCCGGGTTCAATCCAGCTATGGGTCACTGTCTGTGTGTAGTTTGCACATTCTTCCCATGTCTGTGTGGGGTTCCTCTGGTTGTTCCAGCTTCATCCCACAGTCTGAAAGACATGATTAGGTGGATGGTCATACTAAATTGCTTACTGGGTCAGGGAGATTAGCAGGATAAATATGTGGAGTTACAGGTGATAGGGTTTGGGTGGGATTGTTGTTGTTGCAGTATCTATATGCTGACTGGCCTCCTTCTGCACTGCTGTTGGAACAGAGAAAGAACAATACTGCTCAAAAGGAGGCCAGCTTTCTCAGACACAGAATGGCGACAGTTTAAAGTTTAATCTGGCGATTCATTTAAACTGTAAAAACAAAAAGAAAAATAGCTTTATGGCTACTGAGTGCAAAGAATGCTTCTAGATATCACACTGGAAGAAGCTAGGTCAAATTTTAGGATCACTGCTTGTCTAAACACTCACTGCACCAGGGAAAAGACATTTATACATGCCTCAAAATCTTTTAATCAGCTTACACGTCAGTTGCATCACTCAGTGCACACACAGGATTATACAGTAGAGATTAAAGCACCATGGGCATTGCAAGGGAGCAAAGCTAGAGACCCTCACAGCTCGTGAGTGAAGATAAGGGAGATTTACTTGTTTTACAAGTGCAAGAGACCATCTCCTGACCGTATAGAGACCTGTGTCAACTAACAATTCCAATACATTCAGTAATCGCACAACACACTTAATAACCAGCAACAAAAGCTGCACCTGAAGTGCACCAATCCCTCAGGGTTTCAGAGAACAAAACACAATGCTGCAAGCCCTCAAGGCTGATCAGGAATTATATGACAATCCTGCACACAAAATTACAGTAAGACAATAAATGGCACAGGATAATCAGAAAATGTTACACATTAACCTTTGAAAAGTTCTACAATCCCACCACACAGTCATGATATGCCTATGCATCACAACACACATACTCCCTAATCAGTAGAAGTAGACAATTGAATCTAGCCAAGGCATCACATTGTGTCATATAATTCAGGGTCAATGTGCAAGGTGATATCTTCCCATTTGCAAAGGCAGATCCATCTTTTGCGTCTAAGACAGCCAGCTGGTGTTTACACCACAGGCTAGCAGTTTCATTATTCTCTGACAAAAAGAGTCTCCTAACTTCCAATTCTTAAAACTCAAACAAACTGTTCAGCCCAGATAATTGAGACCTGTGCCCCATGTAAGCTTACACTCTGCCTATTTTATCTCATTCCATGCACATATCATTTTATTTCTTTCTGCTTTTTAAGCAGCCTCTCATGAAAATGCACCTAAGCCTTAACCATTCCGTGATGGCAAGTTTCACGCTCAAATCATTCTCAAAGTTTCTCCTGATTGTATTTATTATTGGCTATTTTAAAAATTTACGGCTTGTAGCTTTGGGCTCCCGTCCCCAAACGAGACCATCTTCTCTCCATTTTACTACCACATTTGCAATTTTAAAAGCTTCTACTATGCCACCCCTCAGCCTTCTTTCTCTAAGCAAAAGAACACTAGCCTGTTCAGTCTTCCCTAGTAGTCACAACTCATTCCTGATGATCACTCTTTTAAAGTTACTTATATCTTCTCCACTTTCTTTATGTCCTTAGTTAACATGGAGATCAGAACTGTACCTAGAGTTATTTAACCGAGGCTTATACAAGTTCAACATACCCTCTGCTTCTAAAATTCGATTTTTCCAAGAATGAGCCCCAATGCTACTGTTTTTTTTGCAATAAATGGTTTTGTTGACCTGTGCTACTATGCATCTGGAGTTCAGCCCTTGCAAAACTTACAAACATGACCCTTGGTCCTCCCTAACCTATCCAATTTTTTTTATTCATTCATGGGACATGGACAACATTAGCTGGATAACATTTATTGCTCTTCCCAGTTGCCCTTGAGAAGGTGGTGGTGAGCTGCCTTCTTGAATCGCTGCAGCCCATGTGCTGTGGGTTGACCCACAATGTCATTAGGTAGGGAATTCCAAGATTTTGACCCAGCAACAACAAAGGAATGGCCAATATATTTCCAAGTCAGGATGGTGAGTGACTTGGAGTGTACTTGCAGATGGTGTTCCCATGCACCTGCTGCCCTTGTCCTTCTAGATGGAAATGGTCATGGATTTAGAAGATGCTACCTAAGGATCTTTGGTGAATTGCTGCAGTGCATCTTGTAGAGAGTACACACTGCTGCTACTGAGCGTCAGTGATGGAAGGAGTGGATGTTTGTGGGTGTCATACCAAAGCCAGCTGCTTTGTCCTGGATAGTGTCCAGCTTCTTGTATCGCTGGAGCAGCATCTATCCAGACAAATGAGCAGTATTCCATCACACTCCTGACTTGTGCCTTGTAGACAATGAACAGGCTTTGGGGAATCAAGAGATGAGTTACTCACTGCAGCACTCCCAAGGTCTGACCTGCTCTTGTAGCCACTGTGTTTGTGGTGAGATAAATGGAAATAATTTTGCCACATGAACAAATTAACATGCTATTATTCATTGCTATGTTCAAACTACAGTCATATCATCCTATAATCCCACACTTCCTTCTAGTGCACACACCCAGTTCTACTAATGAAGTACCGTGAAGCTGGAAATCTGATGCAGAGAAATGTTTAAGGTCATTGACCATATGCCTAAACTTTACTCTCCCTGGGTGCTGCCTGATCAGTTGAGTTTTTCTGTTTACATCTCAGCTCTTTTCTAGATCTGCTTTGTACTTTTAAAGTAGCAATTCTTTTAATTCATGGGACAAAGGTATTACTGGCTGGTCAGCATTTAATGCCTATCTCTAAGTTGCCCGAGGGCAGTTGCAAGTCAACCACATTGTTGTGGCTCTGGAGTCATGTAGGCCAGACTGGGTAAAAACAGATTTCTTTCCCTAAACGGCATTAACGAATCAGATAGTTTTTTTCCGACAATGGTTTCATGATCATCAGTAGATTCTTAATTCCAGGTACCTTTGATTCAATTCAAATTTCACCATTTGGCATTCTGGGATTCAAACCCAAGTCCCCAGAACATTAGCTGAGTTTCTGGATTAATAGTCTAGTGATAATACCACTAGGCCATTGCCTCCCATCCAAAGCATATTAGTGAACGAGGGTTTTTTTTCAAAAACGACAACTGTTTTGTGATCGTCATTAGACTTAATTGAATGTGATCCTCTTTTGCAAAACCTCATTGCCCCACCACAGCAGGGGACCAACACTGGCTACAAATGCTGCCCTACATTAAAGATTTGCATTTTTATTCTTTGATTCAATAATTTATAACGAGAATCCACAGGCCTCTTAAAAACCTGTTCCAGCCAGACTGATAGACAAAAATACAAAGGCAAAAACCTAGCCTTCAAAATCACACTTACTTTGTATATACATAAAACTGCAGAACTTTCCTTCTGGCTGTGTTGTGTACACAAGTAGCCATATGAAAATACAATTGCAAACAGATATAGCTGCTGGGTTACAGTGACTTTCTCGATTTTCTCAATTTCACTCTGAATCTCTTCAGCAATGACAATTCTGCAGCTTCCTCATCTGTCTTGAATGCACTTGCTCCCAGCAAAATTCCTTACTCTTATAAACAGGCCGTCACCCCCAACATAGCCTATCATTATAGGCATACTTGAATATTGATATCATGCTGGGCCATTAACTTTTGCAGGTAGACAAAGTTTGAGATCCAAGGTGCTTACTAAGAGAATAAATTCACAAGATTCCAACATTTTTGAGCAACAAAATCAACTTTACTATACAAAGTTAGAAAAGTAAAACCATTTATAATTTTATCGTGTCCTCTAACATTTAGAGTTAACAAGGTACATGTGAATTATCAGAAAAACTGTGGCCGAACACATTACACTGCACAACAAATGGCAAAAGCAAAACATATCCCACTGACTTCTCTTTTAATCTATTAGTGTTATAATTAGGCTTATGCTACATCATCTCCAATGAAAATCCCCATGTCGCCACACTCCGGTGCCCGTTCAGGTACACTGAAGGAGAATTTAGCACAGCCAATGCATCTAACCTGCATGTCTTTCAGACTATGGGAGGAAACCCATGCAGAGAAAGTGTAGACTCCACACAGACGGTGATCCAAGCTGGGAACTGAACCCAGGCCCCTAGCACTGTGGGGCAGCAGTGCTAAACACTATGCCATCCTCAGTAATACACACATCAGCATTCGCCGAGCTACACAATCTTATTAAAATTCTCCTCTTGCGAGAAATTGCAAACTCCTTAGTCTTCCCTTATGAAGATCTAGCCTTGGAATTCTCTCCATGACACAGATTGCTCTGGTGGTGGTTGACCTTCCAGGTTTTCAATCTGGTTTCCTGTTATTTCATTCTCTGGATTCCCGAGGCTGCATTCAAGCACCAGCTAATAGGCAGAACTTTAGTTCTTAGGCTGTGCTGAGCAGAACAATCCTGTCCACTACTTGTAGCAAGAAAACAATTCCTCTATGCTGCCTTCTCACTCTCCAGAGTTTCTATCAAGCCCTCAACACTTGAAGCCTGTCAACCCCAGCATTTTTATTGCTTAGTGTCTATTTCTTTGTTCCTTTTCCTGGAGTTCCTACTAATATCTCTTCCCCCATTTCTCTGTCACTCTGGCTTCCCTCTCTGTATACACTACCCTGGAACTCTTCTCTAGTATGGCACGCCAAAAGTTGGGTCTCAAGAATGGATTTCTGCACCTTTTCTCTTCTCATTGGGCTCCAGTTCAAAGAAATTGCATACACTATATTGTGCACACGCAGCCCACTCCCAATTTATGCCTGTTTCCCAGAATCAAGTCAGTCAGGCACATACACAACACTTAATGGATTTAATTATTCATCACTGGAAGTGGCTGGGACTCCATCTGTGACCAAAACTACGCAATATTCCACAAGAATTAGAGCAAACCTAGGCTCTTCAGCCCCTTGTGTCTGTTCTGCTCCACCATTTGAAAAGATCATTGGTTAATTGGAGTTGTGCCCTTATCTCATTTCCTTTTTCTGCTGTCCATAACCTTTGACTTTCTTGTCGATTAAAAATCTATCAAACGCAACCTTGAACATATTCAATGACCCAACGGTTACTGTTTAGTCCAAAAGGTAAAAAACCCCTTTGGCTTCTTTCCAATTTTTCACCATCTCTCCAAACTTACTCCTGAAACCCAACATTGCTTCCTAGCCCACGAGGTTAGCTCATTTTGTAAATGATTCATTCTGCCAGATACTATCTCATTTTGTAAATGGTTCTCTCTCCTCAGATACTATCCCCCCCAGTTTTAAATGTGTAGTGATCACTCCCTGAAAGGTGCACCATTTAATCACTGTTGCACACTAAGCACCCCACCTTCATTTCCTTTCCAAGTCTCTGAACAATTTATCACTTTCAAATCCGTGTCCCACCTTTCTTGCAACTTCATGTTTGGGTTTGCCCAATCAAGATTTGTACCCTGCCACAGCGCTGACATGGCTCAAATCAAAACCATAAATGAAATTGTGTATGGCTAGTAGATTAGCCATCCTCAACCTCTCTGCAGCTTATGTTGTGAACAACCTCTCAATCCTCCTTCTGTAACTCTTTGTTGTCCAAGGGCAGCCATTGTTGCATGCCCCTTTGTCTCTCCAATCGTAGCCAGGGAATCTACTGTAATGGCTAACCTGCCCATCCTTGTGGCTCTGGAATCCTCCTTAGTGTTTAACTCCTCAGCTATTTCACTCTTGTACTATCTCATGCAAAAACACAGAATCATAGAAACCCTACAGTACAGAAAGAGGCCATTCAGCCCATTGAGTCTGCAGCGACCACAATCCCACCCAGGCCTTATTCCCATATCTCTACATATTTATCACTAATCCCTCTAACCTACACACTAAGGGCAATTTTAGAATGGCCAATCAACCTAACCCACACATCTTTGAACAGTGGGTAGAAACTGGAGCACCTGGAGGAAACCCATGCAGACACGAGGAGAATGTGCAAACTCCACACAGATAATGTCCCAAGCTAGGAATCTAACCCAGGTCCCTGGAGCTGTGAAGCAGCAGTGCTAACCACTGTGGTACCATGCCACCCATCTGATGACATAATGCTAGACTGGCAGAGTTTCTCTACAAACTATCCCATGTTATTTTGAGTTCGAAAGAAATGCTACTCACCATTAGACAAAACAGAAAAGTGGGAAAAGAAGGCAAGCAGATAACTACAAGAGAGAGAGAAATGATTGTAGGACCACACAATGGCGCAGCACGCTTTAAACCTACAATCTGAATTGGGGCAGGAGCCAAATGGCAGATGGGTCCTTCACAACCAAGGGAGATGTAGTCTAAACTTGGATCCTCAAACATTTATACTTATGCTTCATAATCCTGATAAAAAAGGCTCTCACCAGTAACAGAAAAGAAGTGCAGAATGTAGCCACATGTCATTCATTTATCTATTCAGCCTGAATCCACTGTGATGTACAGTAAATAGGGAGATCAACTTATTAGCTGCTTCCACCAAGAATTGCTGGAATTTTAGTGCTGTATGGTGTCACATAGCAACAGAGTGAAACAGACACCACAAAGCACGTCAAAGTGATTAGAACCTGAGCTTGCTTATTCAGCACTCCGTATTCTAAAATGGAAGCATGGCCAGATAGTATGAGCCACAAAGCAGCTTGGGCCAAAATCCACATATGTCACTCAGGCTCTGTAGCTGACAGGATCGTAAACAACCCACAATAATCAACACAGCCACAGCTTAAATCATAACGCATCATAGCTAGTTACTGAGAATCCTGAAAGACGCTCACCCAGAGAAACTCTCAAAGATTGATGGATCCAATTTATACAGAGCAGGAACAAATGGCAACACTTCATGCCAATAACACTGACCGGTGACAACTAGAAGCAGGTCACAATAGATGAGTAGTTTGTTGTAACAAGCCTTCAGGCTCGACAGTTTAAACGGATTTATTTTACTCTCCTCACTTTTCCATTCCTGGTAAAACAGTTATTAACTAGGGTAGCAAAGATTTGGAATCCCTCCAGCATTCTGCATTAGTAATATTCTTGCATCAGGAGCCAGAAGATTGAGAGTTCAAGCCTCACTTCAGAGACTTGACTACAAAATCACGTCTAGCATACCACTCCCACATCGAACAGGGAATTTTCTTGGCCAATACTTTTCCGTCGATCAATACTGCTAAAAGTGTGGTCATCATCAAATTGCTTGCTTATTGGAACTTGCTGTGCACAAATTAATTGTCGCGTTTTCTAATTACTGAATCAGCTACACTTCAAAACTACTCTGACTGTAAAATACATCCAGCTGTCATGAAGTTGTGAAAAAGACCATCTAAATGCATGCCTTTCTTTTCAGCATCACACAAGATGGCAAATGTAACCTCGCTATTTAAAAAGAGAATACAGGAACTCTCAAATCAGTTAGCCATTAGTAGGGAAAAGTATAAAGGATGTGATAACAAGACACTTACAAAATATTGACCAGACTGGACAACGTACTGGGGTTTCTTTGGGGACATAAAAGTATAATATATAAGGCTAACCTAGTGGATGGAATGTATCTTGTTCCCGAAAGCCTTAAAGTACCAGAAAAGAGGTTAGTGTCCAAAATTAAAGTACATGCGATTGGGTGCAATAAATTTGCACTGATTGAGAAAAGTTAGTGGACGGGAAATAAAATTGGAATATACAGATCATTTTTGGAGTGGCAGGGGTATCACAGGGATCACTGTTTGGGCCCTAACTATTCACAATATATGTTGGGCAGCATGGTAGTACAGTAGTTAGCGCTGCGGCTTCACAGCTCCAGGGACCTGGGTGCAATTCTTGGCTTGGGTCAGTGTCTGTGTGGAGTTTGCACGTTCTCCTGGTGTCTGCGTGAGTTTCCTCCCACAGTCCAAAGATGTGCAGGTTAGATTAACTGACCATGCTAAAATTGCCCTGTGTCCTGAGATGCATAGGTTAGAGGGATTAGTAAATATGTAGGGATATGGGGGTAGGGCCTGGATGGGATTGTGGTTGGTGCAATCTCGATGGGCCGAACAGCCTTTTTGTGCTGTACGGTTTCTATGTTGCTATCAATGTTTGGATGAGGGAACCAATAGTGACATGAAACTTGGGGGACTGAGTGGTAGTGAGGGTGTTGTGAGGTTTCACATGATTCACCTCAGATTCTATCCCGCCCATTTTGTAAATGTTTCATTCTCCTCAGATACTATCCCTTTGATTTAGACAAGTTGTCAGCACGCAAACACATTGCAAATGCAGTATAACATATAAATGTGAAGTTATCCACTTGGGAAGGAGAAATAGAACAGCAAGAATATTAATCAAACGGTAAGATTGGAAAATGTTGATGCACAGGGGCCTGGGTGTCCTTGTATACCAGCCACTGAAAACAAGCATGCAGGTGCAACAAGCAATTAGAAAGACAAATTGTTATCTTGGCCTTGATTGCAAAAGCACTTGAAAGAAGGATTTCTTCCTGCAGCTGTACAATCATTGGTGAGACCACACCTGCAGGAATGTGTGCAATTTTGGCCTCCTTATCCAAAGGATTATACTTGCCACTGTGTGCAGCAAAGGTTCGTCAACTGATTATAGAATTGTCGTACAGGGTGAGATTGGGTCAATAGGGTGTGTATTCACTGGAGTTAAGAAGAATGAGTAAGGAATCTCATTGAAATGTATAAAACTCTGATAGGGCTGACCAGGATCAGGGAGGGCTAGAACAAGGGGTCTTAGGATATGGGTGGGGTAGGCCATTTAGGACAGAGGAGAAATTTCCTCACTCAGAAGCCTGTGGAATTCTCTACCACAGAAAGCTTCGAAGCCAAGTCTCTGAAGATATTTAAGAAACAAATATATAGAATTCTAGACTCTGAAGTGGTAAGGGATATGATCAGCCACAATCACATCAAATGGCAGAGCAAACCAAATGCCTTATTCCTATTTTCTCTTTCTAAAAGCCTCTTATTTGTGCACAAGCTTATGCACTACATCAGCATATTATCTGACCATAGGAGCACTTGAGCCAAATGCAGTTCTAATATCCACATATTTGTTTGCCAGCAACAATTATTGGCTTAGTGTGAGGAGCATAATTGATTTCTCTCCTTCACCACGTCTCTATCATGGTTTAACTGGTGTTCTGGGCTGTGTTTGGGCCATTACTAGGTATTAAACTGGAGATTTTGCATTGGTTAGTTAATCAACTTACTGAGGAATGAGGATTTTATTTTAACAGGAACACATTTTAGTACCAGGATGCAAATAACATTATGATACAACCCAAATTCCAAAAGAGATACCTAACTAAACTTTGTTGGTGCCTTAAGAGCTACCTAAACTTTGCTTGAGAAAAAGGGACATTGGTGTAAACAACCAGTTGGATTGAAATCTTCCTTAAGTGTCAAAAGAACACCAACAAAAAGGGAAAATGCTGGAAAATCTCAGTAGGTCTGACAGCTGTGGAGAGTAGAGCCAACGTTTCATATCTGGATGACTCAATGCTCATCCATCCAACCCCATTAAAACAATGAACAGATCATGTACATAGTCGGCTCAATCCACATTGGCTATTGTCAGAGAGGTAGAATTCCCAGAAAATGAAGGATCAATAAGTGTGGAGGACGCGCTCCTGCAACTCCTTTAGTGCAGATATCAGGGAACGAGGCGCTCAGGTTATCTTTAATATTGGCACAAGTACCGGAAGTTAAATGGAATAGCCATTTAAAAAAAGGGAGGGAAGAGAGAATCTGATAACATTTGAGAGAAGTAGCTTTCTTATGTGTCATGTAACCAGTTCAAAATATAAATAAATGCAGGCCATCACCTATAAGGTCAGGGTTTGCCTCAGTACAGGGAGTTGGGGATTTAGAGCCACAAGTATCTTTCTCTGCCCAATGAATACCAGGTCTCAGCAGCGACGCCAGGGCTATAAAGGAACCCCCAACTCCCAAATCTGGTTTCCCCCACTCAAACTGACAGGCCACACGTCCGTCAATACCACCTTCTCCTCCCCAACTAGCTGGCTGTGGGCCTTTAGGCATCGACCTCCAGCCGGCTGCTGCCGCTCTCTTGCTCGGCCGTCTCATCACGCGAGTCCGCAAATAACAAAGGCTTGCGGCCTACTCCACGCGGCTGGGGGCAAAGCCTGGACCAGGGCACACAAGGGAGCGGAGGATTCGCTCGTGTCCCGGGCAGGAGGCCTTGCCTTACCGTTTAAAAAAAATCCCGCTCCCCCAACTCAGCGGGTTTCATCCGGTTATTCCCCTTTTACCGTTCTCTTTCCCTCCGTCCCGCTCTCAAGCACCTGCGGAACTTCGCGCCTGCGCAGCTCCCAAAGGCCAAGAAGCACTACGCATGCGCGGTTAGGTACAGGGGTGTCGGTTAGGAGCATGCGCGGTTAGGTACTGTTTGGCGGGGGCGGGGGGAAGTCCATTAGAACCATGAGCAGTTAGCTTTCGGAGAGGCGTCGGTTGAGAATATGCACGGGTAAGTATCGGGGATTCGGTTCGGACCACGAGCAGTTAGATATCGGGAGTTAGTTTGGAGCATGCGCAGTTAAGTATCGGGGGTGGAGTTAGATAAGAGCATGCGCAGTTAAGGATCGGGGAGGAGTTAGATAGGAGCATGCGCAGTTAGGGATCGGAAGTTGCAAGCATACCCGCTTAGGCATGGGGAATCAGTTAGGCGCATGCGCGTTTAGGTATGGGGCGGAGGAATTGGTTAGGAGCACGCGCAGTTAGATCTTGGTCGGTGGGTCGGCTAGGAGCATGCGTACTTAGGCATCGAGAGGATGCGCGATTAGATATCGGAGCGGCAACGGAGTTGGTTCGGAGCATGCGCAATTGGGTATTGGTCGGAGAGTTGGTTAGGCGCATGCGTACTGCTTAGATATCGGGAGGCGTATCGGTGAAGAGCATGCGCATCGGAGCCAGGGGAAGAAGAGGGTTGCAGCATACGCAGTGCGGGCAGCTCTGCCTTGCCGCTGATTGGTTCCCGCAAATTGGGCGGCAAGCGAGCGTTCGCGGCACACGAATTTTCCGTCGAGGCACAAAGCGCACCAAATAAAGTTTACAGTTTATTTATTAGTGTCACGGCTCGATTTACATTAATACTGCAGTATTATCTCTTCGTGCCTCACTGGGCTTCCCAAGGCAGTTGGTTGGAAAGTGAGCGCCCGCTCTGGTAAGTGGTTGAATTGGGACAAGTGGGAGTGTGAAACTCCCTTGACAGCTGGGTGGGATTTTCCAGCTTTTTAGACCACCGCGCCCGCAGTATTCCGCCCGTGGCCTCCTTTGCCTACACTTTAGCATTTGTTCTGCTTTAATTAACATGGAAACTGGAAGCAGGAGGAGGACCTTCCAGTCTGCTCTGTTGATCATCAAATTCAGTATCCCGAGAATACTTCCTTCACCTTCTCATTTCTCTTGGAGTTATGAGCGCCATAATACAAGTTGACCAACTTTTTTCCATCTAACCCATTCCTCTTCCACTTAAACCTTTCACCACCTGTTGTGATCTGATCATAGAATCGCTAGAGTAAAGAAGGAGGCCATTTGGCCCATTGAGTCTGCAGTGACTCACTGAAAAAGCATCTTACACAAGCCCTTTTCCCCAGCCCTGTCCCTGTATCCCCACATATTTAGCATGGCTAGTTAATCTAACCTTTCCATCTTTAGACATTAAGGGCCAATTTAGCATAATCAATACACCTTACATAAACATTTTGGAATATTAAGGGACAATTTACCACTCAAACTGCATATCTTTGGACTGTGGGTGGACACCAAAGCACCCACAGAATGTGCAAACTCATATAGACAGTGACCCGGGGCTGGAATTGAACCTGGTCCCTTGCGCTGTAGGCAGTAATGCTAATCACTGTGCCACTGTATGGCACATCTTATGTCTTCCTCTCCTTCCTTGCCATCACATCTCCATCACTCCCCTCACCACATTTTCCTTCACTCTCTGCAACAGATGAACAAACCATTTCAGCCTCTTCCGAGCTTTTTTTTTGGTGCTTTGACAATCTTCACTGATCTGCTCTTATCCTTTCTTGTCACTCCATACGTCTGCATCCAGTTATTTTTCCTCTCTTGATGTTTTTATATCACAAGGCTGATCCCACATGCTCTCGTAAATCCTTCTATTCAGTTGCAACAAAACATTTATTTAGTCTCATAGTCTGCTGCACTATTTCTAGTTACTCAAACCAGAGCTAATCTGTTGCTAAATTGCTGTATTTTCACTCCATTCTTTCACCTTGTGCCACAACAGTCCTAAAAAGTTTTAAAGTTTCTTTATTAGTGTCACAGATGGCTTACAGTAACATTCCAGTGAAATTATTGTGAAAAGCCCTGAGTTGCGCTGAGACACTCTAGTGCCTGTTCGGGTACACCGGGAGAATTTAGCACAGCCAATGCACTAACCTCATGTCTTTTGGATTGTGGGAGGAAATCGGAGCACCCGGAGGAAACCCACACAGACATGGGGAGAACATGTAGACTCCGCACAGATAATCACCCAAGCCGGGAATCAAAACCGAGTCCCTGGCGTTGCGAGGCAGCAGCGCTAACTGGTTCTACTGCCTGATGTCAAAATTGCAATTGTCAACTGAAATTACTCTCTTTAACCAGGTCTTCACACGTTTGCAGCTTCACTCTAATTCTCCACTCCAGGTTCAAAATTACAGTCCATATATTGGGCCCATAAAGAGGCTACCTCCATATTTAATTAGAATCAGTCCTCAGG
This sequence comes from Sphyrna mokarran, assembly GCA_024679065.1. Lineage (NCBI taxonomy): Eukaryota > Metazoa > Chordata > Chondrichthyes > Carcharhiniformes > Carcharhinidae > Sphyrna > Sphyrna mokarran. Next base: position 11,063,022 of record JAGIQG010000036.1, read on the forward strand.
CTTACGACACAATTGGTTCCTTGTTCCTAAAAACACGTTTAATCTGAAACATTGGAAATTGATGCCGATATTCTCACAGAAGCAATGATATAAATGGGGAATTAGTTCCTGAACCAAGGTGCGCCCATTTGATGTAAAATGCCCACAACTCTTGTCCTGTCAAGTCACCAAGGTAACTGTTGATGTCTACACATCTGAGCACAAGTTCCTCTGTGTGTGTGTGTGTGAGAGAGAGAGAGAGAGAGTGAGTGCGTGAGAAATATAATGAAGCCCTTCAATCTGCCTGTTTAATCTCGAACTTCTGTGAGTCTGAACACATATTAAATATACCATAAGTGTATAAATGTATTAAAATTGTGAAAGTTGTGCCAAAAGGAAGGATAAAATATTCATTTCTAACCAAATAAAGACCTGTCCAATCATGCAGAATGTCAATGCGCATGTGTGAACCTGTTGGCATGGCATCCTAAAGTCGAAATGGGGTGTCAATTTAGGAATGTTGTAAGTGCCGTTCCTGATAACTCAAATGTTGTAAAGTTGAAGACTACCTGAAATAAATTTTAAACGTTGAACATTTTTGGTGGCAGCTTGCAGGTGGTAGCAGTTTTGTTCACATCTATCCTCAGGCTAAATTTTGATTTCACTGCCAGTTCGGGCTTCAAAGTACATATGGGTAGAGGGTGAATTTGCCCTTAAAGACCTCCTCCAAAAACGCTGGAAAAATTCAAACATGGGATCTACCAGTGAAAGAAAAATCATCCCCATGTATCATAGATCCCTACAGTGCAGAGGGAGGCATTTGGCCTGTTCAGCCGACAGACCATTGTACCCAAACCCTATTCCCTGTAACTCCACATATTTATTCCACTAATCCCCCTAAACTACACATCTTTGGGCACTAAGGAGCATTTTAACTTGGCCAATCCATGTAATGTAATATCTTTGGAATCTGGGAAGAAACTGGGCCACCCGGAGGAAACCTATATAGACACGGGGAGAATATGCAAACTTCACACAGATGGTCACCCAAGGCTGGAATTGAGTCTCTGGCACGGTGAGGCAGCAGCGCTAACCGGTATGCTATGGGAGAGAAAAGTCTGTAAGGAGCTATTACTCTGGTCACAGATTCTGTCTCTTCCCATCTTGTTGCCCTTCCAGGAACAGAATATGTGGTTGGAAGAGCAGCAAGGACAGAAGACATGGAGGTGATTTATTTCCCCCCAAATGCTGGAAAAGCTGTCCATTGAGCAAATGTTTGGGGAAAAGATTCGCAACCTGGCATCTAGATGGCATTTAAACTACTATTTACTGTCACTTTTTTCCATTAGCCTTGCTCCATTTCAAGTTCAGTGGTCGTGGTAGCTCATCAAGCTCTGGCAATTTATTATCAGGCTGCACATTGTCAGGTAGGAATCCCAGATACTGCAGTTTGTTTCGTGAAGCAGTGACAGAATATTCTGATGTTTCAAAGAGGAAATAGATTTTAGAATTGTATGATGCTAGCACAAGTCTTTGTGCGCCCATTAGATATGGAGTTAGTGCAAATCTTTTGGATTTTTTTGTTTCTGCATTGTTTGTAAGTTTTAGATAAGTCGGTTTGCAATGGTTTATTTGAGAGTTTTTTATAAATAAAGTATATTTTTGAAATTAAAAAAAAATTGTGTGGGGTTACAGGGATAGGGTGGTGGGGGAGCGTAAGAGAGTCTGTTAGTTGGTGCAGACTCGATGACCATAATTTTCCTGTCTGTAATATTTAAATTGTTTTTTTGTTAAATGGTTTGGATTTTGTGCATGTCTTCTAATTTGTATATGAATGGGACTCCTAACTTTAGCGTTGTATCTAAGGTTGTGTTTTCTCCCTTCTTATACCAGTGACCAGCTTGTGACAGGGAGATCAGTTGTGATCTTCCTGATTCATTTTGACTAATTCAGCACAGACCTGGAATCACAATTAAGTGCCAGATCACAATACATTGACCCACTCACATCTACGATCTTCACGAACTTTTTTAAGAGTTTTGGAGACAGGGAAGGGCGAATGGTGGGCTTCTTTACTTAGTTGGAAAGCAACACACCATTTTGAAAAGGATTAAAAAGCACATGCTGCTGGGAAATACATCAGGTTTATACTTGTTGCATAAGGAAGAATACAGAGTTTATTTCTCATTTTGAAAAGGTAGAAAAGGTCAAGGGAGATGTATGCTAAATATTTGACTTCTGTGCACCTGGCATACTAATTACATATGATACACAATTTCCTTTCTATCTGGTCTGGCTGCATCTGAACATGGATGGCACAGTGATTACCACTGCTGCCTCACAGCACCAGGGACCCGGGTTCTATTCCTGGCTTGGGTCACTGTGCGGAGTCTGCAAGTTCTTCTCATGTCTGTGCAGGTTTCTTCCAAGTGCTCTGGTTTCCTCCCACAATCTGAAAGACGTGCTTGTTATGCGCATTGCTATGCTAAATTGCCCCTTAGTGTCAGGGGGACTTGCTAGGGTAAATTCATGGTTATGAGGATAGGGCCTGGGTGGGATTGTGGTCAGTGCAGATTGAATGGCTGAATGGCCTCCTTCTGCATTATAAGATTCTATAAGGCCCAGGTAGTAGAGTTTGGAATGACCTCAGGATTAAGGAGAGTAGAATGTGGGAGACCAGCCAGGAGTGCTGTAGAGTAGTCAATTGTAGATGTATTGAATGTATGAATGAGGGTTTCAGAAGATGTGTACAATCAGTGTCTTACCATATCTATCTAAAGAAGGAAACCCTAAAAAAAAACCTAACATAAATACAGAAGTTAATGATATTTACCTACTGCATTATGTTAATATAGGAGTTAGTGAGAATGGAAAGGAATTTCTGAAAACCAAATAGTCCCAGAAAAACAATAAGTAGACCTTAGGAAAATCTCTTTGACCCCTGAGCTAACTTCTTGTCAGTGGTACCATTTATTCTGAGGTGGAGGGCAGAATGAGCCTGATTTGAAAGTTATGCACAGACCTGGTGTTTTAATTTTAAAATTCTCATACTTGTCAAATTCCACCATTACTCATTCCCTCCTCATCTGTGTAATCTTCTTCTAGGCCAGTGGTTCACAAACTTCTTTTACGTCATGGCACAGCTTTATACTATAGAAAATACTGAGGTGCATCTGCTATTAGCTCCAGCTGAACTGCCCTCTTGCAAAATCCTTTTATCTCCAAAACCTCGTGAAGCCACTCCACCATTTACAAGTTTATTTATTTCTGAGTCACAAGAAATGCTTATATTAACCCTGCAATAAAGTTACTGTGAAATTCCTCTAGTCGCCATACTCTGATGCCTGTTTGGGTCAATGTACCAAACTTGCACATCTTTCAGCATATGGGACGAAACTGGAGGAAACCCACATTTAATACAACTTTCATTGGATTAGAAGTTTAAAATTAAAATCTTATCACATTTACATGTCAAGTACGATATTGGAGTCGAATCCTCCTTTTCTTAAACTTCATTTCTTCCTGTTTACCTCCGTCTTCTTCCCATACTGGGAACTTCTTTCTCTTCTCCCAGTTTTCTTCTCTCCTGTTTTTCTTTCCAACCTCTCCCTGTCTCCCTTGTCTCTCCCAAGATTTTGAGCCCATTTTGTGTTTTGCTCAAGCTCGTGGGGTCTTGTGATCAGCATCTTTGATTTCCAAAGAACCTGGGATTCCTGTCCATGTGTCAGTCAGAAAAAGGGCATGGGTGTGGTTCGGAGTATTCTATGTTGGTTATCCGAACCGTGAATGTGCAGTGGGGCCAAAGGCATTTCTGATTTTATGCATCGGTTATGCCCGTGCACGAGAGCAATGTACAAAATCCAAACCTCACCTGTGCAGCCCATTCCCAGCCAGCGCAGAGGCCTGAAGTTCATCCTCACCTGGAGATGCTGACCATGGGGCTGAAAACGAAGATTAAATTTAGCTTATTTACATTTATGTTTAATCGTTTTAAATCTTATTTTGCGGTACATGTGGGACACTTATGGCACACCAATGGTACAGCAAACAAGTTGGGAACATCTGCTTTAGATCCACAAACCTCCAAGATATCTGCAGTCCTATAATTCTACCTCTTGAGCGTCCCTGATTTTTATTACTTCAGCAGTGTGGGCCCCAAGCTCTAGGATCCCCTCCCTAAACCTCTCCACTCTCGAGTTCCATCTTAAAATCTATCTTTTTGAGCAAGCTTTTGGTTTTCTAGTTTAATATCATTTTGCTTTTTAACGCTCCTGTTTGTAGAATCCCCACAGTGCAGAAGGAGGCATTCGGCCCATCAAGTCTTCACCGACCACAATCCCACCTAGGCCCTATCCCCATAACGCCAAGCATTTACCCTAGCTGGTCCCCCTGACACTGAGAGGCAATTTAACATGGCCAATCCATTCAACCCACACATCTTTGGACTGTGGGAGAAAACTTGAGCACCCAGAAGAAACACACGCAGAGACAGGGAGAATATGCAAAAACCACAGAGACAGTGTGGACAAGTGACTTTTATGCCTTTATACCTTCAGAAGATTCAGGTTTTCTGATGGGCCATCTTATCGATCTTGAAAAGTCGATCTTGAAAAGTTACGGATGTAGTTCAGGACTCACGTTGTTTCTGGCATTATAGGACCACAGGCAAACAACTCTGCCTCCGTCATGTACAGATTAGAGGCAACAAGGTCCAGGATCAGAGATAATTATGAGGACATGCTGCATAGACCAGGCCTAACTTTCCTTAAGTATAAAAGATTATGAACTAATTGTATCTAAAATGGTTAAAGGAATTGATGGGTAGATAGAGAAACTATTTTCACTAATGGGGAAATCCAGCACAAGGGAAACATAACACTAAAATTTGGTGTATGCGTTCATTTATGGGATGTGAATGTCACTGACTTGGCTGACATTTATTGCCTATCTCTGAGGGCACTTAAGAGTCAACCACACATTGCTACGGCTCTGGAGTCATATGTAGGCCAGACCGATAAGAACGACAGATTTCTTTCCCAAAGGACATTCCTGAATTAGATGGGTTTTTACAACACTGGTTAATGACTGTCACTAGACTTTTAATTCCAGACTTGTACGAAATTCAAATTTCACCACCTACCGTGGTGAGATTTGAACATGGGTCTCCAGACCATTTCCCTAGGTCTCTGGATTATTAGTCTAGCGGAAATACCACTGTGCCATTGCCTCACCTAGTGGGTAATTTATCCCCTGAGGGTATAACTGAGCAGATTGAGGATTGCGCACTTCTTTACAGAAAGGGTAGAGGAAGTTTGATATCAAAACAGAAAATGCTGGATGAAATCCAGCAGGTCAGGCAGCACCTGTGGAGAGAGAAACAGCATTTCGAGTCCATATGACTCTTCTTCAGGGAGCAGGACTTCTTCAAGTGGCAATTTAAAAAAAGTAGAAACAATATTGAGGCTGGGGGTCAATTGAAATTTTAAATGGAAATTGGTAAACAACATTAGACACATTATTAAAAGTTACAGGGATAGGTGAGATAGCAATATGGTCTTTTAAAGGAGAGGGGCAATGATGCAAGGATAATAATGTGTCAGATTGCCTCACAATTCCCAGCTAACATTCCTGTTTTATTTAAGTTTGATGCATTGTGTCAGTGTGATGGGCCCAGAGGCCCAGAACATTTCCTTTTCCCAGTGCATATTATTATGAATCCCTTGTTGCCATAATCTCTGCTGCTATTGGAGACAACCAGAGGAAAAGGTCTCTTGTGTTGATATAAACAGGTGGATAAATGATCGGATAATTCAGTAGAAACACTTACCCTGTAAATTTCAACACTGAAAAAAAAAGCTCAAACTTACGACTGCTGACTGGAATTTGCAGGGTTCAATCAGCTTTTGATTAACATTGTCCAAATTTTAAAGCCCAACTCCAGAAATGATGCTGACTAAGAGATATATTACAAACTCAAACACCCAGTACTTCTGAGAGGGCTTGACAGAATGAATGCTGAGAGCTTGTTTCCCAGAGTTGGAAAGCGAAGAAATTGGGGGCATTGTTTCAGGATGAGGGGGCCAGCCATTTAGGACTGAGATCAACAGAAATTTCTCCACCACTGAAGTTGTGAATCTTTGCAAATCTCTACCCCATGGTCTGTGGTTGCTCACTTGATGAGTATATTTAAGACTGAGATTGATAGACTTTTAGGCGTGAGGGGAATGGTGGAATATGGAGAGGAAAGTGAAGTTGATGTTGAACATCAGTCATTATTTAATCAAATCATAAAATCTGTGCAGCACAAGAGGCCATTTGGCTCTTCGAGCCCGCATCGACAACAATCCTACAGGCCCCATGTATTTACCCTGCAATCCCCTGGCACTAAGGGGCAATCAATCAGCATGGCCAATCAATCTAACCAGCACATCTTTGGAGTGTGAGAGAAAACTAGAGCACCCAGAGGAGAATGGGGAGAATATGCAAACTCCACAAAGTCACCTGAGACCGGATTAAAACCTGGATCCCTGGAGCTGTGAGGCAGCAGTGCTACCACTATGCCACCCTTAGTCTGCAAAGGAACAATAGTTCTGTGCAGTAAGAAGTTCCATTTGCGTAGAGTCAAATGACTTAATGCCAAAAACAGCAAGTTGACAGGGTGGCACAGTGGTTAGCACTGCTGTCTCACAGTGCCAGGGACTCAGGTTCAATTCTGGTCTTAGATGACTGTGTGCAGTCTGCACGTTCTCCCAGTGTTTGTGTGGTTTCCTCCGGGTGCTCTGATTTCTTCCCACTGTCGAAAAACGTGGTGGTTGGTGGATTAGCCGTGCTAAATTAGAACATAGAACATAGAACATATAACATTACAGCACAGAACAGGCCCTTCGGCCTTCGATGTTGTGCCGACCAAAATAAAAAGCAATGCCCCTCCAAACTAAACCATTCCCTTCTCTTCCATATACTTATCAATTAACCTCTTAAACGCCACCAAACTTGGCGCATCTACAACAGCTGCAGGCAGGGCATTCCACTCCCTAATCACTCTTTGAGTAAAGAACCTACCTCTGATATCCGTCCTATAACTCATACCCCTTAATTTAAAGCTGTGTCCCCTCGTGCTAGCTTTCTCCATCCTAGGAAAAAGGCTATCACTGTCCACCCTATCTAAACCTCTAATCATCTTATATGCTTCAATAAGATCCCCTCTTAGCCGCCTCCTTTCTAACGAAAACAACCTCAAATCCTTCAACCTCTCTTCATAGGACCTGCCCTCCATACCAGGCAACATCCTGGTAAACCTCCTCTGTACCCTCTCCAATGCCTCCACATCTTTCTTATAATGTGGGGACCAGACTGCACACAATACTCCAAGTGCGGCCGCACTAGAGTTTTGTACAGTTGCAACATGATGCTGCGGCTCCTAAATTCAATCCCCCTGCCAATAAAAGCTAAGACTCCATATGCCTTCTTAACAACTTTATCCACTTGACTGCCTACTTTCAGGGATCTATTGACACATACACCAAGATCCTTCTGTTCCTCAACACTATTAAGAGCCCTACCATTAGCCCTATACTCTACACATTTATTGTTCCTGCCAAAGTGCATTACCTCACACTTTTCCACATTAAACTCCATTTGCCACCTCTCGGCCCAGCTCTGCAACTTGTCCAAGTCACTCTGTAAACTAAAACACCCCTCTTCACTATCAACCACTCCACCAACTTTAGTGTCATCTGCAAATTTACTGATCCATCCCTCAATACCCTCATCCAGATCATTTATAAAAATTACAAACAGCAGGGGCCCAAATTGCCCCTTAGTGTCCAAAGATGTGCAGGTTAGATTGATTGGCCATGCTAAATTGCCCCTTGGTGTCCGAAGATGTGCAAGTTAGGTGGATTGGCAATGCTAAATTGCTCCTTAGTGTCCAAAGATGTGCAGGTCAGTGGGATTAGTGGGTTATGAGACTAGATAAAATAAAAAACGTGGGTCAATACATAATTAATGGCCCGAATGGACCCCCTCTGCACAATAGGGGTTCTGTGGTTCTGTGATAACGTCAGTGATTTTTCTGTGATTGAAGGGAAGCTCAAAACCAAGGGTCCAATTGCCATTGCAACAATGTTGAGCATTTCCAAACGGAATTGGGCAGATCAATTTCTTGGTAATATAACGCTTACAGTGCAGTCTTCCTTTGATATTCAACATGAAAAAGTGATTAGAAAGCATAGAAATGTGTCCTGCCCTCCAACCTGCCAAATCTGTCATTATCAGCTTGCTGATACACCTCAGAGTATCTTTCAGGAGGAAAGTTAGAAAAAAATGTACATGCAAAAGGTGGAACTTTGACTTCTGCTGTAAATGGCAGTTGGTGCTAAGTCAGTGGTTAATTTTATATCTGAGATTGATAGGCTTTGGTTAATCAGAGCCATATGGTGCAAAAGCAGGTACATGGAGTTAGGTTAGAGAACAGCCGTATATCTTGTTGAATGGCAGAAGCAGGTCAAGGTGCTAAATGATCTGCTGTTCCCATATCTGCAAGTCAGTACTGAATGCCATAGAATCTCTGCAGTGCAAAAGAAATCCATTTGGCCCATCGAATCTGTACTGTGGTAGATTGGGAGCTTGCCAGTAAGAGACTAGTCTACTTTCTACACAGTGATAGATTTATAGGAAAGAACAATTAGCTAAATCAGAGTCGATTATATGGGAGTAAAAGGAGTGTCTTTGGCTCATACTTGCTCTGTTGCACAACTTATCCGTTCTGTACAGTTACCAGCTGCTAGCGTGAAGTCAATCTGTTGCTCATGCATGTGAAGCTGTACAGTGGCTCACTTCTAAAAGAGGTTCCTCATGTAGGATGTATGTTGTAAACACTTTATTTTGTATTGGGCTCTGTGGTTCCCTAAGTGATCTTTTGAGCTTGGACATTCATGATTATTTAGTTGCGCTGACAGCTAAAGCTGCTGTCTTAATAACAGAGCAACCATTGTGAAATACTTGCATTTATAAAAGTTGGACATCCCAAAGTGCTCAGTAAACTGATGAAGTACTATTGAAGTGTAGTCACAGTTATAATGTAGGAAGCGGCAATCAATTTCCACAAAGCATACTCCCACAAATGACAATGTAATAATCTGCTTTAGTGATTGCTAAGGGCAAATATGATCAAGGACACTGGGGAGAACACCTCATTCTTTTTCAATGCTGCTGCATGGAATTTTGCTGGCATCTAATGGAGTCTTGGTTTAGCTACTCATCTGAAAGATGGCACCTCTGACCCTGCAGCATTCCTTTGGAATGGATAGTGTGCTCAAGTTTCTGGAGTGGGTGACTTTGAATCCACAATGTTCTGACTCAATGTGTTGCCTATGACACAGTGGTTAGCATTGTCTCAGTGCCAGGGACCCAGGTTCGATTCCCAGCTTGGGTCACTGCCTGTGTGGAATTTGCACGTTCTCCCTGTGTCTGTATAGGTTTCCTCCAGGTGCTCCGGTTTCCTCCCATGGTACAAAAGACGTGCTGGTTTGGTGCATTGGCTATGCTAAATTTTCTTCAGCGTACCCAAACAAGCTCCAGAATGTGGCGACTAGGGGATTTTCACATTACATTACAGTATTATTAAGTCTACTTATGATAAATAAGCTACTAAGTAAAATTTTAAAAATCTTGCAATGTTAACTGTAAATCCAACAGAGGAGAAAGAGCTGGATTGGGAAATACGAACATTGGTTCTCCTTTCCCTGAATAATAAAATGGTGGTACATTCCTTGATATGTTTTAACTTCGTTCTTGGGATGGCCATCAGACGGAGCACTTGAACATACCTTCTGATTTCAATGCCAAAAGCCCTCTCTATATTTACAGGCCACTAGAATTGCTAACCTGCTGAAACTCTCTTGCCTTCTCTGCTTTTATCTCAGATTCCAGCATCAACAGTGTTTTGTATTGTTGCCTTACACTTACATATATTGTCCATAGATTCCTCCACTCTTCAGATGGGAGGAAGCAGCTGCAGTAATATCTAACAGCCTCACAGTATCAGTGCTAAGCTTATAATGGTTTATTGCTCAGTGGTGTCACCAAAAGGCAGCATGACATTATTGCATGTACAGTGCCAATGGTGTAAGACTGCTGAAACATTGAGGCTGTTTGATTTCCTTTAATTCATAGAATCCCCACAGCATAGAAGGAAGCCATTGGGCCCATCGAGCCTGCACACCAAGTACAATCCCACCCAGACTCTATCCCCATCATGCTCTGACACTGAGGGACCAAGTAAATTCCAGATGGTGCTAATCTCCCAAACCCACACATCTTTGGTCATTAACTGGCAATTTAGCATGGCCAATCCATCTAACCTGCACATCTTTGGACACAAAGGGACAATTTAGCATGGCCAATCCATCTCACTTGCACATTTTTGGGACACTAAGGGGCAATTTAGCATGGCCAATCTATCTAACCTGCACATCTTCGGATTGTGGGAGGAAATCCATGCGGACATGGGGAGAACATGCAAATTCCACACAGACAATCACCCAAGGATGGAATTGAACCTGGGGCCCTGGCAGCTGTGCCATCCCAGTTCACAGCCATATGGTTTTATGATGTCGACTGCGGGATAAATATTAATCACAAGGGAGAAACTCTTTTTTTCTGAAGTAGTGCCACGGGATCATTTATACCCACCTGAGGGGGCAGATGTTGTTTAACACCTTATCCAAAAGAAATAGTAGTGCTTCAACAGTCACCTTGTCATTTCCAATGCTGATGGCGAAGGGAAAGATGGGTGATGCAGGATGTGTAACGATGAAGGCTGAATGAATCCCATTGTCTTTAGTTAAGGGAGTCCCAAAACAAAAACAATGCCAGTTGTTGGCAACTGCTTCCTCACAGCACCAGGAATCTGGGTTCAGTTCCAGCCTCAGATCACTAACTGTGTGGAGTTTGCGTGTTCTCCTCATGTCTGTGTGGGTTTCCTCTGGGTGCTCCAGTTTCCTCCTACAGTCCGAAAGACATGCTGGTTAGATGATTGGCTATATTAAATTAACCCTAGTTTCAGCGAGATTAGTGGGGTAAATATATGGGGTTACAGGGATAGGGTGCAATTGTCATCAATGCAGGCTTGATGGACTGAATGGCCTGACTCTGTCCTATAGAGATTCTATGATTCCGCGATCTACAAAATGCTAGCTCTGTTTTTCTCTCTCTAAAGATGCTGTCAAGAACTTCTAAGGTTTTCTAGCATTTTCTCTTTTTGTTTCATTCTCCAGCATCTGCTGTAATTTGCTTTTATTAAAAGAAAACAATTGTTCAGTTTAGTTTAAAAGAAACGTGTTTAGTATTGTACAAAAGCATCCTGTACCTAGCCAGGCTGGGCCTTTGGTGTATACATGCGTTAGGTCCAAGAGGAGACAGGAGTGAGGCTGAACTGGGAAACTATCTGGCTGATTTATGAGACAAAACATCAGCATTGGGACCAACTAGATTTCAAGACTGGCCATCTATTCACTATACAGTATGTTGAATCCAGTTCCATAAACCACCAGTCTTCTATAATCCATTTGGTCAATATACACCATTCACCAATAATCCAAGCAGCTTAGAAGTGACCATGGAGAGAGGGAACTAGTCAAAGAAAGTAGAGATTGTGCTTGGTGCTCCCTCACCATTTCAATTTAAACTGCAATGTCTGCTCTTTTATTTATATTATTAATGACTCATTAGATTCTCCTTACCAAGGACACCCATCTGTCTTTACCATTGAAAGTATGTCAGCCAGAGCTCAGTAATATTACTTCTCACTACTTTATAGGTCCCATCCTCACTCCAGCCATTCTGCATCCTATCAGCTGTGGCTACTTGGTTTGTTGGTCAGTATCAGGATGTGCAAATGATCTCAGAGTTAGAACTTTGACAAGGGATGACAGGAATAACAAAAAAGGGATTTGGATATATTCTGCAAAAGAAAACCATATGCAAGGCTAGAAAGAGTAGTTCTAATTGTATAGGTCTCCTGAAACTTATGGTGTCTATACATCAGACTGGAAACCCTTCATCCCAAATCAAAAGAGCATGTTCAGTTTAGGGAATGACATACTCTCTACATACTCACAATTCACAAACTTTGCCAAGTATCTTGGACAAGAAATGGTGCTGGTACTTATGCGGCTTTAATGTCTTTGCCTCAAGCCAAAGGAACTGCTACATACTGGATGATGAGCCTCCCAACTCATACATGACTTGGGCCTCCCAATCAAGTTTGGATGTATTTCTGGAGGTTCAATCACATAGTCTCCCATCTTCAATCACCCACCAGTCAAACAGCCATCTTCCCCATCTCCAATCAATGAAAAGTGCCCAGAGTAAATTGTCAAGCACACTTTTTTTTAAAATGACTTTGCTCTAAGCTGTTCCTAGCAGTATTCAGGAGATCCACCTTTACATTTAAAGTGTAGTCACTGTTATATAATGTAGGAAACGTGACAGCTAATTTATGCATAGCAAGATTTCCAATAACAATATACTTGTGGCTGGGAAGTAAAGTCAAATAATTGTAATAAGCAAGAACTTGCAAAGCGTGAATGAAGGGTGGGACTATCCGCAAGGCAGACACCAATCCACATCATGAGCTAATGTTTCTTTTACTCCAATCGGTGTGGAGTAAGTTGTATTAAATAAACCAGGAGCAATGATGAAACTCAAGACTCCAGCCCACTCTCAGGGTCACGTTGAACATAACATATAACCTAATTCAGCCAGAACCCATGACATTCAAAGAAGAGGCTAGGCTATCTCATGTTGTTTGCCTTGCTCTTAGAATCCCTACAGTGCAGAAGGAGGCCATTCAACCCATCTAGTCTGCACTGACCACAATCCCACCCATGCACTGTAACCACACATTTATCCCATTAACTCCCTGCTATTAAGGTTAATTTAACATGGACAATCAACTTAACATGCACATCTTTGCCCCTTTTGTTGGGGCAATGGTCTGGGAGTCACTCAACAGTTGGATGCTGCTTGGGGGAAAGGGGTTAGATTCTTGCTTGATTGGGGAACTAAGGGCCTGCCCAAACTTACCCAGTTTTGTGACTGTGTAGTTTTTAATTCAGTGTTTATACCATTGTTTTATTGCTAGGTGGTGGTGGCCCTGGTGAATTGTGATGTGGAGATGCCAGTGTTGGACTGGGATAAGCACAGTAAGAAGTTTCACAATACCAGGTTAAAGTCCAACAGGTTTATTTGGTAGCACAAGCTTTTGGAGTCTCAGGCACCTTCTTCAGGTTTCTTACTGGGGAGTTGTGTCAGTTGCTAGTGAAGCTACACTCTGCTCCTGTATAATCAGGGTCAGTAGGAAGATCATTCCTTCTTCAAGCACTATGTTGCAAAGTCAGTGCTAGCATAGGTATCACACTGGCTGCACTAACCATGTCGAAAGGAAGAGCAAGGAAAATGTAATCAACCTTTCCTCTACCAGTCCCACATTCCACAGTAATGAATTCTTAATTGATTCCTACCCACCTATGGTCCCCACTCAGGCAAAGGGGTAGCTTTACCCAGGAAACTTCCCTCCCACTCCTGAATTAGACACAGAAGTGGTGTGTATGAATAAAATTGAATTCATAAATGCTGTATTGTATATTTGAAATTGTTACCGCTGTCACTTTTAGAAAACAACTAAGTAATCAGAGACTTGTCCCAGTTTTAAATTCCAGTTGGAATAATAGGTTTTACTTCAAAAGCTGAAATGAAGGGGTTTGAAGCCACATCAGTCACCTAACCAAACATAGCTGTTGGAGAACCCAGAGAATTTGAAAGGTTGGTTAGATATTCAGGATTGAGGCACATGCATAATACAGACCCCCTTTCCTATCCTACAACACTATTTTAGGAAACACAGTGGTTAGCACTGCTGCCTCACAGTATCAGGGACCTGGGTTCCATTTTGGCCTCAAGTGACTCTGCAAACACCATACAGTTATTCTCCCTGTGTATGCGTGGGTTTCTGCCGGATGCTCTGGTCTCCTCCCACATTTAAAAGATGTGCAGATTGATTGGCTGTGCTAAATTGCCCCTTAGTGGCAGGAGGGGGAATTAGCAGGGTAAGTATGTGGAATGAGGGAGATAAGATGGAATTGTTGTCAGTGCAGGCTTGATGGTCCAAATGGCCTCTTTTTGCACTATAGGGATTCGATGAGTGTCTTCTATGAGAATCTGATTGTTTTGGGCTCTTTAAAAATCATATTAGATGTAAGGCACTTGCCATCAATAAAAGCTTACTTCCTCCTGAAATGATTTTTGGTCAAACCTTTCAGCCAACGTGTCCCAAGGTAAATTGCTATGTCAACATTTTCTATTCAATTTTGCTGTGTCAACACTCACTGCATGTTCTGGCCAGTAGTTGTCCCATGCTATAATTTCTGAAATGTCAACATCATTGTCTCCTTACTAAAAAGAAGTCTATTTTCAAATCGACTAGGAAGACTGCCACTTGTGGATTTACTGCCTATTAAAAAAAACTTGCAAACCAAAAAAGGTACAAACATATTGTGAGTAGGTCACCACTTTGGCTGTATGTCTCAGATATCTATCTTCACATATTAAAAAGGAGCCTGGCCATTGGGAAAACTACTAATTTGTTTGTCAGGCAGACTCCACCAACCACATATTGCAATATCAGCACAGGCCTTTCACATCACTTGATGAAACTGACATTCATGTGGGAGTTGGACTTCCTGTGCAAAAGTGCTGCCAAATTAAGGGTGCAATTTCTTATCAAGTACACAAGCCATCCCATTCCTTAAATGCCCTCAAATGAATGACCAGGTCCCTTTCAATGCACAGTGGGATCAGAAGCAGTTTGTCAGGAGTTCCACTTGGTGTGAAAGTTTTGGAGGTGCAGATGGGTGTTTGGTTGGGCCCTCTGGCTTTTGCTGCCATATAGTCAGATGTTGGGCAAGTGATGGTCATATTTGTTCCGCTGATGCTTCTTGGTTTCGGGTGCTGGCGAGATGTTGCTGTTGGTTAGCTGAGGCAAGTACTGAAGCTAGGAGAGAAAAGCAAATTAAAATGGTAGAATCACACATTTGGCCTTCTCTCATCACGCAATCTATTTGGTCTTGAGGATCACATTACCTCTTACACATATAATACATTTTCCAACTGGGACCACCGAATGGTGATGAAGAGCAGAAATACTAACCCGTTCCTGACTTCAAAAGAATCAAGATCTATCGTCCACCTATTTTTCCAGAGTAACTGCTCAATCATGGAATGGTTCCTGGTCTGCTTTGACAAGGAAACTCGCTGGGTTGAGTGTTTAGCCAGGACAATAGCACACAGAGGCAGACACTTTGCTCCAGGCCAGAGGGAATGCTGCAGTGTCAGAGGTACCAGTAGTATGACATGACATTAAACCAAGGCCTTGCCTCCCTGCTCAGGCAATCTGGATTTTAGGTTGGAGAGTACAACGTCAAAGATTATAGAAGATAGGAAAGTAAGTGACCGTGACTAAGTAGAAACAAGGCATTGCCACTGATTTAGCCAAGAGGATGCAATGGGCAGAAAATGTTGCAAATGGCATTTGATGCCAGTCATTGTAAGTATCATAGAATCATAGAATCACGGAGACCCTAGAGTGTAGGAGGCCATTTGACCCATCAATTATTCATCATGGAGCCCGGTTACAAGTGGTGTACCTCAGGGATCTGTTTTGGGACCTCTGCTGTTTGTAATTTTTATAAATGATCTGGATGAGGGTATTGAAGGATGGATTACTAAATTTGCGGATAACACCAAAGTCGGAGGAGTAGTAGATAGTGAAGAGGGGTGTTATAGTTTGCAGAGAGACTTGGACAAGTTGCAGAGCTGGGCCGAGAGGTGGCAAATGGAGTTTAATGTGGAAAAGTGTGAGGTAATTCACTTTCGCAGGAATAACAAATGTGTAGAGTATAGGGCTAATGGTAGGACTCTTAATAGTGTTGATGAACAGAGGGATCTTGGTGTATATGTGCATAGATCCCTGAAAGTTGGCAATCAAGTCGATAAGGTTGTTAAGAAGGCATACGGAGTTTTGGCTTTTATTGGTAGGGGGATTGAATTTCAGAGCCGCAACGTCATGTTGCAACTGTACAGTGCGGCCGCACTTGGAGTATTGTGTACAGTTCTGGTCCCCACATTATAAGAAAGATGTGGAGGCATTGGAGAGGGTACAGAGGAGGTTTACCAGGATGTTGCCTGGTATGGAGGGCAGGTCTTATGAAGAGAGGCTGAGGGATTTGAGGTTGTTTTCGTTAGAAAGAAGGCGGCTAAGAGGAGACCTTATTGAAACATATAAGATGATTAGAGGTTTAGATAGGGTGGACAGTGATAGCCTTTTTCCTAGGATGGAGAAAGCTAGCACGAGGGGACATAGCTTTAAATTAAGGGGTGGTAGTTATAGGACGGATGTCAGAGGTAGGTTCTTTACCCAGAGGGTGGTAAGGGTATGGAATGCCCTGCCTGCTGCAGTTGTAGATGCGCCAAGTTTGAGGGCGTTTAAGAGGTCAGTGGATAGGTTTATGGATGAAAACGGAATGGTTTAGGTCAGAGGGTCATTGCTTTTTCTTAATTGGTCGGCGCAACATGGAGGGCCGAAGGGCCTGTTCTGCGCTGTAATGTTCTATGTTCTACGTTCTAACAACAATCCTACCCAGGTTCTAACCTTGTAACCTCACATGTTTACCCCTCTAACATAAGCATCTTGGGACATTGAGGAAATTTAGCATGGCCAACGCAGCAAACCCTCACATCATTGGAAGAAAATCAGAGCACCCGGAGGAAACCCACGTAGAAACAATGAGATGGTAGTGCAGTGAAATGTCACTAGGCTAGTAATCTGGAGGCTCTGGAAGCCCAAATCAATACTCTGGGGGTCAAATCCCACCTCAAAAGCTAGTGGAATTTAAATGTAATAAAGTCTGGAATTAAAGCCTAGTCTCAGTAATCATGACCATGAAACCATTATTGATTGTTGTAAAAACCCATTATCCCTCGAAAGGAAATCTGCCATCCTTACTTAGTCATCTACATATGGCTCCAGACCCACCATAATGTGACTCACTCTTTGAAATGGCCAAACGAGAGACATTCAAAAAATTATAGACTCTCTTCAGTGCAAAAGGAGGCCACCCCATAACCCCACCTATTTGTCCCTGACGCAGAGGGACAATTTAGCATTGTTTTGGCAATCTAATCTGCACCTTTTGAGTCATTATTGTCATATGTATTAGTATACAGTGTAAAACATTGTTTCTTGTGTGCTATATAGAGAAACAAAGGAAAGAGTACAGGATGTAGTGTTACAGTCATAGCTAGGATGCAGAGAAAGATCAATTGAATTTGAGGTTGAATGCTTAATACAACTTTGAATAGTGCATCCAGTTTCAATCTCATATATATATGAGGAATACTTGCATGAGAGGCAGTTCAGAAAATGTTGACTAGGTTGAATCCTGGGATGAGTTACAAGATAAGTTTGAATAGTTGAACTCTTTGGGATTTAGAAGAATGAAGTGATTTTATTGAAACATTTATATGTATATACATATGTATAGGAAGCTTGACAGGATGGCTGCTGAGAGGATAGTTCCTTCATGTGGGCATCTTGAAATAGGTTCATAGCTCCAGAATAAGGGGTTGCCTTACTCAAAATAGAGATCAAGGAGAATTTATTCTCTTAAGAGGGTTGTGAATCTTTGGCATTCTCCCAGAGAGCAGTAGAAACCAATTGATTGAATATATTCAAAGCTAGAACAGACTGGTATTTGAATTATATGGAAATAGAGTTGAGGAGGACAAGCAGGAAAGTAGAGTTGAGGCCAAAATTAGATCAACTATGATCTTAGTGATTGATGGGGCAGGCTCAAGAGGCTGAATGACCTACTCGTGATCCTTTTAATATTCTCATAGTGATATGTAACTACTGAGGAACGTATTCAATTGATAAGGCTCTAAAGCCTGCACATTATCCATATCTTGTGGCTTACAGTTGCATGTTGATCAAAAAATGGCTGGGCAGTTGTAAGTTAACCCCAACAATCACAAAAACTTAAAGCACCGAGCCCTTACCCCTGGTGGACGCCTGCGTGACATCTTCTCGTGCCTCCTGTTAAGTTTCTCAGCATCTCTGCTGCTGTCCATCTCCTCACGGCAGCTGTCAAAGTGTGGATGCTGCAGCAACTGCTCACACGTCAGTCTCTCTGAGGGGTTCATCATCAGACAGCCCTGGGCAACAAGCAACAATGGTATCATATTTTCGCACTAAGCCCATTCCAACTCTTCAACATCGTCTTTTGTTGGGATTGCGCAGAGTTAGCAGAGACCAAGGCAAACCCACCTGCGGCTGAGTGAGGGAGTTATGGTGAAATGTGAGGTAAACAATAACGCTTAGTGTGATGTTTGTCAGCATTACAGTGAAATATACATCAGAGCATCAGCGAAGGGTGTGCGGTCTATCTGAATGTTGCAGTGAGGGTGTGAATATGACAGAATTTTATTAGGGGTGAACTGTATCAGAATGCTACTCAGTTGTGGTGTAGACAGTACTGTTAGGTACACACAAAATTAGAGTCTCCAGTACAGCAAATAGCTTAAATGTAAGCAAGTAGTACCAAATTGAACAGTAGTCAATCATGCTTTCAATGTTACTAATTCTGCTGTCCCAGGAAACATTAGTCAACTTGTTAGCACAGCCCATTTCCGCATGGTGTGTCTCTGCCTGGTGTTATTTGGGATGTTTTCACACTGTGATAGCTTGTGGGCAGATGAAACTATTCACTTACCTTCATTAAGTGAAGGGCCTGAGGAGAAATGTTGGGAAACTTCACCTCCAATGGTTCCTGGAGAAACAAGCAAACACATTAGGAGTCTGCTTGAGCCTCTTTCCATTCTGCAAGGTTTGCCATCTTGAGATTCAAACTTTTTTACTCTGTCTCTGCTCCTGCTCCTGCCCTCAGCACCCCCTCCCTCCCCCCCCCCCCCCCCCCCCCCCCCCCCCCCCCACCACTTCTCATTAAGATCATAGATCACAAGTAATTTCATGCACTGAACCAACTACATTGCAACCCCCTTCCCCAACAGACCAAAACATTGGCAATGCGGTTATAAGTCATCGGCCAGAACTCTACTACCTCGTCTGCCACAGAATTGGAGCGGGTGAGAATCCGACCACAGAAATCTCAGTCTTACCCAAGTGAGGCCATAAAATCCCACCCATTTAGTTTTACAGCAGAGAAGGAAGTTCTTTAGTCTATTGTATGTACCAGCCATCAAGCATCTATCTATTCTAAACCCTCATTCTATCACTTCATCCTTAGCCTTTATGCTTTGACATTTCAAGTGCTCATCTAAATGCTTCTTCAATGTTGAGAGAGTTCCCACATTTACCACCTTTCAGGCAGGGAGTTCCAGATTCCCACCACGTTCTGGGCGAAAAGGTTTTTCCTCAAATCCTCTCTAAATCCTGCTCCTTTCCTTAAGTCTGTGTGTCCTGGGTTATTGATCCCAATACAATGGAAAAAATTTTCTTCCCTTCCAGTCTATATATTTGTTTTCGTTAGAAAGAAGGCAGCTAAGAGGAGACCTTATTGAAACATATAAGATGATTAGAGGTTTAGATAGGGTGGACAGTGATAGCCTTTTTCCTAGGATGGAGAAAGCTAGCACGAGGGGACATAGCTTTAAATTAAGGGGTGGTGGTTTTAGGACAGATGTCAGAGGTAGGTTCTTTCCCAGAGGGTGGTAAGGGTATGGAATGCCTTGCCTGCGTCAGTTGTAGATGCGCCAAGTTTGGTGGCGTTTAAGAGGTTAGTAGATAAGTTTATGGATGAAAAGGGAATGATTTAGGTTAGAGGGTCACTGCTTGTTCCTAATTGGTCAGCGCAACATCGAAGGCCGAAGGGCCTGTTCTGCGCTGTAATGTTCTGTGTTCCATGTTCTATATGTGTCCCTCAATTTTTTACACTTCAATCAGGGTCTTCCCTCATCCTTCTCTGCTCAAAGGAAAACACCAGCCTCGCTAGTCTCTCTTCATAGCTGAAAAGCTCCAGTCAAGGCAACATCTTGGTGAATCTCTTCTGTATTCTTTCTAGGGCAATCACATCCTTTTTACAGTGTGGCGACCAGAACTATACACAATACTCTAACAGCATCCTAATGAGCGTTTTATACATTCCATCATAACCACCCTGCTCTTATAGTCTATGCAAGCATCCCATATGCCTTTTTAACCATCTTGTCTACCTGTTCTGCTTTCTTCAGGTATCTTTGAAAGCACCTCAAACCTCTGGTTCTCTGTACTGCCTAGTATCCTTTATTGTGCATTTCCTTGTATTGTTAGTCCTCCCAAAATACATCACCTCACACTTTTAGGGGTAGGTTAAGGTTAGGCCTCCAAACTTCTCTGGAGAAACAACCAATGAACTTACCTGTCTGACTAGCCTTGTGTGAACAGGCTGCAATTTACAAAACCTGTAATTTTAACTATGAGTTAACTAATTTCAGCTGCAGAGACATTTGGGATGTTACTGTTGCCCCTGTGTTGATGGAGAGAAGGCAGGTTTTGAAAACAAAAGGGATAAAAAGGAGTCAGGGTTTTGGCTTCTGGTCACTCTCCACTCTGTAGGTGCATGTGACGGAGATGAAAGTGGGACTTGATGTACCAGTGAAGCTCTCCCTCATTGAATGGCCTACCAGCGCTTACCGTCTCAGCTCACACTTGGGGGTCTGCAGCCAGCCTACGAAACTGACCTCCAGCTCAAAACATGGAGAAAGCAACTTGGTGGAGGAATGGAAGCAAGGCATTGACTGAGGACAATTACAAATAGTGACAAGACTTTAAAAAACATTCTTAGGTAGCTGTAAAGCACTTGGGGACATTAATACCATATCTTTCACACATTTCTGTATCTCTTTTCTTCTTTTGGTATGAATCTCCAAAGTTCACAGTCCCAGTGTAGTACTGAGGGAGTGCTGCACCTACAAGACATGCTATGTGGTATTTAATGAAGGAGACAAAGATCTTGATCAGCGGCTAGAGAGTCCCATATCACCCCTTTTTGAGAAGCCCCTCTGAATTAAGGGCCAGTATTGCAATTGGCAAGGCAGCAGCAGGGCCTTCCCCAGGGTCAAGAATCTTTACAGCAGAAGACCTGCCTGCCGAGAGCTGTTAAATCAGCAGAGGTCTGCAGCTCTTCAGGATGGCTGAGGGATCTAAGCAAAGGTGAATGATGGTAGGAGGAGGGGGTTGCAGGGAAGGGATGGGTGGGAATGATTCTCAGTGCTCTCCTCTCCTCTTCCCAATGCAGGGTTCCTTGATCAGGTACCTCAGCCCACAATCTTGCAAGCTCCTAACTTCGTAAGGCCCCCACTTGCTACCAGGTATATTCCAGTGGCAGCAGACTTAGACCGTTAGTGCACTAAATGCCATCGACAAACTTTCCTGCCATGAACTTAATTGAGGCACAAATAGGAAAGCAAAGGGGACCCCAGCCACTGCCCTCTCACCCAATTAAACAACCTCCTCACTGAACTCACCATTGAAATTCCACCCACTGTTTTTCAAATAGGAAGTTAACAATCTCTACGAAAGATCACAAGGCACTATTTCAAAGTCGAACAGAGATGCTATCCTGTGTGTCCTGGCCAATATTTATCTCTCAAAAGACATCACTAAAATAGCTGATCTAGTCATTATCTCATTGCTGTTCGTGGGAGCTGCTATGTGCAAATTAACTGCCACATTTTGTGCAGCAATGACTAGACTTCAAATATTTCATTATCTGTAAAGTGCTTTGAGGCATTCCGAGACTGTGAAAGGCACAATACAAATGCGAGTCATTCATTTTTATAAAGGCGGTTCTTGCCATGATGTCAGGAATAGGAATGTTGACTCCGCTGAAGAACTGGTTGGTACTGAAAACCTTTTGGTGTCGAGGGATGAGATCCCCTGTAGGAGCAGAGAGAAAATATCAGAATCTCTGAAGAATGCGATCAAGGTACAGCATCAAGGGAGATAAATGTCACTCGCTTATCCCAATATTCACACAAGCTCATATATTGGGGATGATGAGAACTGAACTGAACAGCATAACAGGATCTTTATAAACAAGCTCAGTAAGCCACCGCTGAGCCCTGATAAAGGAGGACTCCCCCAACCCCTGGAGATATTGAGTTCCGAGAGTGAGGGTTTACACCAGTTAGCAATGTTTTCCATTCGGTAATTCCTTACAAAGGCATATGGTGGGATGTTGATGGCTGTAGAGAGAAGGGGTAGAATGGTCACTTACAGTCCTCCGGAATACTCAAAAAAAAACTACAAAAAAAATTGACCAGGGCAGGGCAATGGATATTGTACACATGGATTTTAGTAAAGCATTTGCTAAAGTTCCTATGGCAGGCTGATACAGAAGGTGAAGTCATATGGGATCCGAGGTGAGCTGGTAAGATGGATACAGAATTGACTTAGGCATAGAAAACAGAGTAGCAGCAGTGGAAGGGTACTTTTCTAACTGGAGATTCATGTCAAGCAATGTTCACAATGATCAGTGCTGGGGCCTCTGTTGTTTGTAATATATTTCAATAGGAAGATGTAAGTGGTCTGATTAGTAAATTTGCAGATGATACAACAATTGGGGGAGTTTTGGATAGTGAGAAAGACTGTCAGGATATAAATCAGCTAGAGATATGGGCCGGAAGATGGCACTTGGAATTTAACCCGGACAAATTTGATATGATATGATTTTGAAGGTTTACTGCAGGAGGAAAGTTTACAGCAAATGGTTGAGCCTTCAGAAATATTAGCATAGAGGGATCTAGGCATGCAGATCTACAGTTCACTGAAGGTGGCAACTCAGGTGGACAAAGTGGTCAGGAAGGCATTAGGCATGCTGGCCTTCATTAGTTGGGGCATTGAGTATACAAATTGGAAAATCACGTTGCAGCTCTGAGACCTTGGTTAGGTCGCATTTAGACTGTTGTGTACAATTCTGGCCACTACACTACCGGAAGGATGTTGATGCATTGTAAACAGTGCAAAACAAATTTACCAGGATGTTGCCTGATTTGGAGGATATGGACTACGAAGAAAGATTGAAGAAACTTAGATTGTTTTTATTGGAGCATTGGAGGATGAGGGAAGGGTACCTGACAGAAGTTTACAAGATTATGACTGGCTTGGATAGAGTGGATAGACAGGGTCTTTTTCCAAGGGTCAAATGGTCAATTACTCAGGGGCATAAATTGAAAGTGAGAGGGGGGAAGTTTACAAGAGACATCAGGGGCAAGTTTTTCACATAGATGAATGCCTGGAACATGCTGGAATATTCTTTGACAATATTCAAGAGGCATCTGGATAGATACATGAATAGGAAGGAAACGGAGAGATAGGGACCACGTAGAGACAAGAGAATATTAAATTAGAGAGGCATCTGTGTCGGCACAGACTTGGTGGGCTGAAGGGTAGAACAAAGAACAAAACAGCACGGGAAACAGGCCCTTCGGCCCAACGAGCCTGCGCCGCCACCCCGATGTTCCCACCTCTACCCGCGATCCCTGTCCATGTTTATAGATCTATGGATTAAAAACCAAATTTGAGACAATTTAGGGAGAATTTGTTTTGCCAATTAGCCTAAGAGCACATCTCTGGGATGTGGGAGGAAACCGGAGCACCCGGAGAAAACCCACGCAAGCACGGGGAGCACAGACACAGGCCCAAATCCATGTATCTGCACAGCACAGCGATAGTCACTGAGCTGTCGTGTTGCCCATCAAATGGTCCAGGTCAAGCGTACACTAACGACGTGAAGCACTAGGATACTCTCGAAAAAAAATCCAAGAGCAGCCCTCTCACGACCCATCGCGTGTATGCCCCTCGTTAGACAACAAGGTGGACCAAAGCACCTGTAGGATAAAAACAAGTACATCAATATCATCACCTATTTACACACTTCCCAGGGACTCCCAAGGCTCATAATCCCTATTTTAAATCAGTTTTCTATACCCCTCCATTCCCATTCATGTGCCCATCTAAGTGTTTCTTAAATAACTCCAGAGTACCTGCCTCCATCACTTTACTTGGCAGCGTATTCCATACCCCCACCACCCTCTGTGCGAAAAAACTCCCTCTAGTATCCAAATTATACCTTACCCCCCTCATCCTAAGCCCGTGACCCCTCGTGGCCTTGCTGAATTGCCAATTGGCTTGTTACAGAGTCGTAGAGATTTGCAGCATGGAAACAGGACTTCGGCCCAACTTGTCCATATCCACAAAATTGTATCTGCCTCTACTGCTACCTCTGGCAGCTTGTTTCATGCACTCACCACCCTCTGTATGAAAAAATTGCTCCTCTGGACTCTTTTGTATCTCTCCCCCTCTCACCTTAAACCTATGCCCTCTAGTTTCAAGCTCTCCTTTCCTTGGGAAAAAATGTTGACCATCTACCTGATCTATGCCTCTCATTATTTTATAGATCTGGTTGGTGACAAGAGTGGAGTGTGCTAACATGTACCCGGAACAGGAAAGTTATTATGAACTGAAACTAAATTGTCTGGGGGACTAGAAGGGTAAATGGAGTTATGGGGATAGGGCCTGGGTGGGCCCGTGCCCAGCACAGACTCGATAGGCCAAACGGTCTCCCCCTGCACTGTAGGGACTCCATGGTGTTGTATGCTGCCCGATTGAACTAAAACCCCCTATCCTTTGGTGACTGTAACCCTCGATTCCTATCCTATTCAAAGAGCCAGATATGAAAAGCTGATTGGCCAATACGCCTAACACACACATCCTTGGAGTGAGGGAGGAAACCCCATGCAGTCACGGGGAGAATATGCAGATTCCGCACTGTTCCTGTGCTGTATTGTTCTTTATTCTTTGACACTCCCCCGCCAGCCTCCAAGCTATCTCCCAGGGATGGAAGGTCTTTAAGATCAAGACTGACTTTGCAAATGGAGGCAAGGCAAAGCTTCTCTGGAGCTCAAAGTAGAGTGGCAGCATCACAGGAACTGACCAGGGCGAGGATTGCGACTCAGGATCCATAAAGGAACAGGTCAAGAGTTCATTAGGCAGATTGGGAATCAAACACAAGAACTTAAAAGTTCTGGTAGGGATCATACACACTGCAAACTCATCAGCTATAGTGAGAGACAATCGCACCCAGTGAGGATAAACATTTGTAGTTCCTGGAGGCACTTCATAAGAAAACGCTGATCATGAAAGGTGTCCACTACTAAATATGAGCCAGACATCTGAAAACCAGGCTGTCCAGTATAAAACCAGATCAGCGGCCACTCTGTTAAGGAGTAAAATGCTTAAAAAAAAATTACAATCTAGGCAAATCTGCCTTAATTATCATACTCTGGGATGACAATCAGTTATAACACCTCTGCAGCATTAATTGCTTATTTAGTATACTCTCAATTCATTGGTTAACATGATCTGTTGGACATGACAAACGTATTCAATGCCAGAGAGAGTCTCAGGATACACACTTACCCAGCGTCCTCCTAATTAGATATAGCTGATCGACGTCTGACCGCCCAGGCCAGAGAGGATTTCCCGAGGTGAGCTCAGCAAAAACGCAGCCGATTGCCCAGACATCCACCGGGGCGCCGTACTGTGTGTCTCCAACCAGTAACTCTGGGGCGCGGTACCAGCGAGTTGCTACGTAATCTGTGTAGTCATCCCCCGGACCAGCTGGAATACAGTGATTAACTTTACGTTGCCAACATGTCAGCATAGACCAGTCACACCCCCATAATGCAAACAGTATAGGCCCCAGCAAAGGCCTCTATTCTAAAGCATGTAGGCTCCTTAGACAGCTCTGGTTTATTAACTGCCATCTTTCTCCTTCCTTAACAAAAGGATGACTTAGTGATTTTCATGATCTTGAGATGCCTCAGATTGCTTTACAGCCAACTGGTCACCTGAGGAAGCAGTCAGAGACTCAGTTTCAAAGATGGTACCTCCACCCATTAGGCAGCACTGCCTCAATACTGGCAAGGGGTGTGAGCACTTCCTCCTCCTCAGGTGAGTCACCTGATGAAGGAGCAGCACACTGAAACCTTGTGCTACCAAGTAAACCTGTTGGACTTTAACCTGTGTTGCGAGACTACCTACTGTACTAGACCAACTGAGAGGAGGAAGCAGGAATGGCACCATGTCTCTTCCCAATCCCCAAAACTGAATCATTATCACGTACTCCCCAAGCCCTACCACATCCTCAATGTTAATTGGAAAATCCTGTTTTATTCTCCTCTTTATACAGCTAATTGGAATTTCACAGCAGGAACAACATGTGGCAGTTAGGGAAAAATTTGCGATTGTTAAAAATTCTTTTACATCAAAATAATTACAAGCTATTGCGAATTGCTGGCTTGCCCGAACATAAGATATTCCTGTTGTATTTTAACCCATCTGCTTTTCATAATTTGAAATTCTAAATCAAAACATCCTGACTTGAGTGTTTTTATAAAAAACTCCAAAAGATGTGCGGGTTAGGTTGATTGGCCATGCTGAATTGCCCCTTAGTGTCCCGGGATGCGTAGGTTAGAGGGATTAGTGGGTAAATATATAGGGATATGGGGATAGGGCCTTTAGTGGGTTTGTTGTCGGTGCAGACTTGATGGGCCAAATGGCGTCTGTCTACACTGATGATTCTATGAAACAACGGGCAGGATTTTCTGCATCCCCAAGGTGTGCTTTGTGGCAGCTGAATCGGCCCACCATTGGCTGGCTGTGGAATCTACTGGTCCTACCATTGTCAACGGGATTTACATTTGCAACCACTAGCATAGCTGTTGTTGGGACTGGAAAATCCCGCCCAATATGCTTAGAACATTGTTGACAATGGCTCAGATGCTTCTGGATAGAGAAGGAAAACAAACTCACTCAGGATTCTTGCAAAGCCAAAATCGCAGAGCTTGATGACTCCATGCTTGGTGATGAGGATGTTCTCTGGTTTCACATCTCTGTGGATGCACTGGAGATAGATTCAGGCATTAAAAGTTAGTCAGCTACTGTAAATAATTTGGCAGCACAAATGCAAAGCGGAGCTCGTTGCACACCCGACACAGCACCATTACATTGATTTGATTTATTGTCATACAGTGAAAATTGTTTCTTTTTGTACAGTCAAAACATATCATTCATGGAGAAAGAAACAAGAGTGTAGAATGTAGTGTTACTGTCATAGCTAGAGTGTAGCAAAAGATCAACTTAATGCAAGGTTGGTCCATTCAAAAGTCTGACAGCAGCAGAGGAGAAGCTGTTCTTGAGTCAGTTGGTACATGACCTCAGATTTTTGTATTTTTTCCCCGAAGGAAGGTGGAAGAGAGAATGTCCAGGGTGCGTGGGGTCCTTTGCCAAGGGAGAAATGTAGATAGAGTCAGTGGATGGGAGGCTGGTTTGCGTGATGGATTGGGCTACATTCATGACCTTTTGTAGTCTGCTTGACTAAAAGTGTGTCAAGATGTAACACGTTATTTAGTTGTGAGCTCAAAGACTTGACGTGCAAGTGAGCATTTCGAGCTGTGGACTCATGGTTCCCACAAAAAGCCAAACTTGCACAACCTAACTCATTTCATTCAGAGTTAATCCCACCCAGTACTAGGTTAATAGTGAAGTAGGGGTGTAGGGTAAGGGGTTTTGGTACCAGTGTAGCAAGTGTTGAAATCCCATCATAGTGAGGTTGTAGAAGTGAATGCAATCCAACTTCAGAAGGTGACCATGAAAGCTGCTGGAATATTCAAAGAGCCAAATTAAGCAACAGGAATCTGCCACACCACTCCAATCCCACTCCACATTATTTCAATGGTTCAACATCTGCTGGAGGAAGCCAAACCCAGCTGTTTTACCAGCTTGATCAGTCAACAACGTGGTCTTGCCCACATCCTGCAAACATCTCCAGAGACGAACCTGAATAGTAAGGGCAGTATTCCACCATGCCGCATTGGCACAGGGCCTAGCCTGTGCCAATACAATCAGCAGGATAGTATTAGAAACCCCTGGTCATCTTTCTCCTCCAGAGCTAGAGACAACTGTCATCTCTGAGTTCAGTAGACACCAGTGTTTAAGGCTAGTCTTTACTCACTGGATAAACGCACTGATCCATCAGCACAATGGAAAATGGGAAGTATACAGTTCGTTGACAAATTATACCTACCAAACCTTTTTTGTCGGATAGTAAAGCAAGAAAGAAGCCACCTATCCCACTATGCCTCCTTGAAAGAACTATCCAATGAGTCCCGTTCTCCCTACTCTTTTCCCAACCCAATCCCACCCGGAATATATTTTCTTTTCAAATATTCACCCAATTATCTTTTGAAGGTTACAATTGGACATCCTTGCACAGCACTCTTCCAACCAGTACACTAAAGACCACACTTCAATTGCTGCTCATCCCTACTACCTTCTAGAACATTCTTCCACACTTACATTGTGTTTGTGACAGAAGTTGACAGCCTGCAATGTCTGCCTTATAATGCTCTTCACTTGATCTTCTGCAACTCTGAAAAAACAGGCAGAGAAGAACAGTCCCATTAATCACACTTGCTCTCATATCTAATTCCAAATATTCCCCTGGGGGAATGGGTGATGCACGAGTAATGTCATTGGCCACAAGTAATCCAGCAAACCAGGCTAATCCTCCTCTGGGTGGCACGGGTTCAAAGCCCACGACAGTAGCTGGTGGAATTTAAATTTAATTAAAATCTAAAATCATTAGCAAGCTGGCGCACTGTGAACATGAAACTATCGATTGTCGGAAAAACCCATCTAGTTCACTAGAGCTCCGTTTGGGGAAGGAAATGTGCCACCCTTACCTGGTTCGGCCTACAAGTGACTCCAAAGTGGTTGACTCTCAGCTGTCCTCTGGAATAGCCTATCAGTGTTGGGCTGGCCTTGCCACGAAAGAATAAATGAAAAAATAACACAAGCCCGAACCAGACCAGCTCAAGTGTGTCAGTGTAAGAGGAGCTGATGTGGTTCAGTTTATTTTAGAAGTCATGTTGCATTATTTAAATCAGCAGACACCAGTGCAAAGAATCTGATATTAATAGTCACAAAGGTCTCCTTTCACTTGACAATTTAATTATCTTTTTACTGAGGCCTTCCAGACAGCACTCCCCTTTTTTGCAAATGAGATGGCTATGGTACAAGTAATTACTGTAAGGCAAAACCCAACAAGGCAGCAGCTAGCCGGACAAAGCAGGAAGGGTACAGACCAACTACTGCGGAGTTACTCCGTTGGGAAGTTGTAATAAAGTTCATATCCCCCTTCATTTGTCCTTTTCCTGGTCTCTGGCATCTCATCCCAGTCAGACATATGACATACGTGAACAACATGCAATTCATGAGAGGGGAATCGTAACCTAAGTTCCATCTTGCCCGCACCAACTTCTCAGATCATAGAGGCCATTGGAGCCTACATTGATAACAATCCCATTCAGGCCCTAACCGTGTAACACTACTCTAGTCCCCCTGAAACTAAGAGGCAATTTAGCATGGCCAATCAACCTAACTCACACATCTTTGGACTGTGGGAGGAAGCTGGGGAACCCAGAGGAAACCCACATACAGAGACCCAAGGCTGGAATTGAACTCGGGCCCATGGCACACATGCACACAACCTTGCCTAAATTCCTTTTTCTCATACCTGCCAAACCATTCTGTGACCTAGTACCAGCTACTGGAACCAATTGTTCTGTGGTCAGAGTGAATTGTTTGTTGGTACATTGGTGGTTGCTTGTAAATCCTGTGGCTTCACCTTAAACTCCAATTGGGGGAAAGGCGGGTGGATGTCACATCAGAACACTGCCTCACATCACATCACACACACAAGTAGTTTCTCCTCTGCTAGAAAATCAAAAGCAAAGGGATATAGTCAAAAAAATGATCTTAACATTGCAGCTAAGTCACTCAGTGAATGAAGCAGCCAGGAAGCACTTGCTCACATGGAAGGGTTATGGAAATTTGGAAATCTCTGCCCAAAGACGCTATGGATTAGTTGAAATAGTCAAGGCTGAGATTGAAAGCTTTTTGACACTGAGTACGAATGGTCCTGGATAAAAGCTGGGCAAATGAAGTTGAAGGAAAGGTCATCAGTGAATGGCTTTGCTGCCTTTCAGCGCCAGGGACCTGGGTTCAATTCCCAGCTTAGGTCACTGTCTGTGTGAAATCTACATTCTCCCTGTGTCTGCATGGGTTTCCTCCTACAGTCTGAAAGATATGCTGATTAGATGCATTGTGGGATAATTTAGCATGGTCAATGTACCTGAACAGAGTGTGGTGACTAGAGGATTTTCACAGTATCTTCATTGCAGTGTTAATGTAAGCCTACTGACATTAAAATAAAAAAATCTAAGTGAACGGAGGAATAGACTCGAGAGGCTGAGTGGTCTGCTCTCGTCCCTATAGTATACAAGGATCACACAGTGCAGTGTATTCTGTGATGAGGAGTGCCCCGTTGAGGTCACTTGTGATTAGGGATATTTCAGTCAGTTAAAGATTTCTCTGTACACTGGTGGTTGCTTGTAAATCTTTATAGCTTCCCTTTGGATACAGAAAAAAAAACACTAGAATAATGACTGAATTTGCTTTGTGTTTTTTTGAATTTGCATTTTGTTAGGTGCAAAAATAAGTTGGCAGGTGCATTCCAGCTTCCTTGTTTAAAAATAGAATTCTAACATTTTGTGTAGGAGATATTGTGGTTCTGTTGGCCATAGCAGGAGTGTTCCATGGCTGGTTCGAAAGGTTAATAATTGGTCTGCTAATTCTTTCAAGCTCTTCCCACTATTCCCCAAAGGTTGGGTTTGGTGGTGGGGGGTGGAGTGCAGTGTTAAGTGAAGAAAGAAAAACAATAATGGTTTCCAAGATTTCACATTTTGGCCCCTTGCTGGATAAGAGGAAAAATGAAAAGTTCCCTGGGTTTTATTGGGTTGTAAAATCCAGTCCACCCAAAGCCCAGGGCAGCCCCTCTGTTCTGTTTAATGATGCTAAGACGTTGTTAAACCTGAGTGGGCCTCATCGGAGCTAAAGTTTCTGAGCTGAAAGGTCAGGGATATGTCTTAGAGTAGCTCTTCATTACATCCTACATGAGGCTATTTATTACCTTTTTTTAATAAAAAGTTTAACTTTTGTGGACCTATTCATTAAATGACCTTAACCAATTTTCCTTCTCAGCTGCCCAGTTTTAATTAAACTTCAGTCTGTTTATAGTTTTTCATCTCAGCAAACAGGCCTCTCCCTCAGGGAATAAAATTGGTATTTTTTTTTGGAAAAAAAGGATGGTTCCTATAAAAATCTGAAGGCTGCTGTTTAATTGCTGCCACACAGCTGATTAAATCTACACTGTTTTCCCTGGAGTCAACTGGTTAGCATGCTGTGCAGAACCTAGCTCCAACTGTAAATATGCTTGGTGCAAATCCAAACAGTAGCCTGCTGGCATGGCAACCACTAAACAGCTTGCTGTACTGGGGTTTTCCTTCCGTTCGCGGGTATTTCCTGCACTCTTGATCATCCTCTTTCCATCTCTCCTGCACCCACCTCCCCCCACCTCATGCTCCCTTTCTGTCATTTCCCATCTGTTGCACTCTTCTCTAGCTGTCTCTTCCAACATTGACTGAATGACAAGGGGATTCTTGTTACCCTGGAGACCACACAACACGCAGACCATTTAGCCTTTTTGGCACATTAAATAAGTTAACACTTGTCCACTAGACCAGCAATAGAAAGAGAATAGTTCTAAATTCTCCCTCAGTGTACCTGAACAGGCAGCAGATTGTGGCAACTAGGTGATTTTTATAGTAAATTCATTGCAGCATCAATGTAAGCCTACTTATGACACTAATAAATAAACTTAGTTGTTCAATTTATTGCAAGGACGAGTATTCATGGATCAAATAAATTCCAGAGTGACTGCAGTCTTGTCCTATTAAGCGTGTCTTTTGCTGTATTGATTATGATAAGTAAGAAAGTCTCACAACACCAGGTTAAAGTCCAACAGGTTTATTTGGTAGTACAAGCTTTCAGAATGTTGCTCCTTCTTCAGGTAAGAGAAGAGTTATGTTCATAAACAGGGTATACATACAGACGCTGGCACCTCCACATCATGGCTACCATTGATATCGCAAAACTGCCGGCTCTAAGTGGAGAGGATCTCCAAGAAGATCATGCTTTTCGACACAGACATCAAGTTTCTACAAAGATGCAAGAAAGCACATTGTCTGCATATGTAAAGACTTGATTACTTGTAAAAACTCGCCTTTTAATCATTATTGTGTAAACTGAATCTGTGTCTACGTATGCCTTCTTTGTGAGCACAACTCTTCATTCGCCTGAAGAAGCACTGCTTCAAGAGCTTGTGCTACCAAATAAGCCTGTTGGACTTTAACCTAGTGTAGTGAGACCTATTACTGTGCTTACCCCAGTCCAATACCAGCAGCTCCATATCTTGACGATAAAACAGATGTACACCTATTTTTAAGTCTTCCATTCTCCCTATAAACTGCAGGATTTAAAAACTAACCCAGCCCCAACTTTTCTATTGTTTGCTCCTGTGTTTGGTGGCCTTCCTGTCCCAACCTTGGCTTTGGTCCTCGTTCGGTGGTCTGCCATTCTTGAGACCCAGGGCGTGTTTAGTATTCCACGGTAATGGTTGATAGGTAATCAACAATAAACCATCTGGAGTCAGACAAGTCAAACAACCACCTCTATCCTAGCTCAGTGCCCCCAAGTCCTCTCTGCTAGGGTAAATAGCCAAAAATCAGATCATATATCTCAATCTGTGCATGGATTAACCTTTTCTCAGATCCTTTGTGTTCTATTGTTGCTCCTCAGGCCTTTTGAAATGGTTTCCTTTAGTTGTTTAACTGCGTACAGCTGAACACTCAAAATTCCTTCCCCCTTTTGGACTTGGTTTGAAATTCCAAGCACAATGTGTTGCCAAGCAACCAACAAGTGACTCCCAGATAACGTGCAATGACAAACCCTGAGCCAGTGCCTGGTACCGAAACACAGTGATACCACTAGTACCAAGTGACCGCATGAATTGAAAAATGTCATTCTTAATAACTGGATTACACAGTTGAAAAGGACCTTTCATCTGCAGAACAGGGCTGAGGATATCTTTACAGTGGCTTTTGTGGTCACCTTTTCACCCCAGGTAGAAAATATTGTTTACAGTAGATCATTGGTGGAAAACAAGGAAGTGCATTCTTCATTAAGGAACTGAGCTCGCTAAGGAGCTCCTGGCTGCACGTATTGGCTCTGTCAAGTTGAAGGCTCCACCCAGCCCCCAAGGGCCCACAGTCCCAACAAGCTCTAGGGTTTCTTGATTTTAATACAGTTAAACAAGAGACTGTTGACAGTCTGAAACTAGATCCAGGAGAGTTGAGGATAGTTGGATGCAGAAGTCTATTGCAAACAAAAAAAAATGGTGTATTGAATTCCTACTGTAAATAGCAGTGTAAAAGGCAGGGTGGAACCTACCATAACATAGGGAGATAGCATAAAGAGGACAGAATCTACTGTTATCAGCTGAACCTATCATAGGTTGAACCTATGAAGGGCTGAACCTATCATATCAGGAGATTTACTAGAAATGTGTTTAAGATTTCAGATATGTGCAGAGACTAGAACCACTGGGAATAATCTTCTTCAATTGGAGAAATTGTGGTTAATCATTTTAGAATCAGGAAGGTTATGTGGAGATTTGAGATGGGTATTTAAAATGAAGAAGGGTTTTGATAGAGTAAATATGACAGTGGCAGAAGGGTTAGTAACCAAGAACTCAGATTTAAGGTAATTGGCAGAAGTACTGGGGGCAACATGAAGATTTTTTTTTATTTCAGCAAGGCCTGAAAGGGTAAAGAGGCAAATTTAATAACTTCCAAAAGAGAATCAGATAAAGAGGGAAGTTATGGAGAAAGAGTGAATGGGACTAATTGGATAGCTCTTTTGTTGGCACATGCACAGTGGGCCTAATGATCTCCTCCTCTGCTGCTTATTCCTAAAATATGCTACACTATACTGGGTGGGATTGTTACCTGCCTTAAATATAGGGGACAGAATTTTTATGGTCATAGTAGGGGCTTGTGGCTTGTCGTCATAAATAGGAGCAGAATTAGGCCTTTCGATCATGGCTGATATGTTCTTCAACTCATTTTCCTGCCTTCTCCTCTCAACCTTCAACCCATTACCAATTAAAAATCTGTCCAACTTCTCCTTAAAATTAGTCACTGTCCCAGCATCCACTGCAGTTTGGGATTAGAGAATTAAACAGATTCACAACTCTTTGGGAGAAGTCATGTCTCCTCAACTCTCTTTTAAATTTGCTACCCCTTATTCTAAGACTCTGACCTCTTGTACTAGAATGCCCCACAAGTGGAAGCATCCGCCTCACATCTACTTTATTCATACATTTTATCATCTCGTATACCTCAATTTGATCACTCCTCTTCTTCTAAATTCCAGAGAGTATAGGCTACAGGATTAAGGACTGATACGGTGACCTGGACTCACTATGCTCTGTTTCGTGTGTATTTTTCTTTTGGTCTGGCACAGCACCAGGATTCCCAGTAAGCAATTAGATTGTTCAGCTGGCA
Source organism: Sphyrna mokarran (assembly GCA_024679065.1). Lineage (NCBI taxonomy): Eukaryota > Metazoa > Chordata > Chondrichthyes > Carcharhiniformes > Carcharhinidae > Sphyrna > Sphyrna mokarran. Next base: position 11,097,645 of record JAGIQG010000036.1, read on the forward strand.
AGCAAAACAGAGCATAACGTCAATCACTCCACGATCGGAGGTCAGAAACTAATTAATTCATCTTCAGAACGAAAATAAGAATCTTTCAGCAATTCAAAGTTCAAGGAAAGTAATGCAAAATTGGGCCATGTTTTAAAAGTGAAGAGAAAGAGGAGGGTAATCATTTACTCACCCCCTGGGATATTTGTCCAGCTCATTTAGTACCGTGTGGTCACAGTACTCAAAGACCAGGTGTAGTTTGCGCTTCCGTCTGAATACCTCCAACAGGTTAACCAGATTGACGTGCTTGAGTTGCTGTTAAGACAAAGAGGCGATAGCAGACCAGCTCCAAGCCACGTTACATCTTAAATCAGACATCTTAATTTCACCCTTAAAACAAAGGATCACCAGTAACAGGGACCCTCCATCAGGTATTCGAATCTAATCTTTCCTCTGTTTTGATACTGATGACCTGCTTTGTCTTCTAGTTTTCCCCACATCAGTTTATCCAGTATTCCCAAAATGTAAATGCAAGTCTGGCTTAGTGGTTGCATCTTCACCCCAGATCACAAGGCCCTGCTTTGGAGCACACCATTTTGGCAGACACTCCCAGAGCAGCACTGAAGGAGTAGCTGGACTGTTGGACATTTAGTCTTTGAGTCAAGATGTTAAACAGAAACCACATCTATCTGCTTAGCTGGGTGTAAAAGATCCCAGGCACTATTTGAAGCTAATGTTCTGAGGACCAAGTTTGCAGAGTGACTTGGACAAGTTGCAGAGCTGGGCCGAGAGGTGGCAAATGGAGTTTAATGTGGAAAAGTGTGAGGTAATGCACTTTGGCAGGAATAATAAATGTGTAGAGTATAGGGCTAATGGTAGGATTCTTAATAGTGTTGATGAACAGAGGGATCTTGGTGTATTTGTGCATAGATCCCTGAAAGTAGGCAGTCAAGTCGAGAAGGTTGTTAAGAAGGCATATGGAGTCTTAGCTTTTATTGGTAGGGGGATTGAATTTCGGAGCCGCAACGTCATGTTGCAACTGTACAAAACTCTAGTGCGGCCGCACTTGGAGTATTGTGTGCAGTTCTGGTCCCCGCATTATAAGAAAGATGTGGAGGCATTGGAGAGGGTACAGAGGAGGTTTACCAGGATGTTGCCTGGTATGGAGGGCAGGTCTTATGAAGAGAGGCTGAGGGATTTGAGGTTGTTTTCGTTAGAAAGGAGGCGGCTAAGAGGGGACCTTATCGAAACATATAAGATGATTAGAGGTTTAGATAGGGTGGACAGTGATAGCCTTTTTCCTAGGATAGAGAAAGCTAGCATGAGGGGACACAGCTTTAAATTAAGGGGTGATAGTTATAGGACGGATATCAGAGGTAGGTTCTTTACCCAAAGGGTGGTTCGGGAGTGGAATGCCCTGCCTGCAGCAGTTGTAGATGCGCCAAGTTTGGTGGCGTTTAAGAGGTTAGTTGATAAGTATATGGAAGAGAAGGGAATGGTTTAGTTTGGAGGGGCATTGCTTTTTATATTGGTCGGCGCAACATCGAAGGCCGAAGGGCCTGTTCTGTGCTGTAATGTTCTATGACCCAGGTTTGATATATGCCACGGCAGATGATGGAACTTGAACTCAATAAAAAAAAAGAGAGTCTGGAATTATGAATCTAGCAATGACCACAAAACCATTGCCAATTGTCTGAAATACCCATTTGGTTCACTAATTTCCTTTAGAGAAAAAAAATCTGCCATTCTTATCCAATCTGGCCTACATATGACTTCAAAGCCACAGCAATATGGTTGACTCTTAACTACCCTCTAAGGGTAACTAGAGATGGGCAATAAATGCTGGCCTAGCCAGCGACATTCATGTCCCGCAAATCAAAAAAAATTTGAGGAATTTACCCAGTATCCATCTGTCTGGCATTCGTCCCTTAATTGACCAAGTGATCATTTTCCTCATTTGCTGTTAGTGAGGTTTAGCTCTGCAGAAAATTACCACTGTATTTGCCTATAGAAACAGCAACTATACTTCATATGGAACATCTAGCCTGGATTGTATTTTGGTATATCCAGGGGCATGTAAAAGGGAGCAGTTTTGGTGCAATGTTCTGCACATTCGAATTAGAACACACTCCATTTCTTAAAAGATGGCATTTATCATTACACTGAGCAAGATCAATCATAAATGTGTTTGCTCCTCTCTAAGCTATTTTGATTACAATTGTAGACAAATTAAATTAACTTAAATGATTTTGGTGTAACAGAAGAAAGAGGCACTTCAATTACACTCATGAGGGGCCAGTATGTGGGGCAAGATGATAGTGTAGCCTAGTAGTAATATCACTGGACTAATATTCCAGAACCCTGGACTAGAGCTGCGGAGGCAGGAGTTCAAATTCTACCACATCAGCTGGTCTGGGGGTGTGGAGTTTAAATTAAATAAATGAATAAATCTGGAATAAAATATTCATCTTATAGATAATCACGAATGTTATAAAAGCCCATCTGGTTTATGAATTTTCTGCAGGAAGGATATCCTCTGTTGTTCTGTAGTCTTGCCTACCTGTGAACAGACCCACAAGATGCAGTTGATTCTTAACTGCCCTCTGAAACTGAATAGCAAGGCATCCAATTCAAGAGCAATGAGGAACGAGCAGTAAATGCTGGCCATGGCAATGACTTCCACGTCCCAAAGAATGAATTAAGGAAATAAAAGTTTACCATCCTTTAGAGATTACATGCACGATCACTGTCATTTATTAGTAAGCCCAGAATTGGCCTTACAGTGCAGAAGGAAGCCATTCGGCCCATCAAGTCTGCACCAAATCTTGGTTGCTATTCTGGAATTTGAAGTTTAAAATTAAAAAAGTGCAACAGAAATGTCCAACTAACATGTTTAAATAGGGTCAAGTAAAAATAGAGATAGAATGTTCGCAGAGACTAAACTGTAGTCTTTATGGGAATCTTTAAATGGAAATAAGCGCTCCTTTGTGCAAGTTACAGTAAAAGTCACCGGGTCATGCTCCTTCCAATTGATCTCAAGCCCTAGAAAACGCGAGGTATTATCCAGATGGAGTATAGAATATCTTCTCCATCTTGTAACTTAGCAACAAGGTCATCAAACACCAGGATATCTACAGATTAAACCAAGCTTCACAAAATGAGACAGATGAAACTGTGGAAGATGCATGTGTCTCATAACAAACACCTGGTGGACCAAATGGGCAGCTAGTGCTAAGAAAGACCTCAGTGCCAACTTCTGCATCTCTCGTGGAAACCGCACATCATATCACTTAGTATCTTAGCACCTCCACGGTTGTCAATCATTAGCTCCATAATGAGGACTGAAAAGGGTAGCCGAGTGGTTAAAGTCCTGAAACTTGCAACCTTTAGGTTGTTCAAACCACACTACGGAAATCCAGGGAAAGCACCACTGCTATTCAGCCTAGTCTACATATGACTCCACTCCTCTACATTTCGGTTGATTTACGATGCTGTCATTTAACTGAAATGGCACAATAAGGACCGCCTTGCTAATCTGACCCACATTCCAAAAGAATAGAGAGAATGTTTCACAATAGACCCTGATGCAAAGATGCTGGTGTTGGACTTGTGGACACAATAATAAGTCTCTCAACACCAGGTTAAGTCTAACACGTTTATTTGGTACATGAGTTTTCGGACTGCTGCTCCTTCATCAGGTCTTCATTCATCTGATGAAGGGGCAGTGCTCTGAAAGCTCATGCCCACCATATAAACCTGTTGGATTTTATCCTGGTGTCGTGAGGCTTCTTATAATAGAACTTAAGGAAAGGGCTAACCAGAACATTCTAGAGTGACGTGATATTGCAGAAATGTTAAATTTTAACCTTTGTTAAGCAGGTAGCAAGGTACTTAAATTCTAATGTCTTAAAATGAAAAGGAGAAAGGTGTTTGTCATGGTTCAGTAATTGCATTCTTGCTTCTGGGTCAGAAAGAGGTGGTTTCATATCCACCTCCATTTTACTTTACTGGTCCTTGTCAGTTTGCTACTTGTAGGAGCTTGCTGTGTGCAAATTGGCAGCCACGTTGTCTACATCACTATAATGACCAATTGAAAAGTCCTTCATTGGTTGTAAAGCACTTTGGGATGTCCACAGGTCCCAAATGGCATTGCAAAAATGCAAGTTCTTTCTTTAGCTGATACTATATGAAGTTGCACAGCATTTCTAAATTGGTGATCACTGCACTTTCGAACGGATTACTGATTTATGCAGCACCTGCAGCCTTCTCACGCCTGAATGAAGTCATGATGTGATACAGAATGTGACTTAACGGAAGATATGCCGGAAGGGACTGATTCGTAACCTTGAGGGAACTGTAAACACTGATATGGTTTCAAGGACACTGGCTATTCCTGCAGAGGAGAAAAATATAATCTTTTTAATTAAAACTCATACAGAACAGGAGGACCAGATAGTGAGGCAGTGCTAAGGAATGCAGAACAGACTCATGTTTAAACAGCAGCTGAATACAACTGGACAGGAATGTATGATAAATATTTTACACTGATCTCGGTGGAAAATGTTAGTGGGAAGAGTTTCAGCTTGTTGATGAGCAATTGATAAGGTCTAGGTTCTTGTGAGATTTTCCTTGTCAGAGTTGTTCTTAAACTTTTGGTTCAAATCTCTGGTATGCAACAGAGAAAACATATAAAGAGTAGCAAACTGCAACAAGAATTTGGATTGAAGGGTTGGCCTAATCTTAATATTAGACTCAAAAATGGAATACATTTAATCTCCAATCATCAGATATAGTTATAAATAGTCTGATTATCTTTATGTCTATGCTGAATAAATCACCTTGGACTATAACGATTTAAGAACCATTTAAGTTTTATGGTTTATGGTTTATTTATTAGTGTCACAAGTAGGTTTATATTAACACTACAATGAAGTTACTGTGAAAATCCCCTAGTCACCACACTTCAGCACCTGTTCGGGCACACTGAGGGAGAATTTAACACGGCCAATGCACCTAACTAGCACATCTTTCAAACTGTGGGAAGAAACTGGAGCATCTGGAGGAAACCCACGCAGACACAGGGAGGACTTGCAGACTCTGCAGAGACAGTGACCCAAGCCAGGAATCAAACTTAGGTCTCTGGTGCTGCAGCAATGTTAACTTAGCACAGCCAATGCACCTAACCAGCACAACGTTCAGACTGTTGGAAGAAACTGGAGCACCCGGAGGAAACGTACGTGGACACAGGGGAGAACATGCAAACTCTGCACAGTGAACCAAGCCTGTAAATAGAACCTGGGTCCTTGACACTGGGAGAACCCGGTAACAATCAATTTTATTGATTATGAGGAATAAATGGAACATCTGATCATAACCATCTCCAATGGGTGATATGTATAATAGGGACTCTGTAATACAGAGAGTGGAAGGAGGCTTTAATGAAGGTAGAACAGAAGGATTTATAACAGCTTTTTCAGAAAAAGGGCACATTGTGCAACCCATTCCTGTGGTCAGTAATTTTGGTCAAATTGCAGCTTTGCCAAATCTGTCATTATTGTGAAAATACTGCTGCACAGAATATCAGTCAAACTAAACCAAAAATTCCCAGGAAATAGTAATCAATTGGCAGAAACATGCACTGGATGTTCTGTATCTCTCGTCTGTCCTCAAAGCTTAAAGGACAGACCAATGATAAGGAACATTCCATTCTGTAAAGTCAGTAGTTTACTTCTATTGCCCATTCCCTAGTTAAACAATTCTGAGACTCCAGGGGCTGCAACAATTAGACCCTTCACTACATGTATGTACTGAGCACTGACGCTGCTTATGCTGCCAGGTGTTTTATTTAATCTTCTTGAAGGTCTCGTGTGAGAGAGGTGGAACTAAATGCAAACAAATATTGGTTTATTTAACACTGTATACATGACTGCACACAATAAAAGTTTTTGTGAAGTTTAAAACTCAGTTCCTAGTAATATGGAAAATGAAATCAAGAAGTTAGTCTCACTAAACTTGCCAGGATTGTTGTCTGGCTGGCATTTGCCTGACGAAGACACAGTGTCGAAAGCTCGCAAATTTACCATCAAATAAATCGGTTGGATTTAAAATTGGTGTTGCTAAATTCTTACTGAGTTCTGACATTTGTGAAGGACAGAGCCTTGATTGAGAAACAGTTGGGTAACAAACTTGCCTCTTTTACACTGAAAGAAGTCTGACAACACCAGGTTTAAGTCCAACTGATTTATTTGATAGTAAACTTGCAAGCTTTCAGGGTTTGCCCCTTTGTCAGGTGATCTTTTACACTGAGCCAGAAGGTCATAGATTCAAGTCCCAAAGGGGCACTCAATTCAGGCTGAAACTCCAGTGCAGTTTTGAGGGAGTGCTGCACCGTTGGAAGCATTGCCTTTCAAATGAAATATTAAACGATCTGTCTCTTGTTTTCCTGATTAATAAAGAGATCAGAGGTTACAGGGAAAAGGCAGGAGAATGGGGTTGAGAAAATAAAAAATTAGCCATGACTGAATGGCAGAGTAGACTCGATGGCAGAGTGACCTAATTCTGCTCCTAGGTCTTATGTGGATATAACAGATCCCACGGAATTAAATTGCATGGCAGGGGAAATCTCTCTGGTGCCCTGGCCAATCATCTCTCAACAATATTACTAAAACATAGACAGGATGCAAGACTGGCGGAGAAGTGGCAGATGGACTTCAACGCAGATAAATGTGTAGTGGTCCATTTTGGCAGGAATAATGGGATGAAGGAGTACAGTATAAGGGGTAGGAGTCTTAGCTGTGTTGTAGAGCAGAAGGATCTCGGGGTCCGGGTCCATAGGACTCTTAAATCGGCCTCGCAGGTGGAGGAAGTGGTCAAGAAGGCGTATGGTGCACTGGCCTTCATTAATCAAGGAATAAAGTTTAGGAGTCAGGAGGTAATGATGCATCTCTATAAGACTCTTGTCAGACCCCAGTTGGAGTATTGTGCGCAGTTCTGGTCGCCTCATTATAGGAAGGATGTAGAGGCTATTGAGAGAGTTCAGAGGAGATTTACAAGGATGCTGCCTGGATTGGGAGGCAGGCCTTATGAAGATAGGTTGAGGGAGCTGGGACTCTTCTCACTGGAGAGACGTAGGTTGAGAGGCGACCTGATAGAGTTTATAAAATGTTGAGAGGAATAGATAGGGTGGACTCTCAGAGACTATTTCCCCGAGCTGAAATGGTCACTACGAGAGGACACAGATTTAAGGTGCAGGGAAGCAAATACAAAGGAGATGTCAGGGGTAGGTTTTTCACTCAGAGGGTGGTGAGTGAATGGAACCGACTGCCGTCGGAGGTTGTTGAGGCAAACTCACTGGGGTCTTTTAAGAGACTTCTGGATGAGTATATGGAAAAGAATAGGATAGGGGGTTATAGATAGGTCTGTGGATTAGATAGGATGTGATCGGCGCAACTCGTGGGCCAAAGGGCCTGTTTGTGCTGTATTGTTCTATGTTCTAAACATTATCAGGTCATCTCATTGCTGTTGATGGGATCTTCTTGTGTGTAAATTGATTGCCATATATCCTATATTACAACACTAACTACAGTGAAAGTACTTAACTGAATGTAAATCACTTTGGTGAGGTCATATAAATGCAAGTCTTTCTCACTCTCTAGCATTTAAACTTGAGCAGACCGTTTTTATTGAGTTAGAGAAGGAGCCCATGTGATAAGGATGGATTCATTTTGCTGCTAAGTAGAAGTGCCACCTTGGAGTAGGATCATAGTTCCCTACAGTGCAGAAGGCCATTCGGTCCATTGAGCCTACACCGACAATAATCTTACCCAGTCCCTAGCCCCATAATCTCATGTATTTCACCTGCTAATCTCCCTGACACTAAGCAGCAATTTAGTATGGCCAAACCAACATGCACAACTTTGGACTGTGGGAAGAAACCAAAGTACCCGAAGGAGACCCACGTAGACACGGGGAGAATATTTGTACATTTGGGTGACTGGAGTTTGCACAGTCACTGAAGGCCAGGATAGAGCCCAGGTCTCTGATGCTGAGAGGTAGCAATGCTAACCACTGTGCTACTTCCTGGCAGTATCTGACCAACTAAGACCCCAGCTTTCAAGAAGCAGCAGCTATTGAAAAATTATAGGGGTATGAATGCCTCTGTAAATCCCATTGTCTCAAATTGGCATGGCATATGTGAAACACAAGACAGATGGCCACTTAGTCTGGTCTCAAATAACTCACCTAATCTCAGATAGGTATTAAACTCTTAGTTAAAAACCAGATTACATAAATTAAACCAAAATGCTACCTGGGTCAGATAAGAAAGAAAATCTTGAAACTTTTACACTTGAAAAGGTTTCATGGGGTTCAGTTTGTGTCAGGGACAGAGCAACAGGAGTAGGCCGTTCAGCCCCTCAAGCTTATTTCACCAGTCAATTAGGAGATGGCTGAACCACACCTCAACTCTAGTTACTTGTCTTTGTTCCATACCTCCTGAATACCCTTACACAATAAATACTAATCAATCTCAAGTGCTGAAATCAGTTGTCTCACCATTCACAATACGGAGCCAGTATGTTCACCATTAAAGGAATTAAGAACAAGCTAAAGTCTTATCACAAGAGCTGCGATTGAAAGTATAGAGCCAGCTCCCGCATATGCTGACCTACTGCGGGTTCAATTAAACCATCAGTAAGTAAAATTAGCAAGTACTTTTCCCACTCAAAATGTAGTAGAGGTGCAACATAGTGGCACAGCGGTTAGCATTGCTGCCTTACATTGCCAGAGACCCGGGATTGATTCCCGTTTGGGTCACTGTGGAGTTTGTACGTTTTCGCATGTTTCCATGGGTTTCCTCCGGGTGGTGAGGTTTCCTCCCATAGTCCAAAGACGTGCAGGTTAGATGAATTGGCCATGCTAAATTCTCTTCAGTGAACTCGGACACTGCTAATTGTGACGACTATGGGATTTTCACAGTAACTTAATTGCAGTGTGAATGTAATCCTACTTGTGACTAATAAAGAACAAAGAGCAACACAGCACGGGAAACACGCTCTTCGGCCCAACGAGCCCACGCCGCCATCCTAAATAAACTTGAACTTTAACTTTTAAGCAATTTCAACTTCAGAGGTGAAGTTCTGATTCATGTTGCTTTGACTCTTAGTTGAGCTTCCAGTTTGGTATATTTTTATAGAGAGACATGAATTTCCTGTCAAATCCCAACCTGTCTAACAAAGATTAAATCCCCTTCAATAATTAACAGCACTATTTAATTTGATGTGGGATTGAGTGACACTGACAACGAAGTATCTTTGGAGGGCAGTCACTGTTGTAAGGTTGGATACAGCAGCCAACTTGCGCACAGCAAGATCCCACAAACAGCATGCCAAGTAATGACTAAGTCATCTATTTTTAGTATTGGTTGAGGGATAAACATTGACAAGGATAACTGATAGAACACCCCTGTTCTTTGAATAGGAGCATGGGATAGTTTACATTCACCCAAGAGGGAAGACAGGGATTCAGTTTAACATCTCATCCCAAAGGTGACACTACCAGCAATGCAGCATTCCCCCATTAGTGTATTAGAGTCTCTGGAGTCCAAACTATGGAGTAGGATTTCAAGCCATACCTTCTTACTCACGCAAGATGAAATACAAACCACAGTAGGAGTAAGTTAAAGTTTCTTTATTAGTGTCACAAGTAGGCTGACATTAACACTGCAAGGAAGTTACTGTTAAAATCCCCTAGTCGCCAAACTTCGATGCCTGTTTGGGTTCACTGAAGGAAAATTTAGCATGGCCAATGCACCTAACCAGCACATCTTTCAGACTGAGGGGAAATTGGAGCAGCCGGAGGAAAGCCACGTAAATATGGGGAGAACGTGCAGACTCCACACAGAGTGACCCAAGCTGGGAGCTGAATCTGGGTCCCAGGCGCTGTGAGGCAACCCTGCTAACCACTATGCCATCATGCTATGCACAAAAACTCATACTCTGTATTCTTCCAGAACAAACCTTACAGCCCTGACCTAGCCCCAACATATTGCCACACGAGATGACAGCCTTTCAAATAGGTGCCCCGTCACCAAGGCTGCTGCATTTAATGACCTTTCTACATCAGCTGGGCCTCTTGGATACAGTGGCATCAGCATTCAAAAAGGATTCACTCAGCCACTGATTACTTAATCCTGTAACCTGACCTCTCTCTCACACAACTACTCAGTATCAGTTACGTTCTACGTCTCCTTTACTAATTCTGGCTCACATTTGCTCTTCCAGATACTCACATTCACCCCTGCCTTACTCGGAGGTAGCAGCCTCTGTCTAACTCTCATCTAACACCATCTGTCTGTAAGTGATACCAGTGGCTAATGGCATCCCACTTAAATGTCGCCTCACTAAACAAGATGCATTACCACTGTACCTGTGGTTTTTGTGGTTATGCAGGGAGCTGTGACAGATTATGATGATCCTCTCGGCTCACAGCTGCTGTGTCAAAAACAATTAATGGGATGGCAATTCGACCATGTAGTCAATTTTACAAAGTGCAGTTTATCTCCCATTGTCTCCCTGCCCGAATTCCCGTTCCCACTCTCCTGGAGGCTCTGACTCTTGGTGCCATTTTTAATGTGGGATCATAAATAATGGTTGGTCATGGAGAAGACACATCCTGTCCTCATCCAAACTGGCACACAGAGCCTGAATGACATATTAGAAATACTGATTGGCTTCTCTACTCACTCCTCCCCAGCCTCAGAGTGGGGGAGGGATGGGGGGGGAGTTTGTACATCTGCACAGTGCCAAGCAGATATCAGTTAATCCAGTACAGACTTAGAAAGTAGTCTAGAAACTCATTAGACTGTGTGGTCCAGTTACTGTATGGAGTCTGTAAACTCCTATTGTTCCACACTTCCCATTGCTGCCACCAACAAGGCCCTAGCCTCCTTGTACCTGGGCTTTGCTCACGGTTGGAGCTCAGTGGCAACCCATAAATTGGTTTTCACTCCAGCCTCTTCAGATCAATGCTCTGTCTCTGCTAGTGAGAAAAATGCATCTGTGCACAGGGGTCAACCTGGGAATGATAATGCAATAGGATCGTAACTGATCTATTGCAATTAGGTTCAAATGATTGATTCAGTTGCCCAGTTACTGATTGATCTGTAATGATTCAAATGTGTTTTGTTTTCCTTTTTGAAAATATGAAATGTGCTGGGTTAATTCCAGTCCATTGGGACCCACTGATGTTGTCAATAACTATTACCATCTCCTTGGCATATAGTAGCCACCCTGGAGGATTTATTTGAGCTTTTGCCCTTTAAGTCCAACTAGGATATCTGTACCAACTCTGTTCCTTGAATTGCAGACCCTTAGTGATTAACAAGAACAAAACAGGTCCTCCGGCCCAACGAGCTCGTGCCGCCACCCCAATGTTCCCACCTCTACCCGTGATCCCTGTCAATGTTTATGGATCTATGGATCAAAAACCAAATTTGAGACAATTTAGGGAGAATTTGTTTTGCCAATTAGCCTAAGAGCACATCTTTGGGATGTGGGAGGAAACCAGAGCACCTGGAGAAAACCCAAGCAAGCTCGGGGAGAATGCGCAAATTCCCACAGACACAGGCCCAAATCTATGTATCTGCACAGCACAGCGATAGTGACTGAGCTGTCGTGTTGCCCATCAAATGGTCCAGGTCAAGTGTACACTAATGACATGAAGCACTAGGATACTCTCGAAAAAAAAATCTCACGACCCATTGCGTGTATGCCCCTCGCTAGACAACAAAGTGGACCAAAGCACCTGTAGGATAAAAACAAGTACATCAATATCCATCTATTTACACACTCCCCAGGGATTGCCAAGGCTCATGATCCCTATTTTAAATCAGTTTTCTATACCCCTCCATTCCCATTCTGTTCATGTGCCCATCTAAGTATTTCTTAAATAACTCCAGAGTACCTGCCCCCACCACTTTACTTGGCAGTGCATTCCATATCCCCATCACCCTCTGTGTGAAAAAACTCCCTCTAGCATCCAAATTATACCTTACCTTAAGCCCATGACCCCTAGTGCTATTTGAGTCCATCCTAGGAAAAAACTTAACCCTGTTTACTCTATCTATACCCCTCAATCTTGTACACCTCCACCAGATCTCCTCTAAGTCTATGTCTTTCTAAAGAAAACAGTCCCAATTTGCCTAACCTCTCCTTGTAACTCAGACCTTCCATACCAGGCAGCATTCTGGTAAACCTCCTCTGCAGTCTCTCCAGACTCTCCACGTCCTTCCGGTAGTAAGTCAACCAGATTGGTGACAGATCATTAGTGCCTTAAATAGAGAAGCAACCTTTTACAATTTGACGACCATTTGGCCCTTTACAGCAGTGTTACCACCCCTGAGCACTACGCCTTCCTCTGTTCAAAATATTTCTCCCCTAAAAGATACAATGTTCTTTGATTCAACTGTGTCATGGAGCAACTTTACACGTGAAGACATTTATTGTTAACTTTCTATTCATGTTTACTTAAGTGATAATTTAAAAAAGTGACCACTATTTATTCCAAAGAAGAAGTCTTTCCCTGGTCAGCATCTTCTACTTTGTAAAGTTACTTTGTAACTTAAAAATATTTTTATCACATTGCTCCCCCCCACCTTTGTAGCAATTACAGTCCTATTATCTCAATTATCTCCTTGAAATTATGGTTTTCCATATGTATTCATACTTAATTTTTTTTCTAGGTTTTATGTCCTTTTATAGAAATCTTTTTTCTATTCATTTGTGGGATGTGGACATAGCCATCATTTATTGTCCATCCCTAATTGCTCATTAGGTGATGATGCTGATATGTCTAAAACAGCACTCAGTAGTTTAACAATAACCTTTAAACATTGTCTGATGAATTTATTTCAACCATTTAATTTGCTCTCTACAAAACCTCAAATGCTATTGAGTTTTTATAGCTTTATCCAGTACATTGCTATTTTACAAAATTTTGTATTTGAATCACATTTAACATCCTCCCTTGTGAAGATGCAAAATTTTGAAAAATTATCCACTGATCCTGAACTCCCACTATGCTTTTACTCTAAGAAGGCCTAAAACAATCCATTATTTCACAATACATATCTGGGAGAATTTTGCCGCCTATCCATACTTTGAATCATAAAAATCGATCTATTATAGTGGATGTTAGATTTGTAAATCAATATTACAACAATTGTAATATTGTAATTCATAAAACACTTTTTGATGCTAAGAATATCACAAAGCATTTCACAACCTTAATTTTAAAAATGGAGGTATTTGAATGTATGACCAGAAGCTTGGTCAAAGGGAGGGATTTTAAGGAAGAGATGGGGTTGGTGTGTTAAAGGAGTTTAGGGTGTGAGTTCCTGAGTCAGTGACTAAGATGATAGCATTGGAGTACGTTTAATTCCAAAGAAGCGCCTGGTCAATTTTGCCATTCTAGATTAAATTGGATAGATGGACGAAGGAAATGAGATTGCAGTGATAGGAGAACACAGTGAGTAAATGGGACTAAACCATTTGTTTGTATGGAAGATAAACAGTGACACTAATTGTCTGTGCTTATAGTCTTTACACATCAGTATGTTATTGTGGAAAATTTACAAATACACCACAAATTGGATTTCTAGTGGTTTTCCACCAAGGTTCAAGTGGCCAAATGGAAAAAGCTCTGAGGGAGTCACTGGAGAATGCAACGTGACAAAGAGAGAATACTTGCTGCTGACCTAGAATAAAACTGCTCAGAAAGATGTAGAAATAGTCTATTCTATTCTGACATGACATTGTCATGTCTATTCTGTCTATTCTGACATGACATTGAATCTGATGTAGCCAGTAGAGATTTTGTGGCATTCAACAATTGTGAAATCACCAAGTAGACTGATTAGCCAATCAAATTGAAGGAGTCTTACAGACAGCAAACCAGGAAGTAAAAAGGATGGATTATAATTTACCTTCAGTCTTTTTACCTGCTTCCACTATCAAAAACAATGTATATTAAATAAAACAATTAATTCACTCATGGATAGTATTAAGAAAAAGTTAATTCTTCATATTAAATTGGTAACTAATATTCTTTCACACTTATGAAAGAATGACTATATCATTTGATTTTGAGTGAGGTATTTTAATAGTTTCTATAATGGAATAAGCAAATCATCAATTTCAAAACTATTGGGATTCAGATCGAGTAAATTCAGTGCCAGCTTTGAATAGATTTATGGTTTTTTTTAAATTTGGTATTTATCCATATATTGCTACAATGTGATGTAGAACTTCTGAATTGGAAGAAGGCTAATTTTAATATGATAAAAAAAAATTTGATCAGGATAAAATGAATTGAAACTGACAGAAAATGCTGCAATTGAACAATGGATGATTTTCAAGGAAGAAATACCTTAACTACAGTCTTGGAATATTCCAAAAAGGGCTTCTTACATGGATGAGAGAGATTATGATAAAAGAAGGAAAGTGTTTCATATAGATCAAATTTATTCTTCCAAGCCTTCTTCCTAGGATGGAGAAAGCTAGCACGAGGGGACATAGCTTTAAATTAAGGGGTGGTAGTTATAGGACGGATGTCAGAGGTAGGTTCTTTACCCAGAGGGTGGTAAGGGTATGGAATGCCCTGCCTGCTGTAGTTGTAGATGCGCCAAGTTTGGTGGCGTTTAAGAGGTTAGTAGATAAGTTTATGGATGAAAAGGGAATGGTTTAGGTTAGAGGGTCATTGCTTTTTCTTAATTGGTCGGCGCAACATCGAGGGTCGAAGGGCCTGTTCTGCGCTGTAATGTTCTATGTTCTAATATCCATCAACATCTAACTACTGAGTGTATATTTCCATTCTCAGTGATTTTCCCCAAGATATACTACTTCACCCACCTCTAATACTGTCCCAATAAACGTCTACATATCTGACATCAGTGGCACAGTGGTTAGCACTGCTGCGTCACAGTACCAGAAACCCAGGTTCGATTCCCAGATTGTGCAGACCTCATACAGACAGGAACCCAATCTCCCAGTGTTTGGATGGGTTTTCTCCGGATGTTCCAGTTTCCTCCTACAGTCGGAAAGATGTGTTGTTAGGTGCATTGGCCTTGCTAAATCTTCCTTCAGTGTACCCGAGTTGCCAGTGTGTGGTGCTTAGGGAATTTTCACAGTAACTTCAATGCAGTGTTGATGTAAGCCTACTTGTGATGCTACTCAATATAAAAAAAAGACGTTTCTTCTGTCCAAGTTATAATAGTGTAAAACATATATTCATCTTGCTCTTGAACGAAAAGTGAACAGTCACTATACTAGAAGGATGACCTTGATGCAATAGTGAATCTACAGGTGGGATAGGTTTCCAATAGAAATAGCTATTACACTATAGGAGTGAGCTTTAATTAGAAAGCAACCTTTTCTCACGTGACACATTTTATATTTCTCAAGACATAAACTCATACAGTCAGTGAGAGCAGCGAATAGCCCATTTGATAACAAGTCATATGAACTTGAAACGTTAACTCTCTTTCCTTGCAACCAGATGCTGCCAGACCTGCTGAGCTTTTTTCCAGCACCCCCTTGCCTCCAGCCCACCCATCGAGAAATTTTGACTCCCACACCATCTTGCTGTTTTAAGAAGGTTTGTTATGAAGCTATAATAAAAACAGAATGTTGGAAACGTTCAGCTGGCCTGGCAGCATCTGTGGAGAGAGGAAACAGAATTTTTTCCATGTCTGCATGACTCAAGGGTGATTGTTTATACTGACCTCCTCACTCTGATTGTCTTTCCATTAGCTCAAGAGTCAGATGGACTCTAATTCTGTTTGTTTCTACACATATGCTGCCAGACCTGCTAAGTTTTTTTTAGCATTTTGTTTTTATTTCTGCACTATTTTGCTCTTATCGTGCTTATTTATTTGTGGATCACAGGCATCGCTGGCTGGCCAGCATTTATTGTCCATCCCTAGTTGACCAAGGGCATGTGAGAGTCGACCTCATGGCCGTGGCTCTAGAGTCGCATGTAAGCCAGACTTCCTTCCCTAAGTAAGTAAGGCAGATTTCCTTCCCTAAGAGACATGAGTGAATCAGATGAATTTTTTTCTGACAATTGACAATCGTTTTATGGTCATCAGTAGATTTTTAAATCCAAATAGTTTAAAATTCACATTCCATCATCTGCCATGGAGGAATTTGAACCCAGGTCCCCAGCTGAGTTTCTGGGATTTATAGTCTAGCAATAATACCACTAGGCCATCGCCACCCATGTGATGATGCTAGTTTGAGTCCAAAATCCAAAAAAGGTGCTGACATGAATTGGTGAGCATGACTCCCTAATCTCCAGCATGACTGACTAGAAGAAACCCCTTTTGGGAGTACAATACTAATATTAATTTAGAAAGAATCTGAATGGGGTAGAAAGGGTTAAATTGCCGCCTTCTGTTCCTACTTTCTATGTAATCCGTGTGGTTTAGAGAATGAAAGGGCGTGCATCAAAAGACACGTTTGTTCTATATTACTCTTCCCAGCTGGACTGCAGGTTGGTTTACAAACTGTTTCTAATAATCCAACAAAATGTTGAAAATATTCAGTATTTGCAGAGAGAGAAACAGAGGTTGTTTCAAATTGTGACCTTTCATTAGATGCTGTCAGACCTGCTGAATATTTCCAACATTTTTTGTTTATTTTTCAGATATTCAGCATCTTCAATATTTTTGCTTTTAGCCCATTTGCAACTTGTTACTAACCCTCTTCATATCGTCCTATTTTCTGTAAGTTAAGGGAAGAATCTAGAGCCATATGTTAATAGTCACTCTTGACTGGATTGAGGTGCAAATGCTAGAAGTCTAGTTCAACTATTGGGCTTTTGTGATTGCTGGGTGCACCGGAATACTCTACTCCACTTCACCCCATTTCTTCCACGTTCATTAAATCCCTACAGGGCAGAAACAACCATTTGACTCAGAATCTGCACCAACACTGACAAGAGTATCTTACCCAGGACCTCTCCTCACCCTACCTCCATTAACCTCATCTATTTCCTATGGCTAATCCATCTAACCTGCACATCTTGGAGCATGAAAGGACATTTATCATAGCCAATCCACCAAATCTGCACGTCTTCGGATTGTGGGAAGAAGTCAGAGCACCACAGGAAACCATCAGAGACATGGGGAGAATGTGCAATTCCACATGGACAGTCACCAAGGCTGGAATCAAACTCGGGTCCCTGGAGTATGAGGTAGCAGTGCTAACTTTAAAATGCTCGATCTTTTTTTAAATTTCCCTTCAGTTCTGGTGAAGACTATATATCTGAGGAGTTAACTGAAGCTAGATACTTTATGCCAATCACTTTGGATCTATGATCATGAAACTAGAGTATTTTCTAAGCATTAAGAAGCTAGAAACTGTAGAGGAGCAAAGAGCTTTGAGAACCAAACACATAAATCGTTAAAGGCAATCAGAAATGCTGATGAATGTTGCCCTTTATCTCCAGGGCACTGGAATACAAAAGGGAATGAACTTGATGCTCTAAATGTACAAAACCTTGATCAGACACCATCTGGAGTTATTGGCTTTGGATGCGGTACAGCAAAAACTCACAATGACATCAAAGCTGAGAGGTTTATGTTAGGAGCAGAGGCATTTATGCCTAGAGGATCAGAACATAATAGAAGTCATGCTGCAGCCAAACAAAACTGTAGTTAGTCCACACTTCAAGCACAGTGAGCAGTTCTGAGCTTTATACTTTAGGAAGGACGCAGTGACTTGGGAGGTTGTGTAGCATAGGCCTACTAGAATGATACCTGCACTCCAAGGACTAAATTACAAGGAAAGGGTACACAAAATAGGGCTGTATTCCCTTGAACTTAGAAGGTTATAGAATGACCTGATCTAAGTTTTTGAGACAGTGAGGGAAACAAGTGGGATAGAGAGAGAGAACTCATTTTCCATTCCAAGGAAGCCTAAGATGAGAGGGCATAGCCTAGGTTTCTAGATGCACCAAAAAAAAAAGCATCTTTCCAGATGTATTACAGCTTGGGATGGCTCCTGTTCTGACCAAGACTGCAAGAAAAAAGGATTGTGAGTGTAGCCCAGTCCATCACACAAACCAGCCTCCCATCCATTGTCTCTGTCTACACTTCTCACTGACTTGGAAAAGCAGCCAGCATAATTAAGGACCCCCACACAGCTCAGACATTCTCTCTCTTTCTTCCATAAGGAAAAAGGAACAAAAGCCTGAGATCATGCATTGCAATGACTTAAGAACAGTTTCTTCCCTGCTGCCATCAGACTTTTGAATGGTCTTATCTTATATTAAGTTGATTTTTCTCTGCACCTGATAACACTATACTCTGCACCCTCTCCTTCCCTTCTCCACTATGTACTCTGAATGGTATGCGCAAGAAACAACACTTTTCACTATGTACCAATACATGTCGCAGTAGTAAATCAAACGAAAAATAAAACTTAGAGCCAAACTTTTCAGGAGGGAAATTAGACAGTGTGTGTATAATTTCCTAATGGATAATTTGTTAATTTTAAATCTGAGAATAAGTTTTGTACACGAGGAGTTGGGTCACAGATCTGTAGTAATTTCACTGAATGGATTAAATGGCCTAATTCTGTTCCCATGCTGCACAAAGTTGGCTTGCATTCCCTTGTGTAAAAATAAATGGAGATGATCTGATTGAGATGGTTGAAATGTTGAAAGGATTAGACAAAGTCGATTGTGGGGAAACTACTTCCTATGGTGGAAATCCAGCATAAGGAAGCAGAATGTTAAATTTAGAGCTTGGCCATTCAGAATTGGAAATCAGTTTTTCCACCATTTCCAAAATGTAGTAGAGTGGCAGCACAGTGGCACAACGGGTAGCAGTGCTGCCTCATAGCTCCAGGGACCAGTGGCTTGGGTCACTGTGTGGAGTTTGTGTGTTTTCCCCTAATCTGCGTGGGTTTCCTCTGAGTGCTCTGGTTTCCTCCCACAGTCCAAAGATGTGTGGGTGAGGTTGATTGGCTATGCTAAAATTGCTCTTAGTGTCCTGGGATGGGTAGGGTAGAGGGGTTAGCAGGGTAAACTTGTGGGGTTATGGGGATGGAGCCTGGGTGGGATTGTTGTCAGTGCAAGCTCGGTGGGCCAAATGGTCTCTTTCTACACTGCAGGGTTTCTGTAATTCTATGAAATCCCGTATAAGCTGTGGATTCTTCTGATCAGGTTGGAGCTTCCAAGACTGAGGTTGAAAGATTGTTGGGCAAGCTTACCAAGGGTCAGCCAAAAAGTGGAAAAATGATATTCAGATATAAATCAAACATGATCTAAATAAAGGAACAGACTTGAAGGCCTTCTTCATTCCCACCTTCTCATGATCTGTTACACATTCTTATTTCTTCCTTCGATTTTTCACTGAGTCCAGTTTAAAATGAACTGGTTGCATTTTTGTCCAATCTTTCACATGTCTGGTTGTGGCTTAAGGTTGTGTCCTAACGTCCAGTGGCTGGAATGGTGGACACCAGAACACTGATTTAGATGGTTAGATGTTCAGATTCATGCCTCCTCTGACTGACTATGGTTACTGACCAATTTCTGGTCTTTGTTAGATCATCATAAATGGTTTGGGAATCTAATTTTAGTAGACATTGACCATTAAAACAGGAGTACTCAAAGATCCAGTGTTTGTCACCAGCCACTTTCCCATGCAAGCTACACAGCTCATCTACTCGCTTCATTTAATTTTTCAGTCATATTCCTGAAATTCTTATCCAACTCAACCTTTTTTCTTTTATTGGTTCTCAGGATTTAGGCATTACTGGCATTTATAGCCATCCCAAGTTGCCATAGAGGATAGGGAACATTACAGTCTTTGTGGAAATCTTGTACTGACGTTAGCCAGGAAATGATGGGAGGTGGGGTTTGGACATTAGAGTTTAGTAACAAGGATACTGATCAAATGAAAGGCTTTGGTCTTCTATAACAATTTCCAGGATTCAATAAACTAAACTTGGAATCTTCAGAAGGCTGAGGGGAAACCTAATAGAGATACTCAAGATCCTGAGGGATATGGACAGGGTAAATAATGAGCTGTTCCCACCCAAGAGAGCAAGAACTAGAAGGGCATAGATTAAAAATGGTGAGAAAAAGGAGCAAAAGCAACACAAAGAAATCTTTTTCACCCCAAGGTTGGGACAAGCTTCCTGACAGGGTGGCAGAGGCAGGTTCATTTGAGGTAGTCAAAAGGGAATTGGACTGCTGTTTGAAAAGAGAGAATGTGCAAGATGACGAGGGTAAGGTAGAGGAATGGGACTAGATAAAATGTTCTTTGAGAGCCAGTGAACACGTGATAGGCTGAATAGCCTCCTTCTCCACTGCAGAGATTCTGTGATTCCTCCCTTGTATCTTTTGCTCTGCTCACTGGAACATAGGAACTTCACAGTGCGAGTGTCTACAAACATGCACACAAACACGGGGG
This sequence comes from Sphyrna mokarran, assembly GCA_024679065.1. Lineage (NCBI taxonomy): Eukaryota > Metazoa > Chordata > Chondrichthyes > Carcharhiniformes > Carcharhinidae > Sphyrna > Sphyrna mokarran. Next base: position 11,118,100 of record JAGIQG010000036.1, read on the forward strand.
TTGCAAATGGAATGAGAATCTGAATTGCACATGGAGTGGTTCTGCCAATGCCTCCAATGTTGTTATGACAGATATGCCACCCTCAAATGGCATGCTAATACTGACAAGAAAGATCAAAGCAACAAATTGAAAACCTGGCACCTGGGTCATGTTGGAACTGTTTGCCAATGCTTGGGTAATAAACAAAGTCCAACTATACAATGTACAGATATATCAGGGCTGTCTATCCCTATGGATACAATTTTACGTGCACACACAGAGGTATGCACAACCTTGTATAGTAGCAAAGAGCAATACATTGACACCAGAAACAATGACTGAGAATAGGGAGGGTTGACCCAACTACATTAGTCACTTCACTTTACAGCAGCCTTAAAACAAAAGAGAACTCTATCGTGCTGACACTTCACATGCAGGTGCAGCTAGGGAAAAGCTGAGATGGTTTGTATTTGCAGATTCATCCCAAAGAACATCACATCTATAACATAGAACATAGAACAATACAGCACAGAACAGGCCCTTCGGCCTTCGATGTTGTGCCGACCAAAATAAAAAACAATGCCCCTCCAAACTAAACCATTCCCTTCTCTTCCATATACTTATCAATTAACCTCTTAAACGCCACCAAACTTGGCGCATCTACACAGCTGCAGGCAGGGCATTCCACTCCCTAATCACTCTTTGAGTAAAGAACCTACCTCTGATATCCGTCCTATAACTCATACCCCTTAATTTCAAGCTGTGTCCCCTCGTGCTAGCTTTCTCCATCCTAGGAAAAGGCTATCACTGTCCACCCTATCTAAACCTCTAATCATCTTATATGCTTCAATAAGATCCCCTCTTAGCCGCCTCCTTTCTAACGAAAACAAACTCAAATCCTTCAACCTCTCTTCATAGGACCTGCCCTCCATACCAGGCAACATCCTGGTAAACCTCCTCTGTACCCGCTCCAATGCCTCCACATCTTTCTTATAATGTGGGGACCAGAACTGCACACAATAGTCCAAGTGCGGCCGCACTAGAGTTTTGTACCGTTGCAACATGATGCTGCGGCTCCTAAATTCAATCCCCCTACCAATAAAAGCTAAGACTCCATATGCCTTCTTAACAACTTTATCCACTTGACTGACTACTTTCAGGGATCTATTGACACATACACCAAGATCCTTCTGTTCCTCAACACTATTAAGAGCCCTACCATTAGCCCTATACTCTACACATTTATTGTGCCTGCCAAAGTGCATTACCTCACACTTTTCACATTAAACTCCATTTGCCACCTCTCGGCCCAGCTCTGCAACTTGTCCAAGTCCCTCTGTAAACTAAAACACCCCTCTTCACTATCTAAGTGTCACATTTGATTCTTCTTCTAATCTGCTAGCTATTGGTCAGATAAGGAGAATACTTTCCAAGAGTACACACCGACACCTTTAAAAATCAGAGCTTGCAGCACATCTAGTCCATTATTCCTCCCAGGTGCTAATCCTTCATCCGGAGTGATGGCTTAACCTCAGTTTTACGACTTGGGGCGGTCATTCACTAAACTGTACACTATGTCATTATGCAACATCAAGTTTTCACCATGGCAAACACAACTTCAATAATTCTGTAGTGGGTGACATCCTGAAATGGTGGTGAATATGCTGGACTTTATTCTGTGCCTAATCCATGGTGCACTGTCTTGGAAGTGATTGATAGGGTAATGCAGAGACAGCCTTACTCCAAATTAAGGAATGCTATCATTGTTGCAGATATTTGAAAGGACATCGTTGTGAGGTGTTCACACCGTATCTAACACATGGTGAAGCCGCTCTGGGACTGTTTGATAGAGATAGTGTAGTGTACTGTGTATCTAACCCTGTGCTATACCTTCTTTGGGACTGTTAGCTGGGTCAGAAGTCTCAAGACCAGGTTAAAGTCCAACAGGTTTATTTGGTAGCAAACACCACTAGCTTTTGGAGCGCTGTTCCTTCATCAGGAATTCTGTTCACAAACAGGGTATATAAAGACAAACTCAATTTACAGAATACAGATTGGAATTTGAATCTTTACAGCTAATCAAGTCTTAAAAGATACAGACAATGTGAGTGGAGACTGCATTAAGCACAGGTTAAAATATGTGTATTGTCTCCAGACAGCACAGTTAGTGAAATTTTGCAAGTCCAGGCAAGTCGTGTGGGTTACAGATAGCGTGACACAAACCCAAGATCCTGGTTGAGGCCATCCTCACGTGTTAGATTTGGCTATCAGTTTCTGCTCAGCAACTTGGTGCTGTCATGTGTCGTGAAAGCCTCAGCAAGAACATCATCCACCAGAGACTCCGTATATACTCCTGCAACTCAGCTAACATGTCTACCTGATATGCCGCAGGAAAGGATGTCCCAAGGCGTGGTACATTGGGGAGACCATGCAGACGCCACAACAACGGATGAATGAACACTGCTCGACAATCACCAGGCAAGATTGTTTTCTTCCTTTTGTGGAACACTTCAGCGTTCATGGACATTTGGCCTCTGATCTTCGGGTAAGCGTTCTCCAAGGCAGCCTTCGTGACACATGACAGCACAGAATGGGCAGAAACTGATAACCAAGTTCCACACAAGTACAGCCTCAACTGGGATTTTGGGTTCATGTCACACTATTTTTAAACCCCCATGACTTGCCTGGACTTGCAAAATCTCACTCACTGTTCTGTCTGGAGACAATACACATCTCTTTAACCTATGTTTAATGCTCTCTCCACTCACATTGTCTGTACCTTTAAAACTTAATTAGCTGTAAAGATTCACATTCCAAACAGTATTCTGTAACTTGAGTTTGTGTCTTTCATGTTTGGGGATTGAATTTAGGAGCCGCAGCATCATGTTGCAACTGTACAAAACTCTAGTGCGGCCGCACTTGGAGTATTGTGTGCAGTTCTGGTCCCCACATTATAAGAAAGATGTGGAGGCATTGGATAGGGTACAGAGGAGGTTTACCAGGATGTTGCCTGGTATGGAGGGCAGGTCCTATGAAGAGAGGTTGAAGGATTTAGGTTGTTTTCATTAGAAAGGAGGCGGATAAGAGGGGATCTTATTGAAGCATATAAGATGATTAGAGGTTTAGATAGGGTGGACAGTGATAGCCTTTTTCCTAGGATGGAGAATGCTAGCACGAGGGGACACAGCTTTAAATTAAGTGGTATGAGTTATAGGACGGATATCAGAGGTAGGTTCTTTACTCAAAGAGTGATTAGGGAGTGGAATGCCCTGCCTGCAGCAGTTGTAGATGCGCCAAGTTTGGTGGCGTTTAAGAGGTTAATTGATAAGTGTATGGATGAGAAGGGAATGGTTTAGTTTGGAGGGGCATTGCTTTTTATTTTGGTCGGCACAACATCGAAGGCCGAAGGGCCTGTTCTGTGCTGTAATGTTCTATGTTCTGTTCGTGAACAGAACGCCTGCTTACCTGATGAAGGAGCAATGTTCCGAAAGCTAGTGGCATTTGCTACCAAATAAACCTGTTGGTCTTTAACCTGGTGTTGAGAGACTTCTTCCTGTGTTTACCCCAGTCCGATGCTGGCATCTCTACTTCATGACTGTTTGCTGGAACAATGTAGAGAAATCATTACTCTGTATCTAACGGCGTGCTGTACCTTCCTTAGGACTGTTTGATGGGACAGTACAGAGGGACCTTTACTCTGTATCTAACTTTGTGCTGTACTTGCCCTAGGACTGTTTGATGGAGATAGTATAGAGAGAGTTAATATTAAGAATTTGACTATAAGTGTCCGGAATTTATTCTTCAGCTATGTTTGCAGGTTCTCCACTGCTGCATGCTGACCCTTGTAATACAAATCTCGCAGCGAAGTCTGCCCTGGGCAAGCTGTGTGCCAAGCATATATGGCCATTCTGGCACTCAGATTAAATCTCAAATAAGGGAGTGCTATGCCCTATCCTCAAAAGGAACATCCTTGTCACCTGTTTAGTTGCTAGTGTAACATACAATGCCATATGCTATTCTCCCTGACTTCCATTCTCTTTTCCCTTCCATTTCACCTCGCAATTATTCTTGTAAGGTTACAATTACAAAGCATCAACATCCCTCCTGCATGTCGTCTTGTTCCTGGTCTTCTGTTATGAAGAAAAGGTGTGTATCCTGGCCATATTTCATCCCTCAAATGTTACATAGAAAAATACACCCGCTGCAATGAACTCAGTGAGCTAAATGACAAATACTTAGTGCCAGTGGGCCAATATTTATCCCTCAATCAGAATCAGAGGAGGAACATACTTTACCAAAATAATGCCATCGGATCTTTGACAACTGATTAAAGATGGAAGAACCACCAGACCTAACAGCTAACCCAAAGTGTCCAGGAGTAAGGAACGTTAATAAGAACAGACTCTAGAGGCTGTACTGAGAAAGTTCTTCTGGGGGGGACAATAAGGAATTAAGTTCTGAAAGGAGTGTGGAAGGGAGGAGATGGTGGCATAGTGCTAATGCCACTACACTTACAATCCAGAGGCTAATTTTCTGGGAACAAGGGTTCAAATCCCACTACAGCAACTGGAGGAATATAAATTCAGTTAGTAGTTGGTAATTGAAAATTGGTAATTGTCGGAAAAATCCATGTGGTTCACAATATCCTTTAGGGAGAGAAATCTGCCATCACATCAAGTGTCAAGATTTTCCAGCATTTTCTCCTTTGAGACCATGAAACTATTGTCGATTATCATAAAAGCCCACCTAGTTCTCCAACGTCCTTTAGGGAAGTATATCTGCCATCCTTACCCAGTCTGGCCTACATGTGACTCCAGGTCCACAGCAACATGGTTGACCCTCAAACGCCCTCCAAAATTGAGAGCAGTTAGTGATGAGTAATAAACGCTAGCCCAGCCAACAACACCCACATCCCGTAAAGATGAATTTTAAAGTTTTGAGATGTGACCTAAAATTTGGCACCACTGACAGTGCAGCACTCCTTTGGTTCTAGACGGGATATTTCAGCCTGAAATTTAGACTGAAGCCTGTGGAATGGGTCTTGAACCCAGAAACTCTGATCTAATGGCAAGACTGATGTCCACTGAGCCATGACTGACTCTTGATTATATCAAAGATGTTAAATGATTCATTGCTGACACTTAGTAGAAACTGCTTTGTGGTTGGAAAGTCAGACCGAAAGAACTTGTTTTTTATAAAGTGCCCTTTGTGACCTAAGGATGACCCAAAGCCCATATTTTACTCTTAATTGCAGGTTCAAATAATTGTTTTCTTGATTGAATTCCTTCCCGAATAATCTTTAACCCACGCCAGGTGCATAATTGAGTTCCACAGGTGCAGCACTGTATAAAATATTCACTTCAGTGCATTATGCCTGAAGCTTGTTTAATTACAGGTACTTACTGGATTGGAACCAGGAAGAAGGTTGGAGAATGACAATAGATGCATTGCTGATTTGGAGAGCCAATGCATAAGCAATGGGCCATTCAACCTCTTCCTGTGCTACAAACAAAGCTTTGACAAAGGGTCGTCTTTGACTCGAAACATCAGATCTTTTCTCTCCATACAAAAGCTGCCAGACTTGCTGAGATTTTCCAGCATTTTCTCTCAGTTTCAGATTTCAGTACTCACAGTAATTTGCTTTTATCCAATGTTCATGGGTTTGTGGTCATCATTAGACTTCTAATTCTAGATTTTGAAATAATTCAAAATTCCACAATCTACCATGATAGGATTTGAACCTGTTGTCCAGAGCATCACCTCTGGTCTCTAGATCGCCAGTCTAGTGATAACTGCACTGTGCCACTGCTTCCCCACTAGGGCTACCAGGCCCTCAAGTGAACATGGAAGACTCCAGGGCATAAATTGAAAAATCAGATTATCTGATCATTATCATCATGTTGATTTTTGGTTGCCATGTTTCCTACCACTGTTCCACTGGGTGGTGCAGTAGCACAATGGTTAGCACGGCTGCCTCAGTGCCAGGGACCTGGGTTCAATTCTGGCTTCGGGACACTCTGTGCAGAGTCTGCACGTTCTCCCTGTCTGTGTGGGTTTCCTCCCACATTCCAAAGCTTTGCGGGTTAGGTGGATTGGCCATGCTAAATTGCCCCAGGTGTCAGGAGGATTAGCAGGGTGCATACATAGACTTATGGGGTTGGGCCTGGGTGGGATTGTGGTTGGTGTAGACTTGATGGGCTGAATAGCCTCCTTCTGAACTTTGGGGATTCTAGGATCATAAAATAAAAAGCTTTGGTCAGACTGAGGATGTGGAATTTGCTAATATAAATGCGAGGCAATATTTCTATCTTTGCAACCACAAAGCACTGATAGTAAAAATCGCAAAGTGGGTAACAGCATTGACTTATTAATATTGTTGGTACTCTCGGACTACTAGAACCACAATGCAGACATTAAGGTGCAATGGGCCCATTGATCTTAATGGTGTAGATTTACTGTCTGATCCATTTTTCAATCTTTATAAATTCTGGCAAACTCTGTTGCCAATCTATTACACAATAGTGACAGCCCCAAGCTTTAATTATGTCACTGCTTTAGTCCAGGAATCAGTCAAGGCTGTGATTAGAAACAAAAAGCTGACTGCGTCCGTGTGTTGGTCACTGTTTCCGAGGTAGGAATTGACCTTGTTTCTCTGCCAGAAATGAGCACATGTTCCAGGTCTGGCATGGCCACCAGTAAGAGCAGGCTTAAAATAGAAAGCACTTCAACTAATGGAAAGACTTTTATTAGAATCGTGTCTAGCAATTGATTATAAATTAAACAAGCAGCTCCTCTACCAGTTAGCTCGTTGCCCGGTGTGGCTGTCAGCTATTTCCACGATTCCATCCTTAGCCTTAGCTCATTGATCTCTGCTGGGACTTTGGGAAGCTACACTTGAGACCAGGTCCTTCCAGTGGAGGGAGAAGATTCTAGTTGCAATCCAGTGATTTCCTGCAACTCGAGTATAAAGGCTCAAGTACCACTTCAGGGACTGGAGAATGTCATTTGGACTGCACTTCTGTGCACCACTGAGGGACTACTGCACTGACAAGGGCACCTTTTTTAAGCCAAGGCCCATCAGTCCTGTCAGATCGACGTAAAAAATCTCGGCACTGTTTTGAAGAGCAAACTAATTCTGCTCAGTGTGGTGACTGATATTTATTTCTTAGGAGTGGTACAGTGGTTAACACTACTGCCTCAGTGCCAGGACCTGGGTTCCATTCCAGCATTGGGTCACTGTCTGTGTGGATTTTGCAGATTAGCTGCCAGTGTTTGCGTGAGTTTCCTCCCACACTCCAAAGATGTGTGAATTAAGTTTATTGGCCATGCTAAATTGCCCCACAGTGTCAAGGGGATTAGTACAGTAAGTGTGAGAGGTTGCAGGAATAGGGCCTGAGTGGGATTGTAGTCAGTGCAGACTCGATGGGCTGAAGGGCCTCCTTCTGCAGTATAGGGATTCTATGATTCTCAGCCAACAACGATCTAGTCAAGTGATAGTTAGTGTGCAAATTTGTTGCCTACTTTTTTATTGTGTATTGAATTTAATAAGACTCAGCTGCAGACATCTATTATTGAACTAATTTCATACCCTCTCAGCAGAGAGGACAATAATAAAATGCTCAGGTTTTGCAAGATACTGCGATTGGAATTTTTGGCTTTGGGATATCCTGAAATTGTGACAGGCACTTAAAATGCAAACTTCTCTCTTCTTTCATAATCCAATGTTTCTTAAGTCTCAAACTCCTCCTTCCATTAGATTGGCCTATGAATACGCTGGTTAAAGTTCTGCAGTGGTTTGTGATTGTTTTCTTCAGTATGGCTGACTAAGAAATCCTCTTACTCTTACCGCCTGTTGTGAGGCTTAATGGAAAGATTTACAGGTTTTCTATGGTTATCAAGTTCTGATGTGGGGCTTGAGCCCAGAGTTTCTGATGCAGATGTGGGAACATTACCTATTGCACAACATGATGGGCCCTGCTGAGATTTATACAAGAAATGGCCACATAGTCAGTGGACTGGAGAATTATAAAGAATGGGGTTGGGGAGGATGTCTGGTGTGAATCTTTTATTAGCAGTAGCTTGAGATAATTTGTATGTGCCAACAAAGGCATTTCCTTGTAATGCCAAGATGTAGAAAATCCCAGACACTATGCAATGTCTGGGCTACACACAGGCTCAGTAAGAAGTCTGAGTCAGTAAAAATCCCGAAAGCTTGCAAGTTTACTATCAAATAAATTGGTTGGACTTAAACCTGGTGTTGTCAGACTTCTTACTGTGTTTACCCTAGTCCAACGCTGGCATCTCAACATCATGACTACACATAGGCTAGCAGAGCTGGAAGGGAGAAAAGAAAACAGCAAAATCAAAACATTCATAAAGCTACGAAGAATCTATCAGAAATGGTGGAGCGAAGTACAGACTGTGCTTTGCCACCTTGACACCGAACCTTCCTCAGGTCATTTGAGAAAGTTCAAAATAATACCATGGTATGATGCCCAAAGGACCAAACAGCTTCTTATTCTTTTCCAATTTAAAGAACCTAACGAATTAAACCTTAACATTGATGCTCATATGAATGCATGGCAGCACAGTGGTTAGCACTGTTGCCTCAACGCCAGGGACTTGGGCTTGATTCCCGGCTTGGGTCACTGTCTGTGTGGAGTCCGCTTGTTCTCCCCTTCTCTGCATCAGTTTCCTCCTGGTAGTCCAGTTCCTTCCCAAAGTCCAAAGACATGCTAGTTAGGTGCATTGACCATGCTAAATTCTCCCTCAGTAAATCCGAACAAGTGCCGGAGTGTGGCAACTCGAGGATTTTCACAGTAATTTCATTGCAGTGTTAATGTAAGCCTACTTGTGACACTAATAAATAAACTTTACTTTAAATAATGTACATTGTGATTTAATCCATCTTTGGCATTACTCTGAATCCTGAGAGTGCAGAAAAGGGTATTTGAGCCATTGAGTCTGCACTGAGTACCAGAGCATCTTGCCCAGGTCCTCTCTCCCATGCTGACCCCAGAACACCACATATTCCCCATGGCTACCCCATCCAACCTGGGACACCAAGGGGCAATTTAGATGGCCAGTCCACCTAACCTGCACATCTTTGGATTGTGGAAGGAAACTGGAGCAGCTGGGGGAAATCTACGTAGACAGAGGGAGAAGATGCAAATTCCACACAGTTACCCAAGTTCAGAATTGAATCAGGGAACCTGGCACTGAGATGCAGCAGTGCTAACCACCATGTCGTCCGTGATATTATTCCAGCAGTAATCCTATTACGACATTTCCATCCTGTATCCACACAATTGTAAATATTCTGCAGCACACCAACAGATGGGTTTAGACCAGATTAGGAATACGTACAGAGGAAGGATTTTAAGCTGAGTAATACTCAGGCAAGGTACTGGTGTTCCAGGTCTGACACTGGAGAGTTGTAGCACTGAAGACAACTTGTGGATGACTTAAATGTGCCATTGTGCATCAGTACAAAGGAGACCGTTGCTATCATACAATAGCACAAGATGCTAAATGCAGCTCCTGGCAATCATTGTTCAACCTATTTTTGTCCTGGCGACAATTCCATCTAATTAGATGGTTGTATCTGATGTGGAAATTTCATAGAATTCCCTATATTGCAGGGACAGCATTTATTGCCCATCCCTAACTGTTCTTGAAAAGGTGGTGGAGGGCTGCTTTCTCGGAACTGCTGGGCAGTGTGCAAGATGCTGTATGTAGCACTGAATAGATATGATGCAGCAACAATAATCTCTCCCTCAGTGTTAACAAAACAAAAGGAGATTGTCATTGACTTCAGGAAGCGTAAAGGAGAACGTGCCCCTATCTACATCAATGGAGACGAAGTAGAAAGAGTCAAGAGCTTCACGTTTTTAGGTGTTCAGATTACAAACAACCTGTCCTGATCCCCCCATTCTAGTCCTATAGTTAAGAAAGTCCACCTACGCCTCTACTTTCTCAGAAGGCATTGGGGATGGAGATCATAATTCTATCTCCTTCACCCTTGCATTGGAAAAGGATAGGATCAGGCAGGCTAGGAAGGTGTTTGTCTGGAATAAGGGGAAATATGAAGACATCATGCAGATGTTGGGGCAAATAAACTGGAAGGAGGTGTTCTTGGGGAAAAGCACAGAAGGAAGGTGGCAGATATTCAAGGAATGCTTGTCTGGAGCTCTGCACAACAACGTTCCGGTGAGACAAGGAGGTTTTGGTAGGTCGAGGGAACCGTGGTGCACGAAGGCTGTGGTGAACCTAGTCAGGAAGAAAAGAAAGGTGTATAAAAGGTTCAAAGAGCTAGGAGATGTTGGGGATCTCGAGAAGTATAAGGCTTATAGAAGAGAGCTTAAAAAGGAAATTAGGAGAGCCAGAAGGTGTCATGAGAAGGCCTTGGCTGGTAGGATTAAGGAGATTCCCAAGGCCTTCTACAAATATGTGAAAAGTAAAAGGATGAGAAGAGAAGGGATAGGACCTATAAAAGGTGAAGGGGGAAAAGTCTCTATGGAATGGGAAGAAATGGCAGAGGTGCTTAATGAGTATTTTGCCTCAGGATTCACGGTGGAAAGTGATCTGGGAGGATGCACTACAAGTTTGCGGCAGACTGAAAAGAATGAGTATGTAGATATTAAGGAAGCGGATGTATTAGAACTTTTAAATGCTATCAAGATAGACAAGTCTCCGGGACCAGATGGGATGTACCCCAGGTTATTGTGGGAGGTGAGGGATGTCATTGCAGAGCCCCTGGCGATGATCTTTGCGTAGTCGATGGAGACGGGAGAGGTTCCGGAGGATTGGAGGATTGCGGATGTGGTCCCTATTTTCAAGAAAGGGAACAGGGATAGTCCTGGAAATTACCGACCGGTGAGTCTGACCTCAGTGGTTAGTAAGCTGATGGAGAAGCTTCTGAGGGACAAGATTTACGAGCATTTGGAGAAGTTTAGGTTGATTAGAAATAGTCAACATGATTTTGTAAAAGGCAGGTCGTGCCTTACGAGCTTAATTGAGTTCTTCGAAAATGTGACTGAACACATTGACGAAGGAAGAGCAGTGGACGTGGTGTACATGGACTTCAGCAAGGCATTTGACAAGGTCACACATGCAAGACTTCTTGAGAAGGTGAGAGGCCATGGGATCCAAGGGGCTTTGGCCTTGTGGATCCAGAACTGGCTTGCCTGCAGAAGGCAGAGGGTGGTTGTGGATGGCTCTTTTTCTGCATGGAGGTCAGTCACCAGTGGAGTGCCCCAGGGATCTGTTCTAGGACACTTGCTGTTTGTCATTTTCATAAATGACCTGGATGAGGAAGTGGAGGGATGGGTGAGTAAGTTCGCCGATGACAGGAAGGTCGGTGGTGTTGTGGATGGTCTGTAGGGATGTCAGAAGTTGCAGCATGACATCGACAGGATGCAAGACTGGGCGGAGAAGTGGCAGATGGACTTCAACGCGGATAAATGTGTTGTGGTCCATTTTGGCAGATCCAACTGGATGAATGAGTACACTATCAAAGGTAGGAGTCTTAGCTGTGTGGAAGAGCAGAGGGATCTTGGTGTCCGGGTCCATAAGACTCTCAAATCGGCCTCCCAGGTGGAGGATGTGGTTAAGAAAGCTTATGGTGTACTGGCCTTCATTCATCGAGGGATTGAGTTCAGGAGTCAGGAGGTAATGCTGCAGCTTTATGGGACCCTTGTCAGACCACACTTGGAGTACTGTGCGCAGTTCTGGTCGCCTCACTATAGGAAGGACGTGGAAGCTATTGAAAGAGTGCAGAGGAGATTTACAAGGATGTTGCCTGGATTGGGAGGCATGCCTTATGAAGACAGGTTGATGGAGCTGGGACTGTTCTCCCTGGAGAGACGAAGGTTGAGAGGCGACCTGATAGAGGTTTACAAGATGTTGAGAGGAATAGATAGGGTGGACTCTCAGAGACTAGTTCCCAGGGCTGAAATGGTCGTGACGAGAGGGCACAGATTTAAGGTGCAGGGAAGCAAGTACAGAGGGGATGCTAGGGGAAAGTTTTTCACTCAGAGGGTGTTGAGTGAATGGAATCGGCTGCCGTCGGTGGTGGTCGAGGCGAACTCGCTGGGGTCTTTTAAAAGACTTCTGGATGAGTATATGGGATCCAATGGGATTGGGGGTTATAGATAGGTCTGTGGCTGGGTAGGTTTTTGATGTGTTCGGCACAACTTGTGGGCCGAAGGGCCTGTTTGTGCTGTAGTGTTCTATGTTCTTAAAGCTAAAGAAATTTGGCACGTCAGCTACAAACCTCTCCAACTTTTACAGATGAAACATAAAAAGCATCTTTTCTGGTTGTATCACAGCATAGTACGGCTCCTGCTCTGCCCAAGATCGCAAGGAACTATAAAAGGTCATGAATGTAGCCAAATCCATCATGCAAACCAGCCTCCCATCCACTGTCTACGCTTGCCGCTGCCTCGGCAAAGCAGCCATCATTAAGGACCCCATGACTCTGGGCATTCTCTCTTCCACTTTCTTCTCTTGAGAAAAAGATACAAAAGTCTAAGGTCACATACCAACCCACTCAAGAACAGTTTCTTTCCTGCTGCTGTCAGACTTTGATCTTTCTCTCCACCCTAGCTACGACTGTAACACTACATTTTACACTGTCTCCTTCTCTATAAACGGTATATAACACACAAGAAACAATACTTTTCACTGTATGTTCATATTTTTTTTTTTAAGCAACACAGCACGGGAAACAGGCCCTTTGGCCCAACGAGCCCGCGCCGCCGTCATACTATATAGTAGCAAATCCATTATCCTATTTTAATATTCCTATATAATAATATATATATTATTCCTAATATGGAAAATTCTCACCATAGGGACAATTTGTTTCCCAATCAGCCTAAGAGCGAATTTTTGGGTTGTGGGAGGAAACCGGAGTGCCCGGAGAAAACCCACGCAACCACGGGGATAACGCGCAAACTCCCGCAGACACCGGCCCAATTCCAAGTGTCTGCACAGCCACATCGATAGTCTCTGAGCTGTCATGGTGCCCTTCAGATGGTCCACATAAAGCACTCATTTACGACATGAGGTACCAGGCAACCCATGAATCAACATCCAAGAGCTGTACCTGCACCACCTGCCGAATGCATGAATATATGACAATAATAAATCAAATCAAAATCAAAGAACAGATGCACTTGGTGATAAGGTTCACCACACTGTAACCATCAGGTTAAGTTCTGTGAAGGTCATCTGATGCAAGTGTTTGTTTACAGTCAGAACAATTTCCTCTCAGTAATTTCAATACCCAATTATTGTCAAAGAGAAGGCAGAAAGGATTTGAACAAAAGTAACCACAGATTAAATTACAAATCTACACTTCATTGGCTGTAAAGTTTGATCACCAGCAGGTCATGTTCCAGTCATACATGAGAAATTATCAATCTGAATTTCAGTTTTGATGTGAAACTTACACATCAGTGGAGTTGAAGGAAAAGAAATCTTGAAGTGTCATGGGGACACCATCAACTTGTCATTCAAAAATGGCAGACATCACCAATGCTTTATTACTGGGATATTTTCCTGGAATTCTATACATCTTTGGAATGCCATCACTACCAGGACTCAAGCAGTTCCCCACCACTACGGCATACTTCTGCGCACAGCAACAATGGATAGTGGTTAATTTTTTAAAAAATTCTCTCATGAGACTGGATATCCTGATTTGGTCAGTAGTTTTATTGCCCATATCTAATTGCCCTTGAGAAAGTGCTGGGAAGCTGCTTTCTTGGAACAGTGATGTGGAGATGCTGGCATTGCACTGGGGTTAGCACATTAAGTCTCAACATCAAGTTAAAATCCAACCAGGTTGAAGTCCAACTCACACCTGATGAAGGAGCAGCGTTCTGAAAGTTTGTGGCTTGGGCTGTCAAAATATTGGACTTTAACCTAGTGTTGAGAGACTTCTTTTTGTTCTTGAAACAGTGCAATCAATCCACGTGGTGTAGATAAACCCACACCTACAGAGTTCCAGGATTTTGATCCAATGACAGTGAAGGAACAGCAATATTTCAAAGTCAGGATGGTGTGCAGCATGGAGGGTAAAGTACCGGTGATGGTGTTCTCATGCTTCTCCTGCCCTTGTTCTTCTAGTCAGCAGAGATCACAGGCTTGGAAGATACTGTCGAAGAAGGAGATTTGCTGAATTGTTGCAATGCATCTTGCTGCAACTGTGCATCAGATGGAGGGAGTGGACGTTGGACGTGGTGGATGGGGTGCAAATCAAGTGGGGCTATTTTATCCTGGATGGTGTTGAACCTCTTAAGTGTTGTTGGAGCTCCACTCACCCCAGCAAGTGGGGAGTATTCGATTACATTCCTGACTTGCGTCTTGTAGTTGGAGACAGATGGGGAGTTCTCACCACAGGATTCCTGGCCTCGACTCTGCTTGTAGCCACAAATGCGGCCTTTATGAAAGCAAACATTGAAAGGAACTCTTCCCATCCTCCTTATTGGTGAGCAAAGGCTACATTTTGCTTTGTTCATGAACATAAGATTAATAACATTGTGATTCTGTAAAAATAATTGGATCAAAATCAAGATGGTAAAAGTACTCTGGCCAGTTCAACTCTGTAAAGTTTGACAACACCAATTTTAAATCCAACTGATTTATTTGATAGTAAATCCACGAGCTTTTGGCCTTTGTGGCCTTCGTCAGGCAAATTCGCCTGACCTGAGGATTCGCCTGAGGATGGTTAGAGGCAAGATTGGACCTCTCAGGGACAGAGGAGGGGATCTATGCTTAGAGCCTGAGGGAATGGGGGAGATCCTGAATGAATACTTTGCGTCGGTATTCACGCAGGAGACTGGACAGATGTCTGTGCCTGATGTTGACAAAGTTGAGGATCGGCTGAGGGAAATAAGGATTACGAGGAAAGAGGTGTTGGGGCTGTTAGGCAGCTTAAAGACATATAAAGCTCCGGGGCCTGATGGCATTTACCCCAGGCTGCTAAGGGAGTTGAGGGAAGACTTGGCTGGGCCTCTGACGCAAATCTTTGTCTCTTCCTTGGACACAGGTGAGGTCCCAGAGGACTGGAGGATAGCAAATGTAGTACCGTTGTTTAAAAAAGGTCAGAGGGATCACCCAGGGAACTATAGGCCGGTGAGCTTGACTTCAGTTATAGGTAAGCTAATGGAGAGGATCCTTAGGGACAGGATGTATGAGCATCTGGAGCGCTGCGATCTGATCAGGGATACGCAGCATGGCTTCGTCAAGGGGAAGTCTTGTCTTACAAATCTAGTGGAATTTTTTTGAAGAAGTGACAAAAACAGTTGATGAAGGACATGCTGTTGATGTCGTCTACATGGATTTCAGTAAGGCGTTTGACAAGGTTCCTCATGGTAGACTGATAGAGAAGGTGAAGGCGCATGGGATACAGGGTCGGGTATGTAGATGGGTCGAGAACTGGCTCGGGAGGAGGAGACAGAGGGTAGTAGTGGAAGGCTCTTTTTCCGGCTGGAAGCCTGTTACTAGTGGAGTGCCACAAGGCTCAGTACTAGGTCCTCTTCTATTTGTGGTCTGCATAAACGACTTGGAAGTTGGGGTAGGTGGTGAGATCAGCAAATTTGCTGATGACACCAAGATGCTTGGATTGGCGGGTACAGAGGAGCAGTGTCAGGCAATACAACAGGACATAGGTAGGTTGGTAGACTGGGCAGATAGATGGCAAATGGAATTTAATCCGGATAAATGCGAGGTGATGCATTTTGGCCGGAAAAATGTAGAAGAGAGTTATAGGATAAAAGGTAAAACTATACGGAGCATAGAGACGCAGAGAGACTTGGGGGTGCAGGTTCACAAGTCTCTGAAGGTGTCTTCACAGGTGGAGAAGGTGATAAAGAAGGCGTATAGTATGTTAGCTTTCATAGAAAAGGGTATAGAATACAAGAGTAGGAGTTTGATGTTGCAATTGTATAGAACTTGGTTAGGCCTCACTTGGAATACTGCGTCCAGTTCTGGTCGCCGTACTATCGGAAGGATGTGGAGTCCTTGGAGAGAGTGCAGAGGAGGTTTACCAGGATGCTGCCTGGTATGGAAGGACTGTCTTATGAGGAACGATTAAATAGACTGGGGTTGTTTTCCCTTGAAAGACGTCGGCTTAGAGGGGATCTCATAGAGGTGTATAAGATTATAAGGGGTATAGATAGAGTAAATGGAGGTAAACTTTTTCCACCTTCAGAAATGGATAGGACGAGGGGTCATGGCCATAGGGTGAGGGGGGCTATGTATAAGACGAATATTAGAGGGCAGTTTTTCACACAAAGGGTAGTGGGGGTGTGGAATGCACTGCCGAGTAAGGTGGTGGGAGCAGGCACGCTGGGGCTGTTTAAGGGTCTCTTGGACAGCCACATGAGCGGTATGCAGATAGAGGGATATAGTAGGACTGTTTAACTACGGCTTTTTTTCCCCACAGGTAATTCGGTCCATACTTGACCAACATTGAGCATGCATTCGGCAGGTGGTGCGAGGACAGCTCTTGGATGTTGATTCATGGGTTGCCTGGTACTTCATGTCGTAAATGGGTGCTTTATGTGGACCATCTGAAGGGCACCATGACAGCTCAGAGACTATCGATGTGGCCGTGCAGACACTTGGAATTGGGCTGGTGTCTGCGGGAGTTTGTGCGTTCTCCCCGTGGTTGCGTGGGTTTTCTCCGGGCACTCCAGTTTCCTCCCACAACCCAAAAATTCGCTCTTAGGCTGATTGGGAAACAAATTGTCCCTATAGTGAGAGACAATTCCATATTAGGAATAACCTAAATCTATAATAGGATAATGGAATTGCTACTATATAGTTATGACGGCGGCGCGGGCTCGTTGGGCCGAAGAGCCTGTTTCCCGTGCTGTGTTGCTCTTTAATAAATAAATAAAATAAATTGGTTGGATTTAAAATTGGTGTTGTCAAACTTTACAGAGTTTACCCCAGTCCAACGCTGGCATCTCTACATCAGTTCAACTCTGACATTGTTTGTGTCCTAGTTTAAAAATGGGTCAATGAAAATTTTTGATTGCAAAGACCAATAACAGAAAAATTCCAACGCCTTCCTTAATCAAACTTCCATTATCACTCATGACCCACTCATATCCTCAGTTATAAGGATTATAACTTATCCTTATAAGCTCAGGATAAGTTCCTGAGCTTATCAGGAACTTCACATTAAATCACCCAGTGTAAGAATGCAGATTGGTCATTCACTTACTTGTTAATACGAAGAGGGCAACTGCATTAAGAGAGAGATCATACAGCACAGGAAGAGGCCATTTGGCCCATCTCGCCAGTGCCAGATCTTTGCTTGTAGTCGCGAAATGTTTTCCCTTCAAACATTTATACAATTCCTTTTTGAAAGTCACTACTGGCTTCAACTAACCTTTCAGATTGCACATTCCAGATAGTCATTGAATAAAACTCATCTCCGCTATGGTTCTTCAATCAATACTTTAAATCTGTGTTCTTTGGTTAATGGAACTCCTATCGGTGGAAAACAGATGCCCCACAACCCCCTCCCCCAATTTGCTATCAAAAGCTAAAACTGCGTGTGTGTCACCCTTACAAGATTATAATTGGAAGCAATTTAAGATGATTGACATAAGAAACAATGTGGCATGAGGGAATTTTTTTTTAATACAGCAAGTGGAATGCACTGCCTGGGAGTTCAGTGGTGGCCAATTTGATCATAGCTTTCAAAGGAGAATGGAACGATTATCTGAAAAGAAAAGACTTGCAGGGCTACAGGAAAAAGGCAGAGAGTGGCACTATGTAATTTGTGCTTGAAGAGAGCCGGCCACAAACCAAACCAAATAGCCTCCTTTTGTGCTGTAACTACTCTATGAACAAACTAAGTTAACAAAAAGGGAAGTATTTCTTTCTGCAGTAATTGTATTCACACACAAATAGGAGAGAATCACAATCTATCAATGGTGTAATTGGGGCAGCGCAGTGGTTAGCACTGCTGCCTCTGAATCAGGGACCTGGGTTCGATACCCATCTTGACTGTGCGAAGTCTGCACATTCTCCCCGTGTCTGTGTGGGTTGCCTCCAGGTTCTCCGGTTTCCTCCTGCAGTCCAAAAGATATGCTGGTTAGGTGAACTGGCTGTGCTAAATTCTCCCTCAGTGTCCCTGAATAGGTCCCTGAGTTAATTGGCTGTGCTAAAATTGCCCCTTAGTGTCCTGAGATGCGTAGGTTAGAGGGATTAGAGGGTAAATACGTGGGGATGAGGGGGTAGGGCCAGAGTGGGATTGTGGTCGGTTTAGACTCACTGGGCCAGATGGTCTGTTTCTGCACTGTTGGGTTTCTATGATTCTCTGAGTGTGGTGACTAGGGAATTTTCACAGTAACTTCATTGCAGTGTTAATGTAAGCCTATTTGTGACACAAATCAATAAACTTTAAATCCGTTGTCTCTGACATCTCAATATCAAAGAGAAAGAGTCCTTTTTTGATTTGTCACTCAGCTCTCAAATGTCAATGAATGTATTGAGTGCTGAGATAAAACACAGCAATAGAGTTGAGTTGTGTCCATTCTTCAGGTATATTTTCACAAATGTCACCCCAAAATGGAATAGCATAGTAATGAAGTTTGTTCAGTGAACAATCTGTTCTCATGAGAAGAAATCATTATTCTCAGCAAAAGTTAAACACTGCAGTGAATAATCTGCCTTCCTGGAGATTATTTTTTCATTTTTTTTTGTCATTTATGGTCATCTTATATGGAAGAGGCTGGGAAAGTAGGAGGAAGAGGAGGAACAATGGGGACAGGGAGGCTGCAGTGGTAATTCTGAAATGGGAGGGGATGGTTATACCCTTGGAAACCAAGTTTATTTAAATACATTCAAAAAGATAATGAAGCAATTGGACATGAGGTCCGGTGGCACAGTGGTTAGCACTGCTGCCTCACATCGCCAGGACCTCGGTTAGATCAAATCTTGCATTGCTGTGTGGAGTTTGCACATTCTCCGTGTCCATGTGAGTTTCCCTCCAGGTGTTCCGGTTTCCTCCCACAGTCCGAAGATACGTGGATTAGGTGGTTTGGCTATGCTAAAGTGTCCCTTAGTTTCAGGGGAACAAGCTAGAGTAAATGCATGGAGTTACGGGAATAGGACCTGGATAGGATTGTGGTTAATGCAGATTTAATGGGCCGAAAGGCCTCCTTCAGTATTGTAGGATTCTATGACTGGAGGATTACATTTTGGAACAAGCATATGCAGCAAAGATTCAAATTGCCTTGTTCGGGCGGTCCATTGGGAAAAATGCATCTCAGTCTTTGGCGGAAACAGCTTTTGTACCCCAGCTGGTCCAATGGGAAAGTATTCAGGTGACTTCCGACCTAATGGAAGTCAATTGACATTAGTCAATTAGTTTCTGATCCACGGCACTTTAGGGCTGGTACAACAGAATACTTAGTGGCTCAGTGGAGATTCAAAGATTACCCAAGGAACACTGAATCCTCGTGTTTATAGTTAGAACATAGAACAATACAGCACAGAACAGGCCCTTCGGCCTTCGATGTTGTGCCGACCAAAATAAAAAGCAATGCCCCTCCAAACTAAACCATTCCCTTCTCTTCCATATACTTATCAATTAACCTCTTAAACGCCACCAAACTTGGCGCATCTACAACAGCTGCAGGCAGGGCATTCCACTCCCTAATCACTCTTTGAGTAAAGAACCTACCTCTGATATCCGTCCTATAACTCATACCCCTTAATTTAAAGCTGTGTCCCCTCGTGCTAGCTTTCTCCATCCTAGGAAAAAGGCTATCACTGTCCACCCTATCTAAACCTCTAATCATCTTATATGCTTCAATAAGATCCCCTCTTAGCCGCCTCCTTTCTAACGAAAACAACCTCAAATCCTTCAACCTCTCTTCATAGGACCTGCCCTCCATACCAGGCAACATCCTGGTAAACCTCCTCTGTACCCTCTCCAATGCCTCCACATCTTTCTTATAATGTGGCGACCAGAACTGCACACAATACTCCAAGTGCGGCCGCACTAGAGTTTTGTACAGCTGCAACATGATGCTGCGGCTCCTAAATTCAATCCCCCTACCAATAAAAGCTAAGACTCCATAAGCCTTCTTAACAACTTTATCCACTTGACTGCCTACTTTCAGGGATCTATTGACACATACACCAAGATCCTTCTGTTCCTCAACACTATTAAGAGCCCTACCATTAGCCCTATACTCTACACATTTATTGTTCCTGCCAAAGTGCATTACCTCACACTTTTCCACATTAAACTCCATTTGCCACCTCTCGGCCCAGCTCTGCAACTTGTCCAAGTCACTCTGTAAACTAAAACACCCCTCTTCACTATCTACCACTCCACCAACTTTAGTATCATCTGCAAATTTACTGATCCATCCCTCAATACCCTCATCCAGATCATTTATAAAAATTACAAACAGCAGGGGCCCCAAAACAGACCCCTGAGGCACACCACTCGTCACCGAACTCCACGATGAATATCTCCCATCAACCACCACCCTCTGTCTTCTATCTGCCAGCCAATTTCTAATCCAATTAGCTAAATCACCCTCTATTCCACACATCTGCATTTTCTGTAGAAGTCTTCCATGGGCCACCTTATCAAAAGTTGTTGGTCAGTTTTACACCCTGGTGGTTCAAATTGAAAACTTGATTGTGACTTAGCTTGCATCTCTACTGGATCAGACAAGTTAACAAGGACAGCAACTCACCCTAACTTCACACCACATTAAATCATTATGGGACTTGATTGAAAAAAATTGCATTTGTACTTGATCGCTTTCACGATCTCAGGATGTCCCAAGTCATCTTATGGCCAACTGACTACTTTTAAAATGGAGGCATGAATATAAAAAGTAGTTAGCATTGCTGCCTCACCGTACCAGGGTCCTGGGTTTTATTCGGGCCTTGGTGACTGTGGAGTTTACACATTCTCCATGTTTGCTTGGATTTCTGCTGGGTGCTTTGGTTTCTTCCCACAGTCCAAAGATGTGCAGGATAGGTGGATTGATAGTGCAACATTGCCTCTTAATGTCCCAAGGGTGCGTACATTAGATAGATTAGTGAGTAAATATGTGGAGTTATGGGGACAGGGCCTGGGTGGGATTGTTGTCGGTGCAGGCTCGATGGGCTTAATGGTCTTCTTTGGCACTGTAGTGATCCTATGAACTCAGCAGTCAATTTTTACACAAGAACCCACAAATAAAAATGAACAGCCAAAAAGTCTGTTTTCGTGACATTCATTACATGATAAATATGGCCCAGGACACCAACGAGAACTCCTCTGGTCATCTTCGAAATGATGCTACGGATTTTATTTTAAGGTTGGTTGGAGTAGATGGATTCTTGGACATTAGGAAGACAGGACACTCAACATTACAGCATTCCCTCAGCACTGCACAGTGTCAACCTTCATTGTGTGCTCAAGTCTCTGGAGCGGAGGAAGAGAACCCACAACATCTGGACTCAAGAGGCGAATGTGCTGTGCACCAAGCCAGGACTGACACCTCAAGTTAATAGGGTGCACAAAGTAGGATTCTGTTACTACAGAGGAAACAAATCACTTTACCCTGGAAAATGGTGAGCAGCAGTTAGACAAGCAAGAGAGCTTGAACAGGATGATGAATGGAAATAGCATTTCACCTCATTGCAGCTGACAGTCCCAAGGCACATCCACCCATTCCTCCTCTCTTAGAGAACTGAGATTGATGTAGATACATTCTTTCAATTCCAATAACACAATCTCTCTTAGCAAAGTCATTTTGCATTCTTTAGTGCAGATCTATCAAACTTAATAATAGGACAACTTGCATTTATAATGCATCCACAAGACATTGAATTTAATTTATCAGTCACAAGTAAAGCTTACATTGACGCCACAATGAAGTTGCTATGAAATTTTCCTTGTCACCACAGTCCAGTGTGTGAATGGGTCAATGCACCTAATCAGCACGTCTTTCGGATTGTGGGAGGTAACTGGAGCACCCAGAAGAAACCCACACAGACACAGGGAGAACGTGCAAACTCCACACAGACAGTGACCCAAGCTGGGAATTGAACCCAGGTGCCTGGTGCTGTGAAGCAGCAGTGCTAACCACTGGGCTGTCCTGACTACGTATTAAATATAGCACGACACTACTCAAAAACATGCAATGTAAGTCCTGACTGAAATCCCTCAGCCAAAAAAAACACAAACAAAACACATTCACTGTGGAAGATTCTATGAGAAGGCTGCGGTGTGACCTGGCAAAGATCATTTAAGAGTATGGAAAGGCTTAAGAGTGTAGGGATAAGGGATGATGCTTCCATCTGAAAGCCAGACCAGGGGTATTGGCCACGAATTCAAGCCTTGAGTTCCTGGAAACAGTTACAATTTGCTTACTCAAAAAAAAATCCTGAAAGTTCACAGGAAATGAAGGACAATCTCTGCTTTAGGGAAAGCACCTTATCTCACCTCTCCACACAATTTCAGTTGCTTATCCCTGACATAATTCTAAAAAACTTTCTCCACATTCCCAACAAAGTGATGTCCTTTCTGAAGTGTTCCAAAGTACTGCACACAATTACTCTAGCTGTGTCAAACCTGTTATTTATAAAGATATGTTACATAGAAACTAGACACAGCGGTAGATCACACAGCCCTTTGAGCCTGCTCTGCTTTTCATTTTGACCTTGGCTGACCATCAAATTCAATATGGATCAGTTAGGTATTCAACATCTTTTCTCAAAGATAGGGGAATCCAAAACTAGAGGGTATAGATTTAAGGGAGAGGGAAGAGATACACAAGAAACCAGAAGCCCCTTTTTTTCATACAAAGAGTAGTGAGTGTCTAGAACGAGCTGCCAGAGGGAGTGGTAGAAAGGGTACAATTTTGTCTTTTAAAAAGTACTTAGACTTAAGTTGGGCATAGAGGGACTAGCTTAGTGATTAAAAAAACAAAAGGCAACATGGACTAGTAGGGCCAAAGGCTTGTTTCCATGATGTAAACCTCTTCGACTCTACATTATCTGGCCATTTATTTCATTGCTGTTAGTGTGATTTTGATGTGTACAAATGGATTGCCGCATTTCCTACTGACTACAGTGGTAGCCTGCAGAAATGCTTCATTAATGTTGTAAATGCAAATCTTCCCTTCTTCAACAACATCTGAACATTAAAGTGTAGGAATGTGATCAGACAAAATCCAACTCCAAGATAATGGAAACATATTGGGACAGGTGACCAAAATCTTGGCCAAAGAGGTAGATTTTAAGGAATGTGTTAAAGGCAGAAAGAGGTCTAGATTGGTTCAGAGTTTCTAGAGATTTAAAAAAATTAGCATCACAAGTAGGCTTATAATAACAGCGTAATGAAGTTACTATGAAAATCCCCCAGTCGCCACACTCCAGCACCTGTTTGGGTACACTGAGGGAGAATTTAGCACTGCCAATGCACTTGCTCCATGACTGTGGGAGGAAACCAGAGAACCAGGTGAAAACCCACACAGACACTGGAAGAATATATAGCCTCTGCACAGACAGTGACACAAGCTGGGAATTCACCTTATGAAGGAGCAGCGCTTTGAAAGCTAATGGCTTGTGCTACCAAATAAACCTGTTGGACTTTAACCTGATATTGAGAGACTCCTTGATGTGAAGTAGTAGTACTAACCACTGTGCCACCCTTAGCTTTGCAGATCCCCTTCAGGGTCTGGGTTGCTGAAGGCAATGGTGGAGTGGTTTTCAGACCATCAGATTTCTGAATTTAAAGCACTATACAACAAATGAAGTCCTTTCTGAAGTGATATACTGTAAGAAAGAGTTAGGAACTATAGATACAATTCTTGGGGCGTCGTAAGTACTCAGGTAGCGAGGGTGAAACGGTGTAACTATTTGAACAGGAGCATGATAATTTTAAAACTAGCGTATTGTTAACCCTGGAGGAACCAATCCGTGCAAGTCAGCGAGCACAAACGTGCTGAGTGAACGGGACTGGGTGAAGAGTAGGAACTGAAAGAATTTCCCAATTTGCTGCAGCCTTACCTTCAACATACGGATCTCTCTCAATGCGATCTTCTTTATCAAGGGATCGTCCTCCGACTCCACAAACTTCTTGATGGCCACAATCTGACCCGTGTCCTTGTTCCTGCACCTGAACACCACCCCATAGGAGCCCTCCCCGATTTTACCCAGCTTCTCATACTTCTCCATCCCAATCACCAGCCTAACAACGGGGAGATCAGTTTGCCTATTCTGATCTTCAGCTGAAAAAATGTTTTAATCGAAAGAATATCTTTTATATATTTTATAAATGTGTCCAGCACTACTTATTACAAGATTGGACCCCTCCCTAGCTGTTTCTCTCTGTTGCTGTCTCCTCTGTTCTTTCTCAAACCTCTCTCCGTCGCTGCTTTACTCTGCCTCTGTGTTGCTGTTTCTCTCTCTGTTTTCTCTCCCTTTATTGCTGTTTGACTGTCTGCTGCTGTTTTTTTTCCCTTGTCTCTTCCAATCTCGTTTACCTTCTGCTGTTGCTGTTTTTCTTGTTTTGTTCAGTCTATTGCTGTCTCTCTCTCTCGGTAGATTTTAAAGACCTCTTTGCCTAGTTTGTTCTGCCTCACTCCATGCCAGTTCTCCCTCTCCATTCGGTGCACTCATTCCAAACCTGTCACTCCACCTTTCCCAACGCAGCGTCCATCACGTGTGTATTGTAACATTCCAGGTTCCGTCCCCGCTTCTTCCCATTGGAGGCCATGCGCACGTGCAGGTACCTCTCTGCTCTGATAGGCCAACTGGTTACATCTTTCATGAAGCGACAAGGGGAAGGAAGCGATCAATGGGGACAGAGACAAGAGGAGGGAATGAGGTTTACATGGGGATGAGGGATTGTAGTAACTTGTAGAATCGCAGAGATTAATTAGCAGCATGGAAATCGGTCCTTTGGCCTAACCTGTCTATGCCGATCAGGTTTCATAGAAACCCTACAATGCAGAAAGAGGCCATCTGGCTCATCGAATCTGCACTGACTACAATCCCACCCCAGCCCTATCCCCACATCCCTGCATATTTACCCATTAATCCCTCTAACCTACGCATCTCAGGACACTAAGGGGCAATTTTAGCATGGTCAATCAACCTAACCCACACATTTTCAGACTATGGGAGTAAACTGGAGCACTCGGAGGAAACCCGTGCAAACATGAGAATGTACAAACTCCAATTTCCTAAACTGAACTAATCCCATTTGCCTGTGTTTGGCCCATATCCCATTAAATGTTTCCCATCCAGGTATCTGTCCAAATGTCTTTTAAATGTTGTAATTACACCTGGCTCTACCACCTCCTTTGGCAACTCATTCCATATATCTACCACCCTCTATGTGAAAAGTTGCCCCTCAAGTCCTTTTTAAATCTTTCCCCTCACCTTAAACATATGCCTTCTAGTTTTGGACACCCTCTACTCTGGGGAAAAGACTATATCTATACTCCTCATGATTTTATAAACCTCTAAGTACATGGGGACAATGAAGCATAGGAACATTAAGTCCCTTGAGCCTGTTCCACCATTCAGCTAGATCATGGCTGATCTGTGGCCTAACTTCATCTACCTGTCTTTAGATGATATCCTTTAATAAATTTTTCTTAAGCAAAAAGGTATCTGTCTCAGATTTAAAATTAGCAACTGAGCTAGCATCAACTACTCTTTGTAGAAGAGATTCATTCTTTGTGGGGTAGTGCAGTGGTTATCACTTGCCTCATAGTGCCAGTGACCTGGTTTGATTCCTGGCTTGGGTCACTGTCTGTGTGGAATCTGCATGGTTTTCCTCAGGATACTCTGGTTTCCTCCCACAGTCTGAAAGATATGTTGGTTAGATGCATTGGCTATGCTAAATTCTCCCTCAGTGTACTGGAACAAGTGCCAGTGTCTGGCAACTAGGGGATTTTCACAGTAACTTCATTGCAGTGTTAATGTAAGCCTATTTGTGATACTAATAAACTTAAGAGTTACAAACATCTCCCACACTTTGTGTGTAGAAGTGTTCCCTAACATCTCTCCTGAATTATCTGGCCCTAAGTTTTAGACTATGCCTGGTTTCAGAATCTTCAAAACAGTGTCTATCTTTAGCTACCCTCTCTTTTCTTAAAAACGTCAGATTTGTCTGAAGACATCACTCTCTAAATGCAGCTTGTTGGAATTACTCAAAGAGCACTTTAGTGGAAGCAGCTCATCTGTCATACAGTCTTGGCAGTGTAGAAATCCCTAATTGGAGAAGGTTAATTCGGGATTGTAATGGCTTTAACAAGGCCCACAATGTGCACCTCTTAATACAAGCGCCCAGATTAAGACATAATGGCTTGTCCATTCAGACAGCTCTGCATGTGTACATAATGCAGAGTATCAGGACTAACAAGGCATGTTCATTGATCATGCCATTCGGTGATATACACTACTAAGTTAGGGAATTTGTTTAATAGACTTATCCCACAACTAAGAAGACAAATTAAAATCAATGCACAAAGGAAGATATATTTCTTTATTTATAGAACATCATCAACAATAAAATTCATTTCTCAGTTCTACTTAATAATACTCATCATTTAAACTTTACATGCTATTGGATTATTAGGTGTTGCTATAATACAAGGACACATTCCGAAACTATGAAACAGATTTAGCAGTCAAGGACGAACTTTGGTCCACAACCGATTCGGTGTGTGGGGTAGGGGCTCAGCAGCTTTAAATATCCCCCTTGTAAGCCTCGCCCTGCTGCCAAAAATGCTTCTTTGGCCCTTTTGCCTGTGGTATTGGCATCATTGCCGGGCTGTGACCGCATCTGATTGCCTGGCCTCCACCTTGCATAACAGGTTCTCTGGCACTTTCATGGTGTAAAGATTGCTGTGGGCAGTGGGATCATCAGTCGGCTTAGTTTCAAAGATCACCAGTCTGCAGCTTTAAAAAAAGGCAAAATATCTCATCAATAACAATACACCACTTGCTGTCAGGACACCCCAGTGTTTCAAACTGACTGCAATGATAGTTGCTGATTGGAATATTTTTGAGTGTGTTAAGCTTTCCACCACCAAAATTCACTCCCCAGACTATTTCTTGACGGTTTTACATTTTGGCATCCTCTGATATGTGCTGCAATAATCATTACAGTGCTCATGTGCAAGCATTACAGTGCTCATGTGCAAGCATCACAGTATTTATGTAAGCATTACGGTGCTCATATACAAAATCCCAATGGATCACATCCTTCTTCATTCAGCCCCATTGTACAGAATCTCAATGGATCAAACACTTTCCAATTCATCTCATTGCATAGAACTCCAATCGATCAAACCTTTTCCCATTCATCGCCCAATGGATCCAACCCTTCTTCATTCATCCCACTGGACCAAATCTAATTGTACAGGATCCCAGTAGACCAAACCCTTTCTAATTACTCCCAATGTACAGATTCCTGTAGATCCAACATTTCTCCACTGGTCCCATTATACAGTATCTCAATGGACAAAACTATTTCCAATTTATCCCATTGTACAGAATACCAAAGGACCAAATCTTATCCCAGTGATTCCAACTGCACTTAATCCAAATAGACCAAAAATCTTCCCGAAACTTCCCACCCTCAGCATCCTAATGGATCAAAACACTTCCCATTCATTTCCACAATATAAAATCACCAAAACCAGCTAGGACTGTTTCTGAGTTGCATAATTTTAGCAATCAGTGATGTGGATTAAACATCCTCAACCTTTGGCCACCTGCCAAAGGTACAGCGGCATATAGAACAGTCTAATGGCTTTGGTTATCATGAGATTTATTGAGCTGGCTCTTGTGGTAGCTTTACCTGGAATTACAGAAACATAAACCCCAAATAGCCCAAGGTTTCTCAAAGGTCACTTTGCAAAGCAATGAGACTCAGCATAGAACATTGCCAGGATTGGAGGTTCTTACCTGTCAGCTCCCAAAAAGCGATAAAGTCGACTCTGTTCTGTTTTTTCTTCAAAAATCTGCAAATAAATGGCGATATCACTGTCATTTTCTGATTATTTCTAAGCTCATGATTAATAATAAAGGACAGCATGGTGGTACAGCAGTTAACACTGCTGCCTCACAGCTCCAGGCAGCCAAGTTCAATTTCTGGCTTGGGTCGCTGTCTGTGTGGAGCTTGCACATTTTCCCCGTATCTGCGTGGGTTTCCTCCGGGTGCTCTGGTTTCCTCCCACATTCCAAGGATGTGTGGGTTAGGTTGATTGGCCATGCTAAATTGCCTCTAGAGTACTGGGTTATGTAAGTTAAAGAGATTAGCGGGGTAAATATGAGGTGTTACAAGGATAGGACTGGGTGGGATTGTTGTCAGTGCAAATTCGATGGCCGAATGGACTCTTCCTGCACTGTAGGGATTCAGTATTTCTAAACAATATAAGTAATATAAAGATACTATTACGTCATCACTTACACTCATTTTTTTCTCCACTTAACCTATGTGCTCTGTGTCTTCTTCTGATCTTCTACCCTCACTTGCACTATTCCTGACCTTCTCTCCTGATCTGCATCTTACCATTCTTCCTCACCATACAACCTTCTAGCCATACCTGTACTCTCTCTGCCTTTCTCTCCACCTGATCTGCATTTTAATATTCCTTCTCACCATCTGACCTTCTCCCCTGACTTGTATCCCCTGCCCTTCTTTCAACCTGACTCTTTCCCTCTTCCTGACTGTGTTCTTCCCCCAACTGTCTCACTCTATCCCCTCTCCAGATCTCTCTCTATTCCCCACTCTTCCCTAGCAATTTTCCTTTCCCTCTTTCCTGCCTCTCTCTACTCACCTTTCTCTCCTGTCCCGACCCACTCTCATTGTTCCTTGCCTCTTGCCTCTCCCTCCCCCCCTCATCATACCCTTCACCCATTAGCTCTTGTAAATCACTACTCTTCCTTATGCTTTGATTCACTGCATGTTGCTATGACTGAACAACCTATATTCATACATTGAGCATTTATGTAAGACCATGATGCCCTTGGCAATGAACACAACTGCTTACAGATGCTGAGTGAATGCCCTTGCTGGGTTTCCTCATCTTCTCTGAATAAGATTATTCAGTTTGAAATGAAGCTCTGTTTGCAGCAACAATCAACACCCACAAACAACAAATACTTTGATTTATCACAGCACTATTTAACCAGATGGTCATCATCGCTGAACGAGAAGTCTCTAAATAAACTTAGAATTATAAGAACATTAGGAGGCGATGGCCTAGCAGTATTATCGGTAGACTTTTAATCCAGAAACTCAGCTAATGTACTTTGGTCCTTTGTTTGAATCCTGCCACAGCAGATGGTGGAATTTGAATTCAATAAAAAAAGTCTGGAATTAAGAATCTACTGATGACCATGAAAGCATTGTTGTTTGTTGGAAAAATCCATTTGGTTCCATAATGTCCTTTAGGAAGGAAATCTGCCATCCTTACCTAGTCTGGCCTATATGTAGCTCCAGAGCCACAGCAATGTGGTTAACTCTGGACTGTCTTCAGGTATCCAGGGATGGGCAATAAATGCTGACAGTGATACCCATGACCCACTAATAAATAAAAAAAAATTCAATCTGTCTGACCTGGAAAAAACCCCAACACTTATTGCGTAAATGGTTGAGTCGAGACTTATCTGCTGCCCTGTCCCTTTCTGTGGAGTGCATCTTCCAGGCCATTCATTCCTTCACCTGAATGATGACTGACCTGTGTCACAACTCCAATTACTCACCTTATTTTTTATTGAGTTCTGGTCTCAACATCTTTTTGGAGAAGACACTTCAGATTTCACTGGCTCTTTTTTTAAAGATTATTTATTAGTCACAAGTAGGCTTACATTAACACTGCAATGAAATTCCTATGAAAATCTCCTAGTCGCTACACTCCGGTGCCTGTTCAGGTATACTGAGGGAGAATTTAGCATAGCCAATGCCTCTCACTGCACCAACGGACCCAAGTTGGGAATTGAAGCCTGGTCCCTAGCACTGTGAAGCAGCAGTGCTAGCCACTATGCCACTTTTCTATGTGTGAAGAGATGCTTTCTGACATTTTTCTAAATGATCTACTCTTATTCTAATGCCATGCTGCCTAGTTCTGGACTGTTTCTCTCAATCTACCTTATAAAATCCTTCAGTCATCATAAACATCTCAATTAGTTCACCATTAATCTTCTATAATCAAGAAAATTCCTGCCTAGAGACTTTATAATTAAACACTTTTAGCCCCTGATAACCTTCCCTGTCACAAGAAAGTGTTCAGTTATTCTCTTCAGCATTTGCTCATACCAGTTTGAAAAATTCCTCTCTCTAGTTTGCCCTCCTATCCCTAGTGCTACTTCCTCTGTTTAATTTAAATATATAGGATTAACATTTTCTTAACTTTATTCTGTCATGAGGTGTCAGCATCACTAATTGCCTCTCCAGGTCATTGTGGGGAGCAGTTAGGAGTCATCATATTGTTTTGGTCCAGGGTCACATGTAGAACATAGAACATTACAGCGCAGTACAGGCCCTTTGGCCCTCGATGTTGCACCAGCCAGTGGACCCTCTAACCTAAACTATTCCAATATCATCCATATGCCTATCCACCGAACATTTGAAAGCCCCCAAAGTAGGCGAGTCCACAACTGCTGCAGGCAGGGCATTCCACGCCCTCAACACCCTCTGTGTGAAGAACCTGCCTCTGACATCCGTCCTATAACTACCACCTCTTAATTTAAAGTTATGTCCCCTCGTGTTGGTCATCACCATCCGAGGAAAAAGGCTCTCACTATCCACCCTATCCAATCCCTTGATCATCTTATACACCTCAATTAGGTCACCGCGTAACCTTCTTCTCTCTAATGAAAATAACCTCAGGTCCCTCAGCCTTTCCTCATAAGGCCTTCCCACCATACCAGGCAACATCCTGGTAAACCTCCTCTGCACCCTTTCCAATGCTTCCACATCTTTCTTATAATGCGGCGACCAGAACTGTACGCAATACTCCAAGTGCGGCCGCACCAGAGTTTTATACAGTTGTAACATAACCTCACGGCTCCTAAATTTAATCCCTCTACCAATAAAAGCTAACACACCATACGCCTTCTTAACAACTTTATCAACCTGGGTGCCAGCTTTCAAAGAGCTATGTACTTGTACCCCAAGATCTGCTCGACAACTCTATGAAGGGTCCTTCCATTAGCCCTATATTTCATATGCCTGTTATTCCTACCAAAGTGAATCACCTCACACTTATCCGTATTGAATTCCATTTGCCACCTCACGGCCCAGCTCTGCAACCTATCTTGTGTGCAGTTCTGGTCGCCACATTATAAGAAGATGTGGAGGCATTGGAGAGGGTACAGAGGAGGTTTACCAGGATGTTGCCGGTATGGAGGGCAGGTCCTATGAAGAGAGGTTGAAGGATTTGAGGTTGTTTTCGTTAGAAAGGAGGCGGCTAAGAGGGGATCTTATTGAAGCATATAAGATGATTAGAGGTTTAGATAGGGTGGACAGTGATAGCCTTTTTCCTAGGATGGAGAAAGCTAGCACGAGGGGACACAGCTTTAAATTAAGGGGTATGAGTTATAGGACGGATATCAGAGGTAGGTTCTTTACTCAAAGAGATTAGGGAGTGGAATGCCCTGCCTGCAGCTGTTGTAGATGCGCCAAGTTTGGTGGCGTTTAAGAGGTTAATTGATAAGTATATGGAAGAGAAGGGAATGGTTTAGTTTGGAGGGGCATTGCTTTTTATTTTGGTCGGCACAACATCGAAGGCCGAAGGGCCTGTTCTGTGCTGTATTGTTCTATGTTCTATGTTCTATGTCCCTCTGCAAACTGTAACATCCATCCTCGCTGTCTACAACTCCCCCCACTTTGGTATTGTCAGCAAATTTACTAATCCAATCCTCTACACCCTAGGTCGTTTATAAAAATGACAAACAGCAGTGGCCCTAAAACAGATCCTTAAGGTACACCACTTGTAACTGCACTCCAGGTTGAATATTTCCCATCAACCACCACCCTCTGTCTTCTATCAGCTAGCCAATTCCTAATCCAAACTGCTAAATCACCTTCAATCCCATGCATCTGCACTTTCTGCAGTAGCCTACCATGGGGAACCTTATCAAACGCTTTGCTAAAATCCATATACACTACATCAACTGCCTTACCCTTATCTACCTCTTTGGTCACCTCCTCAAAAAACTCAATAAGGTTTGTGAGGCACGACCTACCCTTCACAAAACCGTGCTGACTATCCCTAATCAATTTATTTCTCTCTAGATGCTTATAAATCCTATCCCTTATAATTCTTTCCAAGACCTTGCCCACAGCAGAAGTCAGGCTCACCGGTCTATAATTTCCAGAATGGTCCCTACTCCCCTTTTTGAACAAAGGGACAACATTTGCCATCCTCCAGTCTTCCGGCACTATACCTGTAGCTAACGACGACATGAAGATGTAGGCTGGACAAGGATGACAGATTCCTTCCATAAAGGACAGCAGTAAACTGGATCAGTTTTTACAGCTATGAGTGATGGTTTCATGATTACTCCACTGAGACCAGCTTTGGGCAAGTTTCCGCAATGTCAGGTCAGCACTTTCCTCAGTGGCGTGCTGCTTGCTATCAGCAAGGTCCTTTGCTGTCAATAGGAATTCCCATTACAGTCACCCCACACCATTTTTTTAAAAGACAAATGGCTGCTGCTGGGGCTTGCAGTTGCCTTGCTCAAAGGAGCAGAATGGAGAGTAAAGAGCCAACAGCCTCATGGTCTGTGTAAATGTCCATGCGCGACACAGTGGTTGGCCCTGCTGCCTCACAGTGCTAGGGACCTATGTTCCTTTCCTGGCTTGGGTCACTATCTGTGTGGAGTTTGCATATTCTCCCCATGTCTGCATGGATTTCCTTCAGGTGCTCCCACAGTCTGAAAGCCATGCTGGTTAGATACATTGGCCGTGATAAATTCTCCCTCAGTGTATCTGAACAGGCCCTGGTGTGTGTGACTAGGGGATTTTCACAGTAACTTCATTGTAGTGTTAATGTAAGGCTACTTGTTACTAATAAACTTTAACTTTCTTCAGGTACTCAAACTCTGTTCAGATGATGGAAACTTTGTGCCATATGTATGGGCATCTCAGTTTGAATAACCTTTTATTATCAGCAGCCACAGTCAAGAATTCCAGCTGTGCTTCTGACGACTGTACAATAATGTGTCCTAGTTTATTCACTTTTCCTGTTTTTAAATTTAAAAATTTGATTGTGCCCTCTCCAACCTGTTAACTAGCTCATCAATAAATTTAACAGCAAGTTAATTGGAGGTGTGCAAGTTGCTGGCTTCCCCTCCACTCTCCCTTTAAAAATTTCAGCACAGCGTGGAGGCGTCAGCAGACTGACACAACATCTGAGTGCGTTATTTTCAAAGCATCCAATCACATCACCACCGGTGATTCAAAATTCAGCCACAAAAGTCTTGTTTGAATCCCATAGTGTAGGTCTTTGGTGAGACCAAATTCGGACTACTGTATACAGTTTTGGTTTCTTTACTCAAGAAAGGATGTACTTGCTTTAGAAAGAGTATAGTGAGGTTTACTAGATTGATTTCTGGGATGAGTAAATTGACCTCGGTGAGATGGGGAGATTGAGCAAAATGAGCTTATATTCTCTGGTGCTCTAAGAATGACAAGTGATCTCACTCCATGTATAAAACTCTTAAAAGAGTTAAATGTGGAAAGGCTATTTCTCTTATAGAACATAGAACATAGAACACTACAGCACAGGGCCTTCGGCCCACAAGTTGTGCCGATCATATCTATACCTACCAGGCCATTGAACTATCTGTAACTCCCAATCCCATTAAATCCCATGTACTCATCCAGAATTTCTTAAAAGACCTCAGCGAGTTCACCTCTACCACCACTGACTGAAACCATTCACTCACCACCCTCTGAGTGAAAAACTTACCTCTAACATCTCCTCTGTACTTGCCCCCCAGTATTGGGAGAGTTCAGAGCTACGGGGTGAAAAGACTCAAGGTCTGGGCTTAGGAGAAGGGTAGTGCATCTTTGGAATTCTTTATCTTCAAGGGCTATAGATGTTGGGTTGTTGAGCTTATTTGATTTTGAAGTCAATAATTCTTTTACACTAAGAGAATGAAGGAATAGATGGATAGTCTGGACAAGTGGAATTGATGAAGATTCAGCAACGGTCCCGTTGAAAGTTGAAGCAGGTCTGAGGGGTGGGATGGCCAACTCCATGGCCTTACATCATGTTCATTACAAGATCAGCAAACTCTTTCATAATGAATTGAGTCCCTGTTCTGAAGAGAGATGGGTGGCATGGCTGCTGCCTCATAGGGACCCGGGTTCAATTCTGTGCGGAGCCTGCATGTCTCCTTGTGTCTACATGGATTTCCTCCAGGTGCTCCAGTTTCCTCCCACACTCCAAAGATGTGCGGGTTAGGATGATTTGCCATGCTGAATTATCCCATAGCGTCAGGGGAATAGCAAGGTAAATACATGGGATTAAGGGGATAGGGTCTGGGTGGGATTGTGGTTGGTGTAGACTTGATGGGCCGAATGGCCTCATTCTACATTGTAAGGATTCTGTGATTCTGTTCTATGAACGGGCAGAGGCATGATTGTCTGCTTCCATGTTCTGTGATCCCAAGATCACTTCTCAGGGCTTTCCATCTGCCTCAGACTCTGACATTGAGAGTTAGCTTCTGTTATCTGAACGTCTTCCTTATTTCTTAGTGATTGACATGCTAATTAAAACAAAATCGCTCACCTCACAAGTCCTGAAACTCTTCCGCTGCATCCCATGTTTCCAAAATCCCAGGACGCTGTCAGAGAAGCAGACTAGACAAGGGAAGAGGAAACATATCTTAGTGTATCAAGTCACATAGTCCCAGATGACCATAGGCTGCTATGGCCGTTTGAGGTGGTAATTTAACCTGATGAACATCAAGCGAGGGCAAGGTGAGGAAGGCGGGGCCTTCATGAATAACCTCAGCTGGCAGGGGAATTGAATCTGCGCATCACTCTGCATCTCAAATCAGCTGTCCAGCCAACTGAGCTAAACTAACCCTCTAGTATAAAGACTAGCAGAATATCTGTGGCATTACTCATAGTGAATTGAATAAAATTCACAGTATAGACATGGGCTATTTTGTACATCTGGTATGCTGATGTTTATGCTCCAAGCAAGCTTCTTCTCAATAACTATATGTTCTTTCTTGTTCATGTATTTATCCAGCTTCCCCTCAACACATTTGAGGTATTCACCTCAGCACCCAAGTTAGAGCAATGCAGGCATTATAAACAAATTGTGACAAGGAAGCTGTTATAAATAAATGTCACAATTAGGGAAAGTGCAGGATATATATAAAACTGTTTTATATAAAAGCAACAAATTTAAACTCATCCATTCTGATCTTGTATTAAGATATTGCCAATTATAAATGTACAATGTGAATTATCTACTTAAAACATGTTGCACTGCGATTAGATCTTCCCACCAAAGATAGTGTTACAGAATCTCTACTAGCAGCAAGGTGTATTTATTCTTTGCAAAAAAATGAAGGAACTGCACATTGAAAAAGCAGGCTGTGTGCAATTAAGTTAGATGGATCATTAACTGGGATGTTTGGGACGGTGCAGAGGGAGCTTTACTCAATATCTAACCCTGTACTGTACCTGCTCTCGGAATTGTTGATGAGATAAGGTAGAGCACTGATGGTCAACTTAAGTAGTGAGTGGGCTGCTTGAGTGGCCCTCCTTCATCTCAGTGGTTTAGAAAACTGAAATCGGGCTTGTTCACTAACCATGACTCCATGAATAAGATTAAATATATTTAATATGCGCTGAATATTTCATACAACCTATAGAGAATGCTTCATCATTCATTTATTAATAGAACTATCTTCAGCTTCAAGTGGTAAAAGCACAAGGGGAGGCATTTCCTGAGTGGTATTATTGTTAGACTATTAATCCAGAAACTCAGCTAATGTTTTATGGACCTGGGTTCGAATCCTGCCACGACAGATGATAGAATTTGAATTCAATAAAAAATTATCTGGAATTAAGAATCTACTGATGATCGTGAAACCATTGTTGATTATCGGAAAAACCCATCTTGTTCACTAATGTTCTTTGGGGAAGAAATCTGCTGTCCTTAGCCAGTCTGGCCAACATGTATATACAGAGCCACAGTGATGTGGTTGACTCTCAAGTGTCCTCGGGCAATTAGGAATGGGCAACAAATGCTGGCCCAGCCAGCGATGCCCATATCCCGCAAATGAATCAAAAACTTACACTTTGGACATAGAGGGAGCATGCGGCTCTCACATTCAATATTCTGAACAATCAGCACGCACCTGACTTCATTTGCATTTGTTTTACGCGCAAATCGCTTCAGTCACACCAGTCAGAAAAAAAAAATATGCAGACAGAAATCAGTGGAACGCGGCAGCCCTGTGCCTGGGTAATGGTCAACAAAATGCCTGGTTGGGGCCACCCTCAGAACCCAGATGGGCCACATTTTGCCCCCGGGCTGCAGCTTACCAACAACTGGTGTAAAGAGGAATTTACTCTGTAGCAATGCTATACCTGTCCTAGGAGTGTTCAGTGGCACAGAAGCTTTACTCTGTGTCTAATCTCTGCCTTTGGTATCCAAGAAAATGCTCCATGCCCAAGCATAACTAGCAAGTATTAATACAAGACAAGAAATCCCATAGGGAATTCAGACAAAACTTCTATACCCAAAGAATAGTGAGAAAGTGAATTGTTGAAGTGAGTAGTATAGATGTATTTAAGGGGAACTAGACAAGTGTTTACAAGGGAAGGGATGATAGATTTAGATGAGAAAAAGATGGGAGGAGGCTCAAGTGGAACATCAACATCAGCAGAGACTGGTTGGGCTAAATGGCCATTTCAGTGCTAAAATGTCAAAATTAGCTAAAAAAGCACATACTTGAAACTATAAATAGTTGAGTCTCAAATAATGTATAGATGCTCACCGACTGATTCCACTGGAACATCAAAAGTCACCTCTGGGACCAACTCTTTATTCGTCTTGAGGCATCCGTGAATATTTACAATTTTTATATTTTCTGTTGAAAGAAAATAAAGTTCTTGAGCAAGCAGCAAAGACACAGATCTTCTCTAGTGAGGGCTGATTGTGAGCGGCTTAGCTGCAAGGAGGAGCATCTTACTCACTCACGCATTAACCTCTCTAGCTGTCCTAGGGTCAGCCTTATTCATAAGGCTCCAGGTCCATTTCAGGACCTACAGTTTCTGGGAGTGTAGAGTGTGGCCAGATGTATAGGGAAGAGGCCTCTGATGGTAAAATTTAAAGATTCCACAGTAGTTTCCTCTCTTTGAGAAGGGGAGAGGAATGTAAAATGTCTGTTGTCAGCCCTTGGGTGTCAATAAAATGCTGCTGTTACTCAGATCCACAGTTTCTAAGGCGATGATAACCAAGGAAAATGTGATCTTACTCCACTGTTGTCCACTTTTACTATGTCCACCAAAACTTGGTTAGCATTTTCACTGTTGTGGGAAATTCTCTTAGGAGGCTTGATTAATTTAAAGACTAAATCTTTTTATAAACATTTCATTTTACAAAGACAAAAAAAGTTTATTAAGTTCAATGAAATTCTTAAACTAGTTTTAATAAAACAGTGACATGTTACAACCAAAGACATTACAAATTAACAATATTCAGACAAACCTATAATTAAGACAAGACAAATCTCATTTTGGCCAAAATGGGAGATCAATGGTTCCACCTACACAGCTAATGAGCTAGTAGGCTTTCACAAAGGATCTCAGATTTCATGCCAAAGAACAGAATTGGTTACAGTTTTCGTTATCAGATTAGACAGCCCAGCAGTTCCTTACGGCACTTAATCAAAAGCAATTCCAGTCATTCACTGTTCTGTCAATCCAACAATGGCATGTACTTCAATTAATCATATTTTGACACCTTCAGACATTGATGTGTCATTCGTCTGTCTGTTTTATGGAAGATCTCTTCCAAAAATGGCTCCTTGTGATTCAGCATTTCTCTGATTGGTTTAAACAGCTGTAATACCAAAAGACACCTTTATCTTTTGGTATTATCACTTAGCCTGGGTAATTTACTTTGTTGCATGACTTGTGCTGATATCGTTCATGAATACATCTTACATTTTTCTGGCATGTTTCAAATTCATTTCTTAGAGACGTTATTAAGATGCTGTATTATTCTGTATTATTCGCAACCACATATTAAAATATTAGCTGCTAATTATCCTCATGTTGGGTATTTAGAATTAATCAGAATTCTCAACTACATTCACCCACTGCTGTTAGTTACGGCAGAAAGTTCCAAATGTAACTGGTATTGATTATGGTTAGCCAACCTTTTTCCAGCACACTGTCACCCATCTGATTTCCTGCATGTCACAATGATTTAATAACTTCAGCAATTTAAGTCCTAACAGAAAGATTCGTTTGTTAAATTCTTGCTGTCCTCACTGCAGGCTGTAGAATGTATTACTCGGAGGAGCCTGTGGGAAGTCTCCTTCAGAAGACCCAGTGGGAAGTCTCCCTTGGAAAACTGGAGAGTCTGCCTGGGAGGGACCTGCGGAAATTGTCCCTCAGAGGGACCTATGGGGAATCTCTCTCAGAGGGGTCTGTACAGAGTTGCAGATGGAGGGTCATTAATTTGAACTCAATTGCCAAGAATACCAAATATGCGTGAGCCTCAACAGCTAGATTTTCTTAATGAACTTGCTCTCTGAGTGTAAAACTAACAGATTAATTGCCTGTTACACAAACTGTCCTCAATAGAGTTCAAAGTCAGATGGTCTGTATACTAAACAGACAATCACAATATCAGTATTTACACCTCGTTGTTATAATATCTATCTCAGTGAAGTGTTGGGATTCCTGCTACTTTGGCTGTGTATTTATCCAATTCTGCCGACCTCCTGCTCCTGATGTAAGAATCAATTATTCAGGTTCCCACAGGCAACCCACAACTGAAGTCGAGCAAGCATGTGGCGTTATACTTACGGCCAATACACACAAGCACCATGTCGTTGTCTAGTTGACTGACGTGGATGAACTTGTCCTGCAGAGCAGCTGCAACAAGAATATTTGGCGTTACTTCTGCTGGTTTACAATAAAGAGCATCCCAGAAGCAAAAATCTTTGCAATCCCTACCCTCATCTCAGCACTGTTCTGGGTAGAGAAGTTAATTTAAAAAAAAACCCTTTTGATGAAATTTTCCCTTCTCACTCACCGCGTGAATCGTAGGGAGCAGGACAGAACCATACAAAGATCCATTAACCTCGGATGGGATTTTCCAGTCTTGGGATCAGCGTGGCTGAAAATCCCACTCTTTTTTTCCATTCATGGATGTGGGTGTTGTAGGCTTGGCCAACATTTATTGTCCACCATATTTAGCTGGTGCAATATCTTTTGACACTCCATGAGCTCAGGTCAGAGCTGAAACTTGACTTCCTTTCTGAGTACTTGTAACAGTAACTCACCTGTTCCCAGATCTGTGAACCAGGATGAGGAAGAATTGAGATTTATCGTCTGGAACTGTACAGCCTTATCGGAGGAACATTCTCCGCTGACTCCAACGCAAACCACTGGATACTCTTGACCTGGGACCATTAACGTTTCGAAAATTCGGAGGGGATTGGGCAGTGGGAAATCAAAGTGCTGGAACAAAAAGAACACAACGTCAAAGGCATGCTGAAGGAAAGACCTGAGCTCAGTGTCTGAGTCCATCTGTTTATAGTGATGTTGGCTGAGGGGTAAATATTGACTGGGACACCAGGGGGAATTCCCCAACTTTTCTTCGTAACAGCACCTGGTATGAAAGGCCAGAGATCTTGTCCACCGAACTTTAGGTATAGGGCATTCAGTCCCTCAAATCAATTCCACTATTCAATTAGATTGTAGCTGATTTGTGCCTCACTTCCATTGCACAGTATTCCTTGATATCATTTTACTGTTGCACAGGATATTTGCCCTTTTTTTTTAATTGACATTTCTTGTTTTTTCAGTTTAGTAAATTTATTTGGGTAATTTAACTCCCTGGCAAGAATCAATCAATGCTGAAAGCTCCAATTAACTTCAGAACCTTGAGTCCCAGATTTCCACGATCCTTTCTGTGAAAAAGTGCCTCTTGATTTCAATCTTAAACAGCCCTATTCTAATTTTAAGGTTGTGACCTCTTGTTCTGGATTCTCTCATCAGAGGATAGACTGCAAACGTTGGATTGTCGAAGACCGCTGAGTCTATGCTGCAGGGAGTCAACTATGACTGCATTGTCTTCAGTGCATTCATCGTCAAACATTGACTGACAGTAATTAATGATGGGGAGGACTGTACAAACACTTACCTTAATGAGCATGAATTTGTGCATTGGCTCGTACCATTGCAATAGAACAATACTGGACTCCAATGCTCCACAAAGGTAACAGCATCCTGTCGGGGAGTTCCTTACTGTGGAAATAGGAACAGGGTTCAATATCAGAATATAAGTGTGCAGGATGTGCAGAATATAAGTGTTACAGTGAGGGGCATGGGGTAAATCAGTGTTATAGAGGGAGTGTGCGGCATGTAGAATATAGCAATGTTGAAGTGAGGATTGTAGGATATGTCAGTGTTACAGGTGAGAGGTATGGAGTATATCAGTGTTATAGTGGGGGAGAGTATAGAATATATTAGTGTTACAGTGAGAATTGTGAGTATATCAGAGTGTTACAGTGAGTGGTTGGAGTCTATCAGAATGTTACAGTGAGGGGTGTGGATATATCAGAGTGTTACAGTGAAAGGTATGACGTATATCAGTTTTGCAGTGAGGGTGAGGTATACCAGAGACCACTACAGTTAGTGATGTGGGTTATATCAAAGTTTTACAGTGAGATATGGGGTATATCCAAGTGTTACAGTGAGGAGTGTTGGGTATATCAAAGTGTTACAGCGAAGGGTGTGAGGAATATCAGAGTGATGGGGCCTGGGGTATATCAGTGTTACAGTGAGGGGATATATCAGTGTGTTACAGTGAGATATGTGGGTATGTTAGTGAAGCTGTGGGTTACTGACAGAGGGGTTGGCGAGTTGAGAAAAGTGTTGGTGATTTGGGTATTGCGAATGGGGTTGTGGTTGGTGATTTGGTTATTGATTGAGGGGTAGGTATTTGTGTGAGGAATGAGTTAGCAGGTGCATTCTATCCAATGTACTCACCAACAGAACATTTCCTACAGCCTTTGGTGTCTGGAATCTTACTGGTTATTACATTCTTCCTGCAAAAGACAAATACACACATGTCTAAGTAGAACACTATTATTAATCCCTGGTCTACTCAGCCTCAATAAGAAGTCTGACAACACCAAGTGTAAGTCCAACCGACTTATTTGATAGTAAACTCACAAGCTTTCGAGGTTACCCTCTTCGTCAGGTGAATGAAGAGGGTAACCTCGAAAGCTTGTGAGTTTACTATCAAATAAATCGTTTAGACTTAAACCTGGTGTTGTCAGACTTCTTACTGTGTTTACTCCAGTCCAACACTGGTACCTCTACATCATGACTACCCAGCCTCACCCAGGATCCTTCCCCATATCCCTGTCCTTTCCCTGGCCATCTCCTCTCTGTCAATGGAGCTGCATGAAACAATGAAAAAACAATCCAGCTGAATGTGTTTAAAGAAATTGAATGCGTGGGTGACTATTCAGGCACGAGGAGACAGCAGAATTGTGCTTGATTCTTTTCTTACTGACGTCACCCTCTCTGTCTGAAGGTCCGGAGAGTGAGAGCAGTGGCTATCTTTGATCCTCTCTAAGAGGCTGAGGGCAACTGTATGAATAAGTGTCCTGGTGAGATCAATAAGCTCAGCCTCAGACTAGCAATCAAGCCTGGAGACCTCTTGATCCGTTCCGTGCCAGAAAAACATCCACCAACTCAGCAGAGGTTTAGAGGAGCTCATATGACCATGCTCAACATCTTAAAACTCCAAAGATATGCAGGTTAAGTGGATTGGCCATGCTAAATTGTCCTGTAGTGCCAGGGGATTAGCAAGGTAAAAATATGGTGTTATGGGGATAGGGCCTGGGCAAAATTGTTATCGGTACAGGGTCAATGGACCTCCTTCTGCAGGGTAGAAGTTCTGTGATTCTGTGTTTGAACTGAAGAATTTTAAATTTAATTTAAAATTTCATGTCTCACTGTAAAGTCTGTACGTGTGTGTGTGTGTGTGTGTGTGTGTGTGTGTGTGTGACCCTATTCACAAAAAATAATTTATCTTGACTTGATTGCTGTCCTTTCTGTGAACAAAGTGAACGAGATATTTATGTCAAGTGCAGGGGCAGATTGAGGGTATGACATTTGGGGAATGACACACAATGTCGGATATAAGTCAATGAACTTTTAATGGTCTTTGAAAAGTGCTATCCACTGTCAAATTCAGTATCATGATGTGGAGATGCTGCCATTGGACTGGGGTAAAACAGAGATAAATCCCACAACACCAGTTTAAAGCCCAAATGGGTTTATTTGTAGCAAAAGCCACAAGCTTTCGGGACAGCCTGTCCCTTTGTTAGGTGGCTGGGGGTTCTGATTCAGTATTTACATTCTCCCACTGTGAGGGATGCCCTGAAAACTCCAAGAAATTGTTGCAAGCAACCCAGGAGAAAAAAAAAACAAGAAAAATGTGTGTTTTCTTTTGCATTTTTGTTCACTTTTATTTGTTAATTGTAGAAAAATTGGAGATGAGGGGAATAAGCCATTTTAAGATGGGCAGTTGGAGGTGGAAAGTCATGTGCCAGAACCATCCAGGAATATCTCCAACCAGAAATGGTAACCCTACAACAGCAACACTTGGGAAATTGAAGTCTTGGGCAAGTTACTGTGATGCATTTTGTATATATTGCATACTGCTGCCACGTTGCTTTGATGGTAGAGAAAGTGAATATTTAAGGTGATGGATGAGCTACTGGGTAAAGTGGGCTGCTTTGTTATGGATGATATTGAGCTTCTTGAGTGTTGTTGGAGATGCACTCACGCAGGCAAGGGGACAGTATTCCATCACTCTTCTAATTTGTGCCTTGGAGATGGTGGCTAGGCTTTGGGAGTCAGCAGGGAAGTCACTTGATGCAGACTTCCCAACTTCTCAATCTGGTTTCCAATGTGGAGTGCCATAAGTGTAGACAAGGGTCATGGGTGGAAGAGGGAACTCACAATGTTAAAATGGCGGCACGGGCTCATTGGGCCAAAGGGCCTATTTCCTGTGCTGTGTTGTTCTTTGTTCTGTCTGACCTGTTCTAGTATCCATGGCATTTGTGTAACTGGTACCATTCAATGTCTGAATGATGGTGACCTGCAAAATGGTGATGGCTGAGGGGACTCGGCAATGGTAAGGGACATGAAATCTCCCTGGTTATTAACCTGGAGGCCATGTTGCTGACGTGCACAGGCAAGGAGCACCCAGTCTGCTAATAGCCAGGATAAAATGGATAGAAGTTTGGCTCCATACGCTGATCCCATAGTTACCTCTTGCCTGCTTCATTTTACAAGTCACAGTAAGAAGTTTTACACACCAGGTAAAAGTCCAACAGGTTTATTTGGAATCATGAGCTTTCAGAGTGCTGCTCCTTCATCAGGTGGGTCTCATTCCGAAAGCTCGTGATTCCAAATAAACCTGTTGGACTTTAACCTGGACTTTCTTATTGTGCCACCTCAGTTCAATGCCGGCATCTC
Source organism: Sphyrna mokarran (assembly GCA_024679065.1). Classification (NCBI taxonomy): domain Eukaryota; kingdom Metazoa; phylum Chordata; class Chondrichthyes; order Carcharhiniformes; family Carcharhinidae; genus Sphyrna; species Sphyrna mokarran. Next base: position 11,161,853 of record JAGIQG010000036.1, read on the forward strand.
CGCATCATGTCACTCACCTAAAGGAGCAGCACTTCAAAAGCTCATAATTCCAAATAACCTGTTGGACTTTAACCTGGTATTGTGAGACTTCTTATTGTGCCCACTGCAGTCCAACGCTGGCATCTCCATATCATTTTACAAATCGGCATTGTGCTAATGTCTGAGTTCAGTTCAGATTGCCTAAACCAGCACTAGATACTAGGATACTAAAACAGGTCAGATAAAGATTGGGAAATGTGCAGCAAGTATGAGCCTTACCTGGGTAAAAGTCTGTGCGTTGGAATGTGAACCATTGACCTCTGTTCCTTCTTGGCCTGTTCATACAGTCCCAGCAGGCTGTGCGAGTGTAGTTGCAGTGTCTTCCCTGAAAGAACAAGTGAGTCATGTTAACCTAATCCAGTACAGGCATCTCAGAGAAAGGTTCAGATCTGTGCCCCCCCTTCAGCCCAAACAAAGGGGAAAAGAACAAAGAACAAAACAGCACGGGAAACAGGCCCTTCGGCCCAACAATCCCGCGCCGCCACCCCGATGTTCCCACCTCTACCCATGATCCCTGTCTATGTTTATAGATCTATGGATTAAACCAAATTTGAGACAATTTAGGGAGAATTTGTTTTGCCAATTAGCCTAAGAGCACATTTTTGGGATGTGGGAGGAAACTGGAGCACTCGGAGAAAACTCACGCATGTACAGGGAGAATGCGCAAACTCCCACAGACACAAGCCCAAATCCATTGTATCTGCACAGGAAGAACTCCAGACTCTACTTCGCCTCTTGCTGTTCCCATTGGACTGCTGTCTTTATCCTTCAGGATGGTGATGATTGCAGGTTTGGTTGCCATTGCTGAAGTAGCCTTGGCAAGTTAGGATGGTTCTCAAAGCAAAAAAGTTTACGTTTGGGGGAAGGGGAGAATGTAATAGAAGTGTACAAAATCATGGAGAACTTTCCTAAAGTAAATAACGAGAAACTCTTTCCTGTGGCTAAAGAACCAGAGGGAAAATAAGGAGTTGTTTTCTTTTAAACATAGTAGATGTTTTATCCTGGAATGTGCTGCCTGAGAGGTTAATGGAAGCAGATTCAGAAGTAACTTCCAACAGAAGATTGGGTACATAGTTGAAGAGACAATAGGTGCAGCATTTTTTTAAAATTTAAGGTTTATTATTCATGTCACAGGTAGGCTTACATTAACACTGCAATGAAGTTACTGTGAAAATCCCCTAGTCGCCACACTCTGGCACCTGTTCAGGTACACTGAGGGAGAATTTAGCCTGAACAATGCACCTAACCAGCATGTCTTTCAGACAGTGGAAGGGAGAATTTAGCCTGGACAGTGCACCTAACCAGCACGTCTTTCTGACCGTGAGAGGAAACCCCAAATAGACATGGGGAGAAGGTGCAAACTCCACACTGACAGTGAATTGGGAATTGAACCCTGGTCTCTGGTGCTGTGAGGCAGCAGTACTAACCACTGTGCCACTGTGCCATCCAGGGAAAGGGGAGATTAAGAAGCACTGATTGGACAGCTCTTTCAAAGGGCCGGCATAGGCACGATGGATTGAGTGGCCTCTTTCTATGATGAATGATTCAATGATTCTAATAGGCACTGGGTTTGCTCTGTACCATTTATGAAAGCCTGCACCTGGCTGACTACAGTAGTTGCTTTTGGAGGACAAACTGGATCACCCTCCTCAGCCTATCAGTGATCTAATATTTCTATTAAATTTATAATTCCCCAGAGCCCCAACCTTGAGATTTCAGCTTCAGTGCTGGAGAGAGAGATGTTAAATCCTCTCAGAACTCAAAGAGCAAGAGTTTGCTTCATGCATTGCTTAAGTGATTTTTCAGACTCCTGTCAAAAAGGATTCCCTCCTGGGATGGGATATCCAGGATTGCTAGGCTCACTTCAATCAAATATCCCAAAATAAGCTGCCAGTGACCAAGCCTCCTGTCTGCAAATTCATAACTTCCACTATTGCAATATTTATTTTTACGAATAATAAACCTTTATTAAACCAAAGTCCAGTACAGGAGCATTGAACTAAATGTTTTTCATTGCGAACAGGTGCTGCTTCTGAATTTGAATCATTCTGGTTAGTTTGTTAGGGATGGATGAGTTCCTGGGAGTGAACACAACCCACATTATAGTTCATACTTGCATACGCCACATGGTGGCACAGTGGTTAGCAATGCAGCATTGGGACCAGAGTCTGATTCCCAGCTTGGGTCACTGTCTGTGTGGAGTCTGCACGTTCTCCCTGTGTCTACGTGGGTTTCCTCTGGGTGCTCTGGTTTTCCTCCCACCGTCTGAAAGACGTGTTGGTTAGATGCTAAATTCTCCCTCAGTGTACCCGAACAGGCCCTGGAGTGTGGTGACTATGGGATTTTCACAGTAACTTCATTGCAGTGTTAATATAAGCCTACCTGCGATACTAATAAATAAACTTAAACCCTTTCCAATATTTAAGCTGGTTAGTTTGAGTTAGACTGAGACATGGTGCAAGATGATTCTTACCGGAGATGCTGATTAATACATTGCTGATGACATAAACCCAAGTGCAGCGGCCTGGATACAACTGAGAGACAAGAAATAAAGAGTGCAATTCGAGTACAGTTTTATACAGGTAAATAGATGTTCACAGCTAACATACAGATGCAACTAATGCACACATATAATACATATCCCACCACAGCAGGTAATGGAATTTGAATTCAATTAAAAAAAAATCTAGAATTAAGGATCTATTGACGACCATGAAACTATTGTCAGAAAAACTCATCTGGTTCATTAATGTTCTTTAGGGAAGAAAATCTGCTGTATCCAATCTGGCCTACATGTGACTCCAGAGCCACAGGAATGTGGTTGACTCAACTGCCCTCGGGCAACTAGTGATAAACAAAAAATGCTGGCCCAGCCAGCGGCGCCCATGTCCCACAAGTTTATAAAAAATATATAAACAAGTGTACAGTTAGCAGATGCATACATGTAACTCACATACATAACACACAGGCACAGCACATGCAGACATGGACACACCTAATGCATACAATTAATACATAAAAGTAACACACAGATACAGGTAATGCAAGGACACAAGTAAAACAAACACAGATAATACACACAGGTGACACATACATGCAAATACCACATGGGCACAGATAATGCACAAAGATAATAGGCAAAATGGATAACATGCACATCAATAAAATGTGCAAGTTCATGTGAACATTGACACGCATGGGGAATATAAACAAAGGGACGCACGCTCACACAGGCCATACACACAGGTAGGATTTTCCAGTCCCATCTGCCCAGGGAACAAAAATTTCTGCCTGAGGTTAATGGATCCTTTAATGATCTGTTAAATGGTCCATCTCACCCGTGGAAAATTAATCATGCAGGGTTTGCCTTATGCACGGGTAACTTGGTAAGTAGTCTCGCAATGCTACGTTAAAGTCCAGCAGTTTTATTTGGTAGCATGAGCTTTCGGAGCACCGCCTCTTCATCAAATGAATTCCTGATGAAGGGGCAGCGCTCTGAAAGCTCGTGCTACCAATAAACCTGTTGGACTTTAACCTGGCATTGTGAGACTATTTACTGTGCCTACCCCAGTCCAATGTCAACAACTCCACATCTTGGTAACATGCACACAGTCTGAATGTTTACAGGTAAAATGTATATGAGTAACTCACAAACATTTATTATGCATCGTTAATATTCACACCATACATATTAATCACAATAATGTGTATGTGTGTGCGTGTGTGTGCATATTGCAGCACACATACACGTGAGGGTGGTGAATACAAGATCTGAACTTACCTGCTCTAATATGGCTTCCTGTAGATCATTTAGATTCAGGGTATAAATCCCTTCATCTGAGCCCAATATCAGGTGTTTGGCTGTAAAACAAATAATGATCAGAGATCTGCAACCGCCATTGAACTCAACAACTTTGGCTAATTCAGTGCAACTCATTGTCATTGCCATTAATACTGTCTCTAACTCATGTCTCTCTAAACGTTGCTATAATACAGGGGTCTCCAAACTACGGCCTGCAGGACACATTCGGCCCACAGTGGGCTACATCTGGCCTACAGCCAGTGGAGTAGGATGGGATTCCCGCTGCCGAAAACATTCCTGCATCTGGAACCCCGCCGCTGAGTCAGGACCACGATGGGGGAGACAGAAGCCATAGGTCGGACATCTGCTGCCGCTTCGCCCAGTGTCTGATGGACCCATTGGAACCCCCACCCTCTTTACTGGCCTATTGTCCAAGTTGAGCTGCCATCCTATGACTGACAGTTCATTAAACGAATCAGCACACATTCATACACATGGGGGTGGTGATTTGTTATCCAGTTGCCGCTCTGCATTGACTGAGTGACAGCTGCTTTATCCAATCCGTAAACTCCATCTGTCTGAAATGAGCAAGAACAATGACAATGGTAGCGGTAATTCTGACCGATCGTGGAGCGATGTGCTCAGCACAACATCCACATTGTGATTGACATCTGCTGCAACCAATTGCCGTGTGCTGCTGTAACGCAGTCACCAATCGCAATGAACTTAAAATCATTTGGTGCCTTTTTTAGAAAAGTGACTTTATTATAAAAGTAACCCCCCCTAACTTCAGAAACATTTGGTCTGCGAAAATGTGTAAAATATATGATGTGGCCCTCATATTTTGGAGTTTGGAGACCCCTGCTGTAATAACTCAGCTTATAGAGCAGTGATGGGCGGTTACCTTTGGTGTTGGGATGTACCCATGACATTACACAGTTAATCTTCAGAGGACAGCCATTAAAGATTTTCACTAATGGGACCTCAACCTGAAACAAACAATTTCTGAGTTAATAATTGTCAATAGGAGCCATCCAGATGGGTGGCACTTTTTTTTTGCTGAGGCTGGGGAGTTGGATGAGATATTCCGCTTGCATTCGGTCACCATTCGCATCTCACGCAGACCACAGAGAACCATTACCTGCCCAGTCCAATATGCAGCATAAGCATAGTAGGACCCCAGAATCAAACAGAGTACTAGCTCCCCGCCACCCCCCCCACACATACATACACACACACACACACACACTCACACACAGTCGGACATTGACCCCATGATTGAGCAGATCAAAGCCCATGTCATTCATTCATGAAGAAAAGTCGAGTAATGAGGACATAGATTTAAGATGATTGGGAAAAAGTTTAGAGGAGATATGCGAGGCAAGTTTTTTTTTTACACAGAGGGTGGTGCATGTCTGGAATGCACTGACAGGGAACATGGTCGGAGTAGATACAATAGCAGCACTTAAGAGCCAACTGGACAACTACATGAATAGGGTGGGAATGGAGGGATATGGAGTCTAAGTGCATACTGTTTTAGTTGAGGCAGGCATCATGATCAGCGCAGGCTTGGAGGGCCGAAGGGCCTGTTTCTCTGCTGTACTGTTCTTTGTTTCATATTCCTATATATCACATTGCTAATTGAATTCTGACAGTTCATAGAATCCCTACACTGCAGAAGGAAGCTATTTAGCCTATTCCTATTCCCGTAAGCCCAAGCATTTTATCTCGGCAATCCCCTAATCTGCACACTAAGGGACAATTTTGCATGGTTAGTCCACCTAACCTGCACATCTTTGGACTTTGGGAGGAAACTGAAGCACCCCAAGGAAACCCATGCAGACATGGGGAGAATATGCAAACTCCACACAGACAGTCATCCAAGGCCAGAATTGAACCTGGGTCCCTGGCGCTGTGAAGCAGCAGTGCTAACCACTGTACTACTGTGTTGCCCCAGTGTTTTAGTTGAAGTCAGACTGATTTCACTCAGCCGGGTGCATCAGTCCCAAAACACACCCCAACATGGGTTGAGTCAAACACACGTATCTCACCATTGCAGCCCTGTGGAGGAGTTTTACCAAACTCAGACATCTTCTGCAATCCATCCCTTGCAGGGTGAGTTCAATCCACAGATTCAACACCACATCCTCACTCCTCTCCACACAAACTATTCTATCATTCACAGGATATCTGTAGGTACAGATCACTGATGCCTCCTTATACAGGCCAAACCTTTACCCCTTCAAACCTCAGAGAGAAGACTCGCTCTCTCCTATTTGTCCTGCACAGGATCGAGACCCTACCCTCACCATTTTCCCAGATGGAAATCAGACCCTGTCCCTCCCCCTATATATAGAGTAAGATCCTCACCTCTGCCTCCCCCCGTATACAGCATTGAGATCTTCCCTTCTCTCTCTCCTTATATACAGAGTTGAGATCCTCTCCTCTCCCTCCCCCAAACACAGGAATGTGACCACTCCCCCTAGTTCTTCCCCATTCTCCTCTACATAAGAACAAGACCCATCTTTTTCCCTGTCCCTCTCATCCCCTTGTACAGAGGATGAGATTCCCCCCTCTTTTGCTCTCCACACTCCTCAATAATCTATCTATCAGTTCCCAGGTACAATGTTTCTGGACATCACTCACCTGCACCTTTTGAACAGAGGGCGCATCAGCATCAGGTGGTGCCTGAGAGAGAAATGAATTCATTGATGTTGTCCAGAAAGTGACAGCCATCATCCCGCATCCCAACCCCACAACCCATCCTTGACCTCCCCTTCAAACTCTATATTTCTCTCTCTGCAAATGAAAACACTGAGAGGTGATGGCAGAGCCAGTGCAACCAAGTGAGAATCTCACTGAATGCCCAACTGTACTCTCTCCATCATAGGGATCTGCAGCGGAAAGAGATCTGAAGCATTGCTTGTGAGCACACAATCCTGACCAAGCTAGAGAATGAATGGCAGCCTCAGCTTAGCCCAAACCCATAGAAATCAGTTAATTCTAAATTCAAGCCTCACTGTTGGAAAGAGTGAAGAACTTCTTCAGTGCCTTTCATGACATTAGCATATCCTGAACACTTTACAACTTATTAATTACTTGTGAAGTCTAGGTTCGGTTGCAGTGTAATCAAAAAAAGCACGGTAGGATGGGAGAATCACTGCCAAAAAATCTGGCAAACTGGAGCGATGACAATAATCTCTCCCTCTGTGTCAACAATATGAAAGGGGTAGTCATCAATTTCAGGAAGTGCAATGGAGGACATGCCCCTGTTTACTTCAATGGGATGCGGTAGAAATGGTTAAGAGCTTCAAGTTTCTAGGCGTCCAGATCCCCAACAACCTGTCCTGGTCCCGCCATGCTGACACTTTAATTAAGAAAGCCCATCACTGCCTCTACTTTCTCAAGAGGCTAAGGAAATTCGGCATGTCTGCAACGATTCTACCAACTTTTACAGGTGCACCAAAGAAAGCATCCTTTCCAGGTATATCACAGCTTGGTGTGGCTCCTCTGCCCAAGACTGCATGAAATTACAAGGGTTGTGAACACAGTCCAGTCCCATCACTCAAATCAGCCTCCTATCCTTTGACTCTGTCTACACTTACAGCTGCGTCAGAAAAACAACCAGCATAATGAAGGACCCCATGCATCCTGGACATTCTCTCTTCCACCTTCTTCCATTGGAAAAAAGATACAGAAGTATGAGGTCACAACTAAGTGATTCAAGAACAGCTTCTCCCTTGCTCCCATCAGTCTTTGAATGGACCTACCATTTATTAAGATAATCTTTTTCTACACTACACAGGAGTATCTCTCCTTTCCTTCTCCCCTATGTACTGTATGAATAGTATGCTTTGTCTTATAGGGTGCAAGAAACAGTACCTTTCACTGTGTCCCAATACATGTGACAATAATAAATCAAATCAAAAATTCCGCAATTCTGTGAAGCCACCCTGAGTTTGGCATTAAGGTCAAGGTTTCTCTCTATGATCAGATCAACTCTGCATCATATGTATGTATCTTCATTATCGAATTATTAAATTCCTTGCTTAAACATGTAGACTCTCATAGAGATCTCATTGCTATTTTGAGGTTTGTAATTTGCTGATAAAACCCTGACCTGCAGTACCATCAAGTTCCAGTTGGTGCCACTGAGGACACATGTGACCATTAATGGCGTAGCAGCACCACCAGGAGACAGCTGGGGGAAGCTGCAGCTGAACAAAATATCTAATGTTAGATGTGATTCCATGATTGGACAGCACATGGCGATCAGTCCTAACTTTGTTAATAGCTGCATTTAGAACCAATTTAAGATAATCAGTTGAGCTCATAACTAGAGGCAGGGTCCCGTTCTCTGTACATAAAAGGAATATATTCAAGCCATGAGTCTCTTTCGCAGTTTGGGGAGTCTGTTGCTTCTTCAATGCCTCAACCAACAAGAGTTGAGTTGGCAACTAATCAGGATTCTTTTCCTATGTAGTATCAATTGTGATTGTTTGAAATTTGGTATTCCTGCATTTGTCCTGATGCGTGCAAGATGAAAAGTTTCAACAACATGTGTCTCTTTTCAGCAACATTCAAGTTCTGTACCACCAAGCAAGTATTGATCTTAAGTTCATAAAGGAGCAGGTACCCATACTTCTAAACTCATAAAATATACAGATAAGGAAATATTTCCAGTGGGGAAGTAAAGTTGCAAACAGCTATAAAGACCTTCCTGGAACTAAAAGCTAAAAAAAGAAAATTCAAGACAGTATATTTAACCAGCAGTGATTGGGCTGTGAAATAAGGTGGTGAGGGGAGAGTGGGAGAGAATACCGGGGGAGGGAGAAAGGGGAATTTCAACTGTTCTCGAGAATTAGACATTGGGTCAGACTGAGATTAAACCCAACTGCAATTGCCTCCATGATTAGATAGCCTGCTGATAGCCCAGGCTCACACCTGAAGGATGGCTATTTGGCTGAGCTACGAATAGGGGCCCGAAGGGGAGAGAATTGAAGAGACCCTCCTGCTTATTTCCCGTGAGAATGAATGGTTTTAGGTAGAGTCTTCGAGTGCAGAATGATTGCACAGCTAATCAGTACAGTTCTGCCTCGAATGGCCTTTAATTTTAACACCAATGGATGGGACCTACCGGTCTCTCTTTCTTCTCCTTCCTGCGTGGCAGCACAGGTGGCGTTTCTGCTGTGTCCTTAGCAAGATGGCTTCCCCAATGGCTGGGATCTGGCAAAGCAGAAATCAAACAAATAAGACCGGTGCTTCCCAGACTCAGAAACCCAGGAGATCTCTGATGGTTAGGTGGAGTAAATCTGCCACGAATGGGCCAACCCGGAAACATAGTATGCTTCAGCTGGGGTGGCACTGAGCAGAGAAGGAATGCCCATGTAATCCCCCAGTGGGTTACAGACATTTGCACTCTATCTCCAAGTCATAAAATCATGGGCTAGAAGTCTTGTTGTGGAGGCTTGAGCACAAGATCTATGCTCACACTCTGGTGCAGCACTGAGTGTGTGCTGCATTGCAGGAGATGCCATCTTTCAGGTGAGATGTTAAACCAATGCCCCCCCGCCTGCTCTCTCAGATGGGTGTAAAAGATTCCATGACACTAATCAAAGAAGTACAATGGTGGAATTCTCCTTCTGTGACCTGGTCAATATTTATCCCTCAGCCAGCAAATCATCTGGCCATTTATCTCACTGTTATTTCTGAGATCTTGCTCTGTGTGCAATAACTGGCCTGCATAATTGCCAACACTTCCAGAACAGTCATTGGCTGTCAACAGTCGAGGACTTCAGGGAATTCCGAGGAAGTGAGAAGCTCTCAAAAACTAAATTTTCACCTCTGGAACAATGCCTGACTCCACCTCCTTTAATTCAACTGCGGCTAAAAACCTCACCCCTGCTCTTGCTGCCTGCTGACTTGACTATTCCAATGATGCCCTGGCCAGCTATCCATCTTCTATTCCCCATTGATGACAGCTCATCCAAACTCTGCTGCGTGTCTCCTAACTCACACTATATCCATCGTCCCTTGCAATCGTTGACTAACGTTGGTCCCTGGTTAAGCAATGATTCGATTTCCAAATTTCCATTCTTGTTTACAAATCCCTCTCTGGTCTCATCCGTGCCTATTGCTTTAACCTCCAGACCCATAACCTGCATTCCTCCCATTCTGGCCTCCTGCTCATCCCCAATTCTCATGACTTTCAATGACCACCTAACTCGTACATCCAAAGATGGCCATGATAAATTGTCCATTCGTGTTGGGGGGTTAGCAGGGAAAATATATGGGCTTACAGGCATGTGGCCTGGTTGGGAATATTATCTGTGCAAACTCGATGGGCCGAATGGCCTCCTTCTGTACTGTAAGATTCGATGAAATAATCATCTCTTTCCTTGCATCATCATCCTTTTGTTTTTTTAATCTCTCCCATTTTCCATTCCATCTCAGACCATCCTTCTTGTTCTTCCCATCCCTTTCCCCTACCTCTCAATTTCCTGACACTGTATTGCTTAAAGCCTTTCCCATCTCTAACTTTTTCCTGTAAGGATTAAAAATTGTCAATCTGAAACGTTAACTCGGCTCTTCTCTCCACAGTTGCTGCCTGACCTGCTGAGCATTTCCAGAATTTCTTTTTTATAATGTCTCTTTGTATGGCTCAGGATCAGTCGTTCCTGAATTTACACTCCTGTGGAGACCTTTGGCTTGTTTCACTGTGTTAAGTTAATAAGTCTTATTGATCTGAATTCTTGGCTTACCTGAGCCACTGACGTTGATGGCAGAATGCACTGGGCTCCTGGAAGTCCCGGGTGCGGGTTGTTTGGGGGCTTTAGCTGCCGATGGACCGCTGGAGCACCGGACCAGCGTGCTTGGCAGGTACTGGCAGCACGGCCGCTGGTCCACCGTCTTCATCTTCTCCTCCTCGGGAATGCTGTCCTCAGAACTGCTGCGGAATTTTGGCTGTGGGCAGCAGAAAGAAGGAAATGTTTCAACTCACTGGGCAGGGAGGGGGTCAGGTCTGGATAAAAACCTTATTATCCCATCAGGAGGAGAGTCAGCTGGGTAAGGACCACAGGGCAGATTGGATATAGAACATAGACTAATATGGACTAATATGGACTAATCGGCTAAATAACTCGCCTTTAAACCACAGGAATTCAATTTCGCAAGTTGGCCCATAGGTAAATGATGTCTTTTTTTTCATTCATTCATGAGGTATGGGCATCACTGGCTGGTGAAGCATTTATTGCCTCTTCCTGAGAGCAGTCAACCATAGTTGCTTTGGGTCTAGAGTCACATGTAGGCCAGACCAGTTACAGATGGCAAATTTCCTTCCTTAAAGGAAATTAGTGAACCAGATGAGTTTTTTTGACAATCAGTAACGGTTTCATGGTCATCATCAGACTTTTGATTCCAGAATAATTTTTTCATTTAATTCAAAATTCGCCATCCGCTGTGGGATTTGAACCCAATTCCTCGGAGCTTTACCCTGGACCTTTGGATTACTTGTCCAATGACGATACCACCATGCCACTGCCTCCCACTTGTATTCTCATCGTAGAGTCAGAAGGTTATGGGTTTAAGTCTCCCTCCAAAGACTTGAGCACATAATCTAAGCTGATATTCTCAGTGTAACACTCAGTGTAGCACTGACAAAGATACTATTTTTCAGATAAGATGTTAAACCCTCTGAGTTGGGTGCAAATGAGCCTGTTTTGGAGAGGAGCTGGGGCACTTTCTCTGGTGTCGTGTTCAATATCTATCCCTGAATCAAATCACAGATAGTCTGGCCATTTATCCCATCGCTGTTTGTCTGGTTGACTGGTTGCCGACATTAAAACAATGAAAACATGTTAAAAGTACTTTATAGGCTGTAAAGCTTTTTTTTTTAAGTCCTGGGGTTATGAAAAGTTCTCTATAAATGTGAGCCTTTTCTATAAAATCATAGAATCGGCCCATTGAGTCTGCACTGACAACAATCCCATCCAGGCCTTACTTCTATGGGTAAATTACTATGGATGCTGGAATCTGAAACCAAGAAGAAATGCTGGTAAACCTCAGCAAGTCTGGCAGCGTCTGGCAGGAGAGAAAAGAACTGATATTTTGAGTCCTGATGATCCTTTGTCAAAGCTGACCTCCAGCGAAATGTAGCTCTTTTCTCTCCTTACTGATATACATCTGAAACCTGCTGAGATTTTCCAGCATTTTCTCTTTCGCTCTCTTTGGGTTCCTATCTCTATGGGGGCATTGTACTGGGTCATGTGCCCAGCAGCAGTGTGGAGCTGTGCTTAGAGAGTATGGCTTTGTAAATTCTTGAAGCTGTGCTCTGATCATCTTGGTGAGAGGCTGTTTCTGTTTCTTGGTGCCTTGAATAGATGGTTGCACATTGCACTCTCAGTGTTGAGCTGGCACCTCCATGGGTACAAAACAGTCCAGAAAAGGGCCAGAGCCCAAAATGTTCCTAATACATGGCGAGATGATACTTTACAATCAGAATATCAACCAAAGAAATGGAATGAAAACACAATGGCAATGATTTCTAACAGTTACACTGAATTATGAATATTGCACAAAGGCTGTTTTAGGGATGGTGAAAGAAAGTACCTACTTTCTTCACACAAAGAACTGTGGAAACCTCTTCCCCAAAAATACTGTTGAGGCTGAGAGGCCAACTAACAATTTCAAAACCGAGCTTAGTAGACGTTGTTGGGTTAAGGGTTACGGAACAAGTGGGGCGGATGGAGTTAAGGTACAGATCAGACATGAATGGCACAGCAGATGCAATGGGCTGAATGGCCTCCTCCTGTTATTATGTTCTCTCTGTTTAACATTCCGACTGTTGTTTGTGTATTTGGGATATTGTCTGCCTCAGGCCTCAGTGGAAACAGCACTTTACCTACATCTGTTGGCATGGCAGTCCTTGAGGTCTGAATTGGTAGACCTAATCCCCCATCTTTATCCTAATAGCCTGAACGTGATTAGATGTTGGCTGTTTCAACAGTGAATAAATGGGGAGTCTAGAATATTTACGGAATCGCCACACAGTCCAGAATCTTATAACAGCTAAACCTCAAAGGCAATTTATTTAGTGACACCATACATTAGAGTTTTCAATAATTTTCATCTAAAAACTTCAGATCCAGATTTCTTTCCCAGCCTTTCTCTTGCTCCTTCTATACTGCTCCCCAGGGGATTTTAGAAAGTGCAACTCACCTTGGGAGGTAAAGGTGGGGGAATGTCACCACGCAGGGTCTCCGTCAGTCTGCAACAGATCAGAGAGTAAGGTTAAACTCAAACACACACATTGGGCACTGCAGCATTGGCCTAGTGTTGGGTTTCAGAATGGCCTGAGCATCAGACACATCCATAGAAGCAGCCTGAGGCACTTCAGCCTGTTTTTGATGCAGGAGTGTTCCAGATTTCTCCTGGGCAGAGGGGCGGAGGGAGAGGGGCTAGGTTAGGGTGGCAGGGTTAATGGAGCTTCTGCCGGGCACAGTGTTGTGAAATCAGTTTTTGTTGGACTCTCAAAGGTCGTGCTTGCCATCCAATTAAAGAAACAGATGGGGAAAAAAAACAGAAGAACTTGGAAATGACTGGCACTGGCCAAAGCGGTCTTGTGTTTCTGAACCTGGTATTCCAGCAATACTGACACCAGTATGGTGGCACAGTGGTTAGGACTGCTGCCTCACAGTGCCAGAGACCCAGGTTCAGTTCTGGGTGACTGTGTGGAGTTTACAAGTTCTCCCTGTGTCAATGTGAATTTCCTCTGGGTGCTCCAGTTTCCTGCCACAGTCTGAAAGACATGCAGGTTAGGTTGATTGGCTGTGCTTAAAAAAGATTGCACAGTGGTTAGCACTGTTGCCTGACAGTGCCAGGGAAATGGGTTTGATTCCCAATCAGGGTGATATCTGTTTGGAGTCTGCACGTTCTCCCTCTGTGTGTGTGGGTTTCCTCTGGATCCTCCAGTTTCCTCCCACAGTCTGGAGGACATGCTGGTTAAGTGGATTGGCCATGCTAATTCTCCCTCGGTGTAGCAAACAGGTGCCAGAGTGTGGCGACTAGGGGATTTTTCACAGCAACTTCATTGCAATGTTAATGTAAGCCTACTTATGGCAATAATAAAACATAACTTTTAAACTGAAATAAGAAGATAAGACTGATGAATGCTTGGATGGAAAGATAATTCAGGATGGAGGGCTTTTGACTCTTCAGATATTGGGACTGGCTCTAGGGGAGATTGAACCTGTTCGGTGTACCCGAACAGGACAGAGTCGGGACTGAGTTCCTTGTTGCTGTTATTAGGGAGATTATTTGAGATAAACTCAAACTGAGGGAAATGATATGTACATGTGTGTTTGCCATCAGCATCACAGCCATATCCTCACGGGGTTGACCATTCTCAGGTCTGAACTTGGTCAGGAAGTGTCGTGATCAGATCGAGCCAGATGGTGGGAAGTCCCACAAGCAATTGAAGCAAAATAAGATGTGACAATTATAATAATCATCATACCAAGTGGGGAAATGTTGGATACTCAAGGTCAGCCAGCAAGACCACTAAGCACTGCCCTCTTTTCCCACAATGTGGAGATGCCGGGGTTGGACTGGAGTAAACACAGTAAGAAGTCTCACAACACCAGGTTAAAGTCCAACAGGTTTATTTGATAGTAAACGCCGCGAGCACTGCTCCTTCATCAGGTGAGTGGGAGTTCTGTTTGCAAACAGGGCATATAAAGGCACAAACTCAATTTACAAAATAATGGTTGGAAAGAGAGTCTTTACAGGTAATCAACTCTTAAAGGCACAGATAATGTGAGTGGAGAGAGGGTTAAGCACATGTTAAAGAGATGTGTACTGTCTCCAACTAGGACAGTTAGTGAGATTCTGGGTGGGTAGCCATTGCACATCCATTCTATTCGTTTGAAAATGGCTCAGTGGGGGTTAGGAAGGCACAGGCAAATCGGCTGGCAATGCAAAATTATTTGTCCATCTGTCTCATCTTATACCCTCATCAGACTCTACAAATCTTACTAACTGTCCCGTCTGGAGACAATGCACATCTCTTTAAAAAATGCTTAACCCTCTCTCCACTCATATTATATGTATGTTTAAGACTTGATTACCTGTAAAGACTGGCATTCCAATTATGATTTTGTAAATTGAGTTTGTATCTTTATATGACCTGTTTGTGAATAGAACTCCAACTCACCTGATGAAGGAGCAGTGCTACCAAATAAATCTGTTGGACTTTAACCTGGTGTCGTGAGACTTCTTACTCTTTTCCCACACTAGAAATAGAGCGGCAGGTAGAGAGAGAGAGAGAGTGCTACAGATCCTCAACCTGGCGAATGTTCATTGTTCAGAATAGAGACACAGCCTGGTTAGGGCTTGTGAGTGATATCTCCTTTTGGTGCTGGATAGCCGCGGTTGATGCTGATACACCCGAGATATTCCTAGCTGAGACGGATATATCCAGTGAGATCATTTGGTTTGCCTCACTTATGGGGAAGATGATCAGTTAGTGACCAGCTCCCTTCTCCACCATGAACATTAGACTCTACACAAGAACTATCACCTACACAGCAACGTCATCGTAATCATCATCTGAATCCGATGTCTTCCCCCTGCAGACAGACAGAGTGAGTTTCAGCTTTTATTTGCTTATTCCTGTTACATATGATTCACCCTCCCCAGTCTATGAACCTCAGTGCCCACCCCAATATCAGCAGCATAGACATATAAACACACACGCAAGCAAGGAACACACATGTAATATGCACACATCAGACTTCTACAGAAAATGCAGATGTGTGGAATAGAGGGTGATTTAGCAAATTGGATTAGAAATTGGCTGGCAGATAGAAGACAGAGGGTGGTGGTTGATGGGAGATTTTCATCGTGGAGTTCGGTGACGAGTGGTGTGCCTCAGGGGTCTGTTTTGGGGCCCCTGCTGTTTGTAATTTTTATAAATGATCTGGATGAGGGTATTGAGGGATGGATCAGTAAATTTGCAGATGATACTAAAGTTGGTGGAGTGGTAGATAGTGAAGAGGGGTGTTTTAGTTTACAGAGTGACTTGGACAAGTTGCAGAGCTGGGCCGAAAGGTGGCAAATGGAGTTTAATGTGGAAAAGTGTGAGGTAATGCACTTTGGCAGGAACAATAAATGTGTAGAGTATAGGGCTAATGGTAGGGCTCTTAATAGTGTTGAGGAACAGAAGGATCTTGGTGTATGTGTCAATAGATCCCTGAAAGTAGGCAGTCAAGTGGATAAAGTTGTTAAGAAGGCTTATGGAGTCTTAGCTTTTATTGGTAGGGGGATTGAATTTAGGAGCCGCAGCATCATGTTGCAGCTGTACAAAACTCTAGTGCGGCCGCACTTGGAGTATTGTGTGCAGTTCTGGTCCCCACATTATAAGAAAGATGTGGAGGCATTGGAGAGGGTACAGAGGAGGTTTACCAGGATGTTGCCTGGTATGGAGGGCAGGTCCTATGAAGAGAGGTTGAAGGATTTGAGGTTGTTTTCGTTAGAAAGGAGGCGGCTAAGAGGGGATCTTATTGAAGCATATAAGATGATTAGAGGTTTAGATAGGGTGGACAGTGATAGCCTTTTTCCTAGGATGGAGAAAGCTAGCACGAGGGGACACAGCTTTAAATTAAGGGGTATGAGTTATAGGACGGATATCAGAGGTAGGTTCTTTACTCAAAGAGTGATTAGGGAGTGGAATGCCCTGCCTGCAGCTGTTGTAGATGCGCCAAGTTTGGTGGCGTTTAAGAGGTTAGTTGATAAGTATATGGATGAGAAGGGAATGGTTTAGTTAGGAGGGGCATTGCTTTTTATTTTGGTCGGCACAACATCGAAGGCCGAAGGGCCTGTTCTGTGCTGTATTGTTCTATGTTCTATGTATACATTTAAACATGTACAGACACTTTTTATTCATCGGATGTGGATGAATGGACAGCATTTATTGCCCATTCCCTAGGCTCACTAGGCCATTGCAGAGGACATTTAAGAGTTAACCACAATGCTGTGGTTCTGGAGTCACATGTAGGCCAAATGGGGTAAGGACGACAGATTTCCTTCCCTAAAGAGACATTAGTGAACCAGATGGGTTTTTTTTTCCAAGAATCAACAATGGTTTTGTGGTCATCGGTACTGAAGGAGTGCCATGATATCAGAGATACTGTCTTTCTGAAGAGATGTCCTCCCAAGCGGGGGTGAACAATCACACAGCACAATTTTGAAGTAGATCAGGGGAGTACTCCCCATTGGCCTAGGGCAATATTTGTCCTTCAGTCAATCAATAGTCTTAATTCCAGATTTTTATTGAGTTCAAATTCACTATCTGCTTTGATAGGATTTGAACCTGAGTCCCCAGTCTATCAGTGCATTACCCTGGCTCTCTGGATTACTAGTCCTGTGATAATACCACTATGCCATTAGCTACATGTCTGCACATGTAAACACATGTAAACACATAGATGAGCACATATGTATCAGTAAATACACATATAAATATGCACACAATCATGCACATACAAGTAAATATACAAACATATGTAAACAAATTGGCAAACATGCACAAGCACCTACACATGCTTATGCACATACAGATTTACATGCATATCTTCACACAGGCACACATTAACTTGCTTGCACACATTGCCATTTTTTTGAATGCCAGACAGTGGTGACCATCTCACCCGTCCATCCTTCCAGAAATGGACACATTCGATGAGGAACCTGAATTCTGCTCTGCAGACTGAACCTGGATGAAGGGAATAAATTCAAAATAAGTAAAATCATGAATTGATATTTCAGAACTCTGCATCTGTGACCCACAAAGTCTCCCTCAGTTACTAACACAAGGAGACTTGAACCACTATTCATGATTGGATCACAGCGATGACTTAAGGCAGCCAATCACTTGCAAGTTAGACACAACAAGAAAGAAATTCAAGAGATGAGGTCATTGCAGATTGTGTAAGATCAAAGAGAGTGAAACTGAATTGGCTGCAGTCACACTGGGCTATGGGATAAGGCTATACTGCAGGGTCAGACAGGGTTAGGCTGGATTGTGTTGCATCAGGGTAGGTCAGAGTGGATTGTGTGGTTTCACACAGGGTCAGAGTGGACTATGTGGGGTCACACAGAGTCAGAGTAGACTGTGTGAGTCTCACAGGGTCAGTCTGGACTATGTGGAATCAGGCAGAGTCAAAGTGGACTATACGAGGTCACGCAGAGTCAGATTGGATTGTGAGGACTCAGACAGAGCCAGTCTGGATAGTGTGGAGTCAGAGATGGTGAGACGGTCAGATTAGCAAGGCACATGATCTCTTCTGGAATAGATCTAAAATTATCCTGCTCAACTCCAGTGACTACCTCTGGAGGTCAGGAGGACATTCTACCCCCTCCTCCACCCTGGTCTAGATATGAACAGGAGACATAACCCTTATCCAAACAGTTTACACTAGATATAAACCTGTCAGTCATGGCTCATTGGATAATACTTTTTGCCTCCATGTCAGAAGGTTGTGGAATCAAATCCTGCTCCAGGACGCCAAACGCAAAATTCTAGCTGACATTCAGTACTGAAAGAGTGCCATGATCTCAGAGATATTGTTGTTCTGAAGAGATGTCCTCCCAAGCGGGTGTGAACAATCACACAGCACAATTTTGAAGTAGATCAGGGAATACTCTCCATTGCCCTAGGGCAATATTTGTCCTTCAGTCAATCAATAGTCATGAGCACACTTGGTGTTTGTGGGACCATCTATATTGACTATTGTCTTTTCCTCACTAAAACCATTCAGGAATGCCTCATTGGCTGTGAAGCACTTTGGAAGGACCTGAGTGTGTGCAAGGCACGGGTTTGTTCTCCCTTACTGCACAATTCATAGTGACTGTGCCTACTGCCATCTGCACCACTTAGAACATCATAGGATTTCTGCTGACTGACTCCATGTCACAGAGTCACAGAGGTTTACAGCAAGGAAACAAGCCCTTCTGCCCACCTTGTCCATGCTGTCCAGTTTTTACATTAAGGTAATCCCAGTTGCCCACATGTAACCCATATCCTTCAATACTAATCTTACCCATGGAACTGTCTAAATGCTTTTTAAAAGACAAAATTGTACCTGCCTCTCCTATTACCTCTGGCAGCTTGTTCCAGATACTCACCACCCTCTGTGTGAAAAAATTGTTCCTCTGGACCTTTTTGTATCTCTCCCTCTCACCTTAAAACTATGCCCTCCAGTTTTAAACTCCCCTACCGTTGGGCAAAAATGTTGACTACTTCTTTATCTATGCCCCTCATTACTTTATAGACCTCTATGAGATCACTCCTAAGTTGTATTGACCGAGTTAAGTCAGTGAAGCCTCACCTTATTCAGCCAGGACTCTTCCCTCTGTATGGCTTGTTCAAACCGAATCTTGTGAACTGTAAAAACATTGTCAGGGTGTCAGAAGCCATCAAATCTTTAAGGCCATTCACACTTCTTTGAGCTGATATTCTTCACCGAGTCTGCCAAGCTCTATAATAGCTACTGCCACAGAAATTTGGTCCAAGTTTGGGACATCAGAAGACAACAAATGCAAAAACTTCAACCTGCCTCCAAGAGTGTACTTGGTGGTGGTGGTGGTAGTAGTAGTCAGGTGTGGGGGGGGGCAGAGATGGGTGGGGGGAAAGAAACTAACTCCCCCACCCACTGTCTGGTTATAAGTTCCCTTTCAACATGAGAAATAATTTTTTTCTATTTGTTTTTGAGATTTGGACAGCATTTGTTGCCCACCTCTAGTTGACCTTGAATTAAGCTTGCTAGCTCCTCCATTGAATCAACCATATTGCAGTGTGCCCGGAGTCACATGTAGGCCAGACTGGGTAAAGACTGCTGATTTCTTTCCCTGAAGGACATTAGTGAACCAGATGGGCTTTTGTAACAAGACAGTAGTTTCACCATTATTATTAAAGAGGTTAGCATTCTATCCCTGATTTATTCATTCATTGAATTTAAACTCTCCCAGTTGCCCTCTCAGGCAGACCATTTCAGATCATAATTTACTGAATTTCAAGTAAATGATTTTTAACTTTCTAGTTCTTGACCTTTCTGCGGATGTAAAGGGTTTCTGCTCATTTACTTGATCAGAAGATAAAACATCTCAAATGTTTCATGTCAGATGAAACAATCTACAATCTTAACTTTCACAACCACATTTTAGACCTGGATATTTTTCTTGCTAACCTGCCACAATCGGGGAGGAAAGTAGTGGTGGTGTGGTAGTAGTGGTGGTGGTGATGGGGATGGGGGAGGGGGTGTGGCAAGGTCTCTGGAGCTCGGCACAGCCTCTCCACCCTGACATGGCATGGTGGCAATGTGGTTAGTTGCCTCACAGCATCAGGGAACCCAGGTATGATTCCTGGCTTGGGTCACTATCTGTGTGAAGTCTGCACATTTTCCCCATATCTGCATGGGTTTTCTCCAAGTACTCTGGTTTCCTCCCACAGTCCGAAAGATGTGCTGGTTAGGTGCATTGGCCACGCAAAATTCTCCCTCAGTGCACCCAAACACCCATGGCGACTAGGGATTTTCACTGTAACTTCATTGCAGTGTTAATGTAAGCCTACTTGTAACCCCTGCCCTCACACCCCTAAAAATGGCCACGTTAATCCCACCATCATGTAAAAATCATGCAGGGAAACAGGTTGAGGAAGCCATTCCATTTGCTAGCCTTGGTTCACTGCCCTGTAGGGATAGCCAAGAGATGGATGGGGATTCCTGAGGCAGCAGTGGAAGAGCACTGGCCATTTCTGGAACAGAGTGCCCCTTATTGAGTTCCACTTCTTCTCTTGGGGTCTTGTGTTTTTCAGACCTGAATACAGGCCAGGAATGTCCTTGAAACCTCTCCATCAAAAATGAAGCTCTCACAATGAAAAATCCAATAGGAAACATAGAATTACAAAGAATGTAGAGCACAGGTCCAACTGGTCCATGCCTCTGCTTGGGCTCCACACTAACCTCCTCCCAATCTTCTTCATCTCCTAATGCTTTCTCCCAATGGATTTATTTATCTTCCCCTTAAATACATCAGTGCTGTTTTATTTCCCAGCTATTTAGTACGTTTGGTTGTGACTTTTCATATTCTTGTTGCTCTGAGAGATTTCTCCTGAACTTCCTATTAGATTTATTGGTGACTACCATATTTATAATGTTTAATTTTGGACTCCCTCATATGTTTGTTTATTTATTTATTGGTGTCACAAGTAGGCTTACATTAACATTGCAATGTAGTTACTGTGAAAATCCCCTAGTTGCCACAGTCTGGCACCTGTTCGGGTACAGTGAGGGAGAATTTAGCTTGGCCAATGCACCTAACCCACACGTCTTTCAGATTGTTTGAGGAAACTAGAGGAAACCCACACAAACACGGGCAGAACGTGCATACTCCACACAGACAAGCTGGCAATCAATCCCTAACCCCTGGCGCCACTATGCCACCATGCCATCCATTGTAGAAGCATGTTCTCTATGAATATCTTATCAAATTCCTTCATTATTTAAGAACTCTGCATCAGGGTACCCACCTAAGCCTTTTCTCGGAAGGAGAATCTTAGCCAGTTCACTCTTCCTGATAGGAAGACCAAGCCCCAGTAGGAATTGGAGCAGTAAGGGAAAGCAGAACAGTTCTGATTCATCCTTGCAAATCAGGATGAAAGGAGGAATTCTCACCTCAATATTCCTTGGGTGGGAAGAGGAAATTCCAGGCTTTGAAGTTCAAGAACAAAAGCTATTGCGCACCTGTATAATCCATTGAGAGACATTTTTCCCCCCAAATTAAACTGCTTATCAGCGCTGACATTATGGTGAATCTGCAAACTTACGCTTTATTTCTGAATTTGTTCTCTCTGCTTGTGCGTGCCGATTGGTGGAGTGAATCCTACGTGGGACAGCGGGAGGAGGCTGTAAAGAAAAAATAGGGTCAAAAGGTGAACCAGTATCTCATCTCTGAGTCACATCCTCATTCTGGTTAGATAGAGAGTAAAGTTCCCTCTACACTGTTCAATTCACTGAATTAGAATCCCTACAGTGCAGAAGGAGGCCATTCAGCCCATTGAACATTCACTGATTACAATTCCACCCAGGTTTTATCCCTGTAACCCCACATGTTTACCCTGCTACTCGCCCTGATATTAAGGGACAATTTAAAGTTAAAGTTTATCTAATAGGCACAAGTATGGCTTCCATTAACACTGCAGTGAAGTTACCATGAAATTCTCCTAGTTGCCACTCGCCGGCACCTGTTTGGGTCAATGAACCCAACCAGCACGTCTTTCAGAATGTGGGAGGAGAACATGCAAACTCCATGCAGACAGTGAACCGAGGCCTGAATTGAACCCAGGTCCCTGGCGCTGTGAGGCAGCAGTGCTATCTATATCACCGTGCCGCCCACATGGCATGGCCAACCCATCTAACTTGCATATCTTTGGACTGTTGGAGGAAACTGGAGCACCCAGAGGAAACCCACGCAGACAGAGGGAGAATGTTCCACACTGACATGGCTGGAATTGAACCAGGCTGGCACTGTGAGGCACAGTAAGAAGTCTCACAATACCAGGTTAAAGTCCAACAGGTTTATTTGGTAGCAAAATCCAGTAGCTTTCAGAGTCTGTTGTCAGGTTAACTGGGAGTTCTGTGAAGCAGCAGAGCTAACCACTGTGCCACCAACATCTCCCAGGAAGAATTGATACTCTTCAATTCTTGCAGTACTCAAAGAACCGTATTTGCTGCTCTGTTATTAACTGTGCAGGTCCCAGAGCTGAAAACCTGAACTGGACTTGAGTAGAGGCTCCGCTGGGGGACTGTCAGAGAATGAGAACAGCAGCTTTGGATTGTGCAGCTGGACTATTGTAGATACGTTCACAATAAATGAAACTGTAAACTGGTAGTGGGGGAGCTTTCTGGACTGTGCAGGGTGGGGAAAAGAACATGAATAGATTTCTGTTGTCTGTGTACCGCACTGGGGTGGTTGAACTCCCCCAATTCCAGTAGGAGGAAGGGTTGCACTTGTCTCAATCCAAGGATGAAAGAGGCCTGAACTTCCCCCAATTCCAGGAGGAGAGAGATTCCTGCACTTTCCCCATTCCAATCAGGACTAAGATTTGAATTTCCCCAATCCAAGTAGGAGGGAGAGCGGCAGTTCGCACGATCCCAATAGAAGAGAAGGCTGCGCTTCCTGCAATCCAGTAGGAAGGAGGTCCTAAACTTCCCCCAATCCTAGTAGGATGGAGGGCTGCACTTCCACCAATACCAGTAGAAGGGAAGACTAAACTTCCGCCAATCCAAGTAGGATGCTGGGCTGCACTTGCCCCAATCCCAGTAAGAGGGAGGTCTGAATTTTCCCCATTCCAGTTGGACATAGATCTGCACTTCCCCCAATTCTAGTAGAAGGGCGGCCTAAACTTCTCCAGTTCCAGTAGGAGGGAGGCCTGAACTTTTCCCATTCCAGCAAGACACAGAGCTATATTTCCCCCAATTCCAGTAGAAGGGAAGCCTGAACTTCCAGGTCTCCAGTAGGAGAGAGGACTGCACTTGTCTCAATCCCAGGAGGAAGGAGGCCTGAACCTCCCCCAATTCCAGGAGTAGTGAGATGCCTACATTTCCTCCGTTTCCATCAGGACTGAGATCTGCATTTTCTCCAATCCCAGTGCGCTGAGGCCCAACTGCCTCTAATCACAATAGGAGAGAGATGTCTGCATTTAAACAATCTCAGTAGACTACCTCAATCCAAATAGAAAGAAAACTGCACTTTGCCCAATCTGAATGGGAGTGAAACCTGAACAGCCCCTAAATCCAGTAGTAGGAACTAGCCTACATTTCCCCAGTGCAATACTGAGTAGATATAGAACATAGAACATTACAGCACAGAACAGGCCCTTCGGCCTTCGATGTTGTGCCGACCAAAATAAAAAGCAATGCCCCTCCAAACTAAACCATTCCCTTCTCTTCCATATATGCATATCTATATATATATGCATATATGCATATATAAGATATGCATATATATATGCATATCTTTTGTGACCCCAGTAACATGAGGAGACCAAGCCCCAGGAGGAATGGGAGCAGTAAGGGGATGAAGCACAGGTACTCACAGTGTAACGTACCTCTAGGTCATCTTCATCCAACTCTTGAACGCTGGAATGTTTCTCTGGATTCCGGAGCTTATCAATTAGTTCATGAACCAGGACCCGGCTAAGGCCAGACTGTGCCACAAACTGGTGCTAAATAAGAGCAAGTGAAACAGGAGCAAAGTACAGAAGAAAGGGATAGAAATAGTGAAGGAAAGAAAGGGTAGAAAAAAGAAAATGTTGAAAGAAGGAAAAAGGAGAACAGGAAACATGAAAGACAAAGGAAGAGATGATGGGTAGGAAAGAAAGATACTCAGCTTAAAAATGTCAACATTTGTACAGTCATTTAGCATAAAGCCCATTTAGCTCATTGTGCCTATGCCATCCTTTGAACCAAATTCACTGCCTTGCTCTTTCATAGAACATAGAACATAGAACAATACAGCACAGAACAGGCCCTTCGGCCTTCGATGTTGTGCCGACCAAAATAAAAAGCAATGCCCCTCCAAACTAAACCATTCCCTTCTCTTCCATATACTTATCAACTAACCTCTTAAACGCCACCAAACTTGGCGCATCTACAACAGCTGCAGGCAGGGCATTCCACTCCCTAATCACTCTTTGAGTAAAGAGTGACAGCCCTGATTTTTTTTAAACCTTAAAATTCCCTTTTGAAAGTTTATTATACTATTGAATCTGCCTCCATTTTCCTTTCTATCAGTGCATTCCCAATTACAACAACTTACTGTGTACAAAAATAAATTCTCCTCATTTCTTGCTCTGCTTGTTTTGTGAATTATTTTAAACCTCTGCCCCGGATTTAGAATATGGAACAGTACAGCACAGAAAAGGCTCTTCAGCCCATGATGTTGTGCCAAACATGACATCAAAGTGAACTAAACCCTTCTGCCTGCCCTTGGTCCATATCTCTCTATTCCTTGCATAGTCATGTGCTTATTTAAAAGCCCCTTAAACAATCCTATTGTATCTGCCTCCACCACCGCCCCTGGCAGCGTGTAACAGACATCTACCTGATACAAACAGGGTTAAGCTTTCTCCTAGGATGAACTCAAATAGCACAAGGGGTCACGGGCTTAGGGTGAGGGGGGGTAAGGTATAATTTGGATGCTAGAGGGAGTTTTTTCACACAGAGGGTGGTGGGGGTATGGAATGCGCTGCCAAGTAAAGTGGTGGAGGCAGGCACTCTGGAGTTATTTAAGAGATACTTAGATGGGTACATGAACAGAATGGGAATAGAGTGGTATAGAAAACTGATTTAAAATAGGGATCATGAGCCTTGGGAGTCCCTGGGAAGTGTGTAAATAGACGATGATATTGATGTATTTGTTTTTATCCTCCAGGTGCTTTGGTCCACTTTGTTGTCTAACAAGGGGCATACACACGATGGGTCGTAAGAAGGCTGCTCTTGGATTTTTCAAGAGTATCTTAGTGCTTCACGTCGTTAGTGTACGCTTGACCTGGACCATTTGATGGGCAACACGACAGTTCAGTGACTATCGCTGTGCTGTGCAGATGCATGGATTTGGGCCTGCGTCTGTGGGAGTTTGCGCATTCTCCCCGTGCTTGCGTGGGTTTTCTCTGAATGCTCCGGTTTCCTCCCACATCCCAAAGATGTGCTCTTAGGCTGATTGGCAAAACAAATTCTCCCTAAATTGTCTCAAATTTGGTTTAAATCCATAAATCTATAAACATAGATAGGGATCACGGGTAGAAGTAGGAACATCGAAGTGGCGGTGCGGGCTTGTTGGGCCGAAGGGCCTGTTTCCTGTGCTGTTTTGTTCTTTGTTCTTTGTACCACTCTTTGTGTAAAAAAACTTGCCCCTTACATTTCCTTTGAACTTTCCTCCCCTCACCTTAAGTACCCTCTAGTATTAGACATTTCAACTCTGGGAAAAAGATTCTGACTGTCAACCCCCTCTATAATTTTATAGACTTCTATCAGATCTCCCCTCAGTCTTCACCACTCCAGAGAAAACAACCCTAGTTTGTCCAGCCTCCCCTTATACTCATATGCTCTAATCCAGGGTATGTGCCCTGTGCTCTTATGTGTCCTCTCCAAAGACTTCATATCCTTCCCGTAATGTGGTGACCAGAATTGAACGCAATAGTCTTAGTGTGGCCTAACCAAAGTTTTATAAAGCTGCAACATCATCCGGACTCTTGTATTCAATGTCTTAACCAATAAAGGCAAGCATACCATATACCTTTTTTACCACGCTATCTATTTGTGTGGCCACTTTCAGGTAGCTATGGATTTGAACCCCAAGATCTTTCTGAACGTCAATGCTGTTCAGGGTCCTGATATTAACTATATACTTACCTTTAACATTTGGCCTCCCAAAGTGCAGCACCTCACACTTGCCTGGATTAAACTCCATCTGTCATTTATCTACCCATATCTACATATGATCTATATCGCGCTATATCCTTTGACAACCTTCTACACTAGCCACAACTTCACCTATCTTTGTGATGTCTGCAAACTTACTAACCCACCCAACTACTTTTTCATTCTAATCATTTATATATATATCACAAACAGCAGAGTTCTAGTTGGATCCCTGTGGAACACCACTACTCATGGATCTACAGCCAGAAAAACAACCTTCCACCATTTCACTCTGACTTCTAAGGGCAAGCTAATTCTGAATTCAAGTAGCCAAATCACTATGGATCCCATGCATCTTTATCTTCTGATCCTTCCGCTAGTGAAAACAGTTTCTTCTTATTTTTAGCAAAACCCTTCATAATTTTGTATGCCTCTAAGTCTTCCCTCAACATTTGTTCTAATAAGAGAAATCCTACTTCTCTTGTCTGTGCACATCACCGAAGTATTCTTCCCTATAGTCATTTAAGTATATTTTCTTAATATGTTATCAGTTTTCCAGATTCTTTGGAAGGCTGTATTTTGAAGTATGCTGCGCCACTGTTCCTGGCTGGATTGGAGCTGATTGTGTAAGCTACCTCAGCAGTTGAGCCCGGCGATCATGCTATAATGAGCTGTCCTTAAGTCACTGCTGGAAAAATCACCCTGCTTTTATCTGGCGACATTACTGTACTTTCAGCCATGAGCTCTATTTGCTGTAGTCTTTAAGTTTAAAATTTTAAAATTTATTTATTAATGTAACAAGTATGCTTACATTAATGCTGCAATGAAGTTACTGTGAAAATATCCGAGTTGCTACACTCCAGTGCCTACTCGGACACACTGAGGGAGAATTTAGTATGGCCAATGCACCTAACTAGCATGTTTTGTCTGCTGATCCAGAAGGAACTCTCCAGTGTAGACAATAAAAATATAATAAAGCTTACTCAAACTTATAAATCAAAAAAAGTGCACGAAAGATTTATTAGGATGCTATTGGGAGTTGATGGTTTGAGTTATAAGGAGAGGCTGGATAGACTGGGACTTTTTTCTCTGGAGCGTAGGAGGCTTAGGGGTGATCTTTTAGACATCTTATAAGAAAATGAGGAACATAGATTAACTAGATAGTCAATAATTTTTCCCAAAGGGAGTCTAAAACACGAGGTCATGGGCTTAGAATGAGAAGGGAGAGATACAAAAGTGTCTAGAGGGACAATTTTTTCACACAGAAGATGGTGAGCGTCTAGAACAAGCTGCTAGAAGTAGCAGTAGAGGCAGGTATAATTTTGTCTTTTAAAAAGCGTTTAGACAGTTACATGCATAAGATGGATATAGAGAGATTTGGTCTAACAATGGGCAGTTGTGACTAGCTTGCTGATAAAAACTGGGTGGCATGGACAAGTTGGACCAAAGTTTCAATGCATACGAATCTATGAATCTAAAAAAAAGGAAAGGTTTAATAAATAAAGTTCATTACTTCAAACTTGAGGCCTCACCCTGGGCAATTCCAAGCAATACAACAATTCCCAACAAGTCAGCTGATCATCACATTATTCTGCCAATGGTTGCATATTTTACTGGGTCAGCTGATCCTTACAACTTATTACCATCGGTCACATTACTCCAGATCCGATATTATCACCGGTTACATTCTAACATTCCGGACTGTTGGAGGAAACTGGAGCACCCAGAAGGAACACACATAGACACCAGGAGAATGTGCAAACAGTGAATCAAGTTGGGATTTGGACCAGGGTCCCTGGCACTATGAAACAGCAGTGCTAACCACTATGCCACCCTAATAAACAGGGTCTGTAGACTGTTAGACATAGTTAAGCACCCAGAGTTCTTCTCTGTTTATTCAAGTGAATAAAGAGCCTAATAGAGGGTTTTCTGAGCTGCATTAGATCCTGGGATAGTTCTGTCTCCATCGTATTCTCGCATCATGCCAGCAAAAGAATAAGGATGGCATTTAACTTCATGGTGAAAGGATCAAATCATGATCTGTGGGTTGCAAGGTGAGAGACCATCAGCACTTACCAACTGTGAATGTGCAGACCTGTCAGCATGTGACCACAGGTTAATGTTCCAACTCAACCCAGACTTTAGATCTAGACGCAGGATCTGTGGTTGTACTTACTGTTAGCATCTTGCTGGCAGCTGGTCTCTTCTTCGGATTCTTTGTTAATGTCAGCTTGGCAAAGTTGTGAAATGCTGGGCTCCTGAGTAGGAAGAGGGAAAAGGTCATACCTTCTGTCTCCCATAACTAAAGGTCAATGCCTTCCCCACTCCACCAACACCCCAAACCCAGAAGGTTAATTCTTTTGCTTCTCCAATGTGAGTTCACACAAACTGGCCATTTGGCCCAACTGGCTGATGATCCAGTGTTATTGCTCCACATGAGATTCTATCTGTTCACCTTCATTTAACCTTGTCGACATATCCTTATATCTTTTTCCTTTGTGTACTTTAGTACCTGCTTGAAGGCATCTATATTATTCACCTCAACAATTCCTTATGCCATATTCCCACCACTCTGAGTAAAGAAGTTTCTCCTGAATTCTCTGTTGGATTTTTTTAGTGATTATCTTGCATTGACAACGCTTAGTTTGTTTTGTCCCATTACATCTTATCAAAATGTACTTTATGTACTTTATGACAAAATGCACCTGTAATTTAAAAAAAATCTATGAACTCATTCAGAAATTCTAGTTGTACAATTACATGCTATCTCAATCTACTGGATTCCTCCTGCTATCAGATCGTAAGATATTGGAGCAGAAGTAGGCCACTCGGTCCATCGAGCCATTCAGTCATAACTGATATAATTCTCATCCCCATTCTCCTGCCTTCTCTCTGTAACCCTTGATCCCCTTATTGATCAAGCACCTATTTATCTCTGTCTTAAAGACACTTAATGTCCTGGCCACTACAGCCCTCTGTGGCAGAGTTCCACAGATTTACCACCCTCTGGCTGAAGAAATTCTTTCTCATCTCAGTTTTAAAGGAGCGACTCTTCACTCTGAGGTTGTACTCTTGGATTTTAGTCTCTCCCACTAGTGGAAAACCCTCTCCACGTCCACTCGATCCAAGCTTTTCAGTATTCTGTAAGTTTGGGTTAGATCCCCTCCTCATCCTTCTAAACTGCATTGAATATAGACCCAAACTCCTCAATCTCTCCTCACGTGACAAACCCTTCATTTGTGGGATTATTCTTGTGAACCTGCTCTGGAGCCCCTCCAAGGCCAATACATCTTCATCTCCACTCAGTCAAGCCCAAAGGACACAGATTGGAATATATCTGGTGCATATTCACATCAGATATGGCTTTAATACATCAAGCAACACCAGGCCTCATTCTACCCCATGCTAAAGCCAGCCAGTAGAGTGGGATCATTCTGGAATGCTCAGTTAACATCCAGCTTCTTTTCTCCACTACCAATCATATTCTTAAACCATATTTTTCTTTGCCCTCCTCACTTACTCCAACAACCTGACCCCCCCAATAAAATGTCAACTCATGAGCTCAAGACTGAAAACATCTGTTTAACTATGTCTGCCATGTCCCTTCTGTCTCTGCCCCTCCCCTTGTGTTAATCATCTTGTGAATCATCTCCTGCTGCCTGGAACCCATTTCCACTAAGCTGCTGACCAACTAACTTCCTCTCAGGCTTGCCATGCTTCAGTGGTTGGCTCCTTTGGTATGTTGTCTTTCAAAACACACATCATTCCTATCTTGCAGATGATATTCAACCTCCCTTTTCTCTCCAAAGGCCTTGAGCTAGTGGTCACTTCCCAAATGGCCACCTTTCTTACAATTTCCTATTTGAATTTCTCTGATCATCTTGCTACCCTGATTACAACACTGAAACAATCCTAGTCAAAGTTTGAGTTCCTCTATTTTGCAACAAAATTCGTCATATCCACCTATTGTCGTCTTTCATCCACCACTTAAAACTCATCTCCCCTCCAAGTGATGATGTTTTTAACTCAATCTACAAGGTCAAGCTACAAATTTAAAGTTCTGTACAAATTGTTCATCACTGACCCTGATTAAAATGTTAATTTTGCATTCAAATGTTCAAATCACCCTTCTAGAAGCAGGGGTAGGCCATTCGACCCTTCAAGCTTGCTCCGCCATTCATTTTGATCATGGATAATCATCAAATTCAGTATTCTGATTCCCCCCTTCCACCTCCCTTGATCCCTTGATCCCTTTAGCCCCAAGAGCTATATCTAATGTCTTGTCGAAATTACATGTATTTTGGCTTCAACTACTTTCTGTGGTAGTGAGTTCCACCCTCTGAGTGAGGAAATTTCCCCTCGCCTCAGTCTTAAAAAGTTTACCCTTATCCTCAAACTATGACATATAGTTGTGGACTCTCCCACCATTGGGAACATTTTGTCTGAATCCACTCTGTCTCTTAGCTCTCAGAGGAACATTTGTTCATCCAATTCTAGCTTCTTCCTCATCCCAGTTTTCTTCAGCCCACTATTGCGTCAGTGCTGTTCGCTGCCTAGGCACTTCACTCTGGACACTCTGGACTTCAACATCTTCTCCTTGATTCTTAAAATCCTACAGTGCAGAAGGAGGCCATTCAGCCCATCGAGTCTGCCCCAACTACAATCCCACCCAGACCCTATCCCATACATTTACCTTAGGTAGTCCCCTTGACAATGAAGAGCAATTGTGCATGGCTAATCCACCTAACGTGCACATCTTTGGAATGTGAGGGGAAATTGGAGCACCCGAGGAAACTCACGCAGATACGGGAAGAACATCGACCTAAGCCAGGAATTGAAACTGGGTCCCTGGCGTTGTAAGGCAGCAGTGCTAACCTTACCACCTTCATTTAAGACACAGGGTGGCAAGATAACACAGAGGTTGGGCAGCACAGTCCATGGGTGGCACAGAGGCATAGTGGTTAGCACTGCTGTCTTACAGTGCCAGGTTTGAATTCCAGCTTCGGTCGCTGTCTGTGTGGAGTTTGCGCATTCTTCTCTTGTCTATGTGCGTTTCCTCCAGTACGCCGGTTTCCTCCCACATGCCAAACATATGCATATTAGGTGGATTGGCCATGCTAATGTGCCTCTTAGTGTCAGGGGGAATGGGTAGGGTAAGTGCATGGGAAGATAGAGCCTGGGTAGAATTGTTGTTGGTGTAGGCATTCCATGATTCTATGAAGAGTTTCTTAAAATCTAGCTGAGCTAAAAGAGGTTCATTATTCACTTGGAGGTCACCCTCTGATTACTTTGTGCACAAGAATGAACTTTGTACACATGGCGGGTGTGCTTGCCAATTTGTTTAGCGCTCAAGTAAGCTGTATAGAGGACGAGCATAAATCGTAACAGAGAGAAAGCTGGGAACTGTAAACAAGATACAAAAAAAATTAATGAATAAATATTTCAATAGCTGAATGTGAAAATATTCTGGTTTAAAGATCCAAAGTTAAACTCACCATTTTCCTTTATCCTTTAACTTGGGTGGCTGGTAACCACTTTTGGACATTAGAAAGAGTACCCTGGATAAAACAGAGAACATTAGTCCCTAATGCTCCCAAGAAAGAGAGAGCAGCAAGGAAATAAAAATAGAGGCAAAGAGACAGGCGAGGGTATACGAGAGGAGATTTACAGAGGCAAAGACAGAAGAAGAGAAAGAAATGCAACAAGATGGAGAAACAGACAGACAGAGAAACAGATAATTTGTCCACATCTAACAGCATGGTGATCAAGTGTGGTGTGTGTTGATGTACCGTGTGTGTGTGTATACACTTGTGTGTGTGTGTGTGTGTGTGTGTGTGTGTGTGTGTGTGTGTGTGTGTGTGTGTGTGTGTATTACCTTTATGCGGCTTGTTTGCTCCTTGTGTGCTACATTTTGGATTGTGGGATGGCTGCGCACCTGCATAGCTTAAGAGTCAACATTGATGTCAACCACTCCATGTGGCACCAGGTTTCACAATCTCACATCTCAAGCTAAAGTAACATCTCCTGAATTTCTTGTTGGAGTGATTATGAGCATTTCATTTTAGGCTCCCCTACAAGTAAAAGGATCTTTCTCTCATAGTTTTAAAGATCTCCAAACCAGGCCATCCCAGCTCCACTTTGAGATTTTTCTATTCTGGAAGAAAGAGCTCCAACCTGTTCTGATAGATGTCGGCCAGAACGTTTTGGCTATTCATGCTGGTGGGATCTCCATGGGGTTCCCAGTGCATTCAACAGGAAGCACCGTGGACAACAGCAGAACCAGAAGGTCCCACTGCCGACCAATGGCAGGTTGGTTGCAGCGAAACAACATGGCAGACTGCACAGAAAATCCCGTCCATAATCTCTCGGTTCTGATATCATACTTGAGGTTAATTTCACAAACTGGCTTCAGTATCAGGAATTGTTGACTTGATGCATTTTGCAACTAACCCAAATCCGATGAGATTGTTAGAAAGTATAACACTGTGGTGATCATGAGAGCATTTATCGCCGCTGGTATCCAAGCATAGGAACACTTCCTCCTGCAATGTCTAAAACTTAACATGTAGCACCCTTAACAACTCACTCTTAACATCAATCACCCTTACTTCTCAGTGAAAAATTTGTGGATACAAGTGCAACTTAAAACTTGAGCACAAAATCCAGGCTGACATACCTAGTGCAGTACTGTGGGAGTGCTGCATAGTTGGAGTTGCTATATGAGGCCCCTGTCTATTGGCTCGGACAGTCGTAAAAGTCCTAGGTTGCAGTTTTGAAGAGGAAGACCAAAACTTATCCCATAGCTACCATCACTGAAGCAGATTGGAGTAGATATTTTGCTCAGATGGTATCAGCCCACTGTGCAGAGTGATTGATACTCAGGGTGGGATTTTCCAGTCCTTCTTGTCAGTAGGACTTCCCAGTCCCACCGAGGTTCACCCCTGTCCCCTCCCACACACACAGTTACACAGACATCCACATATACACCCACACAAAATGGTTTCAGCTGCACCTCACAAGTAGCCATTGACTTTGGCATGACTAGAAGGTCAGGTCAGTAGCAAATGGGGAGCTGCCTCTGCCATAGGAAAACCTGCGGTGGGGTGGACTGGAAAATCCCACCCTTTAATGGAATTAAATTTAGCTACTTCCATTCTGCACCATTGCCTCAGATGAATTTCTATCCCAATGCCCATTCATTATGACCTTGCGAGATCATGCACTGACAGACCGCAAACCTTAAAGGACTGATAACATTTTGAAAGGTAGTTTGTTGGCTGCAAGCCAGTTGGGACAGCGTGAGGCCATGAAAACTGCTGTACAACTGCAAGTTCTGCATTTAACAGGAACAAGGGGTTAATTTTCTGGCTTCAGTTAGAACAAGTTCAAAAAAACATCTCATTGTGAAACTGCCACCCACTTCCTGGGCTACCCACGGTGTCAGAATGCCTGGTGAATCCCAAAGAGCGTGGGCAGGCCAAGAGTGCAGCTGCAAGGAACGTTGCTTATGCCAGTCTGGTTAAAGGGCAGAGCACTGTGCTGGGGAGAGAGAGGTTTCTGAAACAGTCACCAAGGATCAAGAGCCCATAGTTAGCTGTTCCTGTGATCAGAGAGAGGGCTGTGCTACGAGCAGAGACTGAACATGATGGACTGATATTCTCTGGCTTAGAGTGATAGAGTCATAGAGGTTTACAGCATGGAAACTTGTACTTCGGCCCAACTTGTCCATGCTGCTGTTTTTTTCTAAACATCTAAGCTAGTCCCAATTTCCTGCATTTGGCCCATATCCCTCTGTACCCATCTTACCTATGTAACTGCCTAAATGCTTTTTAAAAGACAAATTGTACCCATCTCTACTACTATCTCTGGCAGCTATTTCCAAATACTCACCATCTTCTGCATGAAAAAAATTGCCCCTCTGGACCCTTTGGTATCTCTCCTCTCTCATCTTAAACCTATGCCCTCTAGTTTTAGACTTCCTATCTTTGGGAAAGGATATTGACTATCAGCTAATCTATGCCTCTCACTATTTTATAGACCTCTATAAAATCACCCTTTAGTCTTCTATGCTGCAGAGAAAAAAGTCCCAATCTATCCAGCCTCTCCTTAAACTAGTAAATCTCTTCTGCGCTCTTTCTAGTTTAATAGTATCCTTTCGAGGTGACCAGAACTGTACTCAGTATTCCAAATGTGGCCTTACCAATGTCTTGTACAACTTCAACAAGGCATCCCAAATCCTGTATTCAATGTTCTGACCAACGAAAGCAAGCATGCTGAATGACTTCTTCACCACTCTGTCCACCTCTGACTCCATTTTCAAGGAACTATGAACATGTACCTCTAGATCTCTTTGTTCTGTAGCTCTCTCCAATGCCCTACTATTAACTGAGTAAGTCCTGCCCTGGTTCAGTCTACTAAAATGCATCACCTCGCATTTATCTAAATTAAACCCCATCTGCCATTCGTCAGCCCACTGGCCCAACTGATCAAGATCCGCTTGCAATTGGAGATAACCTTCTTCGTTGTCCATTATATCAGCAATCTTCGTGTCATCTGCAAACTTTAGATGAATGAAAGGTGACCTCACTGAATTATATAAAATTCTAGGGAGGACTTGACAAAGTTAGTGCTCAGAGACTTTCTTCGCTTCTAGTGAGACTAGAACAGGGGGTCTTGCAGGATAAGGGGACAACTGGGATGAAGAGAACGGTCTTGGCTCAGAAGGCTGTGAATGTTTTGGAATTCTCTACCCTAGAGATCTTTGACTGCTCCGTCATTATTATATTCAGGATGAAGATTGTTAGATTTCTTGGACATGCAAAGAATCAAGGAATGAAAAGATAAAAACAAATAATCAGCACATTTTTTGTCCTAGCACAAACCCCTGTCTCCCCTTCCCCCACTGGATCATCTGTCACTGTTCTTTAGTTTTGCTTTCACTGAGCACTGACCTTTATTCTCCCATTAACACATTCTGATATATTATCAATTACTGGCTGTCCTTCTGCCATTAATGCTTCCTTTGTCTCGTGACCTACACATCATTGCTGCAATCTCTCCC